>JALIGW010000007.1:42903748-43571248 GCA_023053685.1 Diadophis punctatus similis | reverse complement strand
TTGTATTTTCTGCAATGAAGATTAGAGCGGATTACATTTAGTTTGTATCTATTAATAGCCCTAGTGTTATTGCGGTTGAAATTAAAGTAGTCGTTAACAGGCAGAACATTAAGGTAGATGATCTTGTGTACTAAGCTTAGTTGGAACATAGACAGTGTAGTTCAAGGTTATCCAGGCCTAAAATTTCAAGTCTACTGGAATAAGGAATTTTATTGCGAGTAGAGGAGTTGAGTACCCTTCTTGTAAAATATATCTGGACCAGGGGCGGGTTCCTAATTTTTTACTACCACTCCGTGGGCGTGGCTTATTTTGTGGGTGTGGCTTGCCAGCCATGTGACCGGGTGGGCATGGCTTGCCGGCCATATGACTGGGTGGGTGTGGCTTCTTGGTCTGCTGAAGGGAGGGGAACTGAGATAGGTCCTGCCGCCCATTTCCTCTCCCCTCAGCAGCTCAAGAAGCCTCGAATGTGTGAAAATGCCTAGGATCATCACCGCACGTTCGTGGCTTCTCGGACTGCTGAAGGGAGGGGAATGGAGATAGCTCCTGCTGCCCGTTCTTTCAGCGTCTCACGCGCTCCCTCAGCCATCCTCCCCTGCTTGGACTCACTGTGGGGTAGGAAGGCAGCGCATGCGCAGTGCTGGAAGCTTGGCTTCTGGGCATGCGCAGAAGAAAATTTTAAAAAAAATTAAATTTTTTTTTAAAAAATGGCGGCGCCCAGGCACCGGCAACCGACCGCACCGGTACTGTGACATCACCAGTGGGCCGCTACCGGTGCTATAGAGTGGACCACACCAGTAGGAACCCACCACTGCTCTGGACCCTGTCTAATGTATTAATGTCCGAAATACAATGTGGGTTCCAGGCAGGTGAGCAGCATTCAAGGATAGGTCTGGCAAAGGTTTTGTATGCCCTAGTTAGAAGTATAACGTTACCAGAGAGAAAAATGTTACCAGATGTTCAGACAGGATTTGGCATTTGGTTATTATTATAATTACTGAATATTGGATTACGTCTATGTCAGCCTGGAAGCCATCTTTTACGTTGGGCCTTCAGGCCTGCCACATTTTCTACTGTGGGAAATTGGGAGGGCGGATTATAGGAAGTGTGAGAGAGATATAGCCAAAATAACATTCCTTTCTCAGAGAGTCAAGGACATCTTCCCCTGGCACCTGGAGTTGGATGATTGGGAGGCATCTCCGGTTCTGTGATTGGGCCATGTGATGGACATGTGGGTGCTGGGCAGGGTCTTGAACTTTGTTTTGGGTGGGGAAAACCTGGAATTTTTTAGATTTCGGTTTTCCCAGATGTGCCAATATGACATCTCTAATAAAATGGAACTTTGAGGAACTTCAAGCCTTGGAGTTTTATTTTGTTGGGGGTGTTACTTGGAACCCTGACAGTCTATATATTTGGTTGGCATTGAATATCATTCTGTTGTTGACATTATATTCTAGCTGTTGTAAGCTGGCCAAAGCAGCAGAAAAGTACCTATAATTAAATTAATTAAACTTAATTCAACACACCTAAAACAGGGCATGGACCTTCCACTGCACGGCCATGATTGTTATCTTGATTTTTAAAAAAATATCTCTACTTGCCACAGACATTCCTGACAGCAACACTAGATATCTGAAATAGAAAAAGCTGAGATTTGCTTTTTGACAGCAGAAAACACAGGAATTGAGCAAGTGCAGAAATGTTCTATAGCTGTAAACCTGGTTAGAGGAAGCTGGGTTGCCTGGAGTCATGTCGGCTTAAGGTGAATAATTCTGTGCATCCATATCAGGGGTGAAATGCTACCGATTCGGCCCGGTATGGGCGTACCGGTAGCTGCAGCGGTGTGTGGTTGGGAGAACCTGTAGCAGAAATAGTGCGAGGCTCCGCCCACCCACCCAGACATTGCCATTTTTAACCCTCTGCGCATACGCAAAGCATTCTGCGCATACACAAAGCATTCTGCGCATGTGCAGAGGGTGAAAAAGTGTGCATGCGTGGAGCGTGAGTGAAGCGAGTGCGCGTGCAAGGAGCATGCACTTCCGAACCAGTAGGGAAGGTAAGTAGATTTCACCGCTGATCCATATATTTTTGGAAATGGGAAAAAAGTAATGGCCCAGGTAATGATCCACATATCCTGACCAATTACAGGTAGGCCTTGACTTATGACCATAATCGGGCCTGCCCATCATGGTTGTGAGTAGTGATGGTAATAAAACAGTTTATAGTAATAATAGTGGTTGATTTTATGATGAAGTTTAAGATTTCTGTATTTAATATTTAGTTATTATTTGTGTAATATTCATTTATGTTTTATTTAATTTTGAGAAAGATTTGGAATTTTTATTTAAAATTATTAAGTTATAAAATATCATAATTAGATTTAAAATTTGTGTGAGAGGAAGGCTTATTCAAAGTTTGGAGTCAGTGTTGAATTTATAGGATAGACTGTATTTCTCTTTTTTTCTCTTTGCTTTCTCTCTCTCTCTCTCTCTATATATATATATTTATTATTATTACTATTATTATTAATATTCTTTAGAGATTTAGAACCTCTCTGAAGTTAATAATCTGATATATAGTAATATTATGCTATTTATATAGTGGTTGACTTTATGATGAAGTTTAAGGTTTTTGTATTTAATACTTAGTCATTATTTATGTAATATTCATTTAAGTTTTATTTAACAGTGAAGAAATGTTGTGTAGGGTAGATGATTGAAAGGAGGAGGAAGGAATTTTTATTAGTGTACAATTCGGAGTTGAAGTTTTTAAAAAATAAGGTGGAAATCAAAATTTTTTTTAATTTAATTTAAATTTATTTTATTGTTATTATGCCCTGTATTCTCTTTGGGAAGTCCGGGGGGGGGGGGGGGGGTAGAGGGGTAGGGGGGTGGGGTAGGGTTAGGGGGGTAGGGGGAGAAAAATAAAAAAATGTTTGTACTTTGTAGTAATAAAACTTTTTGAATAAAAAATAAATAAAACAGTTTGGTCAGGTGACTGACCTGATTTATGACATTTTTGTGGTGGTCCTTAAGTGAGTGCAATGGTCATAAAGCAGCCATCACTGTTATATAAATGCCATACTCGTTAAACAGACCAATGGTCTACTCTAGGCACAGTTTTGCAAAAAAACAGAAGTAAATGTTAGGTTTTGGCAAAACCAGCATAAAATACAGCCATGTGACCAAAGACACTGCAGGCAGCTATAAATGCAGTCAGAAGGCTGGGGGAGGGGGGGGGGCTGGCTGTCAGAACTTTTGATCCTCGTCATAAGTAGCCCTCTGTTGTAACTTTAAATGGTCACAAAGTCGCCAGATGTAATTTTAGGACTACCTTTATATGGTTTTGACTCTCTTGTTGTCAAGGTTCAAAGGAATCTCATTAAGTTCTAGTTGAGAAGATTTATTGCTCAAGCCTATTCACTAGAATCTAGCCAACTAATCTTCTTCTTCTTCCTAGCATATTCCTGCAAGTGCAGGGTCCGCTTTTTGGATCATTGCGCTCCACTTTGCATGGTCAGCTGCATCTCCAGAGCGCAGGCCTGCGGCTTGCATATCTTTGTTTTTTGTTTTTTCCCAATAAATTTTATTTGTTTTTGGTCTTTCAACATCTCATGTCGTGAGCATTTGCTTTCTGAGTTTCATACATCCATACAATATTCTTAACAATATTTTTTTGTTTTTAAAATAATTACAATCTATTTTTTTAGTTTTTTCTTTCTTTCCCCTTCTAGCTTTCTTTTCCTTCCTTATCTTTCCCATACCAAAGATCTTCCCCTTCTGCTTCGCTACCTTTTTCACCCTCTGTGTTTCAATCATCCCTTCGTTATATTTTCTTTCTTGTTGCTTGTTTCTTGGTTCCCTGTTTCTTTCACTCTTCCAAAGTTCTCCATATTTTCCTCATTTGTCTGAACTGCATTTGTTATTTTTTGCATTATATTTTCCAGTTTTAGTTCTATACGATCCATAACTTGAAGTATTTCTTTCGTTCCCACACACTGCTTGTTTGCAATAGTCTTAATATCCTGGGGTATGCTTTCCATTTCTTTATTTCCACTTGGTATCTTTTTTGCAACAAAGTTTAGTCCACATTATTTGTCCAACAAAAAGAAAAGTTCCGAGAGTTACACCCTCTCTTTTTTTCTTCTAAAATGGCGCTCCTGCTTCTAATCAGAAATTCCTCTTCATTATTCTGTGCTCTCAGTTTTGTTATTTTATATTTATAAATCCAGTATATATGATAGTCAATTTATAGTAAGGCAGAGACAATTTCCAGTTCAAGTATCAATGTATTTTTCTTTAAAATAGGGTATCATTCCAGAACCACATCTTCTTTTAAAGCTTCCAAGAAAAACTTTTTGTTTTCCTCCTAGTTCCCAAATGTTTCACAATTTTAGCATGCTTGACCCGCCACTAATCTTTAGCTTTCTTATTTCTCCCACTTGTATTTTTGGGGTTGTCTTTGAAAAGCAACCAGTCCTTTTTAGTCCGGATTGCAAATCACTCACTTTTTCTCCTGCTCAGTCTTTTTGATTCTGGTTTTCCTTCAGCTTCGTGGCAGCCATGTTTGCTGCCGCAGCTCTGCACCATTGGCTAGGGGCTTGCCAGCTCGGGGATGGGAGATGCGGTTCCCCTCTAACTTCCTGGCAGTCCCCCTTTGCTTCGCCCCCTTTACAGGGGGGCTTAGGTCCGAATTCAGATGCTCAGGTGTGGAGTGTTTGGAGCCGGCCGCGGAGGTCATGGTCCAAGCTTCCGATATCGCCGAAGGAAGAACCGGAAGTCAGCTTGCATATCTTTGTTGATGGTGTTTTGCCAACTCTGTTTTCAGCGCCTGCGAGGTCGCTGGCCATTGACTTCTAGTTGGTAGGCAGTCTTGGCAATGGTGGAAGTCCTGAGGGAGTAGGGCGGCATAGAAAAACTGCCAAATAAATAAATAAATAAATAAATAAATAAATAAATAAATAAATAAATAAATAAATAAATAAATAAATAAATAAATAAATAAATAAATAAATAAATAAATAAATAAATAAATAAATAAAAAGATGCTGCTCTCTGGACATGTCTATACCAGTGGAGCCGGCCTTCTCTCATCTTCTCTACAATTGGTGCCACACCAAAATGTTGTTGAATGGTGTCATTTGTGATGTGATCAAGAAGGGAGATGCCCGATATCCAATGGAGCATTCGCATTTCCATTGTATGAACTTTCTTTTGTTGCTGCCCAGCATTCAGTGCCATACAGTGCAACAGGGCGGATAGTTGTCTTGTAAAACTTAGATTTGAGATGGGTTAGCATTCGTCTGTCACATAACACAACAGTGATTTCTCGCCAATGCATCCAGGCTGCATTCATCATTGGTCGCACCTCGCCATTGATGTCGCCATTGCCTTAGAGGTGGGATCCCAGATACCAAAAAATGTCCACCTTCTTTAGGTTTTCTCCATTAATTTGAAGCATTCCAGGGGTGGTGACAGTCTTTAAGTACTCAGTTTTCTTGATGTTGAGGCAGAGTCCGAAATGGTTGAGATGATCAATGGTCAGCAGTAAATTGGTGCAAGATAAGAGTCAACAGATTTCAAAGAGGGATGGACTTGGATTGTTGTGACAACATAAGGATTCTAAGCTGATGACAGATTTAACTCCACCTCCCATCTCTGCCTGCACTTCTCCTATACTTGTCTCCTGTATAGATAACGGTAGTTAATTTATTCATTTATATTCAAGACACTTGAATAAAAATTTCAGCTTTCATTTCCTTGTATGTTTGACTTGTACGCATTTTTTTTCCCAAGGAGACCAAAAAATGTTTCTAGAATTATTTATTCATAGCTATTAAATATTTTAGGGCTGTTTTCTTGCTAAAATAAAATTCAATAGCTGCTATTAATTCAATGTACAGGATTAATTCAGTATACAGTAAACTGATACTGAATGATCAACTGTCATAATTTGGCAATGTTTTCTTAGTTCATTAGATTATTGGTTTTTAATATTGGCAGCATTTGAATATGAATCTGTTCTGTCATTCTGAGCTTTGATTATAACTTGGAAGCAAAAGTAGCAAAACTTTTGTACAAAAAAATTGTCCTGGAATGCAATTGAATCAGCTAAACTTTAAAAACAAAACTTTTACCAACCTGTTCTGGGATCTTTTTATCTGATATTGCTGCTGAATAAACTGGAATTTGTATCTGAACATCTTCATTAACTGACATCTTCTATCTGAATCAATAATTATTTCAATTTTGTTAACCCGGTGTATTTGGATGACATGGAAAGCTAACCCATGGGTTTTCCAAAATCTTCTAGAATTTTTTATTACTGTACATTCTGCAAATGAGGGAACTGAAAGAGAGGTGGCCATAGCAAGATGGCGGTTCTGAGATGGTGACTGACGCAATTAGAAAATAAATCTTAGAGGTGATGAATCTTTTCCTTTGGAAACCAATCCTTGATAAAATAAAGCGCGAGTATAAAGTCTAAATAACAAGATATTTATTTCAGTACAAAATAATATAAAAACCTAAGATCTACATCTTGACAATCTAAGAGACCCTCCTTCTAGGGAGGATGAGCAGCAAGAAAAAAAGTATAATGGAGAATGAGAAAGGAATTTGACAGTTGCGCAGTTCACACTCCACGTGACTGCTTAGATTTGCTAAGAACCTCTGGGTCATAAAGTCTGACATATGAGTACAGGTGACAATCAGAAAATCACCTCGTGACAGTGACGCTAAGATTTAACAGATTAACAGAGTTGGAAGGGACCTTGTAGGTCATCTAGTCCAACCCCCCGCTCAAGCAGGAGACCCTACACCTGCCATTTCTGACAAATGGCAGACCAATCTCTTCTTGAAAGTCTCAAGTGATGAAGCTCCCACAACTTCCGAAGGCAAGCTGTTCCACTGGTTGATTGTTCTCACTGTAAAATGTTCCTTTCCATTCCCTAGCTTGGCAACTTTAAGACATATGGACATCAATTCCCTGAATTCTCCAGCCAGCATGGGGAATTGTCTGGCTGGGAATTCTGGGAACTGAAACCCACATGTCTTAAAGTCGCCATTGTTGGGAAACCCAGTCTATGTTAAAGGCATTTTCTTTAGTGCATTATGGAAATATCTAGATCTGGTCAAATGTCATCTTCCCATCTAAAGGTCCAAGATAACCCAAGTTCCTTGCATCTCTAATTCAAGCAATTATTTGTCAAGAAAATGGAGAAAATACTGCATTTCTCTCACTGCAGGAGATGAACGTGGTTTTCCAAATCTGTGAAACAACAACAAAAAATGTGCCTTCGGTTAGGATTTTACCATATGTTACTTATAATGAAAGTTCCGTCCAGTTGGATTACTACAGTCTTCTCCAACCTACTGCCTGTCCAGATGGGCTAAAACTACAGTTCCCAGCATTCCAGAGGACTATGAGCTACTGGCTCCAGGTGTCCTCTGGAAGAACAACCATAAAACAGCTTTGATGATCTGAGATGGATATCCAGTTAATATTTTAATATTAAAAATGAGTGAAGATGACCTGTATATGCCTGACAGGTTATTACTTTTGATAAGGAACACAACAATTTAACTTGGTTCTATTTAACTTACCAGCAAGGAACGTGTCCCACTTGAATGATTAGGAACTCAGTGCCTTTGATCTAACTATCACTTTCTAATATTGGGGGGAGGGGCTGTTCCAAAACAAAACAATGAGTAGCTAGAGCCAGGCAGGGGAAACTAAAATTCATTTCATTTAAGTAATTAAGTGGAATAGGATCAAGTTTAAAATTAGATTATGGAAATGAAAATGATTACTCACCACACAGCCTTTTAATATTTTTTCCTCCCCTTTGTCCCATAAAGAATATTAATGTGGTGAGGCTCTTCACCCTACTATGAAGTATTGTGTGGGGGCAGGTATTTCAAACAATAAAACTGGGGTGGGGGGAAAATCTTCCCTATCTTAGAGACACAAGCAGTATTCATAGTACAAACGATAGTAAATGGAGTAGTTATCTATCATAATATAAAACAAACTTAATCAATCCGGATTCCAGAAAAAAATGATGCCCTTCTCTTTCAAATAAGACTATTTATCAAGTTTATATGGTGTGCAATAATTGGCTTTTACCCCTGGCTGAAGATTTAATCATATGTACTTTTATATTCAGGATGGAGTTGGAGAAAACGGTTAGCAGCGTTTTTCATACTCAGAAGACATATAAATGAAAGGAATAAGAGAACATTTTATTTTATCTGCCATGCTTGGAAGTACAGTTAGAAGACAATTGATTAGAACTTACGCAATTCCCAGTTTAAGCAGCCTTGGTAGTGGCATAGACTTTGATGTTTCTTCACCTAGAACAAATGCACTTTTCTGGCAGAATGGAGAGGTTTCGATGTTATTAACAAACCCTGTGAGCTGAATGTTTTAAGGTTAGATAGCATCAGACTCATAACTTATCAAGTGACTTTCCATCCACACAGATCCAAAATTGAAATACGGGTAGTCCTCGAATTATGGCCATAATTGGGACCAGAATAATTGCTGCTAAGTGAGACAATTGTTAACTGAGTTGTACTCAATTTTATGACAGAATAACAAAGTTGGAAGGGACCTTGGAGGTCTTCTAGTCCAACCACCCTATACCAGTGATGGTGAACCTATGGCACGCGTGCCACAGGTGGCACGTGGAGCCATATCTGAGGGCACCTGAGGCGTTGCCCTATGTCAGCTCCAGCGTGCATGCATGCGCTGGCCAGCTGATTTTCGGTCTTCTTTTCGGCCATTTTCTCTCTTCCCATGCTGAAAATGGGCCAACCGGAAGTTCACTTGTGTGCGTCACCCCCAGCCTCCTTTTCTGTCAAAGGTCTTCAGGAACTTCTTCGGCTTTGGACAGTTGCAGCCAGGCCTCGCACACCTCGGCCCATTTCTTCCACAGCCGGGAAGGCTTTCCTGAAGGCATGTGTAGCCGATAACAGAGCTCCGGATTGATCTGGAGCTCTGTTATCAGCTACAGAGGCCTTTCCTAAAGGCTTTTCCTGAAGGCCTGTGTAGCCGATAACAGAGCTCCGGATCAATCCCGAGCTCTGTTATCGGCTACAGAGGCCTTCAGGAAAGCCTTCCCGGCTGCAGAAGAAATGGGCTGAGGTGTGCGAGACCTGGCTGCAACTATCTGAAGGTAAGTAGTAGGGCAGCTCCACTTCCTTTTGTTTCCAAACTTCCAATTGGCCCATTGGGCCATTTTTTGCCATCCCCAGGCTTCAGGAGGCTTTCCTGAACCCTGAGGAGAGCGAAAAACAGCCCAACGGGCCTACTGGAAATCCAGAGGCTTCAGTGAGGCCTGGGAGGCAGCGGGTGTGTTTATGTTGTGTGCATGCGCAGGGCATTTTATTATGGATGTGGACACATGCATGCACGCTATTGCACACACGCACACCCTTTTGGCATCCGAGCAGAAAAATGTTCGCCATCACTGCCCTATACCATTTCAGATCAATGGCTGTCCAATCTCTTCTTAAAAACTTACAGTGTTGGAGCACCCACAAATTCAGGAGGCAATTCATTCCACGGATTAATTGTTCTAACTGTCAGGTAATTTCTCCTTAGTTCTAGGAATTTTTTGTCATGTTTTTTTAAATAAATCAACATAGTTGTTAAGTGAAGCACATGGTTATTAAATAATCTGGCTTCCCTCGTTGACTTTGCTTGTTGGGAGCCAACTAGGAAGATCACAAATGGCAATCATGTGACCTTGGATTTCTGCAGCCATCATGAATCCATGCCGGTTGCCAAGGATACAAATTTTGATCATGTGACTGCAAGGCTGCTGCGGCAGTTTTAATCGCAAGGAACAACCATAAGTCACTTTTTCAGCACCATCATAATACTGAATGATCGTTAAATGAATGGGCGTAAGTTGAAGACCATCTGTATAAACTGTGTGCTTACTTGTGTTCTCAGAGACTAAGATAGGAATAAGCCAAGATGTTAAAAAATATTTTCCTCCATAAAAAATGAACAGCAAGAGTTGATGCATGGAATTATGTAGCGATGTTAAGCAAATAAATTGTTTTCTTTTTCTTCACACATCTAATCACCTATCTATGACAAAATATCTCTGTCAGGGTTCCAAATAGCTTCCAAATTTAAATCAGAATCCAAAAGTATTCCTCAAAGTCCCAATTTATTATTAGAGCCATGTTGGTACATCTGGGTGAAACCCGAATCTGAAGTCCCCCGGGTTTCACCACCCAGTTGAAAGTTCAAGCCCTTGTCCTCACACCCATAAATCCATCACGTTCTCCAATCTCCAAGTGCCATGCTGGCAGAGTCCACCTATCTCCTTCCGTGCAGGTGCAGAGGTGCAGAGACAAAGGATGACCTTGGCTTTCTGGAAAGAATTTGTTATGGCTACATACTAACAACCTCATACCGGTATTATCCCCCTTCCCATTTTCCCACAATAGAAAATGCATAATATAATAGTCTAGAGCAGGGGTGGCCAAACCGTGGCGCATGCGCCAAATGTGGCGCATTGGATACTTACAAGTGGTGCATTGCATCCTTGCACCTACTTAGCTCGGCTCCTCTGGGCTCTGCCTATGGCAATTTAAAACGTGCTTCTGCCCACGAAGAAGAGGGGGCGAGCATCGATCCCTGCCTCCGCACAGGCAGGAGCGCGTTTCAAAACGCTGCCGAAGGCAGCCCAGAGCAGTCGAGCCAGTCCAGCAAGTGAGGGAGGCGTCGGCAAGAGGCAGAGCTGAAAGGGAGGGCTAAAAGGAAGTTTGCTTCTCAAGTCCTGCGCTCATCTGGGCGTTTCAAACCGACGTAGGCAGAGGCCAGATGAGCGCAGGGGGCTTGAAAAACAAACTTCCTTTTAGCTCTCCCTTTCGGCTTCGGTAGCGTTTTAAAACATGCTTCTGCCCGCGAAGAACAGGAGGCAAGCATCGGTTCCCTTCATCGCAGGCAAAACACATCCCTTCAAAATGCTTCGAAGGACTTTGGGGGTTTGGGGCGGGGGTGGGGCGGGGCGCGGCGCGGCGCGAGTGAGGAAGGCAGCGGCGACAGGGACGCCCCACCCCATCCCCCGCCCTAAACCCCCAAAGTGAAAAAATTGCCGCATGGTATGCTTAAGGTTGGCCACCACTGGTCTAGAGTGTGGCAGGCCAACGACTCCAAATAAAATGGCTTCGGCCTGACACTCCCCTTACAATACTTTTAAAAAATAATAATACATATTTTCATGAAAATTCAAATATGCTGTTATGCTATGATTTACTCAATTTATCCCCACCTGTATCACAGATTACAGATTATAGAATGACGTTTTTAAAAAATCTCTGTGACACCTGAGGGTTGGAGTAATGGTGACATGTGTGCAGTAGTGGGTTCTACTTAACTTTGTTACCGGTTCGGGAATGGGAGTGTGCGGGCGCGCGTGTGTGCTTTGCGGGTGCGCAACGCTTCTGCACATGCACAGAGCATTTTTTATGATGTCCGGGTGGGTAGGCGGAGCCTCCTGCCACCGTTGCTACTGGTTCGATTCGCCAAGTCAAACCCGTAGCAACCCACCACTGTATGTGTATGAATAATAGCTTGGCACCAACGACCTGGCTGGCTTGCACTTGCCAACTAAAATCAGTTCATCCTATACATACATCCAGGGGAAATTATTTGTGATATAAATTATTAGCTCCCCCTGGTAGTGTTTATTTCATCATGATGTTGGATGGTGTCCTTGCCTTGAATCTTAACTGTCTGGCAGGGCGAAACCCATTTTAAGCACCAAGGCTTTTGCTTCCTAAAAGACCTTTGCAAGATTCTTTCTTCGGACTAACAAATCCATCCTTCAAAATGTCCAATGCAATTGCTAAAAAGAAAAAAAAAAGGTTTAGAAAGAAGCAAACCCGATCAGAAACACTGCCGTATAATCACAGTTATAAGTCACTGGCCCCAAGTTCAGAAAAACCGCGCAGAATATTATGGAAACATTTATTAAATGTCTATCAAGTTGTAGTCAAAAGATCCTTCATGGTACACGACATTATGAGAATATAAAACACCCACAGTAAGATTGAACATCTATGTTAAAAGGCAATAAATAATAACAGAATAACCAATATCCATATAAACCAGAGTCACATATAAGTCAACCAGTGATGAGATTCTCTCTACATAAACTAGGAAGAAGTCGGCAAGAGCTCCGTTTTCTCCAGGTCTAGAAGACATTTGATGCTTGACAATCCTATCTTCTAGATGAAGCTTGGTCTATGGTACAAGGATGTAGGGGACAGAAGGAATAACCTTAGCAATAGCAATAGCAATAGCACTTAAACTTATAAACCGCTTCATAGTGCTTTTAAGCCCTCTCTAAGTGGTTTACAGAGTCAGCATATTGCCCCCAACAATCTGGGTGCTCATTTTACCTACCTCGGAAGGATGGAAGGCTGAGTCAACCTGGAGCCTGGTGAGATTTGAACTGCCGAACTGCAGCTAGCAGTCAGCTGAAGTAGCTTGCAGTGCTGCACTCTAACCACTGCACCACCTCGGCTCCTTGAGGCACAGGAGAAAGAACCAGTACCCAAAACAATGATCAGATAAAGAAATCTTACTCTGACATTGCATGCAAGATCCCATCTATTCTGTAACACCATGGGATGTGATATAGTCTTCAAAGAAATGCATCACCTGTTCGAAAGCCCACCTATGGACGTCACGTAGGCCTTTGGCCTCACTACAAGGTTCTGTTCAGCAGATCTATTTATTTATTTATGTGTTTGCTTGCTGAAGCAATCTAGGTGGTTTGCAGTCATTCAGTAAAAATACCATAAAATCATTAAAACAATAAATGAAGACCATAAATTTATAATTCAGTTAAATTCAGTTGAGCAAGATGGAAAGGATGGGAGGAAAGCGCATACAAGGAGAAGAAGGTGGAGCCTGTCTAATCTAATCTAATCTAATCTAATCTAATCTAATCTAATCTAATCTAATCTAATCTAATCTAATCTAATCTAATCTAATCTTTTAATTTAATTTAATTAATTTAATTTAATTTAATTAATTTTTATTTGTCTGAAATGATATAGGGTTTCCTGCCTGAGCAGGGGGTTGGACTAGAAGATCTCCAAGGCCCTTCCAACTCTGTAATCCTAATCCTAATCCTAATCCGAATCCGAATCCATTAGTCACCTCCAGGATGCCACTTCCCCATTGGAGCCCCAGGCCATTTTGCTTAGAGATGTCTTCAAGGCCTTTCAGAAGGCCAGAAGGGTGGATGTGGATCCCACCTTGAGGGGTGGGGGTGGTACAATGTTCCAGAGAGCGGAAGCCATGCAGAAAAAACTTTTCTCCTGGACCCCACCGGCCAAAATTCCTTGACCGAAGAGTCTGAAGAAATACTTCTGCTAAGCGTGAGTGGGACGGACTAATCCTATTGGGATGTAACAGTTCCTCAGATAACGTGGACGGAAGTGAGTTCCTCCCGGTTTGGACTGGTTCTATAGAACCGGTAGTAACTTGGCGGCCTGGGTCGCTAGAACCAGCAGCGACCCAGGCCTGCCATGCCCCTGAGCCGGTTCTTCTTGTTTTTATCTTCTGTGCATGCACAGAAGCTTTTTTTAAGTACTGCACATGCGCGCGCCCCCACAACGCATCCCTGAGTGAACCGGCAGCAAAGAAAACAGGAACCACCCCTGAACATGGACCTATGCAACGAAGAGATTTAAACAAACATCTGGAATTGGACCGAGAAGCAAACTGGAAACCAGTGCAACTCACAGAAAAGTGGTATAAAATGGGCTGTTTTAGGGATCCAAAGAATTGATCGCATAGTTGCATTTTGTAACCGCTGAAGCTTCCAGATACTCTTCAAGGGTAGCCCCATATAGAGCGCTCTGATCTAGGTTTAATTTCTGAGACTCTATGATCCGTTATTAATAGAGAGTCTCATCCATCACAACAGGGCTATTAAAGGTCAAAAAAGACGTGTTATGCAATATGGGACCACTTCGTGCAATGTCTGTCATGAATCTCAAATCCAATCTCTTTAAAATCATTATTAGATTTTCATGACCTTAGAAAGCAGAAAAGCTATCACAATAAGCCAACAAAAAAAAACCCATAAAAGTATGGCAGTCCAGAGATTGATTCTATACTTTGTGTATCAACACAAACAAGGTTGTGTTTTTTTTTAAAAAATCAAAGTTTGCTGTGGAACTTTAAAGACTAGTGTGTTTATTATATGACAAACTTTCATGAATTCTGTCCACCAAAACCCAAAGTTTAATACATTTATTAATCTTTAAGGTGCCCCACAAAACTTCGTTATTTCTGTTTTGCTAATAAGTATTCCTCTCTCTAAGCTCTGTAAAATGATAATTGATCACTTTTTGCAGATTGTGTTTGGTTTATATATTCACTGCACTGGAAAATTATAAACAAAACAAGCTTTAAAAATAATTTTAATATCATACTGAATAATTTGGATATTAAAAGTCTGCAATGTTTTTCCAATACTTTTCCCCACATCACAAGCCTGGTGTATAATCAACGGCTTCTTTATTTATTAGAACATATTCTATACAGACACACAAACTCATGTACACAATATTGTTACCAAGAAATAAGGCACAATGAAATAAATAACCAGGGATGAAATCCTCCCGATTCGCTCTTACCTGTCGGTCGCCGCAGAGCCAAAGAAGCTGGTGGCGTTCACGGAGCGGGGCTGCCCCCGGCTGCTTCCCCCACCCGCCTGGACGCTGCCATTGGCATTATTTTGCCCTCTGTGCATGCGCAAAGCGTTCTGCATTTGCAGAGGGCAAAAGAACGCCAATGGCGGTGTCCAGGCGGGTGGGGGAAGCGGCCGGGGGCAGCCCCGCACCGCAAATGCCACCAGCTTCTTCGGCTCTGCGGCGACCGACAGGTAAGAGCTAACCAGGAGGATTTCACCCCTGAAATAGACCCTTTTCTTATTTACTGTCCAGGTAGATCTTAGGTGAAACTTAGCTTTGCAATGTCATACCTGTAAATTTTATATGGAATTTGGCATGTGCACTAGTTCTCACAATAAATGTTAGTTCTAATATATGGTTCTGTCCTTCTACATTTCTTTTTGTTTCATGTTTCCAATTCCTAAAAAGTCTTCGTTTATTAATATCAGCCATTAAATCACACTGGATAGTTCATTCCTTTACTTTGTTTAAAAGAACTTTAAATGGTACCAGTTGTTTTGTGTGTATTCCTTAATCTATATCAGGGTGTCAAACTCAAGGCCCAGGGGCCAAATCTGGCCCACGGGATGCTTAGATCTGGCCCACGGGGCCGCCCTGGAAACAGGAAAGGACTGACCTGCAGTGCCTCTGCCGGTGAAAACGGAGCTCATGAGGGCTGCAGGTGACCGTCCTGAGCTCTGTTTTCACTGGCAGAGGGTTGCAGGAGGCTGTTGCATCTGAAAATGGAGCTCGCGAGGGCTGGGGGTGGCCCTCCCGAGCTCCGTTTTCACTGGCAGAAGGTTGCAGGAAACTGACGCAGCAGAAAACGGAGCTCAGGAGCTCATTTTTGCTGGCAGAGTGCTTGGGCCACCACAGGCACCCCAGACACGAATTATGTCAAACTGGCCACGCCCCCTGGACCCCCTGCCCCCCAAGGTCAAACACAACCCTGATGCGGCCCTCAATGAAATCGAGTTTGACACTCCTGATTTATATGCTTCAGCTCCCTTAATTTTTCCTTCTATGTACCCTTTTTAGACATTGGTGTAACAAATATATAAGAGAAAAGAAAGATTCCTAGAAAATAGAGTGTAAAATATTAGTATATGATATAGAGAATGCAAGCATGATTTCATCCCAACATTTTTTTGAAATTCTATTCCATAATGAGGGTTAAAGGCCAAAAAAAAAACCCCATATAAAAAGGTTATTCAATCCACTTTGGAAATATATGACTAAGTAAATGGAGACATTTAACCTGCTTTACTACAAAAGATTCTCATAACCGCTCCCTTTTCATCTAAAGAAATCTTCTCCCCAATCTTCTTTATATCCCTTTCAAATTTATTGTGGTCCCACTTCTTATTTTATGCCAGAATTCTTGGTCACTGTTGTCTTTTAATAAGGTATGCTATTATATTTCATAACTGTTATTAGCCCGATGGTTTCCAATTTTGAAAAGTGGAGGTTCAGCAAATATCTATGATATTGGGGAATCTATTTTTCTTGAATAGCCTTTCTTATAAATATAATATATAGAAGTCTCAAGACAGAATATTTACAGGGAGAATGAAAGGTATGGAAAAATAGAAGTAGCCAGAGGTGGGTTCCTCCCGGTTCGTACTGGTTCTATAGAACTGGTAGCAAACCGCTGGTGATGTCACGGAGCCGGTTCTGTCGGTGCCGGTCCATGGATGCTGCCATCTTTTGGGGGGGAATTTTTTTTTGAAAAAAAATTTTTTTTGAATTTTTTGTTGATATTTTCTTCTGCGCATGTGCAGAAGCCAAGTTTCTGGCACTGTACATGTGCCACCATCTTGCTTTTGGCTTTTTTTTAAAAAAAATTTAATTTTTGGCACAGTGCATGTGTGCATGTGCAAAGCGCACACATGCCCGCACGGCACGGCCACGTGGCGCGGGAGGAAGTGAACCGGCGGCGAGG
This sequence comes from Diadophis punctatus similis, assembly GCA_023053685.1. Classification (NCBI taxonomy): domain Eukaryota; kingdom Metazoa; phylum Chordata; class Lepidosauria; order Squamata; family Dipsadidae; genus Diadophis; species Diadophis punctatus. The sequence continues at coordinate 43,554,595 of JALIGW010000007.1, read as the reverse complement.
TAAGTTAGAACCCACCCCTGGAAGTATCAGGTATTTTTTTTAGTTCAGGAACACATTGAGATGGACAGTGAATTGAAGAAGTAAAGCAATGATTTAAACATGGGGAGGATGTAAATGAGAAATCATGAATACTAGGGATCTTTCTAAATAAAAGCAGTTGTAATATGATCAAAATTTAGATGCTTAGCAACCAAGCATGTATTTATGAAAGTTTTAGTATGCTGAGGTCCTGTGATCTTGCAACCTTCCCAGTTGGCTTCCAACAAGCTAAATCAATGGAGGAAGCTAGATTCACTTAATGACTGTGATTGACTTAACAACTACAGTAAGTTGCTAAACAATCTTGGCAAAAAATCAGATTCAACTGACTTTGCAAGCATATTGCTTAGCAACAGAAATCTTGGTCCCAATTTTGGTTGTTAGTCAAGGACTATGGTAATTAAAGCAATGCTTTTACTCAGGGGTGAAATGCTCCCGGTTCGCCCTTACCTGTTGGTCGTTGCAGAACTGATGGAGCCGGTGGCGGTCGCGGCGCGTGGCTGCCCCCGCCTGCTTCCTCCCCCGCCTGGACGCCACCATTTGAATTCTTTTGCCTTCTGCGCATGCGCAAAGCATTCTGCATGCGCAGAGGGCAAAATAACTCAAATGGCGGCGTCCAGGCGGGCGGGGAAGTGGGTGGGGGCAGCCCCGTGCTGCAACCACCACCGGCTCCATCGGCTCTGCGACAACCGACAGGTAAGAGCGAACCGGGAACATTTCTCCCCTACTTTTACTACAGATAATATGCACTGGGAAAGCTGCAGAGTGAGAATATATGAGTTAGAAAACTTACAGTGATGAATTTGGAGATGATTATCAAAAAATATAATGGTCTGAAAAAGAACCATTCAATGCAGTGGTGAAATCCATTTTTTTACTACCGGTTCTGTGGTAGGCGGTTCTGTTACTACCGGTTCTGTGGCTTGGTGGGCGTGGGAGGGGAAGGATACTGCAAAATCTCCATTCCCTCCCCACTCCTTGGGGAAGGATATTGCAAAATCTCCATTCCCACCCCACTCTGGGGCCAGCCAGAGATGGTATTTGCTGGTTCTCCGAACTACTCAAAATTTCCGCTACCGGTTCTCCAAACTACTCAAAATTTCTGCTACCGGTTCTCCAGAACCTGTTAGAACCTGTTGGATTTCATTCCTGTTTCAACGTCTTATTGACCATATACACCAAGATGGACTCTTCCCTTTGTTTGAGGAGTCAAACAAAACAGAGATACTTCCATTTGTAGACTGGACTAGAAAATAGTTATGCTCAGCAAGTCTGAAGGGAAGACAATAAACAAATGGAAGGATGGGTTCAAAGGGCATATTGGAATGTCTTTGAAGACCTACAGCTTATTACTTAAGAGTGGTCAAGATGGTGAGTATTTATTGAGATTGTCACCAGGAGCCTCAGCACCACTTAACTCATTGGAAAACTCATCTTGAAAACTAAGAAGCAGCAAGATAGTTGTTATATAAGAGAAAAGATTCCCAAAGATAGTATTGTAGACGCTTTTTAAAAAAGAAAGCTCATATTGGCTCTTCTTGCCTTTCTCTTTGAGAACAATGTGACATAGTCTTAAAGATTGTAAAATTGTTCTTTAGGCATGATTTCATAAGATTCATGGGCACAAAATCTGCTGCTTCATTTCAACTTGTGAAAATGTACCTCCATCAGCAACTTTTTCACTCTCCTTTCTTTCAAAATTTGCTTTTGTTAATCTCTTTGCACTGCTTTCCTTTTATGTGGTCCTCCTTGATCACATAATCTCCATGTTCATTCATTTATATTATATATATGCGCAAGTCTTGACATAGATGTCAAGGTCCTCTTCGAACACGATGGACGGACATCATCATCATATATATCTGCTATTTTCTTTGTATTCAACCTTCAACTATTTTCCTTCCCAAATATTGGCTCCCCTATTTCCCAATCTTTCTCCCAAATTCTTATTTTTTTAATCCACCCATTTGAAACGAAGGGCAGGCAAGCCTAAGAGAATTACAGCCAGTTTTTCTCTTAAAGAAAGAATCAAATGAGGGGATTCTAAGTGATGTCAGGGTTGGGTAAACTGTAATGATATGTGGTAAAGACTTTGGAGAATAGGTCAAGAAATGCTGCCTAGGAAATGATTAAATAAAAGACAGTATAGCACAGTGGTGAAATCCATTTTTTTTACTACCGGTTCTGTGGGCGTGGCTTGGTGGCTTGGTGTGGCTTGGTGGGCTTGGCTTGGTGAGCATGGTGTAACTTGGTGGGCATGGCTTGGTGGGCATGGCAGGGGAAGGATACTGCAAAATCCCCATTCCTACCCCATTCTGGAGGTGGTATTGGCTGGTTCTATGAACTACTCAAAACTTCCGCTACCGGTTCCCCAGAACCTGTTGGATTTCACCCCGGTATAGCCCACAACTAGGTAGTAGTCAGGGCAACAAGTTCAGAAGGAGCCCTCCCTTAAATTTTTGCACTGAAAAGGAGACGGTGGAAGAATTATACTTCCAGATTTACAAGATTCTGTTAATGTAGCTTTACAATAAAGTAGAATTAGCTCATCTGGTCATGTTTCCTGTCTGGTCTGGTTACTAAGACTGATATAAATATGAAGTCACACCAAAACCATAGGATTAGAGCCTATAACAGAATAGCAGATTAAGAGAGTTGGAAGGGACCTTAGAGGTCTTCTAGTCCAACCCCTTGGTCAAGCAGGAAACCCTATACCATTTGAGACAAATGGTTGCCCAATGTCTACTTAAAAACCTCCAGTGATGGAGCATCCACAATTTCTGGAGGCAAGTTGTTTCACTGATTAATTGTTCTAACAGTGAGGAAATTTCTCCATAATTCTAGGTTGCTTCTTTCCTTGATTACTGTATGTATGTATGTATGTATGTATGTATGTATGTATGTATGTATGTATTTATTTATTTATTTATTTATTTATTTTGTCAAACATGTAAAAGATAACAGGTATAAGTATAAACATAAATATGAACATAGTAAATGGGTACGAATTAATGGAGACACTAGGACAGGGACGGTAGGCAAAATGGTGCGCTTATGCACGCCCCTTACAGATCTCTTAGGAATGGGGTGAGGTCAACAGTAGACAGTCTAAGGTTAAAGTTATGGGGGTTTGAGGATGTAACAACAGAGTCAGGTAGTGCATTCCAGGCATTGACCACTCTGTTACTGAAGTCGTATTTTCTGCAATCGAGTTTGGAGCAGTTTACCTTGAGTTTGTATCTATTGTGTGCTCATGTATTATTGTGGTTGAAACTGAAGTAGTCATTGACAGGTAGGACGTTGTAGCAGAAAATTTTATGTACTTCGCTTAGGTCAGACCATAGGCGGCATAGTTCTAGGTTGTCTAAGCCCAAAATTTCAAGCCTGGTGGCATAGGGTATTCTGTTGTGAGTAGAGGAGTGGAGTACTCTTCTTGTGAAATATCTCTGGACTCTCTCAATTGTATTAATATTTTATATGCATTGCGGATTCCAGGCAGATGAGCTGTATTTGAGAATTGGTCTAGCAAAGGTTTTGTATAGTTTGCAGTACAATATTACTGGAGAAGAAGTTTCACAAGATTAGGTTGAGAACTCTTAATGCCTTTTTGGCAATGCTGTTACAGTGAGCTCTGGCGCTTAGATAGTTTGAGATGAGTACTCCAAAGTCCTTGACAGAGTGAGGGTCATCTACGAGGTCATATCCACCCAGCTTGTATTTGGTGTTCTGATTTTTTTTTTTGCCAACAGAGCATTTGTTGGTTGAGATTTGGAGTTGCCAATCGTTTGACCATTCTGACACATAGTCAAAGTCTTTTTGTAGGGCAACAGCATTGTTGATGGTGTTGAATAGTTTTACATCATCAGCAAAGAGGACACAGCTGCTTATAATATGATCACAAAGGTCATTTATGTAAAGTATAAAGAGTGTGGGTTCTAAAATGCTGCCTTGGGAGACACAGCTGTTAACTGGTGCAGGGTTTGATAGGGCGCTCCCTATTTTGACTTCTTGTTGCCTATTTGACAGGAACGCAGCTATCCACTTATGTAGGGAACCGGAAATGCCGTAAAATTTTAGTTTTAGAAGTAGCTTGTCATGTACCACTGAATCAAAGGCTTTACAGAAGTTTATATAAATTGCGTCTATTGTTTTACCTTGGTTGAGTTGTTCAGTCCATATGTTTTTGCCGTGTAAGAGTTGCAGATTGCAGGACGATTTTTTCCTGAAGCCAAACTGCTTGTTAGAGAGTAGGTTGTTTGTCTCTAAGTAGAGGGTCCTTTCCTTACAATCATTAATTTAGTGACCTTTCAAAGTTACAATGGAAGTGAAAAAGTGACTTACAACTGGTCCTCGCAGTTATAAGCATCACAGTATCCTCATGCAATTTTCCAAAAAGTTGTCAAAACTTTAGAAGCTTGGCAACCTACATGATTGCAGCATCCCAAAGTCATGAGTTTGTGATTTAAGAGCCATGGTGGCACAGTGGCTAAAGTGCAGAACTGCAGGCAAACTGTGCCCACAGCCTGGAGTTCAATCCTGATGGGGCTCTAGGTTGACTCGGCCTTCTATCCTTCCGAGGTTGGTAAAATGAGGAACCAAATTGTTGGGGGCAATATGCTTACTTTGTTAACCACTTAGAGAGTTCAGGAAAGCATTATTTTGACCACTTCTTGCCTATTTGACAGGAACGCAGCTATCCACTTATGCAGGGATCTGGAAATGCCATAAGAGTTTAGTTTTAACAGTAGTTTGTCATTCCCATCCATTGCTTCTTGTCCTGCCTTCAGGACAATTAATCAGTGGAACAAAGAAAGGAAGGAAAGGCAAAAGAGAAAAGTTGACCATACCATCTCCTGTTTTGACCAGTAAAACTTAACAAGATTTTGGAAATGGCACATCGTTATGTCACTGTATAACCCACAGAACAATGTAGGACCGCTCTATCATTCATCTAAATTGTGTAACCAGAACAAATCAAACAAAGGTTTTGTAGGGGGATAATACAATATGACAAAGGTGTGTTTTTCCCCAGTTGAACAAATTGCAGCTGGAAGATTGTGATTTAGAAAAGGGAAAGGCCAGGTGCTAATAGATCCTTTCATAATCTGAAGATAGAACTATAGGATAAAAGAGAATTAAAATAAAATTATGGGAAATAGTTCATGGGCTTTGGTAAACACATTTGCTTAGTTCTATTGAGTGGATCTAACTATGGTTTATACCAGTGTTTCTCAACCTTGGCAATTTGAAAATGTGTGGATTTCAACTCTCAGAATTCCCCAGCCAGCTACTTTGGGATTTGAAATCCACACATCTCTAAGCTGCCAAGGTTCAGAAACACTGGTTTATACTCTCAGCTTATGTATTTTCACTATTCTTTGCCTTACATCTTTTGATTAATTGGCTTTTGTATTTCATTTCAGGTGAATAATATTGATTTGAAATTGAGGTTGGGCACCCAACCACCAAAGATGGCTTTGGAGAGTTTTGGACTAGGTAATCAAGAAGGGCCCTTTAAAATTAGAGTCCTCAATTTATGACCAAACTTAGTACTAGACTTTCTGTTGCTAAGCAAGGTGCTTAAGTGAGCCATTCCTGACTTTACCACCATTTTGCCACAACTGCTAAATGAATCACTGCAGTTGTTAAGTGAATCATACAGTTGTTAAATTAATCATGCAGTTGTTAAATGATTCCGGCTTTCTCTATTGACATTGCTTGCCAGAAGCCAGCTGGGAAGATCATAAATAGCAACAAATAGCACTTAGACTTATATAGCACTTAGCAACAACACTTAAACTTATATACCACTTCACAGTGCTTTACAGCCCTCTCTAAGCGGTTTACAGAGTCAGCATATTGCCCCCAAACAATCTAGGTCCTCATTTTACCCACCATGGAAGGTTGAGTTAACCTTGAGTCTGGTGAGATTTGAACTGCCAAATTGCAGGCAGCCGGCAGGCAGCAGAAGTAGCCTGCAGTATTGCACTCTAACCACTGCGCCGCCCAATAATGCTTTCCTGCACTCTCTAAGTGGTTAACAAAGTCAGCATATTGCCCCCAACAATTTGGTTCCTCATTTAACAACCTTGGAAGGATAGAAGGCCGAGTCAACCTGGAGCCCCATCAGGATCGAACTCCAGGCTGTGGGCAGAGTTTGCCTGCAATTCTGCACTTTAGCCACTGTGCCACCATGGCTCTTAAATGGCAAACTCATGACTTTGGGATGCTGCAGTCATCATAAATACATGCAGGTTGCCAAGCTTCCAAACTTTTGACAACTTTTTGGAAAATTGCATGAGGATACTGTGATGCTTGTAAGTGCGAGGACTAGCTGTAAGTTACTTTTTCACTTCCATTATAACTTTGAATGGTCACTAAATTAATGGTTGTAAGGAAAGGACTACCTCTTGTATTATTTATTCTCAGTGAGACTTTTTACTTAATTGCAATGTATGTAATTTTAAAAAATGATCAATTTGTGTTGTTGCTCCCACTTTCAGTCTGACACAAAGAAATGTGAGTGAGTTGGGCAGCCATATAAATGAAATAAATAAATCCCACATTACATGGGAAAGAAATATCTTGGAACTTTGGGCTTAGCGGCCCTAACTTCCCTTTCAAAAAAAGAGTCAGCCACACCTTTTTAAATTGGGTTAATAATGATTTTGACTGCCCCTCCCACCAGGCCTTGGAAACCTCAGTAATCAAACAACAGGTTCATATTATCATATGTGGTGGACATGCCCAAAGCAAAAAAAAAATACTGGACTAAAATACATACTTGGTTAGAAAAAATGATAAAACAACACATCGATTTGAAACCAGAAATATTTCTGCTGGGGATACTACCAGAACAGTATAATAAAGGGAATATATATTTAAGTTTGCATGTAGTAATGGCTGCAAGAATAGTGTACGCACAACAATGGAAAAATGATGAGGTCCCGACAGATGAAGGTGTAATTAAAAAAGTATTAGAATGTGCTGAGATGGATAGATTGACACTTAAGATAAAAGAAAAGGAAGAAACAGAACACTTTTTAACATGGGATATATTTTACCAATGGTTAACTAACAAAAACAGAGGTTAGAATTTAAAAAGAATTCAAAGAGATAATAAAAATTTGTATTGAAAATATAGCAAGATGGAAAAACTAATTGTTTTATTATTTTATGATTAATATTGACATGTTTATTAAGATTACTAGTATGATTACAGTTATTGTTGTACCTTTACTTAAAATTAATTATGCCCAGACAACATGCTGTTCAGATAGACATGGGATTTTTTGTTTTTAATGAAAAAAATGTACCAATAAAACATATATTTAAAAAAAAGTTTCAAAATTAGCTTAATAATGAAAGTAGCTTCCTATACCCTAACTTATATTTTAAAGTTTTCATATAAGGGCACCCCTAAAGGAAGTAAAAATATAATTAGAAAGGGTTACAATCTCTTGATTGAAATGCTACACTGTGCTTAAGTGATGCATATTAAACAGGGGTGACTTTCACTATGTGATTATGCCTGGTGCACCCCTCTTGTTTAAACCTGCTTCATATTTTCTGTGAGTTGCTGTCAGACTCCAGACTCTGCCATTCAAAAGGAGAAGGGGGGGTCTTGGCTCTGCTTGATCAAAAGGTTATAACATATCTGGATCCCAGACACCTGGGAGCCTTCTCATCTTAAGATAGGGTTTTATGAGGGGTAATGCAAGTCAGTTGAACGGAAGGGAGGCTGGGAACATAAAGCCATCTGGTCACACATTTGTGGATTGATTATGCTTTGCATCCTGCTGAATGGGGTGGGGCATTAAGGTTAAATATGCTTGCCTTGCCTGAAGGCATTTAGACTTTGCTTTGAACGAATGGATGTTATACAGATGCAAATGAAGGAATCCTTTTGAGAACACTGACTCAGAAGTTCGTACTTTAATTGTGACTGGAAAGACATTCCTTACAGTTGCCTTGAGTGTTATAGAGGTAGAAAACCCAGTTATCAGTTAAAAAGATACAGTAAGGAGAAGATTAAACAAAAGTTGCACGGTACATCTGTATACACACAACCTTACATACATAAACCCACAAAGAAAATGTCTAAACCGGTGTCTCTCAACCTCAACAACTTTAAGTTGTATGTATTTCAATTCCCAGAATTCCCCAGTCAGCACACACAACTTAAAATCTCTGAGATTGATATTCTCCTAAACTAATAGCTTTGTGTCTGAAAATAGTTCCCCCCCCCTTCAGTAAGGTGTGGCTAATAATATGACTGGTTAATTTTTGTTTTTCTCTTAATATGGGTAAGTGGTAGGTAAGAAGATGAATAGACAGAGAGGCAGACAGACAGAGATGAAGATGAAGAGAGGTAGGTAGCTAAGTAGAATAGATGATAGGTAGACAGACAGACAGACAGACAGACAGACAGACAGACAGACAGACAGACAGACAGACAGACAGACAGACAATAAACAGAGATGGAAGAGAGAGGGAGGGAGAGAGGGGGAGGGGGAGAAGGGGAGAGAAAGAGACAGAGACACACAGAAAGAGACAGAGACAGAGACAGAGAGACAGAGAGATTTGGCATCTTGAAATCTAATTTCTGGTGTAAGATCTCCCCTACTCACTTCCCCCAATGTTCTTTCTGCAGAAAACACCTTCCTCTAGTGCTCCATTGAGATTTTCAGAGTATAGTGACTTTTATTTGAATGCCATGATAAAATGTCTTGCAATACATTGCTGAAATAATTATTGATGCTCCATTTCCTTCATAAAATCCCATTACATCTTGCTTCAGAAGACGAGGCTTCATCAGATATGCTGAGATAGGGAGCTACCGCTAATAAATTGCTTGTCTAATAGTGCCCCGGTATCTTTGTTTAAATTGAAGTCTAAATTATTATTTCAATCTCTGTTGTAAAATGAGAGTTTTGCACCCGTACACCTTCCATAAATATGCACTTGGCAGAGGCCATGTGAAGTCAAGATAGAAAAGTTAAACTTTACATTGTCATTTACAAGAAGTTGAACTTGTTGTTGGTTTTCCATAATGGAATTTAGTGGCCAGATTCCAAATTCTTTTCCCAAATACACATGGAAACAGTTTGGTAGCTTCTTTGTCCTTTAGATGATAGAACTGTGATGGCGAGCCTATGGCACACATGCCACAGGTGGCATGCAGAGCCCTCTCTGCAGGCATGCGAGCTGTCACCCCAGCTCAGCTCCACCACACATGCATGTGCGCCTCCCACCAGCCAGCTGATTTTCAGCTCTCTAATGCGCATGCGCAGAGGGCATGTGGGAGACCCACACACATGCATGGGGGGTCGCATGCGCATGCACAGGGGGTGGGAACATGGGGGGTTGGTTTGTACTATGGCTTCCTGATCTGTGTATTAAGTTTCACATGAGATGCACTGGGGAATGAATAAAAATATGTCTCTTCAAGAATTTCCTTCCAAATTGCTTCTGCCTCTTTAAAGGAGGTTGGCACAATATCTGGCTCTGTGTGACTACCATGAATTGCCAGTATCTTTAAAGGCCAGGCTCTACCTACAGAGAAATAAAGCAGCATATATTCCCATCACACTATTGAGAAGGACATTATTCACTCATCCCAATTCTTAGCAATGTAACTTTAAACTTTTCCTATAGCTTTATTGACAGGAGTGCCATACAACGAAACCCTCAAATTTAGAGACTTTCGGACATGGGTGTAGATTGAGAAAGAGATCACAATGATATTCTTCTATTGAGGACCAGATAAGACAACAGCTGGTGGCTTGCTGTAATGGTATGCCTATGGAGACCAGCAAAGAAAAGCTGCCCATGGAACAATTAGATAAGAGGAGATAGTCCTCTTATTTGCCAAGTGGGCAGAACTGTAAGGTATTGGCAGGGGTGGGTTCAACTTACCTTCGCCACCAGTTCGCATTGCGACGTTTCGCCGCTCTGGGAACTCGGCCCATGGAGTCGCTTCCCACTGGTGAAGAAGCGGAGCGAGAGGGGCGGAAGCCAGTGGCGGCTGGTGGGGCAGCAGCCTCCCCCCGTGCAGGGAGAGGGCCAGGCCCGGCCACGCCACCGCTGAGCTTTCCTTTCAGCCTGGGCAGCGACACTTACCTGAGCGGGCCAGTGCAGGTAGCCCTTCATCTTCACCAGGTCACCCCACTTGTAGTCGCACGGCCGGCCAGAGCGGGACATGGCATGGGCGGAGAGGCTGATGCAGCCCCCACTGAGGCCGCCCTGGCCAAGCAATCGCCATGCCTCCCCAGCAACAGGCACACCGGGGCCACCTTGCCCACCTTCGACACCTCTGTGCACCACACATGGAAGGGGCCACCGCCACCACTCTCGCCATCCTCCCTCCCCAGATGTTCGCCTGCCTAAAGTAACCTCCCAAAGCAACCCTGCTACCATTTACTTTCTTCCTTGTTCCACCATGAAACGAAAGCGAATGGCGGCGAGGATGCCGCCCCTTGGGAGCTTAAACCCTGGGCTTCCCGTGCAGCTCTCTGGAGGGGTGAGCTTGGTCGTCCCTGCCGCCCATCGCCCCAGGGCAACTGCTCCAAGGAGTGAGCTGGCAGCCTGGTTCTAAGCAAAGGCGGTAGAGGCAATGGCCGTAAACAGATGGCCGCCACGATGCTGAGCACAGGGAAAGAGATGTGGTAAAGCTGGAGATGGCCAGCTCCGCCTAGAACATTAACGCTGCTGAGAGAGATGGAGGGGGAATGACGATATGAGGCTGGCTTGTGGCTCTTAGCGGGGGAAACTACTGTAAAAAAAACAATGAAAAAGCCCTAGCCTGTTGCTCATTAAGCCATAGAGAGGCTAATTTTGGTTGCAATTGTTAAGTGAGTTTCACCAAATTTTACAAGTTGGCCACGCCCACCTGGTCACATGACCAAACCATGCCACCAAGCCACGCCCATCAAGCCACGCCCGCAGAACCGGAAATGATTTTGATTTCACCACTGGCTATAAAGCGGCAGTTTCTTTCTCTGCCTGCGAGCTGCGGGCAGCAGAGCGAGTAAACCAGTGATCTGCCGGCTGCCTCTAATCTGCAGTTTACTCGTGAGCACCATGCTCATGAGTAAACGTGCTCACAAGTAAACTGCAGATTAGAGGCAGCCGGCAGATCGCTGGCTTACTTGCTCTGCTCTGAGCGGAAAATTGCCTTTTCCTCTCCAACTTGTGTTAGCAGAAAGAAGGCAGAGGTGGCGCCAGCGGAAGGAAAGGGGCCGATTGCTTTGCAGCCGGCGTGGTTTCCCAAGCTCCCTTCACAGTTTCCCAAGCTCTCATCACAGTGCCGCCACACACACACATAAGGATGTCTCCCTCAAGAGGCTTCAGAGGCCGAGCCTTTTTCTTTTTCTTTTCCCCATCCTGCTGCCGCGAGGGCTTTGTGGCGTGGCCAAGGAGGCTTCTTCCTCCACAGGCCGTGAGGAAGGGAGCAGCCGCCTCCCGAGGTTTGGGGAGGGAAGTGGGACGCGTTAAAGAAAGATAAAAGGAAAGCTGGGTGGGCGGTGGGAGAGATGCGCATCTCGCAGTGGGGCACAATTTGGGGGTGGCAGATGAGGCAGGAGGGCCACGAGACATGCATCTTATTGGAGACTGACAGCTCCAGGTCGTCTCTCAGCCATTAACTGCAGGGAAAAACCTTACACAGTAAAGTCTTTACTCTGAGTGCTACAAACCCAGCTTCTGCACATGCGCAGAAGAAAAAACACAGCTTCTGCCTACAGCACTGCCAAGAGAGCCAGTTCCAGCCAGTCATAGCTGCCGGTTCGGCGAGTGGGGGGAAATTCCTGCTACCGGTTCTATAGAATCGGCCCAAACCGGCAGGAACACACCTCTAATACTGTGACATGTCTCAGGAAACAGAGTGTTTTTTTAAGAGAGAAAAGTGAGGTTGCTTTGCAGAATCCAAGAACTAATCCAACTTTCTTTTGAAAAATCTACATTTAGTCCACGGGTAGGGAGAGATTTTAATTATCTGTCCCATTTTTTGTTGTTCAAAAATTGGAGCAATCTGCTGGATGGTGCAACAGAGGTCATTTTTTCCAGGCCTTTATTTAGGAGGCAAAAATAGAATTTAAAGACATTTTCCAATTAGGCTTGATTCCTAATGATTTCTGTTGACCCATCTAATACAATGTTGTCCACTACATTGGTTGGATTGATGTAATACCATAATGTGGCTTATTTAGCTCAGCAGGCAGCATCAACCAACCCAACCAAACCTGTATGTGGTTCATGTATAACCGATAGTTAAACAAACCATGTCTTATTGTGAAATATGAAACATGAGGGCTTTCCAAGGTGCAGCTGCCTGGCCTTGAGTTTAATTGTTTTAAATGCCCTCCTTTCTAAACAGTTTGCTTGTTTCCGTACAAGAATAAAATGCTTAAGGGGAAAAAACAATTTGTGCAGAAGCAAATGTAACAGCATTTAAAATCAGCGGAGGTGAATAAAATAGAAGAAATCAGTCATGAAATGCTGCAGAATAAATGGTGATCAACAGCCAGCTAAAAGAAATGAAGAATAGACGTTTGCTGGACTTACAGGAGGGAAAAAAAACTGAATTGAAGTCAACCCAGCAGAACATCCTAAAACTTTTTAAAATCCAATAAGATTGGAGAGCAGGATTTCAGGGGCTAACCTGAAGGTTCAGCTAACATCAATTCGAAAGTTAAAATTTGAACTAATCAGCCTGAGACTTAAATAAAGATAATCCTCAATTTACAATTCATTTAGTGACTGTTCTAAGTTATAAAAGTTGCTGGAAAATGTGACCTCCAAGCATTTATCATTGTTTGCAAACATCCCCACAGTCACATGATCAAAATTTGGGCACTTGGCAACCGGCAAGTGTTTATAACAATTGCAATGTCTGGGGTCACAGGATTACCAGGGTTCATTTAACAATCACGTGATTCACTTAACTGCAGTGATTCGCTTAACAATGGCCTTGCTTAAGAAATTCTGGTACCAATTGTGGTCATAAGTCGTGGATTACCTGTACCAAATTCCTGGGTTCCTATTTACAAAGTTCCATTGGTATTTTCAGTGGTGGGATTCAATTTTTTTTTACTACTGGTTCTGTGGGCGTGGCTTGGTAGGTGTGGTGTGGCTTGGTGGGCGTGGCTTGGTGGGCGTGGCAGGGGAAGGATACTGCAAAATCCCCATTTCCTTCAGTTTTGATATCAGCACAATGTCAGTGTGTTGAGAGGTGGTATTCAGCCGATTTGGACTGATTCGGGAGATTCGGTAGTAGAGACCTGCAGGTGGACCCGCCCACTCGCCCACCTGCTTACTTGCCCTGGCGGTATGCCATCCTATTTAGGCACATTTTTAAGCTGCGAGCAAAGTGCATGCGTAGAAGGCCATGTGCATGCATGGAGGAGGTTCAGAATTTGCGAACTGGTAGGGAAAGTAAGTGAATGGTGCTGACATACTTTTCAGCACAAGGATGGAAGAATGCACATTAACCTGGCCACTAGGAAGTGCCTTAGATACTTAATTGAATGTAATTTTCATGTCTGAAAGAACATCTTTACAGAACTTTAAAGAATAATGACAGAGTTGGAAGGGACCCTGGAGGTCTTCTACTCCTTCCTCAAGCAGGAGACCCCATACCAATCTCTCAATGTTGATTCCAGAACGTAACCCAAAGTATTGAGAACCCAGGAAGACTGTTGTGGGTTCTTCTGTTGCAAATATATTGAGCTGAATTCATCATTTAGCACTGGAAATTTCTATAAATTTTTGTTAATTTTTGTTAATTGAATCAGTGGAATAGGAAATACTATTTTGCTGGCTTTTAATTTATTTATTTATTTATTTTATTTATTAGTTGCATTTGTATGCTGCCAGTTTCTAATCCAGGATTTTTAACCAATATGTCAAGCTGGCTATCTCTCTCTCTCTCTCCTCTGAAATAAACCAACTTTCCTTCAGTTGCACACAATTCCCAGCTAAGAGGGAATGCAAACTAATAGTTTATTCTATAGCAGGGGTGTCAAACTCAAGGCCTGTGGGCTGCATCCAGCCCATGGGGTGCTTAAATCTGGCTCATGGGGCTGGCCTGGAAATATCAAAGGACTGGCCCATGGTGCCTCTGCCAGCCAAAATGGGGGCACCGTGGCCCATTTTCAGCCTCCACGGCCTCCAGCAGTGTCACGCAGTGATTTTATTGACTGTTATATGTAATCCCTATTCATTATAATGGTTTATTCCTGAGCACGTGATTGATATGTTCTTGTACGCATGTGTGCATTCCTTTCTCCGATCTGTCCTTCTGTTCCTGGCTTCCATTGAAGGAAGACCTACTTTTATATCAGGCATGTAGATAATGAGGATTTATTGTTTTTGTACCGAAATAAATATTTTTACTTAGACTTTTAAACTGCGGTTTCTTTTCTAATGTCTGATGTCTGGGAAAAGATCAAACTTCTCCTTTGTGAGATTAATTATCACCTCTGTCAAGCAGCACTTTGCTGGCCAAAAACAGGCCCCGCGGAGGCCCCGCGAGACCATCACATGGCCCATTTTTGGCCTCCCGGGCCTCCAGCAGCACTCTGCCAGCCAAAAACAGGCCACAAGGAGGCCCCAGTGAGCCCCCCGTGTGGCCCATTTTTGGCCTCCCTGGCCTCTAGCACCCCTCTGCCAGCCAAAAATGGGCCGCTTGCCTCCCAGAACTGTGGATGCTCCATCACTGGAGGTTTTTAAGAAACCTGTTTGGGATGAAATGAGAACTAGAAGACCTCCAAGGTCTCTTCTGACTTATGATTCTATGATTCACAATCTAAAGTACAGGTAGTCCTTGACCTACGACTACAATTGAGCCCAAAATTTATGTTGCTAAGTGAAACATTTGTTAAGTGAGTTTTGCCCATTTTACAACATTTCTTGCCACAGTTGTTAAGTGAATCATTGTAGTTAAGTTAATTACACATTGTTAAGTGAATCTGGCTTTCCCATTGGCTTTGCTTGTCAGAAGTTTGCAACAGGTGATCATGTGACCCTGAGACACTGCAACCATCATAAATATGAACCAGTTACCAACTATCCGAATTTTAATCACATGACTATGGAGATGCTGTAACAGTCGTAAGTGTGAAAAATGGTCATAAGTCGCTTTTTTCAGTGCCGTTGTAATTTTGACTAAATGAACTATTGCAAATCAACGACTACCTGTACTAGTCCTAACTTTATTGTTAAGTTTACATTAAGAGAATTTTGGAAATCTGAAAGGAAATCTCCCCCATTGCCTTTGCAAGAAACTGTTCTGAGATGTTTTCCAGGCCCCCACTCTCTCTGTGGACTCAGCAGATGCCCCTTGTCTGACCATTGCCCAGTCTGAGGCTCTTCCTCCTGTCTCCCAGTCCCATTCCCATCCATTCATGTTGGTGTTATACTGAAACAATGGGAGGAAAGAGCTAAGACTCAGAGCTGACACCTCCCAATTTGAGAGCTGTAGAAAAGATATGGCTTGGTTCATTAAACTCACCGGTTTTAATAATCCATCATTTCCAACATAGAAAATCCTTTCAATGTGTAAGCCAAATATATACATATAGATATACTAGTAGCTGGATACCCGTGCTTCGCTACGAAACTGTGTGATCAGGCTTGATAAATTGACAGTTAAAGCTTGAACATTATGATCGGCCTCTCCTCTCAGTAGTTACGATCGGCCTCTCCTCTCCCCTTCTCTCCCTCAGGCTTGCCCCACAGAAGCCTCTCCTCTCCTCTCCCCTTCTCTCCCTCAGACTGGCCCCATTGCTCCTCTCCTATCTCCCTCAGGCTTGCCCCACAAAAGCCTCTCCTATCTTATCCCCTTCTCTCCCTTTCAGGTGGGGAGGGGGAGTAGAACGTCTAACTCCTTAGCATGGAGTAGAATGTCTAAACTCCCAGCCTGCAGGCTGGATGAGTTACGCACTGGCCACGCCCACACCCAACTGGCAGTTGGAACAGAGTTCTTTTCAGGTGGGGAGGGGGAGTAGAACATCTAACTCCTTAGCATAAGCATGTGTTAATAATAATATACGAAATACTAATGATCTGATGGTCATTTCAAAAAATCCTTTCTTAGCGAGCACCTAGAAACCAAAAGGAACATACTGTACGTGCCAAATTTCAAGTTTGTAGGCTTTACGGTTCTAGAGATTTCATGATGATGTGTGAGAGGTATTTGGCTTTTATATAATGTATATAGATATAACAGATCAGGACTTCCTGTTGAGAATAGAATCTGCAGTTAGGGTTTTCATGTTTGTATAACTTGTTTTCAAGTTCAGGAATGATGGAGGCATATGATTTAATTTAATGTAATTACTTGTTGGATTTGTATCTTCCCTCATATTTTTTTCCCCAGAGCAACATTACAGTGAGTTTCTATTGCTGAATCTGGAATATCTTGATGCAATATCCAACACCTGAACTGAATCCTTCACTAGCAGAGCAACCCCACCCAAAACTCAATTTCCAAATTACTGGAATTATGGATCCATAAATATGACAGATTATGAAATCCTCAAACATGGCAATGATTTGTATTTACATAAAATAATTTGAGTCCTGCTCATACGGGAAAAGTGGGGAAATGGTGATGTAATAATTCTTTTTCCTGAATAAAAGTGGAAAATAAACAAAACACTTAGGAGCCAAAAGTCACTACTTTAAATATTGATATTGTACAGCACAACATAATTGTTAACAGTATGGTTGTAGTGCTTTCAGCTTTTGTTCTTTTCCCCCCACTTTTGTTCTCCATAAAGATTCTTATTTTTGCCTGAAGCAGATAGTTTTATGACAATAAAAGCACTAGAAAAAAGCAATAAAAATAATGGGCAGAAAACAAAACAGAGAAAATTGTCCTTTTGGATTGTTATCTTCCCTGGGCTATATTAAGCATGTGAGCAACTTTTTTCCTGCTTGGTGCAATGGGAGGGGGAGGGCGGGAAATCCACTGCAGTCCATAGTTTAGGTATATTTTCCTCACTTGTTGGATCTGACAAAAGCTAATGGACCTTGCCCTACCCGTGGGAAGAGCAGAAAAAAAATCAACAGATGCAGAAAGGTTCTCAGTCCCCAACTTTCCTCAGATACAAAAGATCAGGGATCAGAATGGCTCATCTGTGCCACTGAAATAGGAGCCCCAGGGAGTCCAGCCAATATGGCCAATAATGAGGGATGTTGGGAATTGTAGTTTTGAAAACTGAAGTGCTCCAGTTTGCTTACCGTATTTTTTGGAGTATAAGACACACCTAGATTTTAGAGGAGGAAAACAAGGAAAAAAGTATTCTGAACCAAATGGTGTAGTAATATATTATTTAATAAAATACCAGTATAGCAGAATACATTTTACAACCATGTATACTTTTTACACCATGTATACTTTTTACAACCAGGTACACTTTTTACAAACTTCAAACTTGACAGCTTTAAGACTTGTGGACTTCAACTCCCAGAATTCCTCCTCCAGTCATGCTAGCTCAGGAATGGGAGTCTTAAATTTGCCAAGTTTGAAGACCCTCGCACCTTAACCCCTAAACCAGGGCTCTTCAAACTTGGCAAGTTTAAGACTAGTGGACTTCAACTCCCAGAATTCCTCCTCTAGTCATGCTAGATGGGGTAATTAAAAGGCAAAAACACCCCCATTTTTGCAAAAAATGGCCCATTTTTCAGCCATTTTTTTGCAAAAACGGGGCATGCAGAGGGTTTGGGAAGCCTGCAGAGCACTCCTAAGGGGTGGGGGGAGGCAAAAATGCCCCTGTTTTTGCAAAAAATGGCCCATTTTTCACAAAAATGGGATGGAGGGCGGGGTTTTGGGAGGCCAAAAATGGCTGTATTCGGTGTGTAAGACGCACTAACATTTCCACCCTCTTTTTAGGGGCAAAAAGGTGCGTCTTATACTCCGAAAAATACAGTACTTATTCAGTACAGTATAAGCCATTAGCTCCTGCCCCATGCTAAACTCAGATCCTGCTGCTAATCAGGTTGAATTTTATTTGGGGAGAGATGGGCAATGTGAACGGTTTTATTCTTTCTGCTTACAGAAAGATTTGGAATGATGTTTTTTAGTGTAGGAAGAAATATCCATCTGGTTCAGTTTCAAGCCAGGAGAAAGGCACTGGAGACATGAAGGCTGATTGGAAAGATGGTTTAATGATGAAGCAGAACCATATGGGTTCTGGGAAGCTGAGAACCACATGGAGTTGAGAGTGGGGGTTTATATCTTCTCTTGGGCTTTGCACTTTAGCTTCCTGTTCCTGGGCAAGAACATGTATTCTATTGGCTGTTGTCAGACTCCCGTGGGGCCATGTAGGGGTTATATAGGAGTCATAGCTAGTTCTATAGGCAAAATACAAATCCTAGGTGTTTCTTTGAGCTAAGTTTGGTTGAAGTTTCGTCTGCTCTGAGATGATGCAATGTCTGAAATACCCTTAGCAATGTAGTGATCTCTTTGTCTTCTGTTATGTTCCAAGATTTATTTATTTATTTATTTAAACGCTCTTATAGGCCGCCCAATCCCGTGGGACTCAGGGCGGCGTACAACATGAATAAGAAGCGTACATTTAAAAACAGTCGTCATTAATTTAAATTAAAAATTTAAATTAAATTTTTAATTTAAAAATTTAAATTGGGGTGGGACCGACTAAGTGGTTCCGCCCCAGGCGCCTAATGGAACCGGAAGGATTCCAGAGGGAACTTGGGGAAATACCTGAAACCCTGGTACACAATTCGGCTGACTCCCTGGTGGCTGCTTGGAACACCGCAGCATCAGGGGCTCTAGACTGAATTGCGCCTAAGCGACCTCTCTATGGCAGTGGATTCCGGAAAGCTCCCTGGTTTACCGGGGAGCTCCTGGTTTACCGAGGAGCTCCGGGAGATGAAACGCCAGAAGAGACGTCTGGAGCGCCGCTGGAGGGCCAGAAAAACCGAGTCTGATCGAACACTATTAAGAATTTACATCAGATCTTATTTAGTGGCGATAAGGGCGGCAAAACGATCCTATTTTTCCGCTCTTATTGCGTCCGCAGATTCTCGCCCAGCCGCCTTGTTTAGGGTGACTCGCTCCCTCCTTGCAAAAGGGGGGAGCGAGGAACACTTACAAGGCAGAGCTGAGGAATTCGCTGAGTTTCTGTCGGATAAAGTCGCTCAGATTCGGTCAAATCTGGACTCCGGCTGGGCAGAGTCCATTGAGTTGACAGGGGCTAGTCTTAGTCCATCATTATGGGAAGAGTTTGGGCCTGTTTCTCCCGAGGATGTGGACAGGGCTGTGGGAGCGATGGGTACCTCCACCTGTTTATTGGACCCGTGCCCCTCCTGGCTGGTTTCGGCTAGCAGAGAGGTAGCACGCGGCTGGATCCAGGCGGTGGTCACCGCTTCTTTGAGAGAGGGATCCGTACCGCAGTCGTTAAAAGCTGCGGTGGTGCGACCCCTCCTGAAGAAGCCTTCCCTGGATCCAGCTGACTTGAAGAACTATCGTCCGGTCTCCAACTTACCTTTTTTAGGGAAAGTTGTGGAGAAGGTGGTGGTTACTCAACTTCTGCAGCTCCTGGATGAAACAGATCATCTAGACCCTTACCAGTCGGGTTTCAGGCGCGGCTACAGTACAGAAACTGCCTTGGTCGCTCTGATGGATGATCTCTGGCGGGCCCGGGATGGGGGAAATTCCTCCATCCTGGTGCTACTTGACCTCTCAGCGGCTTTCGATACCATCGACCATGGTATCCTTCTGCATTGTCTCAGCGAGTTGGGAGTGGGAGGCACCGTTCTGCGGTGGTTCTCCTCTTATCTCGCTGATAGGATGCAGTCGGTGCTGGCAGGGGGGCAGAGATCGTCCCCTAGGCCCCTATTATGTGGGGTGCCTCAGGGGTCGGTTCTCTCGCCCATCCTGTTCAACATCTACATGAAACCGCTGGGGGAGATCATTCGCAGACATGGGGTGTGTTTCCATCAGTACGCTGATGACACCCAGCTGTACATCACCACCCCGTCTGACTTCAGTGAGGCAGTTGATGTAATGTGCCGGTGCCTGGACGACGTCAGGATCTGGATGGGGAGGAACAGACTCAGACTTAATCCCGATAAGACTGAGTGGCTGTGGATATTGCCTCCTAAGGACTACGACAACTGTCCCTCCGTGGTCCTTGAGGGAGCGAAACTGACTCCCTCGGACCAGGTCCGCAACTTGGGGGTCCTTCTAGATCCACAGCTAAAATTGGACCATCATCTTTCAGCTGTGGCTAGAGGGGCCTTTGCACAGGTTCGCCTGGTGCACCAGTTGCGGCCATATTTGGAGAAGGAGGCTCTACTCACGGTCACTCATGCCCTTGTCACCTCTCACTTGGACTACTGCAATGCGCTCTACATGGGGCTACCCTTGAAGAGTATCCGGAGACTTCAGTTGGTGCAAAATGCGGCTGCGCGTGCTGTGGTGGGTGTGCCAAGGTACACCCACGTGACATCTATACTCCGCCAGCTGCATTGGTTGCCCATCGGTCTCCGGGTCCAATTCAAGGTGTTGATCACCATCTTTAAAGCCCTTCATGGCTTGGGACCAGGTTATCTACGGGACCGCATTCTGCCTCATACTTCCCTTCGACCGGTTAGGGCCCACAGAGTGGGCCTCCTCCAGGTCCCGTCGGCCAAACAATGCCGGCTGGTGGGCCCAAGGGGGAGAGCCTTCTCTGTGGCTGGCCCTGTGCTCTGGAACCAACTTCCACCAGAGACCCGAACTATCCCCACTCTGCTGGCCTTCCGGAAAGCTGTTAAGACATGGCTTTTCCTGCAGGCGGGGGGTAGAGCTTAATTCATTCGAGCCCACCCCCCAAGTATGTATGATGTTGAATGGTTGGTGATGATTCTTTTTATAGTGTGTTTTAATTTTTATATTTGCTTTTAATTAACTTTTTAGATTTTGGTTATTCTTGTATTTTCTCACTGTTGTACGCCGCCCTGAGTCCTTAGGGAGTTGGGCGGCATATAAGAATTCCAAAATAAATAAATAAATAAATAAATAAATAAATAAATAATTAAAAAGAAGACATTATAAACACAACATTCAGGGGGAATCTGATTGTCCTATTCACCCCATCTGCCGGAAGAGCCATGTTTTTAAGGCTTTACAGAAGGCCAGTAGGGTGGGGATGGTCCGGATCTCTGGTGGCAGTTGGTTCCAGAGGGACGGGGCTCCCACAGAGAAGGCCCTCCCCCGTGGTCCTGCCAACCGACATTGTTTGGCCGACGGGACCCGGAGGAGGCCCTCTCTGTGGGACCTAACCGGTCTTAGGGAGGTATGTGGTAGGATGCGGTCCCGCAGGTAGCCTGGCCCTGAGCCATGTAGGGCTTTAAAGGTAGCGACCAACACCTTAAATTGCACCCGGAGACTGACTGGTAGCCAATGCAGCTGGCGAAGAATAGGTGTTACGTGGGTGTATCTCGGTACACCCACTACTGCACGCGCAGCTGCATTCTGTACCAGCTGGAGTCTCCGGATGCTCTTTGAGGGTAGCCCCATGTAGAGCGCGTTACAGTAGTCTAGCCGTGAGGTGACAAGGGCATGAGTGACTGTGAGCAAGGCCTCCCTCTCCAAGTAAGGTCGCAATTGGTGCACAAGACGGATTTGTGCAAAGGTCCCCCTAGCCACAGCTGAAAGATGTTGCTCCAATTTTAGCTGTGGATCTAGGAGGACACCCAAATTGCGAACCTGTTCTGAGGGAGTCAATTTTTCTCCCCGGAGAACCAAGGAGGGACAGTCGACATAGTCCTTGGGAGGCAATATCCAGAGCCACTCAGTCTTGTCTGGGTTGAGCCTGAGTCTGTTCACTCCCATCCAGACCCTCACATCGTCCAGGCAGCGGCACATTACATCAACTGCTTCACTGAACTGACACGGGGTGGAGATGTATAACTGGGTATCGTCAGCATACTGCTGATACCTCACCCCATGTCGTCGGATGATCTCACCCAGCGGTTTCATGTAAATGTTAAACAGGATGGGCGAGAGGACCGAGCCCTGTGGCACCCCGCAAACCAGGGGCCTAGGGGCCGACCTCTGTCCTCCTGTCAACACCGACTGCGTCCTGTCAGAGAGATAGGAGGAGAACCACTGTAAAACAGTGCCTCCCACTCCCATCTCCCCAAGACGACGCAGAAGGATACCATGGTCAATGGTATCGAAAGCCGCTGAGAGGTCAAGTAGCACCAGGATGGAGGAATGACCCCCATCCCGGGCTCGCCAGAGATCATCCATCAGCGCGACCAAAGCAGTCTCCGTACTGTAGCCGCGCCTGAAACCCGATTGAAAGGGATCCAGATAATCAGTATCCTCCAATAGCCGCAGGAGTTGGAGCGACACCACCTTCTCAACAACTTTACCCAAAAAGGGTAAGTTGGAGACTGGACGGAAGTTCTTTAAATCCGCTGGGTCCAGGGAAGGCTTCTTGAGGAGGGGCCTCACCACCGCAGCTTTTAAAGGCTGTGGGATGGATCCCTCTCTCAAAGAAGCGATCACAACCGCCTGGAGCCAGCCGCGTGTCACCTCCCTGCTGGCAGAAACCAGCCAGGAGGGGCACGGGTCCAATAAACAGGTGGAGGCGCTCATCGCTCCTATGGCCTTGTCCACATCCTCAGGAGTGACAGGTTCAAACTCGTCCCATATAACAGGACTAAGACTCACCCCTGTCATCTCGGCTTGCCCTGTCCAAATGGAGTCCAGGTCTGTCCGAATCTGAACGACTTTATCTGCCAGAAACTGAGAAAATTCCTCAGCTCTGCCCTGCAAGGGATCTTCAGCCCCTTCCTTGGCTAGGAGGGAGCGAGTCACCCTAAACAGAGCGGCTGGGCGGGAGTCGGTGGACGCAATAAGAGCGGAAAAATATGCGCATTTTGCCGCCCTTATCGCCACTAAGTAAGACTTAATGTAAGTTCTTAAAAGTGTCCGGTCAGACTCAGCTTTACTGGCTCTCCATCGTCGCTCTAGGCGTCTCTTTAGGCGCTTCATCTCCCGGAGCTCCTCAGTAAACCAAGGGGCCCTCCGGGATCCGCTGCCACGGAGAGGCCACAAAGGCGCAATCCGGTCTAAGGCCCCCGTTGCCGCCTGGTTCCAAGCAGCAACTAGAGCCTCAGATGAATCGTGTACCAGGGAGTCAGGTATTTCCCCAAGTTCCCTCTGAAATCCTTCAGATTCCATTAGGAGCCTGGGGCGGAATCACTTAGTCGGTCCCGCCTCCTTGCGGTGGAGGAGTGGTGCCATGAAATCCAACCTCAGAAGGAAATGATCTGACCACGACAAGGGTGTTGTGACTAAACCCCTCAGCCTCAGATCATCTCTCCACTGCCCCGAGAGAAACACAAGGTCAAGTGTGTGACCTCCCTCATGAGTCGGACCCTGAACTACTTGGGTCAGGTTCATGGTTGTCATGGAAGCCATGAAGATGGGGCTGCCGAAGGCTGCCTTGGTGAAATGCTCTCTAATGGTTTCTTTATTTTTTATTATTCTTTGTGACTCACTACAAAGTTCATACTCACGAGACCATCTGCTAAAAATTAAGGAACATTTCTTTAAGGAGCAGCTTTCTGTGACCCCCCCCCCCATTTTTACAAACGAGGAGGAGATTCTAACACAGCAAGAAGCAATTTCCCCCGAGCTATGGATTACCAAAAAAACCAAATGGAGGAAACGAAGACACAGAGGTAAAAGGGCGGGAATTTTAAACAGGCTAAGGAATCGGAGAAATAACACACACACCCCGCCATCAATCTTCCTAACCAACTTACATTCACTTGCAAATAAGATGGATGAAATACTCCTTTTAAACAGATACAATTCTGATTTTTACAGTTCAGCAATACTATGCTTCCCTGAAACCTGGTTAACTGAATCATTTGATGATAGCAGCCTGCATATCCCAGGGTTTCAGATTCAACAATCAGACACAATTGCAAGAACATGTGATAAAAAGAAGGGAGGAGGCTTGTGATTATATATCAACAACAGCTGGTCTCAGGATATTACTATAATATATAAATTCTGTGATGAAAACTTAGAGTCTTTACTTATCAACTGTAAACCACTTTACTCTCTACGTGAGTTCTCATCATTTCTACTAATTGCTGTGTATGTCCCGCCACAAGCCTGTATAAACAAGGCATTGCGAACTCTAGCTGACCAAATTATGGTGGCTGAAGCCAAATACCCCGATTCACTGGCCATTATTTTGGGAGATTTAAACAAGGCAAACTTAAGGAAAGAGCTACCAAAATACTTTCAGCATGTCAATTGTCCCACTAAAGGCAAGAATACTTAAGACCATTGCTACACAACACTAAAAGATGCTTACCATGAGCAGCTGTGGGACACTCTGATCATTGCATGATTCACCTTGTATCTGCTTACAGGCAAAAGACTTAAAACCACAAAACCAACAATTAAATCAGTGAAGACTTGGATTGAGGAGGCAAAGTTAAAGCTACAGGCTTGCTTTGACTGCACTGATTGGAGTATTTTTGAAGATACCTCTGCAGACCTGGATGAACTCACAGATACTGTAACATCATATGTCAGCTTCTGTGAACACCCATGTGTACCGACCAGGAACTTGCGAATATACAGCAACAACAAATCTTGGTTCACCGCTAAACTTAAGCAGCTACGTCATTCCAAAGAGGAAGCCTATAGAAAAGGTGATAAAGTGCTGTACAATCAGGCCAGAAATGTATTAATAAGGAAGATTAGAGCAGCAAAAAGAAGTTACTCTGCAAAAGCTAAAGAATCAGTTCTCAACAAATGAACCAGCAAACATGTGGAGAACTCTTAAAAATGTCACTGGTTATGGCGATCTTCCCAGGCTGAAGGAAATCAACAACTGGCAGATGACCTGAATGTGTTTTACTGCAGGTTTGAAAGGAAACTACAGCCATCTATCTCCACAACCCCCATCTAGACACACCAACAGCCAACCCTCCTACAACTGACCCCATACCATTGGGTTCACAACCACTAGTGATCACAGAAAAGGAAGTGCAAGACCTATTTCACAGACAAAAGCCAGGAAAAGCTCCAGGCCCAGACAAGATAACTCCTTCTTGCTTAAAAGTCTGTGCTGACCAATTGGCCCCATCTTCACCCAAATCTTCAATAAATTGCTAGAGATGTGCTATGTTCCTTCTTGCTTCAAACGCTCCACTATCATCCCAGTGCCGAAGAAGCCCTCCATCAAGGAACTGAACGACTACAGACCAGTTGCTCTAACATCTGTAATAATTAAAACCTTTGGAAGGCTAGTGCTGTCCCACTTGAAAACTATCATGGATCCACTGCATACCGAGCAAACAGATCAACAGATGATGCTGTTAATATGGCTCTGCACTACATCCTACAACATCTTGAATCTCCAAAGACCTATATAACGGTCTTCTTTGTAGACTTTAGTTCAGCATTCAATACCATCATACTGGACATTCTTCTAACTAAACTAAATCAGCTAGCAGTACCTGAACACACTTGTAAGTGGATCACAAGCTTCCTAACAGACAGGAAGCAGCAAGTGAAGCTAGGCAAAATTACATCAGATACCTGTACAATTAGCACAGGGGCCCCCCAAGGCTGTGGGCTCTCTCCACTTCTCTTCTCTCTATATACCAATGACTGCATCTCTAACAATCCATCTGTTAAACTACTGAAGTTTGGAGATGGTACAACAGTGATTAGTCTCATTCGAGACAATGATGAAACCGCATACAGGCGGGAGGTTGAACTAGCCTTGTGGTGCGACCGGAACAATCTGGAACTGAACACACTCAAAACCGTAGAAATGGTGGTAGACTTTAGGAGAAACCCTCCCTTTCTACCACCTCTTACAATACTAGACAATACAGTATCAACAGTAGAGACCTTCAAATTTTTAGGTTTTATCATATCTCAAGACCTAAAATGGTCACCTAACATAAAAAACATCATCAAAAAAGCACAACAAAGAATGTTCTTTCTGCGCCAACTCAGGAAGCTAAAACTGCCCAAGGAGCTGCTGATACAGTTCTACAGAGAAATCATTGAGTCTGTCATCTGCACCTTCCATAACTGTCTGGTTTGGTTCTGCAACCCAACAAGACAGACACAGACTTCAGAGGATAATCAGAACTGCAGAAAAAACAATTACTGCCAACCTGCCTTCCATTGAGGACCTGTATACTGCACGAGTCAAAAAGAGGGCCGTGAAAATATTTACTGTCCCCTTGCATCCTGGATATAAACTGTTTCAACTCCTACCCTCAAAACGACACTATAGAGCACTGCACACCAAGACAACTAGACATAAGAACAGTTTTTCCCCAAACGCCATCACTCTGCTAAACAAATAATTCCCTCACCATTGTCAAACTATTCACTAAGCTGCATTACTATTACTATTAGTCTTCTCATCATTCCTATCACCCATCTCCTCCCATTTAAGACTGTAGCTTGTTGCTTGTATCCTTACGATTTATATTAATATTGTTTCCTGATTGCTTATTTGTACCCTATGACAATCATTGTTGTACCTAATGATTCTTGACAGATGTATCTTGTCTTTTTATGTACATTGAGAGCATATGTACCAAAAACAAATTCCTTGTGTGTCCAATCACACTTGGCCAATAAAGAATTCTATTCTATTCTATTCTATTCTATTCTATTCTATTCTATTCTATTCTATTCTATTCTATTCTATTCTATTCTATTCTATTCTATTCCATTCCATTCCATTCCATTCCATTCCATTCCATTCTCTACTCTACTCTACTCTACTCTACTCTACTCTACTCTACTCTACTCTACTCTACTCTACTCTACTCTACTCTACTCTACTCTACTCCTGTTCCACTCCACTCCACTCCACTCCACTCCATTCCATTCCATTCCATTCTAATGTACTTTACTCCTACTCCTATTCTTATTCCTATTCATACTTCTATTTGTATCCCATCCAGTTCATGTGGGTGAATCTTTTGGAAAAATACTTTGATATAGTTGTGGCTGAATCTGCATTCCGAGGGAACCCATAGTTGGATCACTGTCCGTGTCAACACTGCAAGAACTGATTTACACTAAGAGATCAGTTTGATGCTTATGATATGAAGCTTTAAAATGCACAGGAGATGGTTCATAAATGTAGCCAGGGTTTCATTCTTCTTCAGATGGGATTTGAGCATGAGAGATTGTGCTGTGCCGCTATTAAAAGAGGTTAAATGATTTGGTAATAAAACTATTGACGTATGGAACATTCAAATGCAGCAGGTTCGTTTTATGCCACCACTAAAACTTTAAAAATGATCTGCTTTCTTTTTCTCATCCCTGCATAGTTCGAATAACATTTATATTTCATCATTAAAGAAAGATTTGTTTCCTTTCAGCTGCTGAATGCTCCATCTTGTCAGTAAACCCTTTCAGGAGCTCTTGTTACTTTTAATAATAGCACTATTATGGTTAGATCAGCCCACTCAAAAGTCTATTTTTAAGAGTTGCTAAATTATACAATAGAAAAATTCTTCCATTTTAAAGTGGTTCCGCTGTTCAGAAGCATGAAATAGATAAAGTTCAAACCTCAGTCCCATTAAATCATTAGTTATATTATTATAATTACAAGACAATAAAACTTCTCAATTGCAGAATTACCCCCCAATGGTTAGTATAATACAACCATGGCTACTTTACATTTAATGTCCACAGGAAATAAAGCTGTTAGACTGTCAATCCTTTCTCAAATAACGTTAATATGTACTTGTCTGACTTTAAAAAGCAAACAAATTTCAACCCTCAAAAACACCTTCATTAAGCAGTTGCAAAGATGATCTGCTATAATAAACATTTCTTTATGTTGCCTATTTTTCTCAGAGATTTAAAACTTTCGAAACTTTGTTTGGACAGAGAATCATGGCTGCCTTCCTTGACAAGTAAACTCACTTTTTAGTTGAGTTGACTTAGTCAAAAATTAACTGGTGTATTCCTTCAGACAAATCTAGACAAGACACCTTGAGTTTGCAGCATTCAAAAACAATTCAACTGTGCGAGCAACAGTATTGGTAATCTAAAATTATATTTTTAGGGGTATCATTGACGGAACAGAATAACAGAGTTGGAAGGGACCTTGGAGGTCTTCTAGTCCAACCCCTTGCTCAGGCAGGAAATCCTATACCATTTCAGACAAATGGTTGTCCAAACTCTTCTTAAAAACCTCAAGTGTTGGAACATTTACAACTTCTGGAGGCAAGTTGTTCCACTGATTAATTGTTCTAACTGTCAGCAAATTTCTCCTTATTTCTAGGCTGCTTCTCTCCTTGTTTAGTTTCCACCATTGCTTCTTGTCCTGCCCTCAGGTACTTTGGAGAATAGCTTGACTCCCTCTTCTTTGTGGCAGCCCCTGAGATATTGGAACACTGCTATCAAGTCACCCCTAGTCCTTATTTTCATTAAACTAGACCTATCCAGTTCCTGCAACCGTTCTTTACCACCCGATCTACAATACGCAACCCAACAAATCTTACCTGGTGCATGCTGACCCACAGCATCTTCTGTGACATAGGAAGGTTAGATAAATATAGTGAATACAGATAGGTCTCATTTAACGACTAGTCACTTAGCAACCAAAGTTAAAATAGACCCACTCAAAAGCTGTTTACGATCTGGTTCCAGAGTTCTGACAGCTGCACACACAACTACAATCACACAGCTGCATTTCAAGTGCTTGGCCATTGACTCATTTACATCTCGCGCATCATTCCACTGTCAATATCAAGCTCTGAGGAAATCAGAAGATTCAGCCAGTTCAAATGTGTATAAAGATTTATTGGAAGCTTAAGCTCTCTATAAGAATCTGACCTATTGGGGATCAAGGGAAATGCACGGGAGATAAGAGAGGCATTCAAGGTGGGCTGGACTTAGATCTCTTGGGGGCTTGCAGGGACTCATGACTGATGATGCATTTGACCCCTCCCTCAGGCTCAGCCCGATCATCTCCTACAGTCAAGTGACCATGATTTATTTGTTTTTATTAATTTATCAAATTTATTTGCTGCCCATCTCCAGTTAAGGCAACTCTGGGGAGATTTACTCTGATTTATGATATTTTCTGCTATTCCCTGGCTTTTGGGGCCAGTTTACAGCAAAAAAAAAAAACCCATAGAAATACATGAGTTTGCTTAATGTCCACATTGTTCACTTAATAACTGCCACAAAAAAAGTCATAAAACTGGATCCAGTGGCATGGGTGCCTTGATGTATGTCATGACTTATGTGGAAATTCCATAAGCCATGACATACGTCAAGGCACCCATTACCATCATAAGTCATGAAATGCAACCATTGGAAAGGAACAGTGAAATGTAAGGTGGGTGCAGTGGTGGGTTCCTACCAGTGCGGTCCACTCTATAGCACCGGTAGCGGCCTGCTGGTGATGTCACAGTACCGGTGCGGTTGGTTGCCGGTGCCTGGGCGTTGCCATTTTTTTAAAAAAAATGTAATTTTTTTTTAAAAAATTCTTCTACGCATGCCCAGAAGCCGAGCTTTTGGCACTGCGCATGCACTGCCTTCCTACCCCACAGTGAGTCCAAGTGGGGAGGATGGCTGAGGGAGCGCGTGAGAGGCTGAAAGAACCTGACAATTAAGTCTTTCCCCGTCCCTTCGCTTGAAAATAATAAGCTCGCATTTGACACTTTTCCTTCATTTTTGCCTAAAGCTTCCCAAAGTGGGCATTTTCTGAAAGCTTAACCTTTTATACTGTTAATTTTATACAGTTTTATACTGTTATTCTTTAGATGAAAACATTGAGGACTGTTAAAAGATACTGTTCTTTTAACAGTCCTGAATATTTGCGTCTAAGGAATCCATGACTGAAACCAAAAATGCTGTATGAGACTTGCTTGTCTTTTAACTATAGCATTTAACTTGCTTGTCTTTTAACTATAGCATTAACTATAGCATTCTGCATATAAAGGTTGCTGTGTTGCCATGGTGTAACACACACTTTGTATGCAAAGCTTTTCATGTAAGGTATAAAATAGCAAAAATAGTAGTAACATCTCTCTGAAATAACTAATATATGACTGGTAAACCACGCCTACCCAGTCACATGGCTGGCAAGCCACACCCACAAAATAAGCCACGCCCACAGAGTGTAGTAAAAAAATTAGGAATCCACCCCTGGGTGGGTGGTGTTACTACATATCCCTACATTTTTGTTGTTGAACTGACCAAAGAGATTTCCATTTAAGTTTCTGTAATCATGAGGATAGATCCTGGTTCCTACCTTACAGACAATAATTTTCAAATGTAAGGGGTGTAGAAAGATAGATGTTTATTTGAATAAATCCTTTGTTGTAAGAAGCACAACTTAATCATAACAGTCTGTGACAGAATAACAGGCCAGCCAGTGGCATTTGAATCAACTTAGTGTGCACCAATTAAGACTTGAGTCAAATCAGTACTTGAACATGCACAGCTGAGTTGATCTGACTCAATTTGATGTAGCAAAAGTATGTGTTCACAAGAGCAAAATTCCACTGAAACTTTGAATCAACTCAGGGACACCTAATACAGTTTGACGCATCAATTCAACGGAATGGTTTGACTGAATTACCTTTGATTTGACCCTTCAAATCAAATCTTCACAGTGGTTCAGTCTCACTCTTCCCCATAAAAATGAAATGTAATTATTTCAAAAGTTGCATGGAGACATATAAAGCAGCATATGCAAATGTCATGCAAATCTATGCCCTTATTTTGCCCAATTTCCTCTTTCTGGGTGCTGTAAGTGTCTAATGAGCTTTGACACCAAATATTGTTGGATAGAGGCCCTCTCTTTCTGCATCTTTATCTATGCAAGGATAATTATTTTAGCACTTTATAAAGGAAAATTGTAAATTCATTGATTCAAGAATTCATTGATTCTTTTGTGCTCTCTCGTGGTGATGAGTAGATAAGAACTTGAAATTGGAATCATGCTCTAAATTATCAGCTGCATCACTTCATTAATAGAAATGTGTCCAAAACCCCCGTCTTTTGCATTACTTATTCTCAACATTCTCTACAGTATATAAGAAAGTTTTCTTTTGGGGCAACTTAACAACTAGACAGGACTATCTACCCTTGAAATTCAAGGGTAAAAGTGCTGTCCTTCAATCCTTTGTTGGTATCCTTTAGATCCAATCTGTATAAAATGCTTAGTGATAGCATTATACCTCTGAAATCCTATTAGACCGAAGCATCAAGGTTGAGATGGTATTTAGATAGATTCTCACAAGCTCACGTCTCCAATTTCTTTACCGCAATTAATTCCTAGAGACATTATATCTTGCCATAGACAAAGAAAGCAGCAGGCTTAAATAGCAAGAAAATGTCAGGATATTTAGCAGATCTCTCGTTAGCCCCAGGACTTGGGATGAAGACACAGAATGCAGTAGCTTTGATGAAGCTAAGTCGCATTTACCAAACCATTGCTTTTTGTTAAAAGTTGGCTTGAAAGTCTAGCGTGAAGATCATTGATCCCATAGAGAAAAAGTGGGGTGGACATAACAAAAAAATAGAATACTGGTTAAAGGGTTAAAAAAAAGTTGTCACACATGGCAGTGAGAAAGTCTGAATGGTTCTTCAAAAAGGGCTCTGGAGCAGATGGTAGCGCCTGTTATTGTTCTTTTAATAAAACCAAATGTGCTTTTTCCTGGTATCATATTGCAGCCAAGGAAGGAATCTTCAGCATCCATGGAAAGACACAGCTGCTTTAAAGAGTTTCTGATCCTGGCATCCTGAAACTGAACAGCTTTTGCAATGAATTTGGTAAGGAGGTTCAAAGGAAAAAGAGATACGATGGGCACTTGTTTGGAATTGGTCATGGTTACTCTTTCTATAAGGTGTTACTACCACACTAGAAAGTCAAGTGCCGAGGTGGCGCAGTGGTTAAAAGCAGCACTTCAACCTACTTCAGCTGACTAGTTCAGCAGTTCAGCGGTTCAAATCTCACCGGCTCAAGGTTGACTCAGCCTTCCATCCTTCCGAGGTGGGTAAAATGAGCACCCAGATTGTTGGGGGCAATATGCTGAACTCTGTAAACCGCTTAGAGAGGGCTGTAAAGCACTATGAAGCGGTATATAAGTCTAAGTGCTATTGCTATCATCCGGTGTATTCATGTTTTTCTAAAAAAACAAAACAAAGCAAAACAACAACAACAACTAAGCACTGAATTATGGCCAGGAATAGTTAATGAGAGAATTGACTTTCTGCACTAAGACTTGGACTATGAGTGAATTATGTACAGAGAGTGGAATGGAGCTTGAATCAGTCCAAGGCAAATTGTGTTTATTACTATAACAAAGCCCAAGTTGAACTCTATTGTTAGTATACACTAAAACAACAACAACAAGTGAGCTAGTTTGGTATGGTGGTTGAAGCACCAAGCTAGAAACCAGAAGACTATGATTTGTAGTTCCACCTTAGGCACAAAACCAACTGGGTGACCTTCAACCAGTCATTCTCTCCCTTCCCCCTCCCCAAGGAAGGAGGACATTGAAAGTGATTGTAAATGTGGGGTGGTTTCCAAGCACTCAAAATGCAATCATGTGTGACTGTGGCCCAGCCATCTGAACTTCAAATCCAGGACTTAAGTACCTTTTTTGAGAGAGTCCATTGTAATTTTGAATTCTCGGTAAGTGACCGGTCATAAATCAAGGACTTGTTAGCCCTGGAGCCATCTTTAATGGTGTAGGACAGTGTGGGATAAGAATTACTCTCATCAGAGGCGAAATAGATCTTTTCCCTGGAACTCTGACATTATAAAAAGAAACCGCAGTTTAAAATACTAAAGTAGAAAATATTTATTTCGGTACAAACAATAAATCACATCTTGGCTATAAAACAGGTCTTGCTCCTTACAGAAGCTGAAGAAGAAGGAAGAAACAAAAAAAGGAATGTACACATGCGTACTAGGAACATATTAACCATGTGCTCAGGAATAAACCATTATATTTGATAGGGATGCATCTCCCCTGCATATACATGTAACAGGCAATATAAAATCACTGCCTGACAGACAGTGTTTCCCAACCTTGGCAACTTGAAGATATCTGGACTTCAATTCCCAGAATTCCCCAGCCAGCGAATGCTGGCTGGGGAATTCTGGGAGTTGAAGTCCAGACATCTTCAAGTTGCCAAGGTTGGGAAACACTGGTGTAGGATATAAGAAAATTCAAAAATAAAATACCGTATATACTCAAGTATAAGCCGAGTTTTTCAGCCCACTTTTTGGGCTGAAAAAAGCCGCCTCGGCTTATACTTGAGTCAGTGAAAAATTTGCCCGAAATGGAGGAGAAAAAGGGGGGGGGGCCATGCCGCTGGGTGAATCTCGTGAATGGCCCGGCGCCCCTGTGAGTTTCCCCTCCCTCTGTGTCAGTTTGCCGCGCAGCGCGCACCGCACCATCCCCCCTCCTCATGTTCTAATGTAATGCAGGGCTGTCTTACGATTCCCCTTCCTCCCCCTCCTGCCGCTCTGCAACGGTGTCCCACCTCCTCCTTGTTATGGCAAGCAGCCACATAGCGATGTCCCACCTCCTCTGGTACAGTGATCCAATGATAGGAATCACTGTGCCGTGTGTCATAGTAGGCGGGACATCGCTCCCGCGGCTGCACGGGACATCATCATCACAGCGGGACATCAGCATCATGAGGTGAGTGAAGTATTTCATTGAATACACCGGTATTGTGTGATAATAATTTGTTATCCAGAGCAAATTTTTACAATGGCTACTGTATATTTAATGGGCACAGGCAGGCTGTATATGTTATTCAATGGGCAATGGCAGGCTGTCTAATGTGTTATCCAGAGCATTATTACAACGGCTACTGTATATTCAATGGGCACAGGGCAGGCTGTATATGGTATTCAATGGGCACAGGGCAGGCTGTACGGTATATTTAATGGACACAGGCTGTACGGTATATTTAATGGACACAGGCAGGCTGTATATTTAATGGGCACAGGCAGGACACTGGTAGAATGTATATTATGAGCCCTAACACAGGCTGCTCTATGCAAACAGTCATGTCATCACTTTCTGTAATATCAGCCTGCATTAGGCCTCAAAAGATACGGTACCCGAACAAGTCTTTTTTTTTTTATCCTGTTAGAAATGGATCCCAATATTTCTACCGGTAATCCTGGACCAAAAGAAAAACGCAGGTCATTCGAAGCTGGTTTCAAACTTAAGGTTGTGTCAAGAGCAGAAGAAAGCAATAACAGTATTGCAAGTAGGGAATTTTGTGTTGATGAAAAACAAGTGAGGGAATGGCGGAAAAAGAAAGCTGACTTGGAAAAGATTCCAAAGGCAAAAAAAGCTCAACGTGGTTTAACAACTTCATATGGGGCTCTAGAGACTGAATTGCATAAATGGGTTATGGAGTGTCGTCAAAATGGTTACTGCGTAACACGCATGGGAATTCGCTTACGTGCCCTTCAAATGGCACAAGATGACAAATTAAAAGCACCAGGCATTGAAAAATTTGTTGCGTCAGCAGGATGGTGTGCCCGCTTCATGAATAGGTTTGCCCTATGTTTGCGGCAAAGAACAAAGATTTCACAGAAGTTGCCAAAAGACCTTGATGAAAAAGTGATGTCATTCCATTCATTCATCATAAAACAAAGAAGGATCCATAACTATGACCTGGGAGATATTGGAAATATGGATGAAACACCTATGACCTTTGATCTTCCAAGCAACAGAACTGTGGCAAGTTTGGGAGACAAAACTATTTTTCTCAGAACCACAGGAAATGAAAAAAAACATTTCACAGTTGTTCTGTCATGTTTGGCTAATGGAACTAAGCTGCGGCCTGTCATTATTTTTAAAAGAAAGACCTTGCCTAAAAAGGTCAAATTCCCACCACGAATTACAGTGCGCGCACATATTAAAGGCTGGATGGATGAAGACGGAACAAAAAAATGGCTGGAAGAAATTTGGAAAGAACGACCAGGAGCAGCCTTAAAGAAAAAACCATCATTGCTAGTTTGGGATATGTTCAGAGCCCACACATCTGATGACATTAAAAAAATGGCAAAATCTTCTCAAGTTACTTTGGCCGTTATTCCAGGTGGGCTTACATCTGTATTGCAACCGCTAGATGTGTGTTTAAATAAACCTTTTAAAGACCGTGTGAGAAAGATGTGGCATGAATGGATGTTATCTGGTCAAGCCCGACTGACAAAAGGTGGAAATCTGATGAAGCCCGACATAGAATTGATAGCAAAGTGGGTTCGTGATGCATGGGAAGAGATTCCGGAGGACATGGTGCAACGCGCCTTCAAGAAATGTGGCATTAGTAATGCTATGGATGGCAGTGAAGACAGCGCTTTGTATGAGAACGACAGCTGTGATGGTGATGACTGCGAACTCAGTGATGATGACAATGTCTATGCTGATAACCTCACACCAGCTAATGCTGAAGCTCTGTTTGGACATACAGATGAGGAGGAGGAATCCAGTTTTGAAGGATTTTAACTCTTGTGTTTTAGTTTGGTTGCTGAATGAGCTAAGGTTTTTGTACTTTTAAAGTTATTGTTGATACCATATTGTTTTTATTGACCCTCTTTTCCACTTACAGAGCTAGTTTACTGTTTTTCTTTGAAATAAATATTCAAAAACATTGGTATCTATTTTTATTTTTGAAATTTACCGGTAGCTGCTGCATTTCCCACCCTAGGCTTATACTCGAGTCAATAACTTTTCCAGTTTTTTGTGGTAAAATTAGGTGCCTCGGCTTATATTCGGGTCGGCCTATACTCGAGTATATACGGTAGTATATAGAAATTTATACAAATGTAGAAGATTTAATTCTGCATGGGCAGGGGGTTGGATTGGATGACCCGCAGGGTCCCTTCCAGCCTGAACTTGTTAAACATTAGTTGCTTTAAGATAGTTGGAGAAAATATATGCTGAACAGATATTCTTTTGTTAGTTAGAAAGGGGCCCAACTAAAGGGACATTCCTTAATGCCAAGGCAAGAGAGATAAGAAAATGCTGTGCTTGCAAAATATTTTATGGGCAATAATGGGAAGGTGTTGATGAACATGTCAGAGATGCTGTTGCCTCTGAGGCGTTATGGAGTAGCTGTGATTGGTGACTGTATCTGATAGGAGGGGCATGGGGGTGCGTCGAGATAGAGACTATAAAATGTAATGTTTTTGAAATTTTAAGCGTGGCTTTTGGCTCAAACCTCAATCTGAGGTCAGGCTGAAAGATCCAATGCACTTTGCAAACTGCTATATTTCTCTTTAAAAATAAAATCTCTTTGTTTCAACTGATCCAGTTGTTGGTTTATTTCCAACAATGGGAATCTTCAGGGCTACCACAGCGGTGGGTGGGCAAGCTGTGAGAATGGGAGGGGGGAGGTGAAGATAGTGTGGGGTGTGTAATCATAACAACATTTTTCCCTTGGGAGTCAAGGATGTTCAGCCTGCACTTGGGAGGTATGACTGGAAGTCAATCAAAGTTGGGACAGTGACCTGATTGGACCATGTGCAGGGGTGGGTTTCAAAATTTTTAGCAAGGGGTTCTCTGCCCGGTTGCTGGGTGGCCGTGGCGGGTGTGGCATAATCGGCCTCCTGCACCATGGCTGGGGGGCGTTTTTGCCCTCCCCGGGCTCCGGAGTGTTTCCTTGAGCCTCCGGCAGGGCAAAAACGGTCTCCCCAGGCTCCAGAGGCCCTCTAGTGGCTGGAAATGGGCCAGTTTCCGGCTTTCCTGAACTTCCAGTAGGCCCATTTTTTGCCCTCCTCGAGCGTCCGTGCATGCCCTGCACTTATCTGCATCCAAAACGGGCCACATGGGGACTCTTGGGAGGGGAGGGGTCCGCGGGGCCAGCCAGGAGTGGGATTTGGGGGTTCTCCAAACTGTACAGAGTCTTAGCTAGAGGTTCTCCTGAACCCCTGAGAACCCCCAGCAGCCCACCCCTGACCATGTGATGCACATGTGGATGGAGGGGAAGGAACTTTGACTTTACTTTGGGTGAGGAAAACCCGGGGCTTTCAGATTCGAGTTTTCCCAGATGTGCCAATATCATATCTCTAATAAATTCATGCCTTGAGGAAGATGTCTGCCTCAGAGTTTTTATTCTGTTGGGGGTGTTACTTGGAACCCTGACAGGGCTACCTGTACGGGAGTTAAGTAAAAGTCAGAACAAAATCAAAGTTGGTCCAGCAGAATTACTTCTTAGGGATGGACTTTCTGAAGCAGTTGTGCCAGGGATATCTTCTGCAAGACAGAAGAGATGAAGGAAGAAATAAGGAAAACCCTTGTAGCATTCAGACAGGTGTGGGCTCTAAAGGTAATGTTCATAATTCCCAGCAGTAGTGAGAGTTAATTTTCTAGAGATATTTGCTTCGGGTTATAAGAAAGATTACAGCAGGACCAATTGTACTAAAATCGATGGGTTGAGAGGAATGCTTTCCTTAAATTTATCACTTTGCAAGTGAACCATACAAGATCTACGGTCAGAATAAAATCATCTCAATAAATACATGTGTGTATATACAGGTGCTCAGGCTATGCAGAGCTGCAAAAGTATGTTTGCTGTGGACAATTCTGTGGAAAGAAACCACCCAATGAATCTCCTTCATGAAGCAGCACAATTTTTCCAGCAGTTCAGGGGTGGGTTCTGACTTACCTCGCTGCCGGTTCGCTTCCTCACGCGCTGCACAGGTGCGCACGCACAGTGCTAAAAATCCAGCTTCTGCACATGCGCAGAAGCGAAAAACAGCTTATGCGTGTGTGCAGAAGTGAAAAACAAGATGGCGGCACCTATGGCGTTGCCAAGAGAGCCGGTTTGGGGGCGTGTCCAGCCGGCCATCGCTGCCGGTTTGGCGAGCAGGGGGAAATTCCCATTACCGGTTCTATAGAACCGGTCCGAACCGGCAGGAACCCACTTCTGCAGCAGTTCCATTAAGCACCAACTATATAGGTATTCTTTGACTTACAACCTTAATGGAGAGTGCCCATCAATGTCGCAAGTCATGTTGACCATAAATCAGATTACTGATTTCATGACCTTTTTTGTGGCAATCATTAGCAAATGTAATAGTCGTAAAGTGACCACTACAATTATTAAGTAAACCAATGGTTCGCTATTGGCCAGTTTTGCCAAAAAAGTAAATGATGGTCTTTAGCAAAGCTGTCATAAAACGTATTTAAGTGACCATAGGATGCTGCAAATGACCATAAATGCCAGACAATTGCCAAGTACCCAAAGTGCAGTGACCAGACCATGGGAGGAGGAGTGGTCATCGGAATTTTGAATCTGGGTCATATAGACTCCTAGGGCAGTCTGTCGGAAATTCCAACAATCGCTAAACAATTGGTCATAAGTCAAGAATTACCTGTAGTAGAAACACCATATAAGAACTTCTGCATATATGCAATACTTCTACTGAAGTTTCTCCTGCATTGAAGTTACGTGACTCTTCCCAATGAGGAATCTTATGTCATGGAAACATAGACTTAGTACAGGTAATCCTCGACTTACAATAGTTCATTTGAAGGGACAACAGCACTGAAAAAAGTGACTTAGTACCGTTTTTCACACAGCTGTTGCAGCATCCCCGTGGTCACGTGGGCGAAATTCAGGGGCTTGGCAACTGATCCATATTTATGATGGTTGCAGGATCCACAGTATTGTCTGGGGTGCCATGCATCCGCTCCATGATTGGTTTTCTTTGTTACCTTCTGAGGGAAGCCTTCGCGGTATCTGAAGCAGAACAACTAGATTCTGTCATAGCTTTGTACCGTATAGTACCAACCTTGTTAACACTCAAGGCTCTTTTTTCCGTTATGTATTCTAAATGGTCTGTGATATATACCTATACCTTTACTGATACCGATATACATACATACATACATACATACATACATACATACATACATACATACATACATACATACCAGAGGTGGGTTCCTGCCGGTACGCTTTTACCTGTCGGTCGCCGCAGAGCTGAAGAAGCTGGTGGCATTTGCGGTGCGGGGCTTCCCCCACCCGCTTCCCCCGCCTGCCTGGACGCTGCCATTTGCATTCTTTTGCCCTCTGCACATGCACAAAGCGTTCTGCTTACGCAGAGGGCAAAAGAACACAAATGGCAGCGTCCAGGTGGGTGGGGGAAGCGGGTGGGGGAAGCCCCGTGCCGCAAATGCCACCAGCTTCTTCAGTTCTGTGGCAACCAACAGGTAAGAACGTACTGGCAGGAACCCACCTCTGATACATACATACATACATACATACATACATACATACATACATACATACATACTGTAGAAACATACATACATACACACATACTGTAGAAACATACTTACTGTAGATACATACATATAAATATACATATAGCAATAGCATTTAGACTTATATACTGCTTCATAGTGCTTTTACAGTCCTCTCTAAGCGGTTTTACAGAGTCAGCATATTGCCCCCAACAATCTGGGTCCTCACTTTACCCACCTCGGAAGGATGGAAGGCTGAGTCAACCTTGAACCGGTGAGATTTGAACTGCCGAACTGCAGCTAGCAGTCAGCTGAAGTAGCCTGCAGTACTGTACCCTAACCATTGCGCTACCTCGGCTCTATACGTGTGTGTGTGTGTGTGTGTGTGTGTGTGTGTGTGTGTGTGTAGATACATGTGAGTGAGTGAGTGAGTGAGTGTCTCTGTGTGTGTGTGTGTGTATGTATGTATGTATGTATGTATGTATGTATGTATGTATGTATAGCATATATATATGTATGTGCATATATGTGTATGGATATATCCATACATATACATACATACATACATACACACATACACACACACACACACATGTACACACACACACACACACACACACACACACACACATACACACACACATTTTGTGAGCTGGCATCAGAATTTCATTTTTAATATGTGCCAGAGCATTCACAGAAAAAAAGGTTATCTTATACAATAAATCTTCTCTTCTCTTCTCTTCTCTTCTCTTCTCTTCTCTTCTCTTCTCTTCTCTTCTCTTCTCTTCTCTTCTCTTCTCTTCTCTTCTCTTCTCTTCTCTTCTCTTCTCTTCTCTTCCCTTCCCTTCCCTTCCCTTCTCTTCCCGTGCCATACCTTGCGTACATTATCATATTGTTAAATGTTCTTCATTCTTAATCAGCATTCTGACAAGGAATTCCAAGACCAGAAAGTTCCATCTTAACTAGCAAGCAACCAACAGTCTGTTCTAGACCAACAGAACAGGATTAAAATGTGATACTTGCCTCATGAAGGGTGCCATTTTCCTTCAGGATCGAAGGGTGAGATTCAGAAGCCTTAAAACTTGTTCCCAGCTTGTCCTCCTCAGGATACGGAAACTGAGTTGTGTGTCTCTTGCGTGATACAGCACCTTGTCATAAAGTGTAAAATACTCCACGGGCAACTATGTGTCGGGATTATAAATCCTAGGGTTTATCAGGTTAACTTGCTTTTTTGGACATTATGATATCAATGATTAACCATCTGATATTGTGGCCTTGAAGCAAACACCAGTTTTTGCTCCCCTTATACCTGTAAGTAGATTTCCCTTTTATATTGCATAGGATTTTGACAGTTATCAAATGGGCTGCTAGTCTAATCTAATCAGTATTTCTGCAAACATCTAAATGAGAAATCTCTTGCCACATTTGAAATGTTCAACTTTAAAAATCAGTTGTACTGAGACAAACAACCAAGCTTATTTAAAAATCAATGGCTCAACAAGCAGCCGGTATCCTTATTGACTTTAAGATGTATTTAATTGTGCTGCCTCCTAGCTGACAGCCCAGAAGAGAAAACTAATCCATATATTTTGATTATGGTGAAGGATGCAAATGGTTTTTTTTTTAAAAAAGAAGGAATAAAGTGGCATTAACCAATATAGAAGAAAAGCACAGCCAAAAATTCTATCCAGGAGGATCCCAATACAACCAATTTAAAAAATATCCTGATCCAATCCTCTCTTTCCTCTTTTAATAGGTTCTGTTTGGGGAGAATTTCTGTTTGGGCAACAGAGAATAGGGGAAAAAACTGATTATATATTGGAAGACAACGGCAATTGTCATTACTAATGCAGTCATGGTCTCTTTTAGAAATATTGCCTTCAAAACAGTGGTAAGGAGAAAGGAGAGGTATACATCTCTTGCTAACAAAATACGCTTTTTAAAATACAGGTTTACATTTTTGTTAAACAATAGCATAATCGCAGTTTTGAGAAAGGACGTAAAATAAAGCAAAGTCATTAAGTGAAACAAGAGGCCATAAATGGGGT
Organism: Diadophis punctatus similis; assembly: GCA_023053685.1. NCBI lineage: Eukaryota > Metazoa > Chordata > Lepidosauria > Squamata > Dipsadidae > Diadophis > Diadophis punctatus. The sequence continues at coordinate 43,513,232 of JALIGW010000007.1, read as the reverse complement.
TGGATTGGATGACATGTAAGGGTCCCTTCTAGCAATTGATATTAAAAAGGCCTAACAATAAGGTGACCAGACGTCCCGCTTTTGGCGGGACAGTCCCGATTTTTAATAATTTGACCTGCGTCCCGCAGCGTTTCAAAAAACTCCCACTTTTTTAATTTGAATTTGCCCTGCACACCCCTCTGCCTCCTGCCTCACCTGCCTCCTCCTGCCAGGCGGGGAGGGAGGGCAGTGAGAGGGGCAGCAGCGGTCTTGCCTATTCGTCGCTGCAGAGCCGAAGAAGCTGGTGGCGTTCGCGGCGCAGGGCTTCCCCCGCCCGTTTCCCTGGCTGCTGGGATGCCGCCATTTATGTTCTTTTGCCCTCTGTGCCAGCAGAACGCTTTACGCATGTGCAGAGGGCAAAAGAACGCAAATGACGGCGTCCCGGCAGCCGGGGAAAGCGGGCGGGGAAGCTCCGTGCCGCGAACGCCACCAGCTTCTTCGGCTCTGCGGCGACGAATAGGTAAGCCTGTGCCAGTAGGAACCCACCCCTGGCTGCGATGAAGGGGGGGTGTTTGGGGGGGTGCACAAAGCTGCAGGATAAGAGAGACGGACCCCTCCTGTCTTGCTCCCCTAGAAACCCCCCCCCCATCAATGGTGTCCTGCTTTACAAAAAATAAAATTGGTCACCTTACCTAACAAGAAAGTAAGAGTCTGTGCTGGAAAAATACAAAGAGGAAGTAACAATGCTAGGCCTCCCAGCATAGCCTAACCACAAACAGTTACAGGAAACTTAGGAAACTATAGAGGTCTGACTGAAGCCTGTGTCCCATATAAGGGAAAACAAGAAAGTTTTAAGTATACGTGTCAATAAGAAAGAAAGCACATGTTATCTTAATTTCTTAATATGGTAACAAAAGGGCTGAAAGCCAATCCCTGATGTTCATGTGTCTTTGTAACTTTAAAAGAAGTATATAAGCTGCTTGCTTGTCCATAAGAATTTGTTCAGCTCAGATTTTCAAATGCTGTATCCTACATGTTCTGTCTGAACCTTATCTGTGCAGATAATAATAAAAACTTATCTTGGTCTCCTCTGGTCTGTAATCCCTTCTTGTCCTGCAACAGTTTGAATTCAACTTTAACAGCATCTCAATGCCAGGTCCATATTTTCCTGCTAGGAAAAGATGCCAATAAAGGAGAATATTTGTAGTTCAGGATTAAAATGAAGGGTCCTTGGTGGTCTCTGAGCTTGCTTGTTTTCTTGCAGATGTTTCATTAATTAATTAATTAATTAATTACTTTTAATTAATTACTTTATTATTGTCATTGTTGATGTTCATCCATCGTGTTCGAAGAGGACCTTGACATCTGGGGGGGATGTCAAGACTTGAGCATGAATTGGATTAAAGTGAGGGAGAGGTGCGCATAGTCAGCCTCACTCTCTCTTCCCAGGTTCCATCTTGCTCCAAATGGCAGGACAAGAGTCAAGACAGTTGGAGATGGGCTGGGCGCAATGGTTGACCAGGGCGTCTTTCGTGTCTTGCCGTGCTCTTAGCGTACCATATCGCTTGCAGAGACTGCCTTCATGACCGTTGTCCTATTATTGTCATTGTATGTATATACACAGTATACCCATACAATGAAATTCACATAACGCCCAAAGACCAGGCCCAACACACATAACAATCCCAAAAACATGCCCCCACCTGCCACAAATTCCCCACCCTGAACCACCCAAACATCCACGCAACAGACCAAGTAATACTGTCCAACAACTCACTGATAGTGACCCGTTAGTTCATTGTTAAGTGCAATTATAGTTCTGGGATAAAAACTATTCAGAAAACGTGTGGTCCGAGTTTTAATTGTCCTGTATCTTCTGCCAGAAGGTAACAGTCCAAAAAGATTGTAAGCAGGATGAGAAGAGTCTCTGAGAATGTTGTGCAACAATGTTGTGTTGTACCCTAACTAGGTGACATCATCAGTGCTAATGATCAGGAATTTGATTGCTCCATATAGAACAGTTTGGTGTATAAATAGTCCTCAACTTGGAGCCATTCACTTAGGGAATATTCAAAGCCACAAGGGCCCTGAGGAAAGTGACATACAGCCTTTCTTCACCTTCCCAAATGGCTTCCAACAAGCAAAGTCAATGAGGGAAGCTGGATTCCTATAATGATTACATGATTCAATTAACAACAATGGCATAAATGGTTGTAAAACCAGGCATGACATACTTAACAGCAGGGGTGGGTTCCTAATATTTTTACTGCCACTCTGTGGGTGTGGCTTATTTTGTGGGTGTGGCTCGCCAGCCATGTGACCGGGTGGGCGTGGCTTGCCGGTCATATATTAGTTATTTCAGAAAGATGTTACTACTATTTTTGCTATTTTATACCTTACATGAAAAGCTTTGCATACAAAGTGTGTGTTACACCATGGCAGCACAGCAACCTTTATATGCAGAAAATGCTATAGTTAAAAGACAAGCAAGTCTCATGCAGCATTTTTGGTTTCAGTCATGGATTCCTTAGATGAAAATATTGAGGACTGTTAAAAGAACAGTCTTCAATATTTTCGTCTAAAGAATAACTATGAAACTGTACAACATTAACAGTATAAAAGGTTAAGCTTTCGGAAAACACCCACTTTGGGAACCGACCGCAACCGACCGCACCGGGCCTGTGACGTCATTAGTGGGTCACTACCAGTGCTATAGAGTGGACCGCACCAGTAGGAACCCACCACTGCTTAACAGCTGCCTTCCTTAGCAATGGAAATTCTGGTCAATTGTGGTCATAAGTCAAAGACTACCTGTAATGGTTAAGGCACCAAGGCTAGAAACTGGGAGACCAAGAATTCCAATCTTGCCTTAGGCATAAAGCCAGCTGGGTTACTTTGAGCCAGTTTCTCTCCCTCAACCCTAGGAAAGAGGCAATAGCAAATCACTTCTAAAAAGAAACTTTGCCAAGAAAACTGCAGGGATTTCTGATGCAGTTTTTGAGAATCAGACACAATTAAACAGAAAAAAAAATCCATATGGCCAGGCATTTCCTAGCTGACCTTCTCTGAACTCAAAAGGGTCAGTCCCACAGTAGTTAATCCAGGGATAAAGGACCACCTGGGAATTCTAGAGCTATTGGCTAGGCTTGGAAGTTGAGAAAACTTTCTTGCAAGAAGACAAGGAAATCCACTTTGATAACACTGCCAAGGAAATAGTATGGAACCAACTCCCAGGAGTCAACTTCACTCATGTCTGTCTTCGTTGTAATAAGCCTGTTGTTGACTATTTCTGAATAATGGATATTTATAATCTGCATATCTGGGCACAAGGGCAAAAATAACAAAACCACCAACTCACTGGTGTTTCTTCCCTTGCCTAGAGAAATTCTGTCTTGTACATGAGCACTCCAAATAAGAGACACAATGAGACTTAGTTCCTGATAAACACATATGAGGATTGTAGGAGCTATATTGGGTAAAAATTTATCTCTTTGTAAGTATGTAAATAGATTAAGGGCTTAAATTTTAAGCAGATTAGGGAAAATATATTCTTCCAAATAGCCTGCAGCCTTTCCAATGAGAGAGAGAGGGGGGGAATACAATTATTAGAAGAGTGGGAGGCCTAAAGGATGCATGGTATTGTAAATGAGATTCACAATATTGCTGTAAATGAGTTATCATCCACCTTGTGCCCTGGACTACAGATCTCATACTCCCCAGTCAAGAATGAAGTAGGTGATTACAACTCACCAGTTGTAGAGTCTGTTTATGGAATGATCTCAGAAGACGTGCTGGTACCCTTGCTAATATCTTTTCAGTACGGGCAAAAATAATCCATACTGTGAATTTAGGGACCTCTCTAATGCACTGCATCCATTTTCTAGCTTTCTTTACAGATTGCCTTTCTTACCATTTTCATTTAATGCTTTTGGGAGCTCTTAAAGTTTAAGAACTGTACAGCAGACAGGCAGATTAGAAACATACTAAATTGTAAGAATATTTAGATTTCTGGGGATTAGGGGATTATATATATATATATATATATATATATATATATATATATATATATATATATATGTATATATGTATATATATATATATATATATATATATATATATATATATATATATATATATATATATATATATATATATATATATATATATATATATATATTTCGAATGACTGGGTTCAAAGTATCCTACCTTGTGTGAAGAGCTCCTTGGAAAGACTCTAATGGTGGGAAAAGTGGAAAGAAAGAGAGGAAAAGGACAACCAGCAGAAGGTGGATAGAATGAATTACAGTAGTGATGGGGGCATCATTGGAAGGCCTGAAAGACCAGGTAAGTGAGAGATCATCAAGCAAGAAATCAATCTATGTGGTCACTAAAAGCTGACACTGACTTGAGAGAATGTAAACATTCAGTGAGAACACCTAGCTGTCTGGAGAAGGTTTTGATGTTGGGAAAGAGGGAAGGAAAGAGAAGAGGATGACCAGCAAAAGATAGATGGAATCTGTTACAGTAGTGATGGAGACATCATAAGAAGAATTCAAGGAACAGGTTAGGAATAGATCACCATGGAGAAAATCTAATGTGTCTGTCTGTCTGTCTGTCTGTCTGTCTGTCTGTCTGACTGTCTGTCTAGCTAGCTAGCTAGCTAGCCAGCCAGCTATCCATCCATCCATCCATCCATCCATCCATCCATCCATCCATCCATCCATCCATCCATCCATCCATCCATCCATCCATCCATCCATCCATCCATCCATCTATCTATCTATCTAGTTAGCTAGCCAGCCAGCCAGCTAGCCATCCATCCATCCAACCATCCATCCAACCAAACACACACACACACACACACACACACACACACACACACACACACACACAAACACACACAAACACACACACACATTCTATCATCTATCTCTATCCTCCAATCTGATCAGGAGAACCTGGCCCATAGAATCACCAAAGGTCGGACACAACTGAATGGATAATAACGTCTTCAGAAAAAGAAGATATAGATGAGGAAGTATCCATGGACCATGATAGTCATTTAAATGTTACAACCAGTTACAACCAGATCTTGGTCCTTCTTGAAATCCTTAAATGAATAAAAAGCATCCAGCTATACAATTTAAGTGCTATTCTGAAGGATCTTTGGTCCATTTTTTTTAATTTCTATTCCATGTGATGTTTAAAGGTTATGACAACATTCCCAGACTTCTAATGACCATAATTAGTTTCAATTCCTACCCAAAATTCCACAGTACATGATAATATCATGAGGGGCAAAAGCATGTCAGTGAAATCCATTTCTAAATAACAGAGAAAATCTGTCTTTTAGCGACTGCTAAAATATGCAAATTCAATAACATTTCACCATCCCACCTTAACAGCTTTCTAATTTAACAAATGCCAGCGTGAAATGGCTGTTAATGATTGGTACATAATTTCAATATCTTTAGTGCAGCAATAAATCACATTTTATTTTGTTCTTGAGTAGCAGGAAATGATATACTCAGCTGTGATTAAAAAAAGGGCAGGAGTAGCAAAGCTGTTTCTTTAGTCCACAGCAAACATGTGCAAAAATCGACATGATTCATCTAGGTCAGACCTGATAGACCCAAGTTTCATTTCTTTCAGCAAGTTCCCCATGAAAGAAGTTAGAGTTTTAGGAGCTGAAGAGTTTGATTTCACTCCCGAGTGCAATTCAAGCATGCTTCAAAGATTATTGGCATATTAAATTGATGGAGTTAGGAATGGAATGGCTGGTGCCCTTGTTCTCAATAAATGTCTTCTGTTCTCTGCATAAGTAATGGATTTTGTGGCACCTTAAGCATGAATGATTTTACTCTGGCCCCAATTCTATCTTCCACACAAAACGAAAGGAGGGTGTGTTGTGCTGGGTTGCAAAAGAGCAGGAGATTAAACGAAACACAGTCTGATTTGGGGCCAGTCATTGTCTTTCAGCCCAGTCTACCTCACAGGGGTATGGTAAGGGGGGGGGGGATAAGTGCTAGATATGCTCCTTTGAGCCCTTGAATGTGGATTTTTTTTCCACACAGGAAAAGCACCACCTGTTCTTTAATACATGTGGTATTGTCAAAAACTGCCATTTCAATGCCCAGGGTTGACAGGAAAGAGGACTTGGAGAAATGTACTCTTATGCTGAGAGGATTAAGGATGTGATAAAATAATGTTTCCTTCAAGTCCATCCCAAGTCATGGTGGCTTCATGGATGAGTCCACATAGTTTTCTTAGCGACAATATGGAAGTGCCAATAGAAGAACACAGAATTGAGGGGTCCTTGATGCTTTCTGAGTTTGCTTGTTTGCTTGCAGACGTTTCATTACCCAAACTAGATAACACCATCAGTGCTATGGTGCTTGCTTATTTTCTTGCAGATGTTTCATTACCCACACTAGGTAACATCATCAGTGCACCAAGGACCCCTCGTTTCAACCCTGAACTACAATAATTCTCCTTTATTGGAAGAAATAAGTGATTTGTCATTGTTTTTATACTTTTTAAAAAAATCTTTACTTCCCAGTCTAATCTACAACTGTGGGATTTCCTGGTGGTGACCCATTCAAATAATAAACAGATATGATTTCAGTTAATTTTGTGAGATCAACCAAGATCAGGTAGGTGCTGCTATCTAGCTATCTAGCAGGCACCGCACACTTAACCCTGAGGGAAAGTATCCATTAAATCAGTGTTCTACAACCTCAATAACTTTATATGCAACTTTATATGTGTGAGCTTCAACTCCCTGGATTAGACACTTAGAATTCTGAATGAGAATTCTGACTTTTAGAATTCCAAATATATTTATTTATTTGATTTATTTATTTCATTTTTCAATCCCGCCTTTATTACCATATTTTTTGGAGTATAAGACGCACCTTTTTCCTCCCTAAAAGTGGCTGAAAGTGGTTAGGGCTAGGAAAAAAGTTTTTTCCTAGCCCTAACCAGGTGCTAATGATCTTCCCAGCTCTTACTGGCTTGCAGGCTCTTTCATTGTTACTCTCTCAGAAGAAGTTTTTTTTAAATCCTAACCAGGAGATAAAATAATGTGCTGAAGCTGACCAGACTAAGTATGCTAGCCAGATGAATACCTAGTAGGCAGATTTCCCCCCCTATTTTCCTCCCCAAAAATAAGGTGCGTCTTATACTCCGGTGCGTCTTATACTCCGAAAAATACGGTACTTCATAATAATGGGAACATCCTCCTCCTATTTCCCCCAAAATCACAACTCTGTGAGGTGAGTTGACCCAAAGTCATTCAGTTGGTTTTCAGGCCTAAGGCAGAACTAGAACTCACAGTCTCCTGTTCTAGGCCATAGTTCTAGGCCAGCACTTTCAAAGCCCAAAGAGCTGCTGATTCAGTTCTACAGAGGAATTATCGAGTCTGTCATCTGCACCTCTATAACTGTCTGGTTTGCCTCTGCAACCCAACAAGACAGACACAGACTTCAAAGGATAATTAGAACTGCAGAAAAAAACTATTGCTACCAACCTGCCTTCCATTGAGGACCTGTATATTGCACGAGTCAAAAAGAGGGCTGAGAAAATATCTACAGACCCCTCGCATCCTGGACATAAATTGTTTCAACTTCTACCCTCAAAAAGATGCTATAGGGCTCTGCATACCAGAACAACTAGACACAAGGACAGTGTTTTCCCGAATGCCATCACTCTGCTTAACAACTAATTCCCACAACACTGTCAAATAATTTACTAAGACTGTATTACTATTATTCTTCTCTTCCTTACTAGTATCTATCTCTTCCCACTTATTACTATAACCATGTTGCTTGTATCTTTCAATTATATTGTTTTTATTTGTTTCCTAGTACGATTTGATAGCTTATTAGTGATATGACTATCACTAAGTGTTGTATCTTTTTATTCTGGATGAATATATTTTATTCTCCTTATGTACACTGAGAGCATATACACCTAAGACAAATTCCTTGTGTGTCCAATCACACTTGGCCAATAAAGAATTCTATTCTATTCACCAGCACCAAACAGGTATATTTAGTATATATTACGCCACTGGAAATGCATCTACAGGTTGAGCTCTTGTCTGACCATGCCGACCCTTCTTTATTAGACTTCATCAAAAGTACAGGGTAGCAAGCATAAAACTGTTTGGTTTGGAAGTGAAAAGCCATTTCTGAAACTTATAAGGAGGTTTTGGCCCCAGAATGTTCTTTCTGAGTATAGTAATCAACTTCACAAGGTTGTTCTAATGTCCAGAATAAGAATGGAATATAGGAAGTGGATTTTATTTCTCTTTACATAGTTCTGCACTCTGTTCTTTTGTGGTGGTGGTGGGAATCACATGGAGGTTTCTGGGAATTCAGCCATTGGTCAGGAAATGAGTAGAAATAGTCTTTGACATGACCATCTGCTTAGTGACCGTTCAAGTCACATGATCTGAACATCGCCTATTTTTTATGAAAGTCTTTACTTAGCCCCTATGTTTTCCCCATATGCTTCCCTGGTACTTTGGCTGTTCAAAATTTCCTTCTCATTCTTAGTTGAGAAGTATTTTCAAGAAAAAAAACCCGTTGCAGGTGGTCCTCGACTTATAACCATTCCTTTAGTGACCATTCAAAATTATAACATAACTGGAAAAGAAAATGACTTAACAACCAGTTCTCATAGCAAAATCCTCACAGTCATGTGATCAAAATTCAGGCACCTGGCAACTAATTTGTATTTATGATGGTTGCAGCACCCTGATTCATGCGAGCTCCATTTCCCAGCTGGCTTTCAACAGGTAAAGTCAATGGGGAAAACCAGGTTCTCTCAATGATTCATTTAACAACTACAATGATTCATTTAATAATCCTGGCAAAAAAGGTCATAAAATTGGACATGGCTCACTTAACAACTGTGTTGCTTAACCACAGAAATTCTGGTCTCAGTTATGGTCATAAGTCGAGGACACATATGAGGATATGAGTTGGATAATATTTCTTTTTTCTACTTTCTGCATGACTTGCATTTTACTGTAGGAAATTAAACTAGATTCAGTTATCACCTCCAGGGTCTTTTCCTAAAATACTGTCATTTTCAATGCAGAAGATTTTGTACAACTACCTTATTTTTCGGAGTATAAGACGCACCGAAGTATAAGACACACCTTAGTTTTGGAGGAGGAAAACAAGGGAAAAAGGCCTCTGCCTCCCAGCAATTTGCCAAACAGCAAACAGCACAGATGATATACACTGTTTGCTGTGTATTTCTGTGCATGTGTGCCTGACCCATAGAAATAGCAAAGAATTGGAGAAATGTACATTATGCCAGAAAGTTTTCTTAAATGTAATCACACTAACTCCTCCCAATTATTTAAATAGATCTACTCCAAACATGACTAAGTCAGGTTTTAATTCAGCTGCCTTATTTTAATACTAATACTTAATACTAAAACAGGACATTTCAGATTATACTTTTACAGATCTTTAAAATTGATGTGGCTTTCTGGAAGGCTTTCTGCTATTTAAAAGAAGATACAATAGCACTGGGCCTCTTCAGAGCAAGAATTTATTTTAAAAAGCTTCTTCATTTTGTTAAGTTGTCTAGAACAATAATAAAGCAGTCTTTAAAAAACAAGTCTTATAATTTGAACACTACAAACATTTAACAAAACAACATATTAACAGAATCTGCCTCTACCTAGGATAGAACTCACAACCTCGTGACTGTGAGGCAAGAGCTCTACCTCTAGGCTACAGTAGCTGTAGCTTACTTTCTTGCAATTTCAGCAGTGTAACATTTCCAGCAGTTTATCTCCCAGCATTTTGTCTCATTACAGCCACCATAGTTAGTTTCATTTTACCACATGGCTTGTAAGCCTGTCAGCTGTAGGTCGGGAGGCATATAATCTCTTAGTGTGCTAATAAGGCTTCTGTTTCTGTTCTGTTTGCTGCAAAGAGGTAAATTGTTGGCAGAGGCCAAAGGGTGGGGGTGGCTGGGTGGGGTTACATTCGGTGTATAAGACGCACCCAAATTTTCACCCTCTTTTGAGGGTAAAAAGGTGCATCTTATACTCCGAAAAATACGGTAATTCTGCTCTCCTGAACAAAAGTCCAACACATTTGGAAACTTCTGTGAATTGTTGGAAAAAATTGACAACCAACCCGAATTCTTGGGTTGACAAAGGGCTCAGATTACATTTATTTTCTTAATGCAGCAAGATCAATAAAATAAAGATAAAAATGAATAGCAGATATGAATTCAATAGCAAGCAATCTTCTCTGGAGATGCAGCTAAAACTACATGCTAAAATCAGTGTAGATTTTTTTGAAAATCAAGCCAGACATATGAATTCATTCTCTTCTAACAAGAAATATAAAAACCTGCATACCATTTCGTTTTTTAGTAATAAAAGCAAGAATTTACCCAGGGTTTAATACAACAACCTTCTCAAGGGACATAATTTTACAACCTTTTTTCCCGGGGTTGTCAAGCCAATCGTTGCGGTTGTTAAATGAATCACACAATCATATTCTTCTATTTGTTTCTATATTCCATGTCCATTTTATGTGCCTCCTATTCTGGATGCCTGAAGTGGTTCAAATAGACATTAAAATAGCCAAGAAATGCAGACTGCAGCCACCATTTGATGCCTCTTGGAGCTGAAGCATGCTAAGGAGAATACGTATCTATCTTGATTACTGAGCTGGTACTAATCAGTAATTTTTTTCTTAAGAAAGGACTGACATGTCTAAAGAAGAAGGAGAAGCTGGAGGCCAAAACAGAGTTGTGAGGATCTGCAAAGATACCATGAACTGAATAGCAAAAATAATCAAACATGGTGTTGAAATGCTGGGATTCTTCAACAGAGCTTTTTAGAATCTCCAAACTTTATTTTATCCAGAAGAAAACCACTTTATCTTTCTCTCCACTTTTCTTCCTTTTTGGTAGGCATACTGCATGCCTGTGTATGAATGTGTATACTTGTGAAATATGTCTTAATAAACCACAGGTAGCCCTCGACTTACGACCATAATATAGCTCAAAATTTCTGTTGCTAAGCAAGACGTGGTTAAAAGAGTTTTCAATAGACTCCACTACTGTGATTTTAAACAGTTTTTACCAGGCAGGAAGAACTAACTAATCCAGCAGAATTATTATTACTATCCATATTATCTATGGTTCCTAATATGATTTGATTGCTTATTTGTACCCTATGACAATCATTAAGTGTTGTACCTTATGATTCTTGATGAATGTATCTTTTCTTTTATGTACACTGAGAGCATATGCACCAAAGACAAATTCCTTGTGTGTCCGATCACACTTGGCCAGTGAAGAATTCTATTCTATTCTATTCTATTCTATTCTATTCTATTCTATTCTATTCTATTCTATTCTATTCTATATAGATGTTAGTATGATTTTGAAACAAATGAATAAATAAACACCCTGACTATAAATGTTTGAGAAGCTGTTAAGGAACAACAGCTGTTGTTGTTAAGAGCCGAGGTGGCGCAGCGGTTAGAGGCAGTACTGCAGGTCACTTTAGCTGACTGTGATCCGCAGGTCAGCAGTTCAAATCTCACCGGCTCAAGATTGACTCAGCCTTCCATCCTTCTGAGGTAGGTAAAATGAGGATGCAGATTGTGGGGGGCAATGTAAATATACATTGCTTACTGGTGTAAATTGCTTAGAGAGTGCTTGCACTGTGAGGCGGTATATAAATCTCACAAAATAAATAATAAATAAATAACAACAAGGCATCAACATGTCACTAGTACATGTTAAAGCTTATCAGTTAATTGATTAATTAGAATACGATATGAAGACCACTGGCAGTTAATGCATACAAATCTGGGCAAATACGTTGAACTGATCTCAGACAATAACTGATGTTCTTCTTTATATGCAGCCTATAAATATCAGGATCCCATACATATATTTTCAACCTATATTTTTCAAAGCACCTGAAGGCCAGACAAGGAATAATGGATGGAAACTGATCAAGGAGAGGTTCAACCTAGAAATTAGGAGAAATTTTCTGACAGTGAGAACAATCAATCCATGGAACAGAAGTTGCCTTCGGAAGTTGTGGGAGCTTCATCACTGGAGGCTTTCAAGAAAAGATTGGACTGCCATTTGGTGTAGGGTCTCCTGATTGAGCAGGGGTTGGACTTGATGACCTACAAGGTCCCTTCCAACTCTGTTGTTCTGTTCTGTTCTGTTCTGTTCTTTTCGCTATGCTATGCTACGCTACGCTACGGTACGCTACGGTATGTACAGTATGTATGTATGTATGTATGTATGTGTGTGTTTGTTTGTTTGTTTGTTTGTTTGTTTGTTTATTATTTGGGAGTTCTTCTATGCTGCCCTACTCCCTAAGGACTCAGGGCAGCGTACAGCATTTTAAAGAACACCAAACAATAAAATCATTAAAAACAATTTTTAAAAAGTTAAAAAGAAAAACATACAATGCCATGCATACGTGGGGGAGACCTCAGATATAAAATTGTCTCAGAACCCATAGCTATGCTATGCTATGCTATGCTATGCTATGCTATGCTATGCTATGCTATGCTATGCTATGCTATGCTATGCTATGATTTATGTACAGTTTCAGAATATGCCTTTCTAATTTTCACCCTTCCTCTCTCTCAAGATGATCTCCAGATGGACAGTCCAAGGATAAAGCAGCCATGAATCATACTGAACCTAAAGAGGAAGAATAAAGAAACCTCTACCACTTCATTGCACTGCTGCTAAAGCCAGATGTGCAGGAGAGCAAAACAATGTCCACACATTTCATTATTGTAAATCCTTCTCAATCACTTTGGGGGAAACTGAAATTCATCCTTCCCATCTGTTCTGATCCACTACAGAGTGAACAGTTTCTCAAATCCTGCTTCCTGTGTTCCAACTGCTACTCTATTAGTTCTTTGGAGAGCTGGAAGAGGTGGAAACAGCGTTCTAAGATCAGGAGCCCAAGGAGACCCTGTGTCATGCCCATAACAAAAATAACACAATAATTCATAGCATGGAAGAGGGTGAAACCAGATTTCCCTTGAAATTCACAGAGTACAGGTAGTCTTTGACAACAATTGAGCCCAAAATTTATGTTGCTAAATGAAACAGTTGCTAAGTGAATCACTGCAGTTGTTGAATTAGTTACATGATTGTTAAGTGAATTTGGACTCCCCTTTAAGAGCTGTGGTGGCACAGTGGTTAAAATATAGTACTGTAGACTACTTCTGCTGACTGCCAGCAGTTTGGCAGTTCGAATCTCACCAGGCTCAAAGTTGACTCAGCCTTCCATCCTTCCGAGGTGGGTAAAATGAGGACCCAAATTGTTGGGAGCAATATGCTGACTTTGTAAACCACTTAGAGAGGGCTGTAAAGCACTGTGAAGTGGGATAAAGAAATGTCTTCAAGAAAAAACAAAGAAAGTCTATTTGTCTTTTGAAAAAGCACCTTTGGGACAACCATTACCTGGATGACTGAGGATCTCCATAGAAGGAAATGTACTAGATATTATCTGGATGCCATCACATCAAATATGTGCTACCTGATTAGCTGGAATCTCTGTAAAAAAGTAGAAGCAGGATTTTTGTGAACAGAACAAAAACAAAAATTGGGAAGTTGTAGAATTGTGGTTTTTTTAAAAAATTCCAAATAGATTATTTTTCAGTTTCCATGATCAAAATGGAATAACTCTTGTGTAATCCTAATTTTAAATGCTTATGTAATGCCATGGAAAACTACAAAGTGCTCAGATTTTCATTAAGCTTCCAATACAATTGGCTCAGCTGCTAATTAAAATAACAAGGCGCAGTCATGGGAGTGAAATTCATTAGCTGAGATCTTAAAAATTATCCAGGGTTTCAAAGAGAAAAATCTTTTCGATGGATGCCTGTAAAAATAGTGACTGATAAATGTTTGCAAGAGATCAACCTGGGAATACTCCCTTTGTGCTTATGTTTTGGTGATGTTGTGTGTAATGAAACTAGAATCCAAATTTTCCATGTAGGTAGAAGCCAACAGGGCAGAATCTTAAATGACAAATTAAATTAAAGAGACAAAAGTGCAAAACATTGTCCTGAAACCAAATATCAAAAAATTGAATTGTGAAATGAAAATGGCCCATTCAAGGGTTTTAGAGTGTATAACTGAAGGGTGTAAAATCAAAACTGCTTAGAAACAGCCCACTTACAAAGCAGAGTATATATTGCATTAAAAAAATATACTACTGCATTGTTATAAAAAGGCACTAGGTCCAGGTGTTCCGAAGGCTCTATTATTTTCTTGGAAAGATTTTAGTTCCTCTTAATGCAGCAAGCTTGGCATAAACAGGGAGTAGATATCTCAAGAGCTTCTGAATGATGAGCAAAGCAATTGAAAATGAGTTCTGTTTTGTTTAAGTGCCTGAAACCTGCATGGTTAATAAAGACCATATGGCTGTTCTCTAGCAGTATTGATATAAGGGCTTGAAGGCCCGTGGCTTACAAAGCTTATTAATAAATAGAAGCTCTGGGAAGCCCAAAGGTGCTTTTTTTCAAGAGGCAACTGGATTTTCTGGTTTTTCTTTGAAGATATTTCACTTCTCGTCCAAGAAACTTCTTCAGCTCTGACTGGATGGTGGGGAATGGAAGGATTTATACTCTTTGCAGACAGCTGGTCATTTGCATCCTTTTAACAAGTCACTAAGGCCACCTGGAGGTTTATCTGTGTCATCAGGGTCATCTGAGTTGTGCAAATGGGTGTGAAGTCTTTTTGGAACTGCTGAAAGGACTGTGCTGTAGACTGGAGATAGATGATGTTGTATCCCCTTCTCTCTGTTGAGAGAGGGCTGTTCAGTTTTGATATAGATAGGACTCAGTTTGTCAAGTTGAATCTGAGTGAGAAACGTAGTTGCAAACTCTCCCTGGTTAAGACTCAGCTGGCTGTCCTAACCCCCAATTGTGAGGTCCTTGGTGCTCCCTGAGCTTGGTTGGTTTTTGTTGTTGTTGTTGTTGTTGTTGTTGTTGTTGTTGTTGTTTTTGCAGATGTTTCATTACCCAACTAGGTAACATCATCAGTGCTGGAAGGGAATGGAATTTACTGTTTCTTTGTTTGTTTTTCTGAGTTGGTAATTCCTTGACTGGGGTTTTGATGCACTGAATAGTGTTTACTGGTTGAAACTTGAAGCAGTAAACAGGAAACATCAAGACTCTTCCCACCAACTTTGACAGGGCAAGCCCCTTGCATATAAACACTGATGATATTACCCAGTTTTATTGTGTACTGCCTAGAGGCAGGTTGGAGGGAGTTCGATTAATTACAGATGTAAAAATGAATGAATGAATGAATGAATAGATAAATAAATATTCTTACATCAAAACACACCCTTCTTCTGTGTCTTTTGCACATGCTGGAAATCATTGCCTCTTCTTATCTTTCGGATGGATCTAATTGCATTTAGGATGGCACATAAACCTAACCACTTTCAACATCTTCATTTTCTAGCTTGTGTAGTAATTGAATGTTCAATCATTGTTCGGTCCACTTTTCTGTAGACATTTATTAAAATGAAGTAATTAAGTATTGTCTTAAATGGAGTTTAGAGTTAAGGATCATTAGGTTTAGACTCATTACAATTAACTGGGATGATAAATGTAAAATTGTTTTATTGCAGGCTCTGTGCAGAAAAGTTTCCAAGCTTGATTATCTTTTGTAGATCTTCATTTGGGATGGTTAAGCTTCAAGTAATGTTTCTGCTCAGTCTAAAATGGATACCATTAAAAATGCTAAATCTGAAGTTATCACTGGAAGTTAATGGGCAGGCAGCATTAAGCATCCATGCATTTTACCCATATAAATACTCATTGCAATTTAATGAGGTAGCTTTTAGGATGCTGATAGCATTGCCCCCTTAAACCTTTCCATCCACTTTCTTTTCCACCTGTATGCATTTGTTTGCTTTATTGCATGGGATAGTTACAAAAATAGCAATTGATCTGTTTTTTTATGGATTGGCAATGTTTCTAAATTACTGTGAAATAGCCATTGTTTTCAATTTGGTACCTTCTTCGTGTATTGGGACTAGATTGAAAGAAATTGACTGGGAATTTAAGGAGCTAAAGTCCAAATTTATCTGGAGGGCATCAGAGAAGCAGTGATCCTTTTTTTTGTAAGCATTGTTCATCCCAGTTGTTTAACAATAGAAGTTTTCTCAACTTTAGCAACTTTAAGACGTGTAGACTTCAACTCTCAGAATTTCCCTTCGTTTCCCAGAATTCCCCAGCCAAGACTGCCTACCCTAGTTGAAGTCTACTCATCTTAAAATTGAACAGCCCTCTCTCAACAGAGGGGGAAGGATACGACATCATCTATCTGTAATCTACAACACAGTCCTTTCAGCAGTTCCAAAAAGGCTCCACACCCATTTGCACCACTCAGGTGACCCTGATGATACAGACAAATCTCCAGGTGACCTTAATGACTCGCTAAAAGAATGCAAATGACCAGCTGTCTGCAAGGAGTATAAATCCTTCCATTCCCCACCATCCAGTCAGAGCTGAATTTAATTAATTTAATTTAATTTAATGGATTTCTATGCCGCCCAACTCCCTGGGAACTCTGGGTGGCTCACAACATGTTAGATTCCATTACAATATAAAATACAATAATTAAAATATATAGCAAATATCAAATACAATAGTTAAAAAATTCAAAAAATACAAAACTTAAAAGAGTATCTCATTACCATCATGGAGGGAGACCCATATTTAATCTAGTTGGTTTCACTTTCACCCCGCCTGCCGGAAGAGCCAAGTTTTTATTGCTTTCCGGAAGGCCAGTAGGGTGGAGATGGTCCTGATCTCCGGGGGAAGCTGATTCCACAGGGAGGGAGCTCCCACAGAAAAGGCCCTCCCCCTCGGCCCAGCCAGCCAGCATTGTTTGGCTGAACTCTGTAAACTGCTTAGAGAGGGCTGTAAAGCACTATGAAGCGGTATATAAGTCTAAGTGCTATTGCTATTGCTATTGTTTGGTCGACGGGACCTGGAGGAGGCCGACTCTGTGGGCCCTGACCAGTCGTAGGGAGGTATGCGGCAGGATGCGGTCCCGAAGGTAACCTGGCCCTGAGCCATGTAGGGCTTTAAAGGTAATGACCAACACCTTAAATTGGATCCGGAGACTAATGGGCAGCCAATGCAGCTGGCGGAGGATTGGTGTTACATGGGTGCATCTGGGTACACCCACCACAGCTCGCGCAGCTGCATTTTGCACCAATTGCAGTCGCCAATTTTGCACCAATTGCAGTTGAAGAAGCTTCTTGGATGAGAAGCGAAATGTCTTCAAAGAAAAGCCAGAAAGTCCAGTTGCCTCTTGAAAAAAAGCACCTTTGGGACAACCATGAGAATCTCCATAGATACTCATCTTAAAGTTGTTAAGTGTTGAGAAACACTGAAATGCAGATAGTGCTCAACTTTCTATCACAATTTATGCTGCTAAACAAGGGTGCTGTTAAGTAAGTGATGCCTTACAACCTTCTTTGCCATTGTTGTCAAGAGAATCACTGCAGTTGTTAAGTAAATTATCTGGTTCTTAAGCGAATTTAGCTTCCCTCATTGACTTTGCCTGTCAAAAGCTGGCCTGGAAAGTTGCAAATGATGATCACATAACCCAAGACACTGCAGCTATTGTAAATATTCCCCAGTTTCCAAGTGTCCACATTTTGATGGGATGTTGTGATGCTTGTTAGTGCATACAGGGATGTTGTGATGCTTGTTAGTGCAAGCACTGATCATCAGTCACTTTTTCTCATTGCCATTGTAACTTTGAATGGGCGTTAAATGAGTGGTTGTGACCTGAAGATTCAGAAACAAGTACCAAGTACTTCTTCCTTTCATTTTAATACATTAACAGCTCTACAAACTGAGTTTACATCCATTAGCTAACTGACAATAAATCACAGTTCCCCATAATGTAACGGAAAGTGCAAGCAAGATTATAAGATCAAAGATAGTTGAGATGTTTAGAGGAAATGAACTGGTTAACAACATTCAGAATAAAATATTTTAACTGTGAGCAGTTATGCAAACTGGAAAAATATAGATCTTGACTGAATCATTAGTGGGCTTGCAATATTTTTCCATTGATTTTAATTTCTCATTTGGGTGAGTTTTAAGTGATGAATCTTATAATTGCATTTGCATATATTTGCATAGAATTAAAACAATATTTCTGAAACAAATCAAACTCTATTTTAAGGTTATGCATTAATAAATGCATTCGTTTTATTACTGCTGCTTATTGGGAGAAAACTTTTTTTTTAGATTGGTATTATTAATTTTAAGACATGGCACAATACTCTGAAAGTTTTAGAATTATAAGGTTAATAAGAATGACTATTATATAACAATAAAAAATGAGAGGCGGAATCAGCAAAGCAATATTATAAACAGAAGATGTGCACAAAATTTAAAGTGCCTACACAAACAGCTCATCACAACGCTGCAAACATTCTAATGGCCATGATTGCTGAACTTTCGTAAGTAAGGTTCTTCCAAGACAGAATATTGCAAAAGAGAGAGAGTCTTTTTTGTCATTCATGCATTTTTTTTCAACTAATTATACTTCTTAAGAGTTTTTCATTGAAAGTACATAATTAGGTTTTTTTTTAAAGAGCCTGCTGCCATGAGAAGATTAATAAAATTGGTGAGTGATCCTGAATACAGAATAAATTTTGGGTGACTTTTTTGTGCATTTCAGTATCACTTTAAAAAAAATATCTGGGCTGTAATTTCTCTGAAAAATATAGGTGCTCCTTGACTTATGACCACAGTTGGGACCAGAATTTTCACTGCTAAACAAGGCAGTTATTAAGTGAATCATGTCCAATTTTATGACCTTTTTTTGCATAGTTGTAAAGCAAATCACTGCATTTGTTAACTGACGCACACAGTCATTAAGCCAATCTGGTTTCTCTCATTGGCTTTGCTTGTCGGAAGCCAGTTGGGAAGGTTACAAATGGTGATCACATGACCTGGGACACTGCAACTATCGTAAATACATGCCAGTTGCCTAAGGACTCACATTTTTATCACATGACCTTGGAATGCTGCAACTGTTGTAAATACATGCCAGTATACCAAGTGCCCAAACTTTGATTATTTTACCATAGAGCAGGGGTGTCAAACTCAAGGCCCCAGGGCCAGATCCGGCCCATGGGGTGCTTAGATCTGGCCCACGGGGCCACCCTGGAAACAGCTAAGGACCGGCCCGCGGTGCTTCTGCTAGTGAAAACAGAGCTCAGGAAGGCTGCATGCACACACACCCTGAGTTCCGTTTTCACTGGCAGAGTTGCCGGAGGCTGTCACAGCCAGAAACGGAGCTTGGGAGCCCGTTTTTACTGGCAGAGCGTTCAGCCATCATAGGCACCCCCAACACAAGTGATGTCAAGCTGGCCACACCCACCCCAGCCCCCCAAGGTCAAACACAACCCTGATGCAGCCCTCAATGACATCGAGTTTGACACCCCTGGCATAGAGAGATTATAAATGCAAAAACACGTCATAAGGCACTTTTTTCAGTACTGCTGTAACATGAATGGTCACTAAATGAATGGTTGTAAGTCAAAACCTACCTGTATTTTGATGATATACATTTATAAATTTAAAGTATTTCAATAGTCCTCATGTTTAAGTACAGGACTTGGAGCCAACACCAATGAAGTGTTTTATCAAACCGATTAATTTTGATATCCGAATGCACCTTTAAACAATTAACCAAAAAAGAATGACATATGCAAATTCTTATTGTACTTTCTGGCTCTGAGCCTACCCATTATAAAGATTCCTAAGTTCCATTGAAATCAATGGGAGTTAAGGTCATGTGTGCTCAGGGTAACAGTGAATGTTATTATTACTATAGAACTCTTTGTATTTTTGCGCTACAGAATACAGAAAAAAGAGCTGGAAGAGGCTTTGGGGAACTTCTAGTACCATTCCAGATAAATGGCTGTCCAGTCTCTTCTTAAAAACCTCTAGTGATGGAGCATCTACAACTTCTGGAGGCAAGCCATTCCATTGATCGTTCTCACCAACAGGAAGTTTTTTCTTAATTTTAGATTGGATCTCTCTCTCATATTCTCCCATCCATTGCTTCTTTGTCTTGCCCTCAGGTATTTTTGGACTTCTCTGTGACAGCCCCTCAAATATTGGAAGACTGATTTCATGTCATTCCCAGTCCTTCTTTTCATTAGACTAGACAGATGCAGTTCTTGTAACCATTCATCATACACTTTATCCTCCAGACCCCTAATCATCTTTGTTGGTCTTCTCTGCACTCTTTCTAGAGCCTCTTCTTTCCTAGAATAAACCCAACCTAGTTGGAGGATGGAAAAAAGGACCTCAAAAATACATCAAAGCTGATGTAGTTCCCATTTTCAAAAAAGAGAAAAAAATAGATCCAGGAAACTACAGACCTATCAGCCTGACCTCAATACCAGGAAGATTCTGGAAAAGATAATCAAGCAACGAATCAGCAAACCCCTAGAAGCAAACAAAGTAATAACCAAAAGCCAACATGGGTTTGTCAAAAACAGATCATGCCAGACTAATCTTATTACATTCTTTGACAAAGTGACAAAATTAGTGGACCAGAGGAATGCTGTCCATATAATTTACTTGGACTTCAGTAAGGCATTTGATAAAGTAGACCATAACCTACTACTAGATAAAGTAGAAAAATGTGGGTTAGACAGCAACACCACCAGATGGATTCAAAACTGGCTGACCAACCGCACTCAACGAGTAGTGCTCAATGGAACTGCATCTACATGGAGGGAAGTATGCAGTGGAGTACCCCAAGGCTCTGTTTTAGGCCCAGTACTCTTCAACATCTTCATCAATGACTTGGACTAGGGGATAGATGGGGAACTCATCAAATTTGCAGATGACACCAAACTGGCAGGAATAGCCAACTCCCCAGAAGATAGGCTCAAGATACAGAAGGATCTTGACAGACTTGAACATTGGGCGCTATCAAACAAATTGAAATTCAATGGTGAAAAAAGTAAGGTTCTACATTTAGGCAAGAAAAACAAAATGCACAGGTATAGTATATGTGGTACCTTGCTCAACAGTAGTAACTGTGAGAGGGACCTTGGAATCCTAGTGGACAACCATTTAAATATGATCCAGCAGTGTGCAGCAGCTGCCAAAAAATCCAACACAGTTCTAGGCTGCATTAACAAAGGGATAGAATCAAGATCACGTGAAGTGTTAATACCACTTGGAATACCGCATTCAGTTTTAATCACCACGATGCAAAAAGGATGTTGAGACACTAGAAAGAGTGCAGAGAAGAGCAACAAAGATGATTAGGAGACTGGAGGCTAAAACATATGAAGAACAGTTGCAGGAACTAGATATGTCTAGTTTAATGAAAAGAAGGACTAGGGCAGACATGATAGCAGTGTTCCAATATCTCAGGGGTTGCCACAAAGAAGAGGAAGTCAAGCTATTCTCCAAAGCACCTGAGGGTAGAAGAAGCAAAGGATGGAAATTAATCAAGGAGAGAAGCAACTTAGAACTAAAGGAGAAATTTCCTGACAGTTAGAACAATTAATCAGTGGAACAGCTTGCCTCCAGAAGTTGTGAATGCTCCGACACTGAAAGTTTTTAAGAAGATGTTGGATAACCATTTGTCTGAAGTGGTGTAGGGTTTCCTGCCTAAGCAGGGGGTTGGACTAGAAGACCTCCAAGGTCCCTTCCAATTCTGTTATTCTATTCTATTCTATTCTAAAATTGCCAAGAAACCCACCCGTCTTTCCATTGTTTTCCTGCAGGTGTTGATTCAAGAGCTTTTGAGAACTCTTCGTAACAGCTCTACTAGTCTCATAAAGTTAAAAAGAATGTTAGTTACAAAAATGCTAACAAACTACAATATTTTTAAACAGATGTTGAGGTTCAAGACAGCAATCTTGAACACATCCCCTGAAAGACTTTAGAAGGCTGTCTTCTATCAGGTCAAACTCTATTTTCATCTGTGTCTACGTTGAGGAGTAGACAGCTTTTCAGATGATCATTTTCTTTGCCAAATTCTACCACTTAATCCAAGAATCACTAAGATTTGAAACTGTGAGGGCAAATCAAATCGTATGGAGGATGTTGATAAAGGTAATGTTGATTATTGAGTTTCATTTCCAAATTCTTTTTCTTCCTGAAATCAGGTAGTGAGTGGGGCCAAGGATCATTCCCCCAAACCAGAGGTGGGTTCCTGCCGGAGCTGTCCGGTATGCAGCTCCGGCAGGGAGTGGCAGATTTCGCAACCGCTCTGGAGCCCTCTCTGCCGGTCAACCCGGCACGTTGCCATTTTTTTCCCGTGATTTTCCAGCGATTTTGCTTCTGCACATGCGTGGAAGCAAAATTGCGCTGAAATCTCGTGAGCGGACGCACACGCGCGCAAGATTTCAGTGAGATTTTGCCTCCGCGCATGCGCGGAAGCAAAATTACGCTGAAATCTCACAAGCGGACACACGTGCAAGATTTTGATGCAATTTTGCTTCTGCGCATGCGCAGAAGCAAAATTGTGCGAGGGGGTGCGCGCACGTAGCGAGCGAGCGCGCTCCCGAAGCGTGGAGATGCGCGAGCATGGCTCTGGCAGCAAGGTAAGTGAGCAACCCGCCCCTGCCCCAAACCTTATATACCTTACATTTTGTATTAGTTTGTTGCATTGTCTCCAAGTCTTCTCCTTTTGAACGTCAAAGAGCCTTCAACAAGGGACATTTCCAAGTCAACTTTTATTCCTGTCAAATGTAGCAAGTCCACCACAGCTCAGGGTGGCTTGTTTGTTTTCCATTGAAATCCTCAGTTCACAACAGGATCGAGCAACAAGCTGGTCAGATCAATTCCTGTTGCTCCCAGTGGACCAACACTTCCTTGATCTGAAAAAAACAGGACCCTCATTGGTGGGAAAAATACTAGTAAGAGAAGAAAGAAAAAAACCTCTTTATGAAGCAACCACCAGCTTTCTTTATTCCCCCCTATCAAGAGCAAAATGAATTACGTGTTCTTGTGCTGTGTATAGTTTTTTTCATCTATAATTAATTCCTGATATACTGAGATGAAAATAAATAGTTCTTATCTTTGTGCTAGAAACTTTCTTTGCTCCTGGTGATGGAAAGAAGATTTGAAAGGTAATGTGTATTTACGCCATTTTTCTTAAGGTGTTTTTTTAATACATCAGAGGTAAAAAAAAACACGGGCAGTTTCTAAATATGGAATAGCCATAAAATCCCATGAAGTAAAAAAGAATGTGCCTAGGTAAAGCTTTATCTGAAGTATCTTTAGTGAGAATAACATCCACCAGATTCAGGAAATCTGTACATGTAGCTCTCATTTAGTAACTACAGTTGGGATTGTGGTCACGAAGTGAAGTGAATACTACATAAAACCATTATGGTGCTCACAATCTTAGTTCAGCTTTCCTTTGCTTTATCGATCGGTGAAAGTTGTAAATGAGAGGATTGTTCATAAAGTATAGCTGCAAATAGTTGCTAAAAAGGCAGTTGCTAAATGAGGACTACCAGAAGTAATTTTGGTTTTAGCGAACAATATTTTATGTTCACAAGAATAGTGGTGGTATTGGTTGAACTACTGTATATCAACAGGTAAGCATGCAAAATATCAAGCTTATTATGTAGCAATAGTTTTTCAATATTTCCAGTTTTTATCCTCTTACATTTGTTTTCTCTGAATGGTCAGAGTAAAATTGTATGAATTGACACCTGTCACTCAGTCGTAAGTTTCCTGCTTTGTATCCAATCAAAAATTATCTGCCTCCATTAAGTTATCCGTGACTTCTTGCTTTTATTTTATACAGTAGTGGTTTTTTCTTCTGTGTCTGGATGATGTCAATGTCCTTGCTCTTTTACCAGTACGGTTGTCCTTGACTTACAACCCTTTGCTTAGCAATCGTTTGAAGTTGCAATGACAATGAAAAAAGTGACTTACGCTCGTGACCACATGATCAAAATTTGGGAGCTTGGCAACTGGCATGTATTTATGACAGTTGTAGCATCCTGGATCATGTGAACACTATTTGCAACTTTGCCAGCCATCTTCTGACAAACAAAGTCAATCGGAAAATCAAGATTTGCATAATAACTGCAAGATTCACTTAACAGTTGCAATGATTTGCTTAATAACCGTGGCAAAAAAAATGTTATAAAATTGGGCAGAATTCACTTAACAACCAGACATTGGTATCAATCATACTTGTTAAGTCAAGGACTACCTATAATATCAACAATTATATAAGAAACATTTTTAAAATGTTCCCATGAAAATAGGATACTGTATGGTTCACTTTGTATACTGAGTATATATTACGCAATATCTTTAGTTACGTTTTGTGGAACAAGCTGGCTTACCCAGCACACTAAGCCAGAAACTTTGGTTTACATACTAGCGTAACTGAAATCACACATCAGATTGTCAAAACCAAAAATTCTCACATTATGTAGGATCTATATTTATGGGGGGAAATTGAGTTGTCCTTAAATTTCTCTATATCATGATGCCTTACAACATTCCTATACACTGAAGCCTAATGCAGTTTTCCTAACAACAATAATTATAATTATTTCAGGAATTTTTTTTAAATGTCTTATGTTTGCATGTAGCTCTGAACTTTCGTAAAAGTTCCCATCCATCTACTAACCAGCTCTTATCCTACTTAGCTTCTGACCAAATGCTAAAGGAGCACCAATTGACTTAATAACTCAGAATAACTATTATCCATGAGGCTGTT
The DNA here is from genome assembly GCA_023053685.1 of Diadophis punctatus similis. Taxonomy (NCBI): domain Eukaryota; kingdom Metazoa; phylum Chordata; class Lepidosauria; order Squamata; family Dipsadidae; genus Diadophis; species Diadophis punctatus. The sequence continues at coordinate 43,488,458 of JALIGW010000007.1, read as the reverse complement.
TTTATCATAAATCTGTCAAATTAATGTCATGGTCTAGTTCAAGTTTAGAACAAAAAGCAAGTTCACCAAGACAGCAACCCTGAGAGTAAATGAATAGAGAAGTCAATGCCAAGGATTTGGTGGTAAAAAAAGATCCGATTAAAGTGAGAGTTGAGGCTGGTCTCCAATTATCAATATTGTTCCAGCAGACTGTGGTGTGCCTTGGTTGATTCTAAATAACAGAATATTTGACCCTGCATAAGCCCAGTTATGCTCTGGTCAAGCCAGGTATTCTTCAACAGGCTATTCTCAATAGTCTAGCCATTTCTCCATGTACAGTATCTGAACATCTTTATGTTTCTAAGTCTTCCACTTCCAGCCCCCAAAGTATAACCTTCACAAGAATTGAAGGTGGGAAAGTTTTGTGGTCTAAGTCAGGATAAGTTGTGTCCAGAGTAGGGATAGTAGGAGTTGTTGGGTCAATGTCAGCAAGGCTTTCTATGGAACAATGTCTGGTTCTTGGTATGCATTTCTAGTTCTTCTTCAGTTGAGAAGACCTCCTGAGACTGGACTAGGATATCGATGTCAACCACATATTAAGAGCCTGGATGTCATTTTGTTAATAGTTGATCTTTTTCTAAGATCAGTTTTGTTCCCCATTGTGGCCTCCCTGCTCTCCCCCCAAAAATGAAATCAATATGTTATATATGCAACAGTTTTTACATAACCACAGTTTGCTCCATTAGCTGATTTTTGATAGACATGCACAATTTACAACATAAGGTTGAAGAACAAGATGGAGAGCCAAGGCGGCGCAGTGGTTAGAATGCAGGCTACTTCAGCTGACTGCTAGATGCAATTTGGCAGTTCGAATCTCACCAGCTCAAAGTTGACTCAGCCTTACATCCTTCCGAGGTGGGTAAAACAAGGTTCCAAATTGTTGGGGGCCATAGGCTGACTCTGTAAACCGCTTAGAGGGGGCTGTAAAAGCACTCTGAAGCATTTATAAGTCTAAGTGCTATTGCTATTGCTGACACATCAAAGGATCTATACCTCCCAGAATTCCAGGTGGGTTAAATTGATGGACTTGGAGGGCCTGAACTCAGTTCCATTCTCAGCTACAGAAGCTCGTAGGGTGATTTTGAGCCAGTCACTCTCTCCAAATTCTTTTTTCCTCACAGGATCACTGTTTGGAGGAAAAAGAATTGGAGGACTGTGTTGAACACAGTGTTGACTACATTGTATTGAACTCCTACAGGAAGACAGAGATGTAAATTTAGTAATTCATTCATTCAATCAATCAGGACAATAGACTTTGGGGGCCTAAATTTTAAGGCATTCTGGTTAGCTAATATAAGAATTATAATCCAAGCCCATCTTGAATGAGGTGTAGGAAAGCTGGTATAGATTTTAAACCAGGGGTCCCCAAACTTGGCAACTTTAAGACTTGTGGACTTCAATTCCCAGAATTCTATGCTGGGAGCTATGTTGGCTGGAGAATTCTGGGAGTTGAAGTCCACAAGTCTTAAAGTTGCCAAGTTTGAAGACCTCTGTTTTAAACATTAATTTCTTGGCTGAGTGAATTATTGTTTGATTACCAGGGAACATAATGCTACCCAGTAGGCCTGCCTCCACAGTGGATTTAAAATTGGTCTGTTAAGTAGCAAACACAATCCTGACAGATCAACTCACCCCCTATGGATGTTATACAGAATTATTATCAATCCCTGTAGGATCTTAAAATTTGCAACTTCTTGCCTATTTAAGGCAGAACAAATAGTAAATGCTGTTGTTTTAATGTTTAAAGCCCAAAGGTTCTTATTTCTGTAGCTTAGCTGCTAAGACAGAGTGGGGTTTCAGAAAGACCATCATATCATCCATCTCAAATTTAAATAAGCCAAGGCTGAGATCTGCAAGTAAACAAAACAGCCGTTTTTAAGCATTAAGTTTTATAATCATCCACGAGGAAAGAAAATGCTATTAATCTGGGAAAACCTCTAAAGAATTTTATGTGCAAGAGTAGAGAAAGAATGTATTTAATTCATTAAGCAGCAGAAGTAAATTGGCATTTATTGGAAGTAAATTTACTTCCCGTTGGGTTTGGAGCTTAGGCATGGGACTAGAACAGCATTGATCACAGTTGTAGGTGATCTCTGGGAGGATTGGGATGGAGGCAGAGGTGGGTTCCTACCGGTTCTAGCCGGTTCTTTAGAACTGTTAGTAAACCGGTGATGATGTCACAGAGCCTGTTCTGTGGGTGCTGCCATCTTGTTTTTTTGGCTGCTGCGCATGTGCAGAAGCCGAGTTTTCGGCACAGTGTGGCCACGCGGAATGCAATGCACGCACAGCCACGTTGCATGGGAGGAAGCAAACTGGCAGTGAGGTAAGTTAGAATCCACCACTGCATGGAGGTAATGCATCCATCTTTGACCTCTCTATAGCCTTCAGTACCATTGACTGCCATGTACTTCTGAACCAGCTCCAGAGATTAAGAGTTGGGGGCATAGTGGTTCTCTTCCTTCCTCTGGGATCAATTCCAGTTGTTGTTGAAGAGCTGAAGTGGTGCAGTGGTTAAATGCAGCCACTGCAGGCTGACTGCTAGTTCAGCAGTTCAGCTGTTCAAATCTCACTAGGCTCAAGGTTGACTCAGCCTTCCATCCTTCTGAGGTCGGTAAAATGAGGAGCCAGATTGTTGGGGGCAATATGCTGAACTCTGTAAACCGCTTAGAAAGGGCTGTAAAGCACTATGAAGCGGTATATAAGTAAAGTGCTATTGCTATTGCTATTGTTCAAGGATGACAAAGGTCTTCCCTGAACTCCTCCTATGTTGGATGTCTCATGAAGATGCTGGATGAGATCACCCAACGTAGATCGTAATGTTAGTGGTGCAGTGGTTAAATTAAAGTATTACAGGCTAACTGCATTTCACTGCCAGGTATTCAATCCTGACCAATTCAAGGTTGACTCAGCCTTCCATCCTTCCAAGGTTGGTAAAATGAGGACACAGATTTTTTGATGCAATATGCTGACTCTTGCTATATTTTCTCTCCCACTCTCTCTCTCCCACTCACGGACACACACACACACACACACACACACACACACACACACACACACACACACACACACACACACACAAAGTGATGCTGTTCGGTCTCCATGTCTGGAGGCTTTAGAGTCTGGATGTTGGTGAACAGGATTCAAGTTAACCCTGGCAAGATGGAGTAGGCTTGAGTGTTAGGACTTCGTGGATCTAGTGATCTACCATCCTTATGGGGTTGCACTACAGAATCAGTGCACAATTTGGATCCTCCTGGATTCACAGCTCCTGTATGAAGAGCAATTGGCAGCTGTGGCCAAGGGACCTTTGCATAGCTTCATATTGTGCACTAACTGCACCTCTTTCTGATTTAGCAGGAATTGTACAGTTACTCATGCTTCAGTCATACCTCCCTAGGGTATTACTGCAATGCACTTTATATGCATTGAAGGAATACTTGTAAACTTGAGTGTTACATTACATCCATGGTCTGTAGAGATTCTCAGTCATCCAGGTCATGGTTGTCCCAAACATGCTTTTTCAGGAGGCAACTGGACTTTCTTGTTTTTTCTTTTGAAGACATTTCACTTCTCATCCAAGAAGCTTCTTCAGCCTGACAGAATGGTGGACAGATAATCCTTCCATTCCCCCACTATCCTGACAGAGCTGAAGAAGCTTCTTGGATGAGAAGTGAAATGTCTTCAAAAGAAAAAACAAGAAAGTTCAGTTGCCTCCTGAAAAAGCACCTTTGGGACATTACATTCATGTTAAACCTTTGCTCCATAAGTTGATTTATTTACTTCTGGTTGCAATTCAAGGTGCTAGCTATAAGTAGTACTTGCTTAACAAACCTAATTGAGACCCGAATTTCCACAGCTAAGTGAAGCAGTTGTTACATGAAGCATCACATGACCATAACTCTTAGCAAGGGCAATTTCAACAGACTTGACTAGTGATCCTTAGGCTATGTCTCCACTGTTCACTTGGCAAGGACTTCATGGTTCTCCTTTAACTCTCTCCACCCACTGATCTCCCTGCTGTTGTAACTTTCAATGGTCACTGAACAAATGGTCATTAAGTAAGGACTGCCCTGTTTCAGGTTTCAAATTCTCATTTATATAGCACTAGCACTTAGACTTATATACCGCTTCATAGTGCTTTACAGCCCTCTCTAAGCGGTTTACAGAGTTCAGCATATTGCCCCCAACAATCTGGGTCCTCATTTTACCCACCTCGGAAGGATGGAAGGCTGAGTCAACCTTGAGCCCGTGAGATTTGAACAGCTGAACAGCTGAACTAGCAGTCAGCTGAAGATTGCAGTGCTGCTTTTAACCACTGCGCCACCTGGGCTCCTACGGGAGTGGGACGGCATATAAAAACGACCAAATAAACAAATAAACAAATAAATAAATAAATAAATAAATAAATGAACAAACAAACAAACGAATAAACAAACAAACAAACAAACAAACAAATCGGCAGAGTTGCAAGGGGAGAATAGCAATTTATTCAGGGTTGCTATAATAAAGCTGACATCAGAAATCATGCGTTTTCCAAACCAATGAGTAGAACACCCAGGCTACTTATCAGAGAACTTCATGGTTGACCTCAAAAGTACCATTCCTTGAGTAAAATAATTGGAAAGACTGATTTCATTGTGCAATTGAACCTTGTGTAATTGTGTAAGGCTCTCAGGTTGTATTGATCAAACAGAAAAGATTGTTATCACATTTTGGCTGGTTCATTGAGCATGCTCAACTTGGTCACCAAATAAATCTATTTTCTGGATTTACCCAATACCTTGAATCATAAAGCAAGCAATGAATCCATTTCATGGATTTTTTTTTTCAACACTCTAGGCTACAAAAAAAAACCTAGCCCCTATTCAAATTAACTTATTTTTAAATTATGAGATTGCAGCTTTTCAGTCTTCAACTGATAAGCATGTTGTATGAACCTACATGTTAATAAGTTCACGTAAGTACCCTGTATTTATGAAACCTGAACAGGTTTTTGTGACATTACCAAATAATTATCCTTGTTTACATCTTTGACATTTCATTTCCTTCCGACTTTACTATTTTTTTCCTCCATCCCAGACATGTGCAAAAATGTGTAAACATGTGCGTGCGCATGCACGCACGCACACACATACACACACACACACATACACATACACACACACACACACACACACTTCAGGATGTTATTTCAAAGGCATCATATTGGAGCCATTAGGAAAGAGCAGAGGGCACTGAGCTGCTAAAGTGCACCAACATTTTAATAGAAAGATGCCATCTATTTGGTGCCAGTGTTTCAACATTATTACTTACTACCCAACTTGAAAGTGCAAAAATAGCAAATCTGAAAATATGCCATTGAACAAAATTCATGATACTTAAATAAAATGAACTTGTTTTCTGACAAGTTACCATGACAAGCTGATAGAGAATCTGAGAAGGAAATTCTGTAAAGCATAGCATCTAATAGCAAAGAAAGGTCATTTCAAATGTTACTTGTCAAATACTAAAAGGCAAAAAAGATTAATGTATGACACAACTTTACATCCAGGATTTCTCGTGGGGGGGAAAAAAAGGTATTTGATAAACAAATAATTTAAAGCAGCCATTCCTTCATTATAGTCCTTGAAAGTATTGGATTTAACTCTTAGAATTCTTTTATTCATTTATTTATATGACAGATTTGAACATTGGGTGCTGTCTAACAAAATGAAATTCAATGGTGAAAAAAGTAAGGTTCTACATACAGGTAAGAAAAACAAAATGCACAGGTACAGCATATGTGGTACCCTGCTCAATAGTAGTAACTGTGAGAGGGATCTTGGAGTCCTAGTGGACAACCATTTAAATATGAGCCAGCAATGTGCAGCAGCTGCCAAAAAAGCCAAGACAGTTCTAGGCTGCATTAACAGATAGAATCAAGATCATGTGAAGTGTTAATACCACTTTACAATGCCTTGGTAAGGCCACACTTGGAATACTGCACTCAGCTTTGGTCGCCACGATGTAAAAAGGATGTTGAGACTCTAGAAAGAGTGCAGAGAAGAGCAACAAAGATGATTAGGGGACTGGAGGCTAAAACATATGAAGAACGGTTGCAGGAACTGGGTATGTCTAGTTTAATGAAAAGAAGGACTAGGGGAGACATGATAGCAGTGTTCCAATATCTCAGGGGTTGCCACGAAGAAGAGGGAGTCAAGCTATTCTCCAAAGCACCTGAGGGCAGGACAAGAAGCAATGGGTGGAAACTAATCAAGGAGAGAAGCAACTTAGAACTAAGGAAAAATTTCCTGACAGTTAGAACAATTAATCAGTGGAACAGCCTGCCTCCAGAAATTGTGAATGCTCCAACACTGGAAGTTTTTAAGAAGATGTTGGATAACCATTTGTCTGAAGTGGTGTAGGGTTTCCTGCCTAAGCATGGGGTTGGACTAGAAGACCTCCAAGGTCCCTTCCAACTCTGTTATTCTATTCTGCTCTGTTCTATTTTATTTTTCTGTTCTGTTCTGTTCTGTTCTATTCTATTCTATTCTATTCTATTCTATTCTATTCTATTCTATTCTATTCTATTCTATTCTATTCTATTCTATTCTATTCTCATTTATATATATTTACCCTGCCTTTATTAATTTTATAAATAAATCAAAGCAGCAAACATACCTAATACTCCTCCCTCCATCTATTTTCCCCACAACAACAACCCTGTGAGGTGGGTTGGGTTGATAGAGAGTGACTGGCCCAAAGTAACCCATGCCTAAGGAGTCCCTGTGGATTACTCTCTGCTGATCATTGCTGACCATAGCGGACGGTGCTCATCTCCTTGTTTCTACCAAGAGGCTTTAAATACTAGGCTTTAAACACTAGACTAAATTATAACAGAATAAAAGAATTGGAAGGGATCTTGTAGTCATCTGCCCAAGCAAGAGACCCTGCACCATTTCTGACAGATGGCAGTCCAATCTCTTCTTGAAAGCCTCCAGCCTCCCATAACTTCCGAAGGCAACTTCTGTTCCATTGATTGATGGTTCTCACTGTCAGAAAAGTTCTCCTTATTTCTAGATTGAATCTCTCCTTGATCAGTTTCCATCCATTATTCCTTGTCTGGCCTTTGGGTGCTTTGGAGAATAGCTTGACCCCTTCCTCTCTGTGGCAGTCCCTCAAATATTGGAACACTACTATCATGTCTACCCTGGTCCTTGTCTTCGCTAGACTGGCCATGCCCAGTTCCTGCAACCGTTCATCGTATGTTTTAGCCTCCAGTCCCCTGATCATCTTTGTTGCTCTTCTCTGCACTCTTTCTAGAGTCTCAACATCCTTTTTATACAATGGCGACCAAAACTGGATGCAGTACTCTAGGTGTGGTCTTACTTTATAGAGTAGTATTAGTACCTCACTTGATCTTGATTGTATCCCTCTATTAATGCAATTTAGGATTATATTGGCTTCTTTTTTTGGTTGCCGCCGCACACTGTTGGCTCATATTTAATTGGTTATCCACTAAGACTCCAAGATCCCTCTCACAGTTACTGGTTAACTGGCATGGGTGATAAGCTTCATCCATCACATCAAGTCTTTTTAGTGTTGACTTGTTACATGAACCAATGCACTGGTGATTATAAAATTTATGTTACGTTTTTGCATTGACAAGATGTATTAGCTTAAAATGTTCTACAAATTTTACTTTATCCCCATCCATACTCTCCAAACACATGTCTAGCTGTTCAGGGGGGGGGAATGGGAGGGGGGGTTCATTCTCAATGCCATGATATGTGCTGGGCACAGAGTTGCAGTTTATTAGATGTAGCCGAGTCACAGATTTTTCCTGAACTGAGATTGCATTCTTGTTAATGACCTGCAGTCTTGGTAATTGAAAAATACAGTAGTCCTTGACCTACAGCCATTTGTTTACCATTCAAAGTTACAGTGTCACTGAAAAAAAGTAATTTACGACTAGTTTTTCGCACTTAGGACCGTTGTAGCATCCCCATAGTCACGAGATCAAAATTCAGGCCCTTGGCAAGTGTCATGTATTTATGATGGTTGCGGTTTCCCACAGTCATGTGAGTCCCTTCTGACAGGCAAAGCCAGATTTACTTAACAACCAAGTTACTAACTTAACAACTGCAGTGATTCACTTAACAACTATGACAAGGAAGGTCATAAAAAGAGGAAAAAACTCACTTAAACAATTGTCTTGTTACAGCTGCCAGGTTGCTGGTGGCAGAGTACTGGAAGAAGGAAGATATACCTACTATCGAGGAATGGACACTAAAAGTTGTACATCTAGCTGAAATGGCAAGAATCTCATCATATCTCAAAGACCATTCAAATGAGAGAGATATGTTGGAATGGAGTAGATGGACTGATTATATTCAAAAAAAGTATCAGATTAAGAAGATACAAATAGTCTAATAACGATATATGTTTAATTTTTAGATTATGATTAAAAGGTTTTGAGTAACAAGGAGTTAAAGAACTAGAGAAACTTTGAAATTAATAACCTGTTAGTATATTTTAATTCTATGCTTATTGAATACTATACCCTGTGCTTTTTCTGGAAAGTTGGGGGGGTGTGGATGAGGGGGGGAGGGTAAGGGGGGTGGGGAGGGCTCTGGGGGGAAGGGGGGGAGAAAAGAGAAAAATGTTTGTACTTTGTACTAATAAAACTTTTTGAATAAAAAAAATGTCTTGTTTATCAATGGAAATGTTGAGCTCAGTTGTAGTCATAAGTTGAAGACTACCTGTACTTCAAGAATCTCAGCAATATCCCTCCGAGGCACTCTTGGTTTTGTCCCCCAAACATTTTTAATTTAAAGCTTAATAGGATTACGATGTTGTAATTCCGTCTCTCTTTACATTGCTGTCAACGCCAGTGAATGTTTAATCATACAGAGAAATGGGCTGCTCAACCAGAAGAACCAAAAGAATTTAATATTTTAATTCAAACAATGAAAGCCAGCTCTGAAAGCCCATTTGACTGTGCAGGCCATCCCCTTCTCATTCTTTCTATCTTTCCCAGCATCAGAGCCTTGTTCAAAGAGCAGGATCTTTGGTCTAAAGCAGGAATTTAGCTTGAGCCTGGTCAAATTCTCTCAAGAGAGGGGGAGGGATACGCCTCCGATCTGATCTAAATGTAGTTCATAAAATCATATACCAAAATGTCCTTCCTGCTAATGACTTCTTCAGCTTCAACCGCAACAATACATGAGAACACAATAGATACAAACTTAATGTAAACAGCTCCAAACTCGACTGCAGAAAATACGACTTCAGCAACAGAGTGATCAATGCCTGGAATGCACTACCTGACTCTGTGGTTTCTTCCCCAAACCCCAAAAACTTTAACCTTAGACTGTCTACTGCCAACCTCTCCCCATTCCTAAGAGGTCTGTAAGGGGGGTGCATAAGTGCACCACTGTGCCTACCGTCCCTGTCCTACTGTCCTCTTTTATCGTTACTTTTTACTTATGTTTATACAAACTACTACTATCCTATACGTTTGACAAATAAATAAATAAATAAATAAAATAAATCATCTATCTCCAGACTACAACAAGTCCTTTCAGCAGTTCCAAGAAGGCTCCACAATCATTTGCATCACTCAGTTGATCCCGATGACACAGACAAACTTTCAGGTGATCTTGACAACTTGTTAAAAGAATGCAAATGACCAGCTGTCTGCAAGAAGCACAAATCCTTCCATTCCCCACCATCCGGTCAGAGCTGAAGAAGCCTTCTTGGATGACAAGCTAAACGTCTTCAAAGAAAAACCAGAAAGTCCAGTTGCCTCTTGAAAAAAACACTTCTGGGTTTGAGCCTAGTCTTTTATGCTCTGAGTGAGAAATCTAGGTTGATTTATTCTTGGATCCATTGGTTTGTTTTCTTGGCTGTCCATAGTATCCTCAGAAATCTTTGCCAAGTTTCTCTTTGAAGAAAATGAAAATCCGCCACAGCTACTCCATCCACCTCTGGAACACGAAAGAGGTTGTGAGGTTCTGTGCAAGTCTATATTTGAATATCGGCTACCAAAGCAGCTTCCACTAGAGAGGTGGGAGTGGCTTTGGTTGCCGATCTGCTTCCAGGTCCAATTCAAAGTGCTACTTGTCACCTTTAGAGCCCTACATGCCTTGGGGCCAAGTTATCTGAACAACAATCTTTTGAGTTACTTGTAGCTGATCCAACAGAGCAGGAAGGGAAGATATACTACGGATACTCTCAGGCACCAACAATCAGATCCATATATGAAGAGTTCATTAGCTACTTTATTGCTGATGCCTATTACACAGGAATCTCTCCAGATTGGTAGCTTGTATTTGGGCTTGGGGGACGCAGTGGCTCAGTGGCTAAGGCGCTTAGCCGATCAGAAAAGTTGGCAGTTTGGCAGTTCGAATCCCTAGCGCCCCATAACGGAGTGAGCTCCCATTACTTGCCCCAGCTTCTGCCAACCTAGCAGTTTGAAAGCATGTAAAAATGCAAGTAGAAAAATATGGACCACCTTGGTGGGAAGGTAACAGCATTCTGTGCGCCTTTGGCATTTAGTCATGCTGACCACATGACCACGGAGACGTCTTCAGACAGCGCTGGCTCTTCGGCTTAGAAACGGAGATGAAACTAAAAAAAACTAGAGTCAGGAATGACTAGCATGTATGTGCGAGGGGAACCTTTACCATTATCTTTTTACTTGGGCTGGATTAAATAAGGTTCAATGGCATTCAAGGGAGTCAAGTCTTGTCCTCTTACTGTATGTCTACATAATGACTTCAGACTATTTCCCTGCTTGACTCCTCCCCCTGGCTCAGCCAGTTTCTCTTTGACAGATTCCCCTCTCTTAAAGAGGTTCATCTGATGGGACCAACAAGAAGGGCCTTTTCTGTAGCTTCCTCCCTATGGAACATCATCCCCATGGAAATAAGACTGGTCTCTACCTTGACACCCTTTCCAAAAGTCCTGAAGACATGGTTTTGCCAGTTGACCTAGGGACCCAGGGTGACATGGATCCCAGCAAGTGGCTGTTTTATTGTTGTCGCCAGAAGGGTGGGGATTATTGAACTTCGTACTGGGAGTTTTATTCCTGTAAGCTACCCAGAGTCACCATGAGTTGAGTTGGGAAGCCATATACATTTTCTTAATAAATAAGTAAACATTTTGTGCTTCATTTTTTTTCTGCCGTGGCTTTGTGGTATTGTTGCTGTTGCTTCAAACACGCAATGAGATTTTAAAAAAACTTTAACTATGGATAACACTATATTAAAACTTGTATGCTGGAAGCCTAGGCTATTTCTTTTTTTAATATTAATTGGAATGAGATACAATCCGATCATTCCCCCCCCCCCACCAGTGGTTGGATAAATTCCCCTGAATCTTTATAACATCTTAATGCAAATGAGTCTTTATTGATCTCCGGAGCCTGGGAAGAAATCAAGATTGGATTTTCTGTGAAGCAACTTGCTGTTTAGGGAGCCAATACATTAAAATCAAGCAATGTTACAGATCAGGACTTAGATGCTTTGCCTGACATTCAGGAGTGTTTGTTCAAATGAGTTTCTTTCATTAAATAGAGAGCATTAAACTGACAAAAGTTTTCTTTTCTCGCCTTTGTAACAGAAACAGACATCTGCAATGTGCTGTTTGATTAATTCCACTGATAATACAATAGCACAGTGTCATTTAACACACCGCCTGCCTCTCTTAAAATAAATCCCAGTTTTTGCTCTTCACAAGTTAATACCGAATACCTTATTAAGTGACTGGATGACCCTCCCATTGTCTGTAACAGAGGTAAAAAAAAAAAAAGGAAAACTTTGATCCTGAAAGATCAAGAAAAAACATTTCTCTACATTGCAAGGTTCCTGAAAAATGTTTATGGATTTAGTGAATGATGACACCCTGTTTGCTCCAAGCTACTGCACAATATAATAATAGATTTACATATCAAGGCTTCAAAATATCTCCAACAATGATTTATCTATACAGTGGTGTACTTGCAAAATAGAGGAAGGCATACAACACAGAACTAAAAACTGTAGCAAACTGAATGGAATCAGCATTTGGTACAAAATATAAAAAAAAAGCCAAAGCCCACTGCAACAACATTGCCAAAAAGGCTTCAAGAGTTGTTAACCTAAACCAGTGATGGCGAACCTATGGCACGCGTGCCACAGGTGGCACACAGAGCCACACCTGCCGGCACGCAAGCTGTTGCCCTAGCTTAGCTCCAATGTGTATGTGCATGCTGGCCAGCTGATTTTCGGCTCACACAGAGGCTCTGGGAGGGCGTTTTCAGCTTCTGGGGGCGGGAGAGGGCGTTTTCGCCCTCCCCAGGCTCCAGGGAAGCCTACTGGGCCCACTGGAAGTCAGGAAATGGGCCATTTCCAGCCTCCAGAGGGCTTCCGGGGAGCGGGGGAGGCCGTTTTTGCCCTCCCCAGGCATTGAATTATGGGTGTGGGCACTCGCGTGTGTGCGATAGCGCGTGCGCACGTGCTTTCGGCACCCGAGGAAAAAAAGGTTCGCCATCACTGACCTAAACTTACGTAGCTTCTTCTCCGGTAATATCACACTACTAACCAGAGCATACAAAACATTCGCCAGACCAATCCTTGAATACAGCTCATCTGTCTGGAAACCACACCGCATATCGGACATAAATACATTAGAAAGTGTCCAGAGATACTTTACAAGAAGAGTCCTCCACTCTTCTACTCGCAACAGAATACCTTACGGAACCAGACTTGAAATCCTGGGCTTAGAAAGTTTAGAACTATGTCGCCTTCGGCACGACCTAATAGCAATAGCAATAGCAATAGCACTTTACTTATATACCGCTTCATAGTGCTTTACAGCCTTCTCTAAGCGGTTTACAGAGTTCAGCATATTGCCTCCAACAATCTGGGTCCTCATTTTACCGACCTCAGAAGGATGGAAGGCTGAGTCAACCTTGAGCCTAGTGAGATTTGAACAGCTGAACTGCTGAACTAGCAGTCAGCCTGCAGTCGCAGCATTTAACCACTGCACCACTTCAGCTCTAAACATAACTCATAAAATTATCTGCTACAACGTCCTCCCTGTCAACGACTACTTCAGCTTCAACCACAACAATACACGAGCACACAACAGATACAAACTCAAAGTGAACCGCTCCAAACTTGACTGTAGAAAATACGACTTTAGCAACAGAGTGGTAAATGCCTGGAACTCACTACCTGACTCTGTGGTTTTGTCACCAGAACCCCCAAAACTTTACCCTAAGACTGTCTACTGTTGACCTCATCCGATTCCTAAGAGGTCAGTAAAGGGCGTGCATAGGTGCACCTTACTATCCCTGTCCTAATGTTCCCTCTTATCAGTACCCATCTTATGTATATAAATAATGTTATATCTATGTATATTACCAATACGTATTTGAGAAAAACAAACAAATAAATAAATAAATTAGAACTGCACTGCCCAAAAAAAAAGGTAGAAAATTTTGAATGGAGCATCAGATCCAATTAAAGAATGAGATTGGGGTGATTTAGAAATCTAAAAACTTAGGAAGGCACATGGACAGAAATAATTTTGGAGGAATCCCTAAACGGTTAGACTTAGGATTTTCTTTTCTATTTATTATTATTTTTTAAAGACAACTGCATCGATTTGTAGATTAAACAAAATGGCCCCAATGCCACATCTGAATACCATTTTACTTACAATTTCTAATGTAATGACAAAATCTTCTGAAATCTTTTAAAAAGACTCCATGGTGAAGCACATTTCTTGTACCTTTCTTTACCACAGAGAGAAAAAAGTCAATAGTTTCTCTTAAGATAATCATAAAATAAATTATGTACAACCCGGTGCAATATGTAACAGGCTCTGAAAAATAAAACACTTAAGATATGCACAAGCCAATGTACTTCTCAGCAATTATTGCATGCTTATGTGGTAGCATTTAGGATATTATCACTGTTAGAAATTTTAGAGGCAGAACATTCTACCTACATTTTAAAAAGGAGATTAATTATTATTCAACTGAGTTATACTGCAAATAGTACAGTGAAAGTTTTAAATTGCTTTCAAGGTACAGCTTTCACTTTTACTGGCAAAATGGATTTAAGATATAAGACTGCTTGCTGCAACAGCAAATTGTAAAATATTCCACCACTACATAAAATACGCAGGCATTTTGATTAATGACTTGAATCAAGGGATTGATGGTCTGTTTAACAGATGTGTAGAGGATGCAACATTGGGAGGTCTAACCAAAATCCAGTAGGGCAGAACAAGATTAAAATCTAATTTTGACTAGTTGGAAGTTTGGACTGGAAACAAAGGAATAATCTTCCAAAGGAACAAAATGTAAGAGGGTGAAAAGAATATAGTTCACACTAATAAGATTGATGGAGGATTCAGAGCTACACTGCGGAAGGACATGGATGTGATTATTAATAACAAGAAGATCACAGACAGCATTTTCATCTACCAGAAAGGCCAAATGCATTAGCGTCATGTTTTTCAACCGTGGTAACCTGAAGATGTGAGGACTTCAACACTCAAAATTCTGGAAGATGAAGTCTACATGTCTTCATGCTGCCAAGATTGAAAAACATTGAATTAGGAGAAGCACTGAAGCAAGAACATGCAAATTTCTTACTCCGTTCCCATGAGACCAGACTTGGAGAATATATTCTTCATGATTCTGTCCACTATCTTGTATAATGCATATTGAAAGGTTAAAACAAGTTCAGAGATGATACAGGGATTTGAAGATATGCCCTAGGGCAGTTGTGGCGAACCTTTTTCGGCTCGCGTGCCAAAAAGGGGGGGGGCATGCTCGCGCGTGCTCGCGTGCCCACACCCATTCCCTCCCCCCCACGCATGTGCACAACACCCCCCATGCTGCCCCCCGCGCATGCGCACACACCCCCACCCCCGCGAAAAGGCTTACCAGAGCCTGGGACGACAAAACCGGCAAACCGGAAGTGCAAAAAAACACACTTCCTGTTTGCCAGTATGCTGTTTTTTGCACTCCGGAGGGTTCAGGGAAGCTCCCTGAAGCTCCGGAATGCAAAAAACTACAAAACGGACAAACCGGAAGTGCACTTTTCCGCACTTCCGGTTTGTCCATTTTGTAGTTTTTTGCATTCCGGAGCTTCAGGGAGCTTCCCTGAACCCTCCGGAGTGCAAAAAACAGCACACCGGCAAACCGGAAGTGCGTTTTTTCGCACTTCCAGTTTGCCGGTGGGAAACCTTCGCATGCCGGCTTCTATGGCTCCGCGTGCCACCTCTGGCACGCGTGCCATAGGTTCGCCACCACGGCCCTAGGGCCTAGGCTAACAAGTGAAGGGACTTGGAATGTTCTGCATGGAGAAAAGAAGACTATGGGGAGATGATATCATTGTTCAGGTACTCAAAAAAGTCCATGTAATCAGGAAATACAGGTAGTCCTTGACTTATAATTCCTTCTTGCTTAAAAGTCTGTGCTGACCAATTGGCCCCCATCTTCACCCAAATCTTCAATAAATTGCTAGATATGTGCTATGTTCATTCTTGCTTCAAACACTCCACTATCATCCCAGTGCCGAAGAAGCCCACCATCAAGGAACTGAATGACTACAGACCAGTTGCTCTAACATCTGTAGTTATGAAAAGCTTTGAAAGGCTAGTGCTGTCCCACTTGAAAACCATCATGGATCCACTGTTAGACCTGCAATTTTCATACCGAGCAAACAGACCAACAGATGATGCTGTTAATATGGCTCTGCACTACATCCTACAACATCTTGAATCTCCAAAGACCTACACAAGGGTCCTCTTTGTTGACTTTAGTTCAGCATTCAATACCATCATTACAGGACATTCTTCTAACTAAGCTGAACCAGCTAGCGTACCTGAACACACTTGTAAGTGGATCATCAGCTTCCTAACAAACAGGAAGCAGCAGGTGAAGCTAAGCAGAATCACATCAGATACTTGTACAATTAGCACAGGGGGCCCCAACTAGACACAAGAACAGTTTTTCCCCAAACGCCATCACTCTGCTAAACAAGTAATTCTCTCAACACTGTCAAACTATTCACTAAATCTGCACTACTATTAATCTTCTCATCGTTCCCATCTCCTCCCATTAATGATTGTATGACTGTAACTTTGTTGCTTGTATCCTTACAATTTATATTGACTGGTTCCTAATATGATTTGATTGCTTATTTGTACATGGACTATCATTAAGTGTTGTACCTTATGATTCTTGACGAATGTATCTTTTATTTTATGTACACTGAGAGCATATGCACCAAGACAAATTCCTTGTGTGTCCGATCACACTTGGCCAATAAAGAATTTTATTCTATTCTATTCTATTCTATTCTATTCTATTCTATTCTATTCTATTCTATTCTATTCTATTCTATTCTATTCTATTCTATTTGTTAAGTGAGTTTTACCCCATTTTATGATCTTTCTTGTCACAGTGATTAAGTGAATCACTGCAGTTTGTAAGTTAGTAACCAAGTTGTGAATCTTGACTTTGTGAGAAGGTCGCACATGACCTTGGGATACAACAATGGTCATAAATACGAGCCAGTTGCCAAGCTTCCAAATTATTATCACATGATCATAGGGATGCTATAACGGTCATAACTCTGAAAAATGGTCATAAGACACATTTTTTTCAGTGCCGTTGTAACTTTGAATGGTCACTAAATGAACTATTGTAAATCGAGGACTACCTGTATTCCCATTGCCACTAAAACTAGGAACAGAAATAATGGGCATTAATTGCAAGTACCTAGATTTCATGTAGGAATTCTGGAAGCTGAGATCCACACACATCTTAAAGTTACCAAGGTTGAAAAACATTGGTTCAATACATTCTGGTTTTTATTTCCCTGTCCACAAATGACATAATTAAAAATATCAATATTGCCAGCAAGAGTAATAATGAGGTTTGTCTCCAGCAGATGGCAGGATTAGAACTCCTAAATATTATGCCTGGTGTTTTTTTTTCCAGATTGTACACTTTCACATATTGAATTCCAATTACCTAATTGCTTTAATTAGATAGTAATTATGGTTTCTTGCTTTCTCTGGAGGATAATGATAATAATAAAAGGGGGGGGGGTAAGGTTAATCTTGGCAAGTTTGAATCTCACCCAATAACTGCCCCAGTCCGACTAGAAATGCTGTGATAATGCTTATTCATGGTTCACTTAAAAATGGTTCATTAAATAAACTATGGCTGGTCCTTTTTATTCCACATGGTAAACCAAACACCATGACTTTTACAAATGACAGGGCTTCACACAATTTGTTGTTGTTCAGTCACTAAGTCATGGACTGATACACAACTTTTTAAGCAATAGGAAAACAATGAACAAATGGGCATAAGTGACCAGAAGCCATGCTGACATCACAGAAGAAAGGGTATCATGCAAAATAGCAATAGCACTTAGACTTACCGTATTTTTCAGAGTATAAGACGCACCGGAGTATAAGACGCACCTTAGTTTTTGGGGAGGAAAATAGGGAAAAACAATCTGCCTACCAGGTATTCATCTGGCTAGCATCCTTAGTCTGGTCAGCTTCAGCACATTATTTTATCTCCTGGTTAGGACTTTAAAAAACCTTCTTCTGAGAGAGTAACAATGAAAGAGCATGCAAGCCAGTAAGAGCTGGGGAGATCGTTAGCACCTGGTTAGGGCTAAAAAAAACTTATTCGGAGCAAGTAGAGCAATGAAAAAAAATTCTGCAAAGACTTAGGGCTGGAAAAACATTCTTTGGAGAGAGTAACAATGAAAAAGCCTGCAAGGTAAGAGCTGGGAAGATCTGTTAGCACCTAGTTAGGGCTGGGGAAAAAAAAGCTACATTCGAAGTATAAGATGCACCCAAATTTTCAGCCACTTTTAGGGAGGAAAAAGGTGCGTCTTATACTCCAAAAAATACGGTATATACCGTTTCACAGTGCTTTACAGCCCTCTCTAAGCAGTTTACAGAGTCAGCATATTGCCCCCAACAATCTTACATATACAAATTACATAATTTGTGCGCCATTTACATGTATACATCCAAACTAGACTGTGTTGTTTCTCTGTTTCATAAAATATATGTGGGTATACACATAATTTTGCATTTGTTTATTTATTTTGTCATGTTCATGTAGTGTATATTGGAGGTGGTGACCCTTCGAGAGCTGTATGCAACAAAATTTCATTTTAATGTATGCCAGTTAGTGTACATTCAAAGTGACAATGAAGTTATTATTCTAATTCTAATTCTATTCTTGTGCCCTGGTGTGAAGTGTGACATCATATGCACCCTATGACCTCCCGAAGGACACACACACACAAATATTAATAAGGTGTGATTTGTGATACTATCTGCTAGGGCAGCGTAAGGCAAAATATGCTGAGAAGTTTGGGCAGGGGTCCTCAAACTTGGCAACTTTAAGACTTGTGGACTTCAACTCCCAGAATTCTCCAGCCAGCATAGCTGGCTGGAGAATTCTGGGAGTTGAAGTCCATAAGTCTTAAAGTTGCCAAGTTTGAGGACCCCTGAGTTTGGGAACAGAGATCTAACCTGCTCCTTCCAGTATGGTGGAAGAGACTGAGTTTCCATTTCTAGTCTTTTATATATCATGCTAAGAACCGTCTTGCTGGATCAAGTCAAAACTCACCTTAGTCCAATACTTGGCTGCATAAAGCTCCCAGTTCAGATGTAGCATTGAATCTTCGGGATTAATAATACTTGGTATCCAGTTCTAGTTACCATGTTATGAAAAAGATATTGAGACTTCGGAATGCGTTCAGAGAAGAGAACAAAGATGATACAGGGTCTGAAGGCTAAATTGTATAATGAACAGTTGAGGGAGCTTACCAGAGGTGGGTTCCTCCCAGTTTGGACCTGTTCTATAGAAACGGTAGTAAAGCGGTAGTGATGTCATGGAGCCAGTTCTGTTGGTGCCGGTCCGTGGCCACTGCCATTTTTGGCTTCTGCACATGCGCAGAAGCTGGTTTTTTGCTTTTTTTTTTTTTTGCTTCTGCGCATGTGCAGAAGCCGAGTTTTCGGCACTGTGCATGTGCGTGTGCCCACGCGAAGCATGCCCACACCCGCACAGCCACATGCAATGTGCACACAGCCATGCGGCGTGGGAGGAAGTGAACCTGTAGCGAGGTAAATTAGAACCCACCCCTGGAACTTATATATCTAGCTTATCAAAGAGAAGGATTAGGGGATAGCTTGAGGGGCTGTCACAAAGAAGAGGGAGGCAACCTATTATCCAAAACACCTGAGGGCTGGACAGTGGACATGAAGCAATGGATGGAATTTTATCAAAGAGAAATCCAGCCTAAAACTGAGGAGAAATTTTCCGACAGTGATAATAATTAATCAATGGAATAGCTTTCCTGATGGATTGTAAGTACTCAATCACTGGAGATTTTCAAGAAAAATTTAGACAACCATTTGACTGGGATGGTATAAGTTCTTCTGCCTTGAGCAGTGAGTTGGATTAATTCCTTTTTTTTCCCCAAACTAAAAAAATCTCCAACCTTTTAGTCACAACATGTTTTGGGCTGGCTCTGAAACAAGTTGCAATGAAGTGTATCTCATATAGGAACTGGGCATGACCAGTCTGGTGAAGAGAAGGACCAGGGGAGACATGATAGCAGTGTTTCAATATTTGAGGGGCTACCACAGAGAGGAGGGGGTCAGGCTGTTTTCCAGGGCACCAGAAGGCCAGCAAGGAATAATGGATGGAAGCTGACCAAGGAGAGATTCAACCTGGAAATAAGGAGAAACTTTCTGACGGTGAGAGCGATCAACCAGTGGAACAGCTTGCCTGCGGAGGTTGTGAGAGTTCCAACACTTGAGACTTTCAAAGGGAGATTTGTCTGAAATGGTGTAGGGCAGTGTTTCTGAACCTTGGCACTTTGAAGATGTGTGGACTTCAATTCCCAGAATTCCCCAGCCAGCAACGCTGGCTGGGGAATTCTGGGAATTAAAGTCCACATATCTTCAAACTGCCAAGGTTCAAAAACACTGGTGTAGGGACTCCTGCTTTAGCAGGGGGTTGGACTAGATGACCTACAAGGTCCCTTCCAACTCTAATAATCTGTAATCTATATTTTGTTCCAATAATATTTCTTTAGTCCATCAGTGACATGTTTAAAAACCATCCAACATGCTCCAGCAAACAAGCCTCCTTCCTTACTCAGGCATTAAATGGTGACAGATCTGTTGTTTCACAAATGTCTTTCACTAAAAAAATTTTTTACTAAGCTCCTGGTTAGATAGTTAGTCTAAAATAAATATTATTTCATGATGAATATAAGCAGAATGAGAACTTAATGGGACTGCAGCATTTAAACCATTTTAAGTTCCAAATACTTGCAAAAATTAGAAATTGGGCCCAGTCTTAATGGGACTGCAACAGATTCTTGAGACAGAGCAAGAAATTTCAAGTCTTCCTAAATCTTGCAATGTGTTGTCACTATTGCTTCATAGTCTGCCGGTTTAATCTCCTTCTTGCTCTGTCATGGCAACTGAAATTTTAGGCCTGGATAACCTTGAACTTTGCCGTCTATGTTCCGACCTACGCTTAGTACACAAGATCATCTACCTTAACATCCTACCTGTTAACGACTACTTTAATTTCAACCGTAATAACACTAGAGCTATCAATAGATACAAACTAAATTTAATCCGCTCTAATCTTGATTATAGAAAATACTACTTCTGCAATAGAGTAGTAAATGTCTGGAACACTTCACCTGATCCTGTTGTAAGTTTCTCTAATTTACCTTAAACTGTCTACCATGGACCTTACACGTTTCTTAAGAGGTCCCTAAGGGAGTGTGCATAAGCGCACCAGCGTGCCTACCATCCCTGTCCTACTGTACCCATTTGTATGTACTCATTTTATGTGTTTATGGCTGTTTTGCTTCTTTATATCCATTTATTTGTGCCATTTTTTCATGGGTCCTGTTTCCTTGCACTTGCTGACAAATAAAATAAATAAAATAAAAATAAATAAATAAAAAACTGATATAACATTTCTAGAAGAAACTACTTGAGTGCCTATCTGTATGAGATAAAAATTCACCATCACCCTGCAGCAAATTAACCATGTAACTAGTCCACATCAGTATTTCATAATAGAAAACAATACATGATAGGGGGGGAAATCAAAGCAGATAAGTTGTTTAACAATTCTTGGTTGAATAAATGGTAATAGGCAAAATTCATGCAATATGGTAACGCATAAGCCTTAGTTTACAAACCACAATGGCTGGATTCACACAACATCCTAAACCCAAATCAAGCAAGTCATTTAATGGCAAGCAATGTATGAATAAGTCTAAAAGTCTAATGCAAACGCTGCACAATCATATTATATGTTTAGCAAGCATTGAATGTATTCAGATTAGCATTGGAGATTCTTTTTTTTTTCAGATCAATATTCCAAAGTTTGTGCCTATTCAGAAGGAAAGATATTCTGGCAAATATGATTATAAAAATGGCCCACCCAAAGGCGTCTTGTGGATTATCCTTCTCCATGACTAAGTATCAAAACAGATTATATAAAAATGCATTTGAATGCATCCATGCAGGAAAAAGAAGAAATACAATTTACCAGTTAACATGAGCTGGCTGGATAACAGCGTGCTTAAGAGAACAATATGAAGGGTTCTTCAAAAGATCCTGTTTTGCAAATATCTTAAGCCATGATATTTGGTGAAAAGGATTTTACATCAGCTTTACAATATTTGCGACAAGGAATATTTTACAAACTGATTCGCAGATCAGCTTAAGCTATTTGTACAGTAACATTTTTCAGAAAACTCAAAAAGTGATTTAAAAGCAGATATGGTACTTAATTTTTTTTCTGCTGCATTCTCTGAGGAGAAAAACAGCCTGGGTTGTGATGCTGTAAAAATTATATATGGGCTGTAAGGCTGTACTTTTTAGTATTTAAATAATTCAGGCCTGACATTGCTTGCTTTTACTTTGTAGCTGATAAGTAAAACTTAATTATTTCTGTGAAAATAAAATATTTTATGTTTACGAAACTATGACATTTAAAACAGGAAAAATAAGGCAAAACTTCTTTCACTCACAGAACTTTCAACTTCAACAAAAGCAACACAACTGTCATAATATTTATTTTCAAGGTCATAAAATCAGTTTTCAGGATACTTTATTAATTAATTAAATTTAGAAGTCAGTTGACTCCAAAATTAGCAAATCATACAATGAAGAAAAAAGAACCATTGAATGTCCAATAATAATTATTTAATGATAATAATTATTGCTGCTCCATACAGCCTATATAAATAGCCAGGATATTGTAATGCAATTTGGACTGGATCCTCGCCATGAACACAGGAAAAAGAATAGTCAAAACTGAAGGAATCAAGATGCCCTATGGAAATAACATCAAGAGTTTGGGTGAAGACAATAACAATAAATATCTGGGCATCCTTGCTAACCTCAAGCACAGTGACATTAAGAAGAAGGTTAGAAGATAGATAGAATAGATAGAATTCTTTATTGGCCAAGTGTGATTGGACACACAAGGAATTTGTCTTTGGTGCATATGCTCTCAGTGTACATAAAAGAAAAGATACATTTGTCAAGAATGGTTGTCATAGGGTTCAAGTAAGCAATCGGGAAACAATCAATATGAATATAAATCGTAAGGATACAAGCAACAAGTTACAGTCATACAGTCATAAGTGGGAGGAGATGGGTGATAGGAACGATGAGAAAAACTAATAGTAATAGTAATGCAGCCTAGTGAATAGTTTGACAGTGGTGAGGGAATTATTTGTTTAGCAGAGTGATGGCGTTCGGGAAAAAACTGTTCTTGTGTCTAGTTGTCTTGGTGTGCAGTGCTCTATAGCGACGTTTTGAGGGTAGGAGTTGAAGCAATTTATGTCCAGGATGCGAGGGGTCAGTAAATATTTTCACGGCCCTCTTTTTGACTCGTGCAGTATACAGGTCCTCAATGGAAGGCAGGTTGGCAGTAATTGTTTTTTCTGCAGTTCTGATTATCCTCTGAAGTCTGTGTCTGTCTTGTTGGGTTACAGAACCAAACCAGACAGTTATAGAGGTGCAGATGACAGACTCAGTAATTCCTCTGTAGAACTGTATCAGCAGCTCCTTGAAGTGAATATATAATGAGAATGAAGAAGACATTCAAGTCCAAACTCAGTGGAGGAAATACCTTTAAGGCAATTAACATCAGGGCAATTCCAGTCATTAGATACACAGCTGGAATACTGAACAGGACTCAAGCAGAACTAAAAAACCTGGAGAGGAAAACCAGAAACATAATGACGAATGAATCACGCCCTTCATCCATGCAATAGTAGGCGACTTAAATGCAATCCCAAAACATCTGTAGCACTGCTTGAACACCATTGACATTAACAAAATAATCACCAGTCAATTGCAAAAGGCAGCTTTACTTGAAACAGCTTACATCCTGTGACAGTACCTTATTACACAACATCTGTCTGTCCCAAGTCCTTCAGAAGTACTTGATAGGTAGACAAAAAAATGCCAAATGCAGTCTAAATATCCATAATAATAATAATCTTATTGACTGGGTTGTTATATGTGCTTACCTACTGTTCCTCAGGAAGACCTCATCTTAAAATGAAGGCCATTTTCTTTTGGAAAAGAAAATATCAACATTTCCCTCTGTCTCTATTACAGTAATTATTAATAGAACTGCTATTTCCCTAGTGGAACTGTCCGTGGTGCTGACCATGTCAAGGAACTTAGATTGGGTTTTCTCATGTACAGGTAATCATTGATTTACAACCACGATTGGGGTGAGAATTTCCATTGCTAAACAAGGTAGCTATTAAATGGATTATGCCTGATTTTACATTCTCTTTGGTCATACCAGTAGTTGTTAAGTGAATCAAGGCAGTTATATGAATTATGTGGTTGCTAAGCAAATCCAGCTTCCCCGATTGATTTTGCTTGTGGGAAACTAGCTGGGAAAGTCACAAACATCAATCACATGACCCTGGGATGCTCCAACTATTGTAAATACTGCCCATTACCAAGTGCTTGAATTTTGATTATGTGATCATGAGGATGCTATGGTGGTCATGTGAACAACAATTGCAAGTCAATTTTTCAGTGCCATTGTAATTTTAGAAGATTGCTAGACAAATAATTGTAGGAGATAATCAGGCTGCGCCTTAAGCTCTCAACAAGAATCTGAACTACTAATGGCCAAGGGAAATTAGCGGGATATAAGAGTAGATGAAATTCAAAGTGGGTTGGACTTAGATCTCTTGTGGCCGCAAAGAGACTCATGACCCACAAGAGATCTAAGTCCAATCCACTTTGAATTTCTTCTACTCTTATCTCCCACTAATTTCCCTTAGCCATTAGTAGTTCAGATTCTTGAGAGAGCTTAAGCTTACAATAAATCTTTATACCCATTTGAACTATTTGGATCTTCAGGTTTCCCTGGCACTTGACATGGCTGTAAATTGAGGACTATTGATATATTTGCCATTGACATCACAGACCTCAAATATACACATTGGTGGCTACTAATTTAATTATAGATTTTGATCATAAGGAATAGATCATGCTTCTTGTCAGACCTGGAAGCCATCTTTTACCTTTCAGCCTTCAGGCCTGCCACATTTCCTACTGTGGGAAATTGGGAGGGGGGATTGTATGGAGCGTGGGTGATATATAGTCAAAATAACATTCTTTTCAGAAAGTCAAGGTCGCTTTGCCCTGCAGCTGCGATGAGGTGACTGGAAGGCATCTCCAGTTTTGAATGGTGCATTGATTGGATCATGTGATGGACATGTGGGTGCTGGGCAGGGTCTTGAACTTTCTTTTGGGTGGGGAAAACCCGGAGGACCTTCAGATTCGGGTTTTCCCAGATGTGCCAATATGACATCTCTAATAAAATGGAACTTTGAGAAAACTCAAGCCTCGGAGTCTTATTGTGTTGGGAGTGTTATTTGGAACCCTGACACCTCTCTTGCTCAGTTTCAACATATATTGCTTGCGGATGGAGTACAAAATAGCCTAAATGGGTTACTTCCTAAAATTATTCTCCTTCAGGTTTCTGAAGACAAACAATTGGATAAAATAATTGATACTTGAGAGGACTGACTTATCAGGGCATTAAACGTACAGTTTCCAAATATAGCCCTTAAAAGATTATGATGAATGTCCCAGCAATCCTCTGAATTTCAACCTCAGTTTCCAAACTGAAGATTTATGTCTCCTTGGACATACTGAATATCTGCATCACTGCCAATCTAATTTTGTGTTGTTTTTGTTTAATCACTGCTTGGGTTAAAAAAAAGCACTGAAAATGAAATATAAATAGATGAAAAATGCTGAGCAACTTGTTACCTTGCAAACATTTTTGGTGCTGGCCTTGATTTTTAATACAGAATATTATATATTCCTTTCTGACCAAAAACCGAATTCCACAACCTGCCTAGTTGGCTAAGGAAGTCTGGGAATTGAAGTCCACACATTTTCAGCGGCCAAAGTTGGGAAATACTGATCTAAATTAAGAAGCGTCTATGCCGATTTGCCATGGCCAACTTGCTACAGCCAACATGCCACATCCATTCCAAAAGAGACAGAGAAGACCATGCTTAAAAGGTTGGTACATTATCAAGAGTTAAAGAATTGTTCATTAGGTGGGTATCATCGAAAAAGGAAAAGTAGTAGAATAAGATAAAGAAAGAAGGGGAAAAGAATTTGCAGAGGAGCTAGTAGAAGCAAAGACCTTCATGATGTGTGGAATGTAAGATATAGATAAATGTCAAAGCAAAAGTGGTAAAAGAAAAGAGACAAACCGTGGGGGGGGGGAGGACAACTAGTAAGAGGAAAACAATAAATACTCATCTCTTTTTTTAGATAAAAATTACCCATAGCCTTCAGCTGAAAAGCAAGTTCTTACCTGCTTTTCTTACTACAGAGTGTTGGCATGATAGTGAAAAAAAAATTCACTGACTTGTTTAGATAAGGAGAGGTACCGTTGCTGCCTCTAATCACTGGTGTTTGTTAAGTACCAGGAAAACTGGCATAATTGGTGGGTAAATTTATCAAAATCAAAATTCTATTTTTCTGCTTAAGTTAATCACAACAATCATAGAAAGAGAAAATGGAAGACTTTGATTTTTACATGGAAACATAATAATTAACTACCAATTTGCCTGAAATCATCAGTTTCTCTTCAGGTAAGTACAGTGACTGGCCACTTCCATTATACAGTAGTACCAAAACTGAACAGATTCTCCCTACCACCGTTAATTTATAAAAGTTCCTATTACATCTTGTCATCTTGTTTAGCCTAATGAAGAAAAGACTTAAGGATAGCTATCTTCCAATATTTGAAGGACTGTCACAGGGAGGAAGTGGTTGGTTTACTCTCCATAGCAGCTGGGGGCAGGACCAGTGGTGAAATCTAATTTTTTTTACTACCGGTTCTGTGGGCATGGCTTGGTGGGCGTGGTGTGGCTTGGTGGGCATGGCAGGGGAAGGATACTGCAAAATCTCTATTCCCACCCCACTCCAGGGGAAGGATATAGCAAAATCCCCATTCCCTCCCCACTCTGGAGCCAGCCAGAGGTAGTATTTGCCAGTTCTCTGAACTAGTCAAAATTTTCGCTACCGGTTCTCCAGAACCTATTAGAACTGCTGGATTTCACCCCTGGGCAGGACAAGAAGCAATGGGTGGAAGCTCATAAGAGGAGATGCAACCTGGAAAAAAGGAGGAATTTCCTGAAAGTGAGAACAATTATCAATGGAATTCTTTGCTTCCTGTAGTTGTGGATGCTCCATTGCTGGACGATTTCAACAAAAGATTGGAAAACCATTTGTGCAGGATGATATAAAGAATAGAATAGAATAGAATAGAGTAGAGTAGAGTAGAGTAGAGTAGAGTAGAGTAGAGTAGAGTAGAGTAGAGTAGAACAGAACAGAACAGAACAGAACAGAACCAGAGTTGGAAAGAACCTTGGAGGTCTTCTAGTCCAACCCCCTGCTTAGGCAGGAAACCCTATACCATTTCAGACATATAGTTATCCAATATCTTCTTTAAAACTTCCAGTGTTGGAGCATTCACAATTTCTGGAGGCAGGCTGTTCCACTGATTAATTGTTCTAACTGTCAGGAAATTTCTCATCAGTTCTAAGTTGCTTCTCTCCTTGATTAGTTTCCACCCATTGCTTCTTGTCCTACCCTCAGGTGCTTTGGAGAATAGTTTGAATCCCTCTTCTTTGTGGCAGCCCCTGAGATATTGGAACACTGATATCATGTCACCCCTGGTCCTTCTTTTCATCAAACTAGACATACCCAGTTCCTGCAACCGTTCTTTATATGTTTTAGCCTCCAGTCCCCTAATCATCTTTGTTGCTCTTCTCTGCACTCTTTCTAGAGTCTCAACATCTTTTTTACATCATGGCAACCAAAACTGAATGCAGTATTCCAAGTGTGGCCTTACCAAGGCATTATAAAGTGATATTAACACTTCACGTGATATTGATTCTATCCTTCTGTTTATGCAGCCTAGAACTGTGTTGGCTTTTTTGGCAGCTGCAGCACATGTCTGACTCATACAGTATTTAAATGATTGTCCAGTAGGACTCCTGCTTTGACTCCTGTCTTGGGCAGGGGGTTGGTCTAGAAGGTCTCTTCCAGCCCTCCAAGGTCCCTTCCAGCCCTCTGATTTTAAGGTTCCAAATACTCCCACAGGTAGAAAGAGGCTGGGGACGTAAGTCAACCTTAATTGTATTTTTCCTCATACAAGGTTACTATACTGTTTCATATCCAAGAAACTCAACTCAACTAATATTTTTTTAAAAGGATGCAATGCAAAATCTGTGGCTTGATTTATTAGAGAGAGAAAGTACTTTGGTCAGCAAAGAGTGAACACCGCCCTACTAAACCATGAACTTGGAGCAGCACATTTTAAATCTTATTTGGTGTCAAATGACTGGCAATTCAACATCACTGTTGAGGAAGAAGGGAGGAACCACAGAATTTATAGCACAGCTTGTCAGGAAGCACATCCCACCAACGGATTTATTTACCAAATTTATAGATGAGTTATTACAAATTCTGATATTACTTCTGCTTAAGAACTCCACAGTCCTGGAAGGAAGTTTTTCACATCTGTAGCCGAATGATCTCAAGGATTAAGATGTGGATATGTCATTTTGGTCCAATGCCCACATAACAATAAACAACAATTCTGTAATCATCCTATCATGCTTACTTAGCACTGATGTACACTGTACACTTGTTCTTATTTGGCCAGAATAGCTAAATGAAAAAAGAGAGGAAATAATCACTTATTTAAGCATTACGTGTTCTGCGAAGTTCTTGTTTCTCTACTAACAAATTGGCATTGAAAACCAATTTGTGTCTTGTAAATCAGAATATAAAGGACCTGTTGTGCAAAGCAGGCCATAATAATCTGGGCATTTTATTCAGCAGGGATAACCACAAAAACATAGTATTGGTCACTGGAATACAACCAAAATTTTAAGTGGGATAATTTTCTACTTGGATGGAAATGCAGCTTTTATTAGACCATAATCCCACATAAAACCTGTGCAACAATATTTCTGATAGTTATATAGTACGGAAATGTCATTGTCACATGGCGATTTAGAAAACCTGCTGCATTTAGGATAACCAGAGACAAAGAAATAGAGTATTTCTTTTAACAGTGGCATAGAAACTCTCTTTAGGATTCATAAAGAATACAAAAAAATAGCACTAGATATAGACTATTGATCTATGGGGAAAGCTTCAAACTCTACAGCTACCTAAAACATTTATTACTAGGCAAAATGTCATAAACCAAGCAAGGATATCTAAAAATTGGTCTAGCTATTTCAAGGCCAAGTGCACACTTTGAAGTCTGTATAGAGATTTATTTTGGTGCCTACAAATACTTGTCTCTGTGTTTCTCAACTTGGCAACTTTAAGATATCTATTCTAGACCAACTCTAAAGTCCAGACATCTTAAAGATGCCAGAGTTGAAAAATACTGTGCTTTCTCTACAGGTGTTTAAGGTTCAACGTAGTTTTATTGAAGCAAGCAAGCTACAAATTGCTTTCCCAAACTCCCTGCTCTCAAGAGAGGACTCATTTCAGGCTCACGTGCTCTCTCCCACGGGGAACACGAGTGGGTCACCCAACCGTTCTCACTCAGGGCACCAGATTTGGGCAACAGAGCGCCGTTCTCAGGGTTGCAAGGATGACCCGGCTCCTTTAAAAATTTGCAGTGTTCATCGGTGTTCGAGAAGTGCAAACCAGCATCTTCGAGGCTGTCAGGAGGGGGCGGCGGCTCAGCTTCTTGCCTTTGCCGGCCGGTTAAGGAGCCCCCCCCCCCCCCCCACTCGCGCGCGCTGCCCAGCAGCTCGCCTCAGAGTGGCCGGGCGTGAAGGAAGAAGGGGCGAGGAAAGGCTCCGGCTGGAAGGAAGACAACCCCTCCTCCCCGCGCAACCGAGATAGGGTGACGCCGGGTATCCCAAGCATGGGCAACAGAACAGACCCATTTTCTTGAAGAGCGGTTTTCTGAGGCAGCGGCATCTTTGGCGCCGCGCCTAGCAGCGCGCCCTCTCCCGCCTCGCCCTCTTCTCCCGCAGAAACTTCGGGTTCTCGGCCGCGTGGAGGTGGAGCGCCTCTACTGCGGAAAGTCCAGCCGCTCTCCGAGCAAAACCGCGGCCGAAGAGGCTGCCGCGGCTCCGACTTCTACGCCAGAAAGGAGAAGCTTTTCCACGCGCTTTTCCCGGGCACCCCCGCCTGGGAAGCGCAGCGCCATCACAGCCACCCTCTTCCGGGTCCCCACGCGAGACCAAGCAGCCCGCTGGGCTTCTCAGTCCGCCTTCCAAAGCTACCCGCCCGCCGGGGAAGAAAGCGCCTCGGCGAAAACTTCAAAGGACCCTCCTCTCCCCCTCCCTCTCCCGCAAAACTTCTCAACATGAACCAGACCGCCGGCGTTTCCAATACCGTCCGGTGCCCGAGCGGCAAAGGAGGAGTAAAGGTATGTGCGAAGTTGGTGGCTTCTGTGGTTAAAAAAAAGAAAAAAAGAAAATAAAAAGAGAGCCCCAAATATGCCTTGGGAAAGTTGGGGTGCACAAAGTGGAAGGGAGGGGGGGACGGGGACAGCTCCTGTTGGCGTCCTGCACACCTCAGTCATTTGCAGGTTGGGGACGCGCGCGCACCCAATTACGCTTTAAAAAAAACCAGTTATGCTTTTTAAAAAAGCATATACACACTGTTTCCTAGGAAAGGTTTTGGGAATGGCGCGCTTTCCCTGAAAGATCGGGCTTTTGCCACCTGTACTATGCCGCGTTAAAGCAGGTCTAAAAATGCAGCGCCGTATTCCCCCCCCCCCGCGACCCCCAGCTTTTCACGTAGCTGCGCAGGGATGGGGGTTCTTGGAGGAGGTTTGCAAGAGCAACGCGGAGGGTGCATCGCGGCGACGTGTATTGCTTTCCAAGTTATCTCTACCACCACCACCACCCAGCGCTTGGGTGGGGGGAAAGAGTTTGGGTGGGGGGAAGCTAAAGCTATTCCTTTTATCGTGTTTCTCCTTCTTCCTCTTCCTGCATCGCGTTTCCAGAGTGTCTTATTTGAGGAATTAGCGTGAATTGTCGGTGACCAGACTAGATCGTTGCTGGTGGAATGGGAAAAATGTGCAAATATGTTATTGAAAAATGTGCTGCATCTTGTGTGGGGGGTCTCTTATACATGACAAGGCAGCATTATTGATCATTATTGATATTGCTATATAACAAATGATAAAAAATACCATCTCAAAATCAGCGTGAGAAAGAAATGAAAAAACACAGTAAGATAAACATAATACTCAATGCCAACATAGCATGCTTGGTTGGATGTCATGACATTTTGGTGGTGGGCTATCTATGTGAGGTGCCTTAAGAGAGGAGAACCTTACTCTAATACCCACAGTCCTACCTGCAGATCTTAAGATGGAACAGGCAGCTACAGGCAAGTTCCTTAAGTGCTCAGAGGCCAAATATTTTACAGCTTTAAAAATATCAAAATCTTGAACTGGATCCCAGAGCAAATAGATTATCTGTGCAACTCCATCAGAATCACTGTAATGTGGCCGGATCTCTTAACATTCTAGCAGTTACAGCTGTCCACATTAGTAGATCTCAGCCTCACTAGGTAGATCAGACAGGAAATCAACTTCACAGGTAAGCTAAGTTACTTTGAATTGAGATGGCCTATAACCGTGATGGTGAAACTATGGCAGGCATGCCAGAGGTGGCATGCAGAGCCCTCTCTATGGGCACATGCGCCATCACCAGCTGCTCTTCTGGTTTCCAGTGTGCCGGGCAGCTGGTCTTTGCGGGCACTGGAGCACCAGAAAACGGCCCGAAAAACGGCCTAAAAATGGCCCGGAAAACGGCCAAAAAACAGGCATGCATGCGCCGGCCAGCTGGTCTTCGAGTTTCTGGCGCTCCGGCACGCATACATACACACGCATTCCGGTTTGGGCACTCGGTGCCGAAAAGGTTTGCCATCACTGGCCTATAATAACAGCACCTTGCAAATCTGGCTATGTTGTGCATCCTTCTCCTTACAGTTTAGTGAATTAGGAAGGTGTTTACCTGAATCACTTCTACATATGTATTTGTATCAATAGAAGAATATATATGTTGAACTGTGGAGTCCTTGGTGGCCTCTGAGCTTGGTTATTTGTCGTTTCATTATCCAATTAAGTAACATCAGTGTTAGCATGAACCATCTTCAAGCAAGCAAGCAAGCTCAGAGAGTTTAAAGGGCTCCACAATATCTGTATCCTTGTGGACTAAATAAAATGCTTCGAGTATGCGGTTGCATATCAAAGCCATCTTCCTTACTCCTTACCTGAAGCATCTTATTAATCTTCGAGGGCAGTCCCATGTACAACATGTTATAGTAGTCTAGCTGTGAAACAGCTAAAACATGGGCCTAGACAGGAATAATAATAGCTGACAAGAAAGAGAAAAATGATAAAATGCACCGTGTGGTCCTTACACCATTTTGAATAACTAATATTGAAGTAGAATTCAGAAATGATTTGAGAGCTGCTCAGAATTTGTTAGAAGATGGGTGGCTATATAAATGTTTTAAATTAATAAATAAAAATAAGTACTGAGCAATGAATGAGGTCTTCGAAGGGGAATGCTGTTCTGCTTTGAAACAAACTCTAATTCCTACACGTGTTAACTGCTATGTAGTTTGGACAATACATAAACCTGAAGAGTCCATAAGGATGAAACCATACCGTAAGGATGAAACCAGTCATATACAGGTACTCCTTGACTTATGGCCACAATTGAGCCCAAAAGTTCTGTTGCTTGCAAGTTCTGTTGCTTGCAATCACACCCCATTTTATAATCTTTCTTGCCATGGTTGTTAAGTGAATCTGGTTTCTCCATTGACTTTGCTTGTCAGAAGGTTACAAAAGGTGATCACGTGATCGTGGGACAATGCAACCGTCATAAATATGAACCAGTTGCCAAGCATCTGAATTTTGATCATGTGACCATGGGGATGCTGCAACGGTTGTAAATGTTAAAAAGGGTCATAAGTCACTTTTTCAGTGCCGTTGTAACTTTGAACTGTCACTAAATGAATGGTTGTAAGGCAAGATCTATCTGTAGTGCCTTCTACTAGTCAGTAGCTAATACAGGCTCTAAAGCTATATAAGTCTCCTCTCATTAAGGTTATTCTGATGCATGTAGCATGAGACCCAGTCCAATAACAATCCCCAAAACTATCTAGTTTGAGACAATATTAGAAAAAAGAAGGCATGCCTGTGTAGCTTTTATAAACTTTAGTCCATGTATATTTCTCTAGATCAGTAATTCTCAACATCAGCAACTTTAAAATGTGTGGAATTTAGGGCCAGTTTGGTCTAATGGTTAAAGCATCAAGCTTGAAACCAGGAGACTGTGAGTTCTAGTCCCTCCTTAGGCATGAAAGCCAGCTGGTGACTTTGGCCCAATCACCAGTAGGCAATGAGTTCTAATCCCGCTTTAGGCATGAAAGCCAGCAGCATAACTTTGGATCTATCACCAGGAGGCAGTGAGCTAATCCCGCCTTAGGCATCAAAGCCAGTTGGATGACTTTGGGCCAATCACCAGGAGGCAGTGAGCTAATCCCGCCTTAGGCATCAAAGCCAATTTGGGCCAATCACCAGGAGGTAGTGAGCTAATCCCGCCTTAGGAATGAAAGCTGACGGGTGACTTTGGGCCAATCACCAGGAGGCAGTGAGCTAATCCCGCCTTAGGCATCAAAGCCAGTTGGATGACTTTGGGCCAATCACCAGGAGGTAGTGAGCTAATCCCGCTTTAGGAATGAAAGCTGACGGGTGACTTTGGGCCAATCACCAGGAGGCAGTGAGCTAATCCTGCCTTAGGCATCAAAGCCAGTTGGATGACTTTGGGCCAATCACCAGGAGGCAGTGAGCTAATCCCGCCTTAGGCATCAAAGCCAGTTGGATGACTTTGGGCCAATCACCAGGAGGTAGTGAGCTAATCCCGCTTTAGGCATCAAAGCCAGTTTGGGCCAATCACCAGGAGGTAGTGAGCTAATGCCACTTTAGGAATGAAAGCTGACGGGTGACTTTGGGCCAATCACCAGGAGGCAGTGAGCTAATTCCGCCTTAGGCATCAAAGCCAGTTGGATGACTTTGGGCCAATCACCAGGAGGCAGTGAGCTAATCCTGCCTTAGGCATCAAAGCTAGTTTGGGCCAATCACCAGGAGGTAGTGAGCTAATCCCGCTTTAGGAATGAAAGCTGACTGGGTGACTTTGGGCCAATCACTCTCCCAGCCCCACTCATCTCATAGAGTTGCGGTTGTGGTTGTGGGGAAAATAGAAGGAGGAAGGAAATATTAGGTATGGTCACTGTGTTATTTGTAAATAATAGTTTCACATTATGGGACAGAGGAACAGCATAAAAATATAATAAATAAAAATAAGAAAGGCAGGATTTTTTAAAGATCTAAATCTAAATTCCCAGTATTCCTCTACGTATCTTAAAGTGATTCAGGTTGTTCTGGATATTGGGTTAAATGTGGAAAAAACCTTTTGTGGGCAACAAAGAGGGAGGATTAGACTCAGTTGGCTAGTTCCCTCAAATCAGGCCTTCATTTGTGGAGGTCAGTCAACTCAGCGGTGAAATATACTTACCTTCCCTACTGGTTTGAAAGCGCGTGCTTTGCACTTGCTTTTTAACCCTCTGTGCATGTACAGAAGGCTTTGCACATGCGCAGAGGGTTAAAAAATAAAATAGTGACATCCGGGTGGGTGGGCGGAGCCCCGCGTTGCCATCGCTACCGTTTTTTTCAAACTACCAGCGGCTGCCGCTACAATGAGAAACACTCACATATCCTAAAACCAACACTGAGAATGAAAACAGCACATGCGCAAAAATAGCTTTTCAGTTCCTGAATCACATCCAGCAAAGCTGACACTTCCCTTCTTTATCTTTGAATCCTTTGAATGTGTGGTGACAGCACTCCAAGGTTACAGCTATCATGCTAATAATAGCAAATATAAACCAGCCAGGATCACCAATACATACACAGGAAACGGGGTGCACAATCGCACAGTACGGTGAACGCTGTTGGTGTAACTTAATTTGAACTATGTTTCTTTGTTGTTTTCCCCTTTGTCTCTCAAAGGTACTGTAGGCCAGGTCAGGAAAAAGACTCTAGAACAGGGGTCGGCAACCTTAAACACTCAAAGAGCCATTTGGATCTGTTTCCCACAGAAAAGAAAACACCGGGAGCCACAAAATCCTTCCCGTGCCTGACTATTTCCTGAGCGGCCACAGAACTAACATATGTAGTTGAGTTAAATGTTCTGTTTTCTTCTGAAACTTTTCTTTTCCTGGATTTATCCATGGTTGGCCTACCAGGGGTTGAAAAGCTCAATAAATCGTGTGCCAGTGGGTATCACACATTGGCGGTTGTGATGCATATTTTGAGCAACAGGGAGCCACAGCAGAGGGATGAAAGAGCCACATGTGGCTCCAGAGCTGCGGGTTGCTGACCACTGCTCTAGAACAACAGCAACTTTGGCAAGTAGTATCTGCGTGATCTCACAAGCTCTGAAGCAACTTTTGGCTTTCAAACACAAAGTGTTGCACAGGGGTAGGGTGGAAACTTGAAAGAAAATTTCACTTTTTCAGAACAGAACCAGAAATAATACTACACAACTCAAGATACATCTATCAGAGCCTTCCCAACTTATTGTTTTTCAGAATGATTGGAAATTCCTGGAAATTGCAATATTGTCACGCATCTCAGTGGAATCAGCTTAAGGAACAGTGTCCTAATCATTATGTTTTAAATTCAGTATTTACCTAAGAAAAAGCATTCTTGAATTCCTCAAGGCTGTGTCACATACTTATGACTTTTGTAGCATCCCCATGATCACATGCT
Source organism: Diadophis punctatus similis (assembly GCA_023053685.1). NCBI lineage: Eukaryota > Metazoa > Chordata > Lepidosauria > Squamata > Dipsadidae > Diadophis > Diadophis punctatus. Next base: position 43,452,958 of record JALIGW010000007.1, on the reverse strand, counting down.
CAAAATTTAGATGCTTGGCAACTAACTCTTACTTATGACCGTTATTGTGTCCCAAGGTCGTGTTTGCAACCTTTTGACAAGCAAAGTCAATGGGGAAGCCTGATTCACTTAATAACCGTGATACTAAATTATGAACTGCGGAGATTCACTTAACAACTGTGGCAAGGGAAGTCGTAAAATGGAGCAAAACACACTTAACAAATCTCTTACTTAACATCAGAAATGTGATCCTAAGTTGAAGACTACCTGTATATACATGTATGGATCAGGGGTGGATTCCTAATTTTTTTACTACCACTCTGTGGGTGTGGCTTATTTTGTGGGTGTGGCTTGCCTGCCATGTGACTGGGTGGGCGTGGCTTCTCGGACTGCTGAAGGGAAGGGAACTGAGATAGGTCCTGCCGCCCATTCCCCCTCCCCTCAGCAGCTCAAGAAGCCTCAAACGTGCAAAAATGCCTAGGATCATCACTGCACGTTTGTGGCTTCTCGGACTGCTGAAGGGAGGGGAATGGAGATAGCTCCTGCCACCTGTTCTTTCAGCATCTCACGTGCTCCCTCAGCCATCCTCCCCTGCTTGGACTCACTGTGGGGTAGGAAGGCAGCGCATGCGCAGTGCCAGAAGCTCAGCTTCTTGGCATGCGCAGAAGAAATTTTTTTAAAAAAATGGCGGTGCCCAGGCACCGGAACTGACCGCACCGGTACTGTGACATCACCACAGGGCCGCTACAGGTGCTATAGAGTGGACCACACCGGTAGGAACCCACCACTGGTATGGATAGATAGGTATATGTGCTGTTCTTTTTCTTTAGATTAGGGGTCCCCAATCCCCCCGGATAGGTGCTGGTTCATGGCCTCCTGAAAACTGAGCCATGTAAGAGGCTTGTGAGTGTGTGAAGCTTCATTTGTGTATGCGCAGGATCTAGGTTGTGGTTGTGAAAGCATCCTACTGCCACTGCTGCCCCTCCACCAGTCCATGGAGCCTGAAAGTTTGAGGATTGCTGCTTTAGATTTTCAGATGCTCAAGAGCTTGTGCAGAGCTTCAGTGGTGGGATTCAAATAATTTAACAACTGGTTCTCTGCCCTAATGACCGGGTGGGTGGGTGTGGGTGGGTGGGTGTGGCCAGGGGGCATGGCAGCACTCAGCCTCCTGCAGCACTGCCAGTGAAAACGGGGTGCGGGGGTTAACTACAAAATGTGGGCTTTGCTTTGTGACATCCAGATTCAGCGAGCGGGTGGGGTGTGAACTGCACAGAAAATACACTTTTGTTTGGTTATGAAGAAATATCCCCAAAGTCAGATGTACATTAAATGTAGATTGACTTTTAGCTACACATATTCCTAGCAAACAGCAAACTTTGAAGCTTTAGGTAAAGAGGATTCATTTTAGGATGAGTAACCACAGTTTGCATGTTGGAGGTTACTAAATGAATGCTGGGAAATTCTGTATTTTAAAGAACATTTGAGGGAGGGGTGCAGACAGCGGTGGGTTGTTCCCGGTTCGGCACGGTTCAGCGAACTGGTAGCGGCAGTGGCAGGAGGCTCCACCCACCTGCCTGGGATGTTTCTGCGCATGCAGAAGGGCCTTCTCTGTGGGGGGCCCCGTGCTCTGGAACCAACTTCCCCCAGAGACCCGAACCATCCCCACCCTGCTGGCCTTCCGAAAAGCCGTCAAGACATGGCTTTTCCTGCAGGCAGGGGGTAGAGACTAGTCCATCTGAGCTCTCCCCCGGGTATGTCTGGTTGATGAATATTTTTTTAACTGTTCAATTTTTTAACTTTTTAACTTGGTTTTTAATTACTGTTTATTATCTAGTGTTCTTGTATATTGCTGTACGCCGCCCTGAATCTCTCGGGAGTAGGGCGGCATATAAGAACCAATAAATAAATAAATAAATAAAAATGTGCAGGAGCACGAACACGCGCACAAGCGAACCGGTAGTGATGGGATTTAGAACCCAGTATTGGGTGCAGAATAGCCCTTCTCTGCCTGAGGCTGTAGAGACCCGGCACCAATCAAAACACTGTAAAGCAACTGATCAACACTGACAGGGTAAGGCACTAGTTTATGAAAATAAGAACAAACTCCACTCCCTACTAGTACAGATGATGTTACCTAGTTTGGTAATGAAACATCTGCAAGCTCAGAGAGCACCAAGGACGGCCCAGTTCAACCCTGAGCTACAAATATTATCTTCTATTGATAAACACTTTTTGGTTAGAGGGACTCAGAGCCTGCCTTATATGAGATGGCTTCCAGTGGATTTCATTCTAAATTTTGATATGATTTCTGTAAATATGGAATGTAGAATTATAATGGCTGAGTATTTAATCCTTCATACATAAAAAAAATACAAAGCTAAGGGATAAACAAATAAAAACAGATTTGAAAAAAGAAAAGGCTCAGGAAAGAAAAAGAGTGAAAGTGTAAGAAAGAAAGAGGAAATGAAAGAAAACTGAAAAAAGAATGACTTTCTTTGGTACAGATATAAGTAAAAAATATATCAAACTCTTACTCTAAGATTAACATTTGTCTAAATTATTTACATAATCCCTTATTTAATCATCAAAGCCCAGATCAATTTTTAATTTCAGTTTCTCAGAAAAAGTCCAGTAATGGTTCATATCACTTTAATCACTATTAAACCACAACTGATTTATTTAATTGCACCAAACTCTAAATAAAACAGGAATAGAAAATCCTAAGCTTTAGTGTAGACCCCTGCTTTTCAACTTTGGCAACTTTAAGGTGCATGGACTTCAATTCCCAGAATTCCCAAGGCAGCATGAAGTTCGCTCATCTTAAAGTTGCCAAGATTGAAAAACGCTGATCTACAGATAGGGATTTTTTCCATTCCTCTTTTACTAGTTCTTACTTACTTATAAGCAATCATAATGAAAAATCCTCACTTCCATCCCATTCCAGAGCAACCACCATTCTCTCACTAACCTGCTTTCCAGCTCTGTTCTCCTGCATGCAGGGCAACAAAAGAAGACCATGTGACTACCAGTTTTGAAAAACTTCAGTCAGACCTTCCAACTTCTCGGGGAGAAAAAGTTCTCGCGAAGTTGGAAAGTCTGACTGAACTTTTTTTAAACTGGTAGTCACATGGTCTTCTTTTGTTGCCCTGCATGCCAAAGAACAGAGCTGGAAAGCAGGTTAGTGAGAGAATGTGGTTGCTGCAGGATTTTGCAGAAGGCTGTCCAGGCCAAAAACGGAGCAGCCAGCCTCCCAGCTGATCGGTGTGGCCAGTCCATTCACTACCTTCCAGCTGATCAGTGTGGCTCCCAGTCACGCCCCTGCAGCCTCTCCACCCTTAATGGCAACCCCGGTGGATGGGGCGGGGCCAGCCAGTGGTGGGTTCACCGTACTATGCAAAAAATTAACAACCAGTTCGGCTGAACCAGTGCAAACCGGCTGAATACCCCATGAGCCATTATTCAATCAGTAATCAATACAGTTGCCCCATCTCCTTTTCTATGCTGTTTGCCATATGCCTGAACCTTTAGCCAAATTCATTGAAAAGAAAGCAATTTGGGTTGCAAGAATTCCAACCACTGAATCATTGCCTGTCTTGGACTAATGCATCCCAATATATCCCAATATATACTAAATTGCAGTTTTATTTTCTTTCTTATTGCCTTCTCTCTTCTCTCTGAGTTAATAGCTATTTTACAAAGAAACATTAATTGTATATATAGGGATGGTGGAAGGCAAGAGAAAAGGGTGACTAGCAACAAGATGGATAGCAATAGCAATAGCACTTAGACTTACTGTATATACCACTATACAGTGCTTTACAGCCCTCTCTAAACTGTTTACAGAGTCAGCATATTTGCCCCCAACAATCTGGGTCCTCATTTTACCCACCTTGGAAGGATGGAAGGCTGAGTCAACCTTGAGCCTGGTGAGATTTGAACTGTCAAATTGCAGGCAGCCGGCAGGCAGCAGAAGTAGCCTGCAGTACTGCACTCTAACCACTGTGCAACCATGGCTCATGTATCCAGTTACAATGGGGATGAGTGCACAGGTGGAAGAGGTGAAAGGCCAGGTGAGGAACAGATTGTCCTGGAGAAAATGTATGTGGTCACTAACAATTGACACTTATTTGGTAATTGATAATCATTCAACATGAAAACCTAAATCTCTGAAAAATGCTTAAATGCTGGGAAAGATGGAAAGGAAGATAAGAAGATGACCAGTAGTAAGGGAGGGATGGACTCACTTATAGTGGTGATTTGGTCTTGGAAGACCAGGTTAGGGACAGATCGTTTGGAGAAAATCTGCCTACAGGTAGTCCTTGACTTACAACCATTCATTTAGTAGACTGTTTGAAATCACAACAACATTGAAAAAAGTGACATGACTATTTTTCATACAACCATTGCAGCATCCCCATGACCAAATCTCAGACACTTGGCAACTGGCATGTATTTATGACAGTTGCACTGTCTCAAGGTCATGTGATTACCATGTGATCACCATGAGCCACGGTAGCGCAGTGGTTGGAGTGCAGGCTACTTCTGCTGACTGCTGGCTGCCTGCAATTTGGCAGTTCAAATCTCACCAGGCTCAGGGTTGACTCAGCCTTCCATCCTTCCGAGGTCTGTAAAATGAGGACTCAGATTGTTGGGGGCAATAGGCTGACTCTGTAAACCACTTAGAGAGGGCTGTAAAGCACTGTAAAGTGGCATATAAGTTTAAGTGCTATTGCTATTTGTGATCTTTTAGTTGGCTTTCAACAAGCAACGTCAACGCGGGGGGGGGGGGGAAGCTGGGTTCACTTAACAAAAGTGTGATTCACTTAACAGCTGCAGTAATTTTCTTAACAACTGTGACAAAAATGGTCGTAAAATGGGGCAAAACTCATTTAACAACAGCCTTGCTTAGCAATGGAAATTTTGGGCTCAGTTGTGATCATAAGTTGACTATCTGTATGTGACCACTAAGAGTCAACACTGACTTGATGCCAAATAATCACTGGTTAATAGAATATGAATATATTTTAAACATATTAGGGCAGTATTTATTTGGAAGCATGTTTTACTATCATAATCTAAAGCTATTAAATACAGCTATCTCTCTATATGACTGACTTCATTGCAAAGAAGCTTTTCAGAGTCCAGAAATAATACAATGCAACAAAAGATTGAAAACAAAAGGAAAATAATTGAGAATAAGCAGTGAAAAGAATAGTTACCATCAACAGTGGTTCTTCAGTGAAGAACATTTTTAAAATAGTGGACTTTTTGTAGTACAGTTATCACTTTTATTCAGCATTGACATAAGAACCCTGATTCATTTTTTAAAAATGTTTCACAGGTTAAATAAATTTGTATTCTTAATTATTTTAGCATAAAAAAACAATATTTTTTTATATTTATAATTATATTTATATTTATAACAACATTAGAAGTACTTCTGAGTCTGGTAAGAAACAGTAGTGAAATAAAAGGGCTTAAAATCAAGACGGAAGAGTATAAGGTCCAAGCATTTGCGGACGATATGACGTATATTTTGGAAGACCCATTAAAATCTGGAATGGCCCTGTTGGAAGAACTAGAAAAATACGGAAAGGTGACAGGATTAAAATTAAATAAGGATAAAACTAAAATAATAACTAAAAACCTTACTGAAGAACAAAATAAAGCTTTAGAAATAAGATTGGGAATCAAGACGGTTAAAAAAATTAAATATTTAGGATTGTGGTTAACAGCAAAGTGTAGTTCTATAAAAGAGGACAACTATACAAAACTAACACAAAAAATTAGTAAGGATTTAGAAAGTTGGTCCAAACTACAGCTATCCTTTCTAGGGAAGATAGCGGCCATCAAAATGATGGTCCTCCCAAAAGTGTTATTCCTCTTTCAAATAGCACCAATTAGATTAAGGAGAAACTACTTCTTGGAACTGAACAATATAATTAAGAGATTCATTTGGGCCAAAAAGAAAGCTAGGATTAAAACTACTTCATTGTACGACAAGAGGCAGAGGGGTGGCTTTGGACTCCCGGATTGGGAGAGCTACTATATAGCAGCGGCACTCAGCTGGATAAAGGAGTGGGTAACATTAAGAAACAATAGGACCCTAACATTAGAAGGTTTTGACTTACAGGCTGAGTGGCACGCATTCCTATGGGATGGAAAGCAGAAGGCACATGCCTACTTCCAGAGGCACTACATAAGAGGGTCCCTAATTGAAGTCTGGGTTAAAATAAAGAAAGCACACTATCCTAAAATTCCTAAATGGCTTTCCACCACAGAAGCGATTATCTACCCTAACCTACTAAACAATAAAAAAATCTTTACTTACAAACAAATTTTAGATGACCACGATAATATTAGATCAAGGCAAGAACTTAGAACACTTGGAATTGAACTAGATTGGTGGCACTACCTACAGATTAGTACAAGGTACACCAGGGACGCGATACAACCCGGCTTTCAAAATGAACATGCTTTAGATAAAATTTTACTAGGACCAGATGGGAAAATAATTTCTCGGCTCTATGACCTTATGTTAGAATATAATCTTTTTGAAGAAGTGGTGAAAGGCAACATGATAGCTTGGGCACAAAACTTTGGCTATTCAATAACACTCTCAGAATGGGATAAAGTTTGGGAACTAAACTACAAACTTACACTAGCGGCCACATACAAAGAAAATATATACAAAATGTTTTATCGCTGGCACCTCCCCCCGGCCCGACTGGCAAAAATGTTCCCAACAACCTCCTCAAAATGTTGGAAATGTAAAAAAGAGAGAGGAACTTACTACCACCAATGGTGGACGTGCCCTAAAGCCAGAACCTTCTGGAACAAAATTAGAGCTTGGCTGGAAGAAATAATACAGAGAGAAATCCCACTAAAACCTGAATTTTTTTTATTAGGGATACTCCGTACAAAATACTCAAAAGAAGAAAGATATTTAATACTACATATAGTTACAGCAGCCAGATTAACCTATGCCCAAAATTGGAAACTAGAACATACCCCCACTGCCTCGATGGTCATCAGAAAAATACTGGAGTGCGCAGAAATGTGCAAATTAACAATGCAGATACATGGGAAGGACGATACAGATTTCTACCAAATATGGAACAAGCTATATAATTGGATCAGCCAAAACCCAAAATTAAAAATTTGGCAGATGAATTGAGATATGTTTAAAACTACTCTCTTCTGTAAGTTGTAACTAAATGAATTAACCTACGGATGACTACCACCGACACCTATGTTATGGAACATACTTAAAATGTATATACAGATTTCGATACAAAACAAATACTTCAAGAACGCTGTAAAAAAGTACTCTATTTCTTTGTAATGTTGCGTGTAAATATGTGTATTCGTTCGTGCTATATGTGTTATGTCCATGTGTTGTTGTGTGTTATTTGTGTTCTTTTTTATTGTAAAATTTCAATAAAGATTATTTTTTAAAAAAACAATAATAGAAGCACGTAACAAGTAAATAAATAAATGTCAAGAGCCGAGGTGGCGCAGCGGTTAGAGCGGGGTACTGCAGGCCACTTTAGCTGACTGTGATCCACAGGTCAGCGGTTCAAATCTCACCGGCTCAAGGTTGACTCAGCCTTCCATCCTTCTGAGGTAGGTAAAATGAGGACCCAGATTGTTGGGGGGCAATGTAAATATACATTGCTTACTGGTGTAAACCGCTTAGAGAGTGCTTGCACTGTGAGGCGGTATATAAATCTCACAAATAAATAAAATAAATAAATAAATAATCTATGCTGCCCAGAACCATTAATTGTGAGATGGGTAGCTATATAAATTTGATGAATTAATTAAAAAAATAAAATAAAAGCAATAACATAGGCGCTAAAATATACGTGGAAAAATGTTTCTGCCATGCAACTAACCAATACTAAGAAACATGTGCTGAGATACATGAGCCTAATAAAACAATGATCATTTATTCCGCAAAGCTGCTTTTAAAAAAAGCCCTGTTCAGCATTCTTATAACCAATTATAAGAATTAGCTATTTGTTTTATTTACTAAATCTATATTCTATCTTTCCACTGAAAGTTATTGAAAGTTGCTGAAGTTAAAAAATAGCAATAGCAATAACACTTAGACTTATATACCGTTTCATAGTGCTTTACAGCCCTCTCTAAGCGGTTTACAGAGTTCAGCATATTGCCCCCAACAATCTGGGTCCTCATTTTACCCACCTTGGAAGGATGGAAGGCTGAGTCAACCTTGAGCCGGTGAGATGTGAACAGCTGAACTGCTGAACTGCAGTGCTGCATTTTAACCACTGCGCCACCTCGGCTCAGTGGTTAAAAAGAGACAAGTATGAAAAAAATTAACTAAATTTGGGAAACAAAGAATTCATCCAGCACAGAAGAAGTCTTCTTCCCAAAGCTGTAGATCTGAGATGAGTTTCGCCATCAGTTCCCCAATCAATTCACAGTGAGGAATGAGATAAGTTAGAGCCAAATCATAAACCAGATAACCCTCTAAAGAAGCTCAGATAACCTAAGCCAGGATGAGTGATACTATAGTAGAAATTGATACCACCAGCTACTACAGCTGAGATAGTTAAAAAGAGAATTGCTGTTGACTAGGGCTGGATTTGAAAAGCAAAATGTGATTTCCGGCATTTAGGCGGCACCCATCAGAAATACTTCAAGAGAGACGTTTCTCTGTGTCCCATCATCACTAGAGACCACTCTCCTCAGCTGTGGTATGATTTATTTGAAGAACCATCTTTTCCCAATTATATCTCTCTAACCCATCAGATAAGGAGGCAAGGGCCCCCTCTTTTAAGGAGGTCTATGTGCTAGGATCAAAAAGAAGAGCCTTCTCTGTGGTGGTTCCCTCCCTGTGGGACATCATCCCTGTGGAAATAGGATTGGCTTCCACTTTGACATGCTTATCAAAGGCCTTGAAGACGTGGTTTTGCCAACAGACCTGGGACCTCCAGATGATATGGAGCCCATCAAGTGATTTGATTGTTGTCACTATAGGGTGAAGTAAGGATTTATTGGATGTTGTGTTGGAGTTTTATTTCTGTGAGCTGCCCAGAGTCACTATGAGTGAGTTGGGTGACCATATAAATTTTCTAAATAAACAAACATTCCAAGGAAAGATCAGTTTGGTTTAAGTGCATGACCATATTTGCTCCAGATCACATTTTGCCACTTAAGTGTCAAACCCAAAGAACCATGTGGAATTAATTCTTTTCTTTCTGTGCACCTACAGACAGAATCTTGCCAAACTGAAGCAATTATCTGCAATAACTATAGAACATATTCTGTGACTTGCGAGGGAGGGTCTGATTTGCTCTTTTCTTGCCCACAAGAGATTTCAAGCTCCACTGTCTCTTTTCCTTCTGGGAAAAACTCCCTTCCTCTTGCAACCCTGGACTAAAATTCACCACGTTAAATCCGGATCTGCGCCTATTCCTCCTCTTCCTCTTTTGTTTCTTCTCTTCCTCTTGCATTTCAAGTTTACTGTAGAAGATCAATTCCACTTCTGAGTCCAAGAGAAAGTCATTCAGTTTATTTATTTATTTATTTATTTTTATTTATTTATTTATTTATTTATTTTTGTCAAGTACGTGTTGGTAATATACATAGATATAACATTGTTTATATACATAAGATGAGTACTGATAAGAGGGAACATTAGGACAGGGACGGTAGGCACAAAGGTGCACTTATGCACACCCCTTACTGACCTCTTAGGAATCGGGTGAGGTCAACAGTGGACAGTCTAAGGGTAAAGTTTTGGGGGTTTGGTGACAAAATCACAATGTCAGGTAGTGAGTTCCAGGCATTTACCACTCTGTTGCTAAAGTCGTATTTTCTACAGTCAAGTTTGGAGCGGTTCACTTTGAGTTTGTATCTGTTGTGTGCTCGTGTATTGTTGTGGTTGAAGCTGAAGTAGTCATTGACAGGAAGGACGTTGTAGCAGGTAATTTTATGAGCTATGCTTAGGTCGTGCCGAAGGCGACATAGTTCTAAGCTTTCTAAGCCCAGGATTTCAAGTCTGGTTGCGTAAGGTATTCTGTTGTGAGTAGAGGAGCGGAGGACTCTTCTTGTAAAGTATCTCTGGACACTTTCTAAGGATTTTTCAAAGCTTATGCTTAGTGGTTCAGCTATGGCTGCGGAGAGCTTTTTTAGGAAGTATGCACATAGTCCGTCAGGTCTGATTGACAGGGAAGGTTTTTGGCTGCGTAGTGCTTTTTCAACGTTGTCTTCAGTGAAGTCTATTTGTATTAAATCGTTGTGATTATTTGCGGTACGACTGGGGAATTTTGGGCATGAGCCATTGCTGTTCACAAAAATTGAGCCAAAGAATGTGTTGAAGAGGTTTTGAAGAAGTTGTGTTTTGATTTTACAGAAATGTTTGTCTGCAGAAAAAAATTGCAGAAAGAACAGGAAAATTCCATATAGCAGTCACAGGCTATATCAAGTAAATGTTGCTGCTTCTCCATACTAAAATACAGGCACCCAATGAATCTACCAGTGGGAGAGAGAGGGGGGGAGGGAGGGAGGGAGGGGGAGGGAGGGAGGGAGAGAGAGAGAGAGAGAGAGAGAGAGAGAGAGAGAGAGAGAGAGAGAGAGAGAGAGAGCTTTAGGAAGTATAATAGACTTTACTCTATTACTCTATTACAAAGTTACATAGTGGATTAAGTAGGTCAAAGTCATCATTTTTCAGAATGCAAAGGATAGACATAATACAGTTTCAATCTTGAATTCACTGCAGCACTGTCACCCTTTCTGCGTAAACCAGACAGGAAACACGATTAGATAAGCTAATTCCACTTTATTAGGCTACATTAACAGAATCTTACAAGTGTAAAGGTACAAACTTCCTGCCACCCTGTTTAACCACCTGATCAATTAGGACAGGTCTTAGGTCCTTCCCAAGTCCCTTCCTCTGTTAATCCATTGGGGGCCCCCATCTCTCTTGTCTGATTGTTCCCTAGGCAGTATCTCTTTCCCACATCCCCCAGGGTTACCTACACATTCCATTATAAATGCACGATCATGTCATCATTATATGATCAAAGTGCAACTGTCAAGCCCAGGAGTCCAGGCAGTTCAAATGAATATATAAGTTTATTGCACGCTTAAAGCTCTCTACAAGAATGTGAATTACCAACAGTCAAAGCGAATTAGTGGTAAATAAAAGTCAATGCAATTCAAGGGCTGGACTTAAATCTCTTGTGGGCACAAAGGGACTCAAGACTAAGGACATGTTTGACCCTTCCCTCGGACTCAGCCTGCTCATCTCCTACATCAACCATGGAGCACCAGGATATTCTGGTATCAATATAAGCCACAAACAAGGAAAAGGCTTAATGGTCTTTCCACTAGCAAACCTAAGTATGTTGTATTTTCTGTTCACAAATATTTCCATTTACAGAAATGCATAACTGATTAATTGGTACTATAATCCATAGCTAACTTGTTCTGAGCCTCGTTACCTTGCCACATCTTAATATAGGATGTGGTTTTGTTGGTTTGTCACATGGAAGAAAAGTTTCCATTCTGTACTAGAGCCAATTCAGGGTGTGTTTTTTTCTCCTTCTGCAGTTATTATTTTCCTGGCAAAATGAAGGGATGTTCTTTTGTAAAATGTAAATGACAGGTCAGGTATGATGAACAAGAAAGTTAAGTGTTTAGGCAGTTTGATGGGGACACTAGATAGATTAATGGGTTTTACACAACCATTATAGAGAAACGGATTAGATATGTAAGTGAAAAGAACCTGCACCACATCATGGAGATTGGTGATGAAGGAGACTTTAGAAGGAGGAGAATGTGATGGATGGGAATGGCATTTAATAGTCTTTTGGGAACTTGGCTCCGAATGGTATTAACAATCCAAAAAGCATGAGACTGGATCTTCATAGTATCTTCTGCATGGAGAGTTGTTCTCTCCATTTTGAAGGGAGCCAGAAAATGCCTGCAGAGGGAGTTCCAACAGATAATAGTAGAGGCTGCAAGTTAAAAAATAGATTTATTATTAGAGTTGGAAGGGACCTTGTAGGTCATCTAGTCCAACCCTCTGCTCAAGCAGGGGTTCCTACATCATTTGAGACAGATGGCAGTCCAGTCTCTCCTTGAAGGTCGCAAGTGTTGGGGCTCTCACAACCTCCGCTGGCAAGCTGTTCCACTGGTTGATCGCTCTCACCGTCAGAAAGTTTCTCCTCACTTCCAGGTTGAATCTCTCCTTGGTCAGCTTCCATCCGTTATTCCTTGTTTGGCTTTCTGGTGCCATAGAGAACAGCCTGACCCCCTCCTCTCTGTGGCATCCCCTCAAGTACTGGAACACTGCTTTCAAAACATGTTTGCATTTAAATCATAGAGTAGATAGGAAAGATGGTGTTTTTGCCTTCGCTGCATTACAAAGGACAGAAATTAAACTACAACCAGCTTTTAAAGGTCCCAATTTAAACTGTGCTTTTAAAGATAACAATTTAAATTGTGCTTTTTAAAGATAACCGATTCAACATACTCTTAAAAGCTTATGCAAGTATAAATAGCACTTTTTGATAATTTGCCTATAGGGTTAAAAACAGTTGTCAGTCACGACAGTGAGAAAGGCTATGCGGTGCTTCAGATTCCAGGAAAAAGTACTCATATAGCCCCTGTTAGATTTTTTTGTGCCTTTTCCCAAGATCATAATTGCAACCAAGGAGGGGATCTGCACTATCCCTGTAAAAGACTCAGCTGCTTTAAAGAGTTTCTGATCCTGGCATCCCAAAACTGAACATCCTTTGCAATGAATGTGTTAAGGATGTTCAAAATGAAAAAAAAAAAAAAGAGATACAGTGACATCTGTTTGAAATTGGCCAAGTTTATTAGTTTTATTGCTACCTCTAAAAAGTCATGTTGTATGTTCATGCTTTTGTGCAAAAAAAAAAGTTTTAGCCACTGAATTATGACCAGAGATAGTTAATGAGAGAATTGGCTTTCTACACTGAGAAATGGTTTGTGAGTGAATTATGCACTGTTATTCTTTAGACGAAAACATTGAGGACTGTTAAAAGATACTGTTCTTTTAACAGTCCTCAATATTTTCGTCTAAGGAATCCATGACTGAAACCAAAAATGCTGTATGGGACTTGCTTGTCTTTTAACTATAGCATTTTCTACATATAAAGGTTACTATGTTGTCATGGTGTAACACACACTTTGTATGCAAAGCTTTCCATGTAAGGTATAAAATAGCAAAAATAGTAGTAACATCTCTCTGAAATAACTAATATATGACCGGCAAGCCACGCCTACCCAGTCACATGGCTGACAAGCCACACCCACAAAATAAGCCACGCCCACAGAGTGGTAGTAAAAAAATTAGGAACCCGCCCCTGCCTTGCTGTCATCTGGTCGTTAGCACTCTTTCTGAGAGTCATTGAGGCCACTTGGAGGTTTATCTGTGCCCTCAGGGTCACCTGAATAGTGCAAATGGGCATGGAGCCTTCTTGGAACGGCTGAAAGGACTGAGTTGTAAACAGGAGATGGGTGGTGTCATTTCCCATAGCACATATTTAAGCTGACTCTTCAGTCAAAGAAGAATTGGATAGATTCATGGAAGACAAGTATTTCAAAAACCGATGAGTCTTGAAGATTCATTGTTATCTCTCTTTCTTAAAAAAAAGTTTTTATTAATTTTATTTTTTTAAACTACAAGACGATACAAACGAACAAGAACACACATCAACACATCAACATAAATTCACTTTTTACAACAGTTTCGTCTCGGTATGTATTCCATTATTTACATTTTTCCCTTTTAGTCTTCTCTAATTGTTTTTGTATTTATTGACCTACCATATGTACACATTTCTATCTGTATTTCTTCACATTAATTACTTATAACACCATTATGTTTTTCCCACACTGTTTCTCATTTCACCTTTCATCATTGATCCTTAGTCTCTATTTCTAATCTCTAACCAGTTGTATAGTTTATCCCAGACCAAGTAGTAATCTGTTTTATTCATTGTTATCTCTTATTGGGGTACCATGCCCCCAGATACCAGTTGAAGATGAGCTGCATCAGGGTTATGTCTTAATGCCATACCTATGAGCACCCAAAAACGATTTTGTTGGACAGTGTTGAGAAATAGAATGGACATCAAGCTGGACTTGACCCAATCCAGCAGGACTTCATGTTCTTATGAAGGCATCTTTCAGGAATGATTGCAAGGGATGGGATGAAATAGGATTAAAACAACAACAACACTCAATATGCTGTATGTGATTGAATGGTGCTCCCTTCAGTGATCTCAGGAGCCGAGATGGTGCAGTGGTTAAAAGCAGCACTGCAACCTTCAGCTGATTGCTAGTTCAGCAGTTCAGCTGTTCAAATCTCACCAGGCTCAAGGTTGACTCAGCCTTCCATCCTTCCGAGGTGGGTAAAATGAGGACCCAGATTGTTGGGGGCAATATGCTGAACTCTGTAAACCGCTTAGAGAGGGCTGTAAAGCACTATGAAGCGGTATATAAGTCTAAGTGCTATTGCTATTGCTATTCATGATTGAAATCTTGCACTATTTTTACATGCGCCTTTACTTTTTTCTCCCTATGTTGAAAGTGTGAATGAATGTTGAGGAGTTGCAAGGTGCGAAAGATGAAGTTTGGGGTGTAGATTTCCAACTGATTAATTGGGATTTTCTTCCCACTTCTCTATATTCGCTTTTACTGGCTTGCTAGAAAAGAGGGAATTCCCAGTTTGAGTCAGAGTTATGACAAAAAAAACGTGTTACTCAGGGCCATACTAAAGAGCCCGCTTTGATGTTCCTGACAGCTGTGACTAACACTAATGATTTTTGTGAGAAGTTCTTTCACACTTATAAATATGTTCCAGCACTTCCCCCTCTGTGTCACAACTTCTATTACCATGTAGAGAAGCAGTGTATGATGATTGCTTTTAATATTCAATCTGTCGTGTGCTAAAAGCTTAAGCCACCAAGTAGGCTTATGTCTCACATGTGTGGGTGTCTGGCTAAAGGAGACGTGTTTTGCAAATTTAAATTTTTCACTATCTAAAAAGATGAACAACTTGTCACAAATGTATACTGGTTCCTCCCAGGCTCAGTCTTTGTTAATCACTTCCTATGCAAATGTCTTGTACAGAAAACCTCTTGAAGCCCCCCAAAATTTGATATTAACCTCTGTGCAGGTGAAAATGTTATTGTAGTATAAGAGGAAACAACACAACTACTCTTGGTGTTAGGATACTTAGCAGTAAATGCCAGATCTCCTAACTCTTAGTGACTTACTGTATTTTTTGGAGTATAAGATGCACCTTTTTCCTCCCTAAAAGTGGCTGAAAACTTGGGTGCGTCTTATACTCTGAATGTAGCTTTTTCGGAGCTTTTTTTCCAGCCCTAACTAGGTGCTAACAATCTTCCCAGTACTTATCTTGCAGGCTTTTTCATTGTTACTCTCTCCGAAAAATGTTTTTCCAGCCCTAAGTCTTTGCAGGGTTTTTTTCATTGCTCTACTTGCTCCGAATAAGTTTTTTTCTAGCCCTAACCAGGTGCTAATGATCTTCCCAGCTCTTACGGGCTTGCAGGCTCTTTCATTGTTACTCTCTCCAAAGAAGGTTTTTTTAAGTCCTAACCAGGGGATAAAATAATGTGCTGAAGCTGACCAGACTAAGGATGCTAGCCAGATGATTACCTGGTAGGCAGATTTTTCCCCTATTTTCCTCCACAAAAACTAAGGTGCGTCTTATACTCAGGTGCATCTTATACTCTGAAAAATACGGTAGCTTGATTCCTTGGCTAGACTTAGATTCACACACAGAGCTTGGTTAACTGAGAATCTTGAATGAAGCTGCATTGACACTTCAGGGCAACATATGGTGAACTGAAGGCAGCTTTGTGAAAGCGGTGCCGACAACTGTAGCAAAAGGGGGGGGGAAATCCACCTATCCAGATAAAGAGGATAGGAAATTGCCCACATTTGTTCCAGACATCTGTTTGTCATAATGAAATTGCAGGACAGTAATTTTCCATGGGGTTCACTTCAATGGTGAGAAAACTAGAATTCTACATTTAGGCAAGAAAAACTAAATGCACAGATATAGCATAGTATACCTGACTCAATAGTAATAACAAAGAGAGGGATCTTGGAGTCCTATGACTTAACTATGAGCCAGCAGGGTGCTGCAGCTGCCAACAAAGCCAACACAGTCCTAGGTTGCAATAACAGAGGGACAGAATCAAGATAATGGGAAGTGTTAGTACAAGTTAGTATAATTTTGGTTCCCATGATATTAAAAAGATATTGAGACTCCAGAAAGAGTACAGAGAAAAGCAACAAAGATTATTTGGGGACTAGAGGCTAAAACATATCAAGAACAGTTGCAGGAATTGGGTATGTCCAGTTTAATAAAAAGAAAAACTACGGCTGACATGATAGCAGTTTCCCAACATCTAAGGAACTGCAACAAAGAAGAGAGAGTCAAGCTGTTCTCCAAAGCACCTGAGGGCAGGACAAGAAGCAACAGATGGAAACTAACCAAGGAGAGAAGCAACCTAGAACTGAGGAGAAATTTCCTGACCTTGAGAACAATTAATCAATGGGAACAACTTGCCTCCAGAAGTTGTGGGTACTCCAATACTGGAGGTTTTTAAGAAAATATTGAGCAACCATTTGTTTGAAATGGTATAGGGTCCCCAGAGTGAGTAGGGGGTTAATCTAGAAGACCTACAATGTCCATTGCAACTCTGTTATTCTGTTATTCAATTCAGTATTGGGAGTCAATGGAATTAGCCATCTTGCTCCTAATCATAGTGGAGACTTTTAAAGGAAACTAACTTCACAAACCGCACTTTCTACTCACTTTTGGAAATTGCTCAATAACTACTTCTAAGCTATTAGTAACCTTTAGAAAGATACATTTGAAAACATCAGGTAAGTCTATCATCAAGCCTGAATGGGGGAAAAACATGTTAATAATAATAATTATTTAAAGATTCTAAAATAAACAGCAGAAAGCTAAATAAGATTTCGATCTCACAAACCAACTAAGGTTCCAAATAAAATTGGAATATTTAAACTTTTAAGATTTTGGAATTAATTATAAACAACGAACAACTTCTTACGGGAAATTAATCTTCATTTGGTTTTCACAAAACATAACAAATGTAAGCAGCGTCAAAATTTTAAAAAACTGGACACTAGAGAGGACTAATGGTTTTAAGTAAAGGAAAGACATACAAGCTTATAAAATGATGCAAAATGTTATAACAATAAAAAATATTGAAGGAGACTTTACACTTGAGACTTCCCTCCGACTCATGAATTAATAGTTAGTTGATGTGACCCTTGGTGGCCATGAAGCTGAATAGCCATTGTACAGTTATAGGTAGTCCTAGGCTTATGACCATAATTGAGCCCAAAATTTATGTTGCTAAGTGATAAATTTGTTAAGTTAGTTTTGCTCCCTTTTATTTCATGTGTGTGTGTGTGTGTGTGTGTGTGTGTGTGTGTGTAACATTTTTGCTGATAAATGAAAATAAAGGGAGACTATTATAGATCTATTTCGAGCTATTTTGCTCTCGTCAGATAGCCATACCCTTAGTGGGATTTGAACCTGGGCAGTCTGCTTGTAAGGCAGCAGTTTTAATCTCTAGGCCAGGTTCTCTTCCCTATCAGCTCTTCACCAGGAAGGGTTTTATTTTTATATATAAAAATTATATATTTATTTTTATATATATACACACATATGTGTGTGTGTGTGTAACATTTTTTGCTGATAAATGAAAATAAAGGGAGACTATTATAGATCTATTTCGAGCTATTTTGCTCTCGTCAGATAGCCATACCCGTAGTGGGAATTGAACCTGGGCAGTCTGCTTGAAAGTCAGAAGATTAACCTCTAGGCCACAAGGTTCTATTCCCAATCAGCTCTTTAATATATATTAATATATATTAATATATTAATATATAATAACATATTAATATATATTAATTCTAGGTTAGATCTCTCCTTGATTAGTTTCCATCTTTTGTTTCTTGTCCTGCCCTCTGGTGCTTTGGAGAATAGGTTGACACCCACCCTCTTCTTCATGGCAGCCCCTCAAATATTGGAAGACTGCTATCATGTCACCCCTAGTCCTTCTTTTCTCTAGACTAGCCATACCTAATTCCTCCAACTATTCTTCACATATTTTAACCTCTGGTCCCCTAATTATCTTTGTTGTTCTTCTCTACACTATTTCCAGAGTCTCAACTTATTTTTTATAATGTGACCACAACTGGATGCAGTATTCCAAGGGTGATCTTTATTAAGTGGCACTAATATTTCACGTGATATGAATTCTATCCCTCTTTGCAACCAAGGATTACATTAGCTTTATTGGCTGCTGCCATAACACTGCTGATTCATATTTAAGTGATTGTCTAGTGCAGTGTTTCCCAACCTTGGCAACTTGAAGATATCTGGATTTCAACTCCCAGAATTCCCCAGCCAGCATTCGCTGGCTGGGGAATTCTGGGAGTTGAAGTCCAGATATCTTCAAGTTGCCAAGGTTGGGAAACACTTGTCTAGTAGGACTCCAAGATCCCTCTCACAGTTACTGCTTCTGAGCCAGGTTTCAGCTCATGTGAGTAGTCTCACAGTCAGTTTGTACTGTTGTACTGTAGTAATACTTGTGCTAATTTCTAAGCCTACTATATCAGATGTAGCAATGCCAGTTTTTTTAATCAATGCTTAGAGACATTGACTAAAATATGCTTGTTTTTCTCAAGTAACAAACAAGAGCTTCCTGCATTGTGTAGCGCATCACAACACATGGAAAGCACAGAGCACAATATTTATTTTTATTTTTGTGTGTTGCTGCACTATACTTTTTAGTTATAAATTTTTCAGTGATGTCTCCTGACCCATAATACTGCAGCTCTCTTATCATTTTGAGGAGAGTAGAAAATATGCCTAGTTCTAAATTCCACATTTTTCATGTTTTGTAGGAGAATATTTGGGGGAAACTGGGATGTTGTTGTTTTTCTTCTATTCAATCATGTCTTATTGTCAGAGACTTCCTTGACAAGTCCCTGAAATTTACCTGTTTGTAATCTGATACCTTAACTACTACACAAGACTGGCTCCTTTATTTTATACGTATCTCTCTATATAAAAGCGAAATACCACTCGCGCATCATCACGAAATCTCCAGAACCGTAAAGCCTACAAACTTGAAACTTTGCATGTATGTTCCTCTTGGCTTCTAGGTGCTCGCTAAGAAAGGATTTTTCGAAATGACCATATCATTAGTATTTCTTATACAATAATACATTAACAAGCCCTGATGCTAAGGAGTTAGACGTTCTACTCCCCCTCCCCGCCTGAAAAGAACTCTGTTCCAACTGCCAGTTGCCTTATATTAACACGCTTTGATGCTAAGGAATTACACATTCTACATAAATTTTCAAGCTTTAAGTGTCAATGTATCAAGCCCAATCGTAACTATTCATTAATTTTCAAGCTTTAACTGTCAATTTATCAAGCCTGATCAGTTTCATAGCGAAGCACGGGTATCCAGCTACTAGTTAATAATATGATAAAATTATCTCATTAAAAACAAGCATACAGATTCATTGTATAAACTAGTTAATGTCCGGTTGAGCATCATCCAGATTCACAGCATTGGGAAGTCAGTGATTTACTACAATATGATTCAAGCCACAGTGTGTAATTTCAAAATTCTCCATACAAATATATGTCATGACCAATCAGATTTTGCACTGTCTTGCAAGTCTTTGATGTTGCAGTAGAAAAAGGCATTTTTTTGTTTTGTTTTTAATGTATTTCATTCTGCCTGGTGGATTGGAAATTCTGGACAGGTCTGATGTCTGAATAATATTGAGCTTCAGTCATTTAGATAGCAGTTTAAAATGTCTTATTTTTCAAGATACTCTGATTCTGTTGCGTTCTGCTTGCCATTCAGCAAAATCAGATTCTGTTTTCAGATTCTATTTGACTTTCCATTTCAAACTGGATAGTCAGTTAGATTCAGTGTGATTTGGATTAAATCTCCAAATCAAAACTTCACACAGCCCTAGTCTCTTTATTGTGTATACAAGTCATGCATATTTAATTGTCTTAAATGGTTGATGTCCACATAAAGAGAAGATCAAATTAGGTAGGATTAAATCCACACCAAATAGCACAGGTTGTTGTTGTTGTTGTTGTTGTTGTTGTTGTTTTGCTAAAGCTCTCTTTTTTTATTTGGGATACCAAGTTTGGCTGATTTTCATTTTTAATGAGTGCTAAACAGACAATAAAATTTTATTTTGTTTTCACTTGCCATATTAAATAACAGTTGCTGTTCTAAATGTTCAGGAAAAGCACTAACTATACATGTCTTGCATACATAAACATTTCTTTAAAACCTTGCTGTATGTCAATACATAACCTCAAAGACCCTTTTAATTCTGAATTGCTCTACAGGTAGTCCTTGATTTATTTATTTATTTATTTATTAGTGACATTTATATACTGCCTCACAGTGCAAGCACTCTCTAAACGGTTTACACAGTAAGCAATGTATATTTATATTGCCCCCAACAACCTGAGACCTCATTTTACCTACCTCAGAAGGATGGAAGGCTGAGTCAACCTTGAGCCGGTGAGATTTGAACCGCTGACCTGCGGATCACAGTCAGCTAAAGTGGCCTGCAGTACCCCACTCTAACCGCTGGGCCACCTCAGCTCTTTATTTACAATACAATTGAGCTCAAAATTTCCATTGTTAAGCAAGACAGTTGTTAAGTGAAGCATTCCCTATCTTAAGACCCTTTTGCCACAGTTGTTAAGTGAATCACTGAAGATGTTAAGTGAATTGTGTGGTTGTTAAGCAAATCTGGCTTTCCCCATTGACTTTGCTTGTCAGAAGATGACTAAGAAGGCTGCCAATGACAATCCCACAACCCAGGGGTGTTGCAACCATTGCCAGTTGCCAGACACCCAAAGTTTGATCATATGACTGTAGGGATGCTACAACAGTCAAAAGTGTGAAAACTGATCATAAGTCACTTTTTTCAGTGCTGTTGAAACTTTGAACATTCTTTAAATGAGGACTACCTGTATTTCCATATTAACATACTATATTTTTCGGAGTATAAGATGCATCTTTTTACCCTCAAAAAGAGGGTGAAAATTTGGGTGCGTCTTATACACCGAATGCAGCCCCACCCAGCCACCCCCACCCTTTGGCCTCTGCCTGCCAGCAATTTACCTCTTTGCAGCAAACAGAACAGAAACAGAAGCCTTATTAGCACACTAAAAGATTACTTGACTCCCGATCTACAGCTGACAGAGGCTTGCAAGCCACGTGGTAAAATGAAACTAACTACGGTGGCTGTAATGAGACAAAATGCTGGGAGATAAACTGCTGGCAATGTTACATTGGTGAAATTGCAAGATAGTAAGTTACAGCTACTGTAGCCTAGAGGAAAGAGCTCTTGCCTCACAGTCAAGAGGTTGTGAGTTCTATCCTAGGTAGAGGCAGATTCTGTTAATATGTTATTTTGTTAAATGTTTGTAGTGTTCAAATTATAAGACTTGTTTTTTAAAGACTGCTTTATTATTGTTCTAGACAACTTAACAAAATGAAGAAGCTTTTTAAAATAAATGCTTGCTCTGAATAGGCCCAGTGCTATTGTATCTTCTTTTAAATAGCAGAAAGCCTTCCAGAGAGCTACATCAATTTTAAAGATCTGTAAAAGTATAATCTGAAATGTCCTGTTTTAGTATTAAGTATTAGTATTAAAATAAGGCAGCTGAATTAAACCCTGATTTAGTCATGTTTGGAGTAGATATATTTAAATAATTGGGAGGAGTTAGTGAGATTACATTTAAGAAAACTTTCTGGGATTAATATACTGCCATAATGTACATTTCTCCAATTCTTTGACTTCTTGGGTCAAGCACACATGCACAGAAATACACAGCAAACAGTGTATATCATCTGTGCTGTTTGCTGTTTGGCAAATTGCTGGGAGGCAGAGGCCTTTTTTCCTTGTTTTCCTCCCCCAAAACTAAGGTGCCTCTTATACTTTGGTGTGTCTTATACTCCGAAAAATACGGTAGTTACCTCTGGACAGTGGGATTGAAAAAGTTAGGGAAAAGTCTAAACGTTTCTCATTATAAAAGTATAGTGTTAAGGTTTTTTTTCTCCCCCAGTTGTAATTTGTTATTATGTGGTTTGTTTAGGAAGAACTGCGTTTTTAAAGATGAAATATTTATAAATATAATAAATTAGCTTAACACTGTTACATCTTTGAACTAGTTTGGATAACACAGTCACACATTTAATGCATAATGTTATTTTATTTTAAGTTTATTTTTGTAATCTGCAGTTAGTCTTTGAGATTTTGTCTGCTCACTAGATTTTTTTTTTACATCCAAAACTGAACACAACACATAATTAATTAGTCTCTGGGTTTCTGCTTATGCTGCTAGGTTAGTTTGAGAGAAGTTATATGCCAGAAAAATAGTCATTGGGCTTTGTGGCTGAATGGGGATTGCAGGTAATTCTTGAATTATGACCACAATTGAGATCACAATTTCAGTTGCTAAGCAAGTTGGTTGTTAAGTGAGTCATGACCAATTTTATGACTTTTTTGCCATGGTTGTTAAGTGAATCACTGCAGTAAGTGAACCATGTGGTCTTTAAGCGAATCTGGCTTCCCCCACTGACTATGCATACAAAGAACGGCTGCAGCATTTGGGTTTGTCTAGTCTAAAGAAAAGAAGAATTAGGGGAGACATGTTAGCAGTATTCCAGTATTTGAGGGGCTGCCACAAAGAAGAGGGGGTCAAATTATTCTCCAAAGCACCAGAAGGCAGGACAAGAAGCAATGGATGGAAGCTAATCAAAGAGAGAAGCAACCTGGAATTAAGGAGAAACTTCCTAACGGTGAGGACAATTAACCAGTGGAATAGTTTGCCTTCAGAAATCGTGGGTGCTCCATCATTGGATGTTTTTAAGAAGAGACTGGACAGTCATTATCTAAAATGGTATAGGTTCTCCTGCTTGAGCAGGGGGCTGGACTAGAAGACCTCCGAAGTCCCTTCCAGCTCACTCTATTCTATGCTTATCAGAAACCAGGTGAGAAGGTTGCAGATGGTGATTACATAACCTCAGGATTCTGCAGCTGACATAAATATATGCTGGATGCTCATTGCCCATATTCTGATTACATGATCATGGTGATGCTGTTGCAATTGTAAGTGTAAAGAATGATTTTAAGTCACTTTTTTGAGTACTGTTGTAATTTTGAACAGTCACTAAACAAATGGTTGTAAATTGAGGATTACTGCAGATGTGAATCCTTCAGTTTTAGTCCAACACTTTGGGTCAATTCCCTTCTTAGCATAAAGGTTATGAAGAAGGCAAAAAGAGAGATAATTATAAAATAAATTTCATGTACATCTTTGCTCAATTTTCCAACAGAGCATGGGTTTTATAATCCATTTTAAAGACTATGGATTTTAAAAATCCATTTTGAGTAAGGTTACTTAAATATATGAAATCATAATGCAATATATGTTTTTGAAAAAAGCCTCAGCCTTCCAGCTTGGTCTTCCAGTTTGCAAAATATGTATTTGAAAAAAAAAATAACCCTTAGCTATCTAGTTTAGTCTTCCAGTTTTGGAGAAGGGGCAGGTACTGAGCTTCCTGAAAAAAGATTGTTATGGGGAAAATAGGAGGAAGAAGGTGTGTTGGATGTGTTCATAGCCTTGATTTATTTGCAAAAATAATAAAGGCAGGAAATAAACCGATAAATACATAAAGGTGTAAATCTGCCATAAATCAAAATTACATGCTTGGAGTACATCATTTTCGGTAAGCACAAAATCAGGTTATTCCAAAGTAACATCAATGGACTTATTTCAGTTTGGTCAATTGTTGAAGTGATATAAATAGCCACTGTCAAAAATATGGCCATTTATTTAGACTCTGCTGCATCATAATTTGAAAGAGGAAGAAACGAGATGTGTATCAGGCGGGTTTAGTTACAGGCGCCTCATGACTTACAACCATTAATTTAAGCAATGGTTTGAAGTTACAACAGTATTGAAAAAAGTAACTTGCAACTGGTCCTCACACTTATGACCATTGGGCTGTTCCCATGGTTACATGAACAAAATTCTGGTGCCTGGCAGCTGACATGTAATGGTTGCAAGCCGCCCAGAGTTCCTGTGGAGTGGGCGGCATACAAGTGCGAATAATAAATAAATAAATGTTGCAGGGCCCTGTGATCACCATCTGTAATTTTCTCAGCCAGTCTCCAACAAGCAAAGGCAATGGGGATATTGTCTTTGTTTAATGACCGCATGATTCACTTAACAACTGCAGAGATTTATTTAACAACTCTGGCAAAAAAATGGTTGTAAAATAGGGAGTGATTCATTTAACCATCTTGCTTAATAACCGAAATTCTGGTCCAATTATGTTGTAAGTTGAGGACTATCTGTAATGTGGGTGTAACATATATAGAATCCCATATGTCTATGTCCCTGGGTATGAATGTATGTATGTATTCAGAGGTGGGATTCAGCAGGTTCTGACCAGTTCTGGAGAACCTGTAGTGGAAATTTTGAGTAGTTCCACCTCTGACTGGCCCCGCCCCTTCTATTCTCTGCCTCCTGAGTCCCAGCTGATAGGGAGGGAATGGAGATTTTGCAGTATCCTTTCCCTGGAGTAGGGAGGGAATGGGGATTTTGCAGTATCCTTCCCCTGGAGTGGGGAGGGAATGGGGATTTTGCAGTATCCTTCCCCTGGAGTGGGGAGGGAATGGAGATTTTGCAGTATCCTTCCCCTGCCACGCCCACCAAGCCACGCCCACAGAACCAGTAGTAAAAAAAATTGAATCCCACCACTGGTATGTATGTATGTATGTATGTATGTATGTATGTATGTATGTATGTATGTATGTATGTATTTCAGTTAATTTCTGCTTTAAATTATTGTTTTATATCTACATTGTTTAGATATACCATATTGTTCACTGTCAGAATCACTTCTTACGAGATGGGCAACTCTATAAATTTGATTACTTAATAAATAAAACAACCATTTCTACTTTTTCCAAATCACATAGGTAAGGAAGATGTTGTGGCGTCTTCCCTAGCCAAAGGCCAAAAACAGAATGTGTAAAATACGTCCTAGTGCAAAACTCATAGCTGACTGCTCTCAAACACAGTGTTTATTTGTTTATTTATTTATTTTTATTTATTTGTCAACAAGTGCAAGGAAACAGGACACATGAAAAATGGCACAAAAATGGATATAAATAAGCAAAACATAGCCATAAACACATAAAATGAGTAGATATAAATGGGGACAATAGGACAGGGACGGTAGGCATGCTGGTGTGCTTATGCACCCCTCCTTAGGGACCTCTTAAGAAACATGTAAGGTCCACAGTAGACAGTTTAAGGTAAAAGGTATGGGGGTTAGAGAAACTAACAATAAGATCAGGTAGAGTGTTCCAGACATGTACTACTCTATTGCTGAAATCATATTTTCTGCAATCAATTGTGCAAGATCAGAATTTGTTCTGAAGGAAGCCTCAATGAAAAAACTATTACACTTAAATCTTCCCCAGGTTCAGTAGGTTCCTTGTTTGAGGGACAATTTGGAGCTATCCGAGCATACAAAAACTTTTTTTTAAAAAAAAAAACAGAAGTAAATCCATAAAACTATAGCTTTCCTACTGGAGAATTCCTCTGAGCAGAATGAAAATTATCTAATAAAATTAGAGGCATTGAACCATCCAGGAAAAGAATTAATTTAAGCAGTTAAATCAATGAGCCGCTTGTCTTTCCTTGATGGTGACCATGTCAGTCTATAAGCAACTTAATTCTGTATACATTTGGCAACTAAGAAAAGTGTGTGTGTGTGTGTGTGTGTGTGTGTGTGTGTGTGTGTGTGTACATGCACACACGCCTTTGAGGCTTTCTTGACTCCTAGCAACTGCCTTAACAACTCCTTGGCTAGGAGTCTAGAAAGTGTCAAATGCGTGCGTATACACACACACACACACAAACACAAACACACACACACACACACACACACACACACACACACACACACACACACACCTGTGGTTGACAATAATTGACAGGCAGGTCTAGAACATACAATCTTGCGGTTTCTAGCCTAGTACCATAACTACTGGCTCTCTATAAACACTATTAAGCTTAAATGCTTAGGAATTCGGATCACATCACATAATCTTGGCCTGTATCCTACATAACAGAGCAAAAAGCTTGGTAAAATGGAAGAAAGAAACTGCATGGAATAACATTTTCTCTATCATACAATTCTTAGATATCATTTGGTACCAAAAGTTAGTCTGATTGGTTTACTTGTCTGATATTTAGTAAAAATGTAAAGGAAAGCCATTCTTCTGTAACCAGGGAAATAACATTCATACACTGTCTCACTATCGAATTTATTTTTTGCTGACTATAGTTTGTATTTATGAATTCAGGAGCTGTATTTTGAGAAACAGTAAAAAGGTGGCTTGAAATCTGAGGGTTTGTGCTGTGTTGGATCAGCTATAGCACACCAGAGAATAAATGTTTCAGTGAAGCTGTGAAACCCCTGATTGGGTGCATTTGAAACTTGGCTTAAAAGAGAACTTGGCTGGGCAAAACCGCACATAAATAGGGTGGTTTAGTGGTTAATTCTAGCATCTTGATGTTTTCACTTCAGTGGGAAGAATGGCACCTTCAGGCTCCTACCCTTGGCCCTGCCTCCTTCTCCTCCCGCCTCCTGCCTCTGCCCAGCTAGCTTTCCTCCTCCACTGGCCCTCCCTGTTAAAGTGAGAATAAATCTCATAGAGGCGAAGTGGATCTTTTCTTGGAATTCAGACATTTAGAAATAAAGCCGAGATTATAAGTCTAATAGAAAATATTTATTTTGGTACAAAAACAATAAATCATGAATAGTTACATCTTGCTAATAAATCGTGACTGTTCCGGTCAGAGTCAAAGGCAGAAGTGTATAATGGAGAATCAGGAATGCACACATGCGCAGAAGATCACATCACGTGTCCTGCTTGTATTGGAATGTACCATAATACCTCCCATCTGGACTACTGCAACGCGCTCTACATGGGGCTACCCTTGAAGAGTATTCGGAGACTCCAGTTGGTGCAAAATGCGGCTGCGCATGCTGTGGTGGGTGTGCCAAGGTACATCCACGTGACACCTATACTCCGCCAGCTGCATTGGTTGCCCATCGGTCTCCGGGTCCAATTCAAGGTGTTGATCATCATCTTTAAAGCCCTTCATGGCTTAGGACCAGGTTATCTCCGGGACCGCATTCTGCCTCATACTTCCCTCCGGCCGGTTAGGGCCCACAGAGTTGGCCTCCTCCGGGTCCCGTCGGCCAAGCAATGCCGGCTGGCGGGCCCTCGGGGGAGGGCCTTCTCTGTGGCAGGCCCGGCGCTCTGGAACCAACTGCCTCCAGAGACCCGAACTATCCCCACCCTGCTGGCCTTCCGAAAAGCCGTTAAGACATGGCTCTTCCTGCAGGCTGGGGGTAGAGCCTAATCCATCTGAGCTCTCCCCCGGGTATGTCTGATTGTTGGATGGTTTTTTAATTATGAATTTTTAATTTTTGTATTAGCTTTTAATGTAACGTTTATTATTGGTGATTCTTGTATCTTTTCTCTGTTGTACGCCGCCCTGAGTCCCTCGGGAGTTGGGCGGCATATAAGAAAACCGTAATAAATAATAAATAAATAAATAAATATTAGGATAGGGATGAATCCCCCTGCATAGACATACAACTGGCAATATTCACTACGTGACACTCCCCTTGCCATTCTTCCTGGCCAATGGTGGTACTGCTTGAGTTGTGATATTTTGGGTTACGGTGACCTCTGAGGATTCTTAAAGGCATGTTACGGTTTCCAGTTGGCCTGTTTTACTGAGATGCAAATTGTAGAGAGAAGAATTGGGGGGTAAAAAACCAATAACTGGAATTGTTTCTACAAAGGCAATCATCCAGACTGACCCAACAATAGTGTATCTGAAACTAAAATCCATTACATAGTGATTTTTCTATTGATCAAGAAATATGGTGAACATATAGAAAGATATTTTTTATGCTACACTGGTGGCCGAGTGTCAAAGTCAAGAATTTTGCAATATGTTTATTGAGAATGTCCATGGGCAGGTTGGCTCGAGTTAATCTCATGTTTCTGTAGAATCTACCCAGTCAATTTTTTTCCCTTTGAAATTCATCCCATAAGTGTCCCTATGATTTACATGGCTTACTTTTAAATTTTGAAATATTATTTGCAAACATTAAAATTTAGTTTTCTGAATCCGGAAGATTATTTTTTCCTACCACACCTTTTAATGTCTTTATTTGACTTTATCTTTTCACATAGTATCCTGTATTTTAATACATTATTTGGAAGTTTGATACTATTTTGTTATCTAAAGACGACCTTCCTTCCTTCCTTCCTTCCTTCCTTCCTTCCTTCCTTCCTTCCTTCCTTCCTTCCTTCTTCCTTCCTTCCTTCCTTCCTTCCTTCCTTCCTTCCTTTCTTTCTTTTCATATTTGACTTTAAGAGTAGACTTTTAATCTCTTACAGTTTTTTGCTCAGGGAAAGCAATACAATACAGATTGATTTAGGTTTGCAGCTGTTGAACTTTTTGTTTAAGTCCTAAGAATTGAAACTCTAAATCTAATAACCTAATAAATCTAATTTAAAATAAAAGTTTATTAAGCAAAGTTAGTTCTGGTCCTTAAAACAAGTTGAGAAATTAAAGATTATTTTAGGGATAGCGTATGTTTTGCATGATAAAAGCCCTGAAGATGTTCCCCGAAAAAAAAATGCCTCAAGGAAATTTCCCGTGCTTCAGTAGCTAAATTAATTAAATTTATGATTTGATTAAATGTATCTTTTATCTGTCAGCATCACTAGGCAGGTCCAATCAGGAAACAAGCTCCACAAGAAGACTAAAACTATATGTTATTGAATACAGATTATAATAACAGAATCCTGATTGTTCCTCGCCTCCCTTCCTTCATATACTCCAATGAATCAGATAGGAACTTACCTGAGTGTATTCTGATTATTATCTTGCTTGTAGACAGCTGTCTCTGAGCTTGCTTCCAGATGTTTTATTACCCAGCGGTATCAGTATAGGCAGCCAATCCCAGATATACTAGCATTGATGATGTTACCTGGTTGGGTCATGAAATATGTACAAGCAAGCAAGCAAGCTTAGAAAGCATCAAGGAGTCTACAGTTTAACTACAAATTTGCAGATATTCTCTTCTATTGGAATGATTTTGCTTCTTGGAACTTGAACTTTTAACCTTCTTTCCTTATGAAACAATTCTTCCATATTTTTCTCAAGGTCCTCTGCCTTACATTCTTCAGTAGATGAATTGACACTATGTATGTATGTATGTAATGTATGTATGTATGTATGTATGTATGTATGTATGTATGTATGTATGTATGTATGTATCAGGGGTGGGTTGCTCACTTACCTTGCTACCGGTGCGCTGTGTGCGCATCACCACATTTCATGCGTGCGCGTGCTTGCTACGTGCACCCGCCCCCTCGCGCAATTTTGCTTCCACGCATGCATGGCAGCAAAATCGTGCTGAAATCTCTCTCGCGCGCACATCCCCTCACGAGATTTTGGCACGATTTTGCTTCCGCGCATGCGCAGAAGCAAAAAATCACCCAAAAATTCATGAAAAAAGATGGCGGCTCCTAGGCACCGGCAACCGACCGCACCGGGTCGGTAGCCTCTTGATGACATCACCAATCTGCCGCTACCGGTGCGATAGAGAGTACCACACCGGTAGGAACCCACCACTGGTATGTATGTATGTATGTATGTATATATATCCCACCTTTTTATTTTTACAAATAACTCAAGGCAGTGAACATATCCAAACACACCTTCCTCCTCCTATTTTCCCCCCAACTTCAAACCTGTGAGGTGGGTTAGACAGAGAGAATAACTGGCCCAAAGTCACCCAGCTGGCTTTCATGGCAAAATGGGACTTGAACTCACAGCCTCCCACTTTCTAGTCTGATGCCTTAACCATTAGACCAAATTGGCTCTGGTTCATATGCACCCAAAACCTATATCACCTCTTTCCTTTGCATTTTGTAATATTTTATATTTAACTTGTCTCCCCCACTCACCCCCGGCCATATGGATTTAGATTTGTTTGAATGGTACATCAGTTTTTAAAATAGGGACTATCTGAAACAGCGGTGAAATCTACTTACCTTCCCTACTGGTTTGGAAACACGCGCTTTTTCACCCTCTGAGCATGCGCAGAAGATTTTGCGCATGCGCAGAGGGTTAAAAAAAGAAAATGGCGATGTCTGGGTAGGTGGGCGGAGCCTCACGCTGCCGGCGCTACCGAACCTCCGGCACCCACCGCTACCGGTACGCCCTAACCAGGCCGAACTGGTAGCATTTCACCCCTGATCTGAAACAAAAATATCAATTTTGGTAAAACATTCATTGTTATCAGAGATGACAATTTTAATTTTCCCATCTTAATATCCCTTCTTAATTCCATCCCATGTCTTAACATAATAAGTTCATACTTATCACAGTAATACTCAAGTATTTTACTTTTTTTCTCCATCTTAAAATTAGATTTCTCCATCAGTTCTATTTGATTTTCTAATTGCTAATTTTCGATAATATCTTTGTCTTCTGATTATTAATCTTAAAACCAAGTCCTTTAATTGTCTCATTCATGTTTCTACCTCCTCTAGTGGATCTTTCAAATCCAAATCATCCACAAATGCCCTTAATTTATAAGTTTATTTCCCATATTGTAAAATGTCAGGTGAAATGAATTTTAACTTTGTACTGGGGAGATATTCTGGAGATAAATACACCTCGCAAAAGAGTTTCCACCAACAATCTTGACGATAAGAGTAGTTTATAAGGGAACATGTCCTCTTTCAGTCATCCACAGATTTTTCCATTTAAAAAAGAAAAAGATTGGTTTAGACAAGGCAGTCTGTGAAATTGATTTTCCTGTGTCTAAACTATGAATAATAAAAGGCATCATAGGATACTTGTAAGAAGAAGAAATACAGATAATTTAGAAAGAAAAAACTGTGCACCAGTACAATGCTGGGATTTAAATATCTGGTAAGGTATTGCTTATACATGATTGTATTCCAATTTTGGATTTATGTTACTTATGTAATAGCTTTTTTATCAGCATCACAACCAATCTCTCTCTCTCTCTCTCTCTCTCTCTCTCTCTCTCTCTCTCTCCTGTAGAGAACTTTCCATTTAGGTCATGATGAGAGAAAAAAATATTCAAAAAACTGTACTAGGGTATTGCAGACTCTGTATGTCTAAAGTAGCTTTTAGATTCTGACCACAGCCTGTAAGTATGTGAATTTAAATCTTATGTTTAGCATAAGCGCTGCTGTTAAACAACATTGAAACTTTACAACAGTTTTGTTAAATACGCAAGAAAGTTACTGGCATACCATATTTTGAAATCTATATTGCTCTAGAGAAGAACTGTGTGACACTCATAAAAAAGATTTATTGTAATACATCTTTTAAAACAATGCATGTTTACCTCATGCTCAAAAATATGCATTTTTGTTTAAGTTCTTTTATTTGTTCATTAATATGGATCAATGAAGGGATTCTGATTTTTTTTGCATAAATCCTATGTCACAGTAGGAGTAAAGCTGACATTATGTCTATTCTGCTGTGGTGAGATTAAACTGTATGGAGACAACTCCTGCACAAGTGAGAGTTTTATTTACTTCTTTCTCCCCTGGGGAAAAAAATAGAATCATGTAACAATCATTTCAGTGAGAAGAAAATGAATATCTGACATTGAATCCAGGAAATACATAGTTAATTTTGCAGTAGACTACTGTAAAGAAGATAGCAGACCTCCCTTGGAATAGGATGAAAGACTCTTGAACAGTAGATATAATTAGGTAGAACCTGCAAACATAGATGATGAATTGAGTTCCTAACAACATATTTAGTTACGTAGTCAGAAAGCAGATGATAAGAAATGTCTCTGGTACAGCCTTTCATGTCAGGCAAAGAAAACACTACTGGGTTATTTAATGGACTAGTGATCTGAATTGGTGTAATATTATTTCATGGCTCCTTATCTTGTGCCTTATAATTAAAGTTGAGATAAGTCAACTCAAATGTTAAAAGCTATAAATCATGAAATTGTATGTAGGGCTAATGCTTTCACCCATTATGTCTATCTTTGCAAATAAGCCATTTGTCACTTTGTTGCATAGCAGCAGTTTTGAAATAGAACCTGCAAAAAATAGCGTCAATGGCTAAAGGTGGCAATGCAGGTTGCCTCTGTAATTTCTCTGGCTTTTCCCTCCTGGAAGACCACCAGGCAAGCAAGAGCCATAATTGTGAGTTCATCTAATGTTTGGGGAGGCCCTACTGCTAATCTGCATGGTTTTATTAGCCCTGAATCAGAGATGATGATGGAAACTAATCAAGGACAGAATCAACCTAGAACTAAGGAGAATTTTCCTAACAGACCAATTAACTAATGGAATGATTTACCTTGAGAAGTTGTGGTTGTTCCACTACTGGAGATTTTTAAGAAGAGATTGGACAGACATTTGTCTGAGATGGTGTTACCTGTTTGAGCAGGGGGACTGGACTAAAGTCCCTTCCAACTCTGTTATTCTGAGATTAGAGAAGAACCTTGAACTGATGGTTTAAATCTGCTTTGTATCAACTATTACTTCAAAAGTATATATTTTAAATGATAACTTCCTTAAAATGGCAGTTGAACTTTGGATGTTGATGTCCATGTTGCTAAAACATTAGGCAGAGTGCTGTTAATAGTTGTAAGGAACATTATTGATTTATTATTATTTATTAGTGGTGCACTGGTTTAGAGGTGGAGCTCTCACCTCACAATCAGGAGGCTGTGAGTTCGATCCTAGGTAGAGGCAGTTATTTCTCTCTCTGGGGATACTGAGAATATATCTGCTGAACAAAACCCTGCATTGGCAACAGGAAGGGCATCCAGCCATTAAAACACTCTGCTAGCTCCATTCAGTTGCCCAGGCTCTACCCCGCAAGGGATTATGGGATCATTAAAAGAAGATGGTATGATGCCTATCTCACCATCAGTAAAACACAGCATAGTAAAAACAATATAAAACATTAAAATGTTAAAACAATGAATATTAGCATTAAAATTAATAAAGATGGCTAAGGAAGGAAGCAGGATACAAACTAGGCACAGGTAGGATATTTTCTCAGTCCAATAGCCACCTTCATCAGGACCTCAGGCCACTCAGCAGAGCCAGGTTCCGGGATCTTACCTCGTGCAATGTTTCAGAGGGTGGGAGCCATGACAGAAAAGGCTCTTCTCCTTGAACCCGCCATATGGAATTCCTTGACTGACAGGGTCCAAGCATGTTTCTTCTGCTAGCATGAGTGGGGAAGGTTGATCCCATTGGGGTGAGCATAGTTCCTCACATATCCTGGACCCATGCCATGAAGGGTTTTAAAGGTGATAACCAACACTGTGAAGCAACGGCAACCAGTACAGCTCACACAACAGTGGTGTTACATGCGCCACCTTGGGGGCTCCAAGAACGGTCTGCGCAGGTGCATTCCATGCCAACTGCAGCTTCTGAATACTCTTCTCAGAGGAGCCCCACCTAGAGCGTGTTGCAGTAGTCCAGATGTGAGACTTGATCATGATAGTAGACTTACACTTTTAAAAAGTGCTTCTTCACACAGAGCATCTCTTCAGCGGCAAAGCGGAAAGAGTCTGACTCCCAAGCATTGGTACTGCCTTTGTACCACCCATTTATTCTTTTCTTGGCTCACCCAAAGACAATATCCCACTGTGAGAAACGGTGTTGGTGGTGTTAATATGCAGCCTTTCCCATCAGAAACTCTAAATCCTCTTGAGTTTTGACCCAGACTTGAAAACTTTGACAGGTTTACAGGCACTTTATTAATGAAGGCATATAGTATTCTGCATACCAATCTTGGTTTTGAGTGGCTTGGGTAAATGTTCCTGTTGATTTATGTTTTACAAGGGCAGAATGGACCCAGTGGAGTAGAATGTTCACACTTAAACGTGAACGATAAAACATCTGTTCATGTGTACTCTGTGCGGCACATGGATCTATGTTTATTTCAGACTCCTGCTTGCTCAGCCCAAGGTCAATCAGGCGACTGTGTATACCAATTTAGGAAAGGTAGACCAATTGCTAAAGTAGGAAATCTGGGATCTGCTAAAAATGCATTTGAAGGTACAGGTAATAGTCGACTTACAACCACAACTGAGTCTAAAATTGAGCAGGACAATTGTTCATGAGTTTTGTTCCATTGTGCAGCTTTTCTTGCCACAGTTGTTAAACAAATCACTGCACTTGCTAAGTGAAACATGAGTTCATTAAGCAAATCTGGCTTCCCCCATCGACTTTGCTTGTCAGAAACCAGCTGGGAAGGTTACAGATGGTGATCACATGACCTCCGGACAGTTTAACTGTCATAAATACATGCCGGTTGCCAAGCATTTGAATTTTGATCATGTGACCATGGAGATGTTGCATTGGTCCTCATGGTGAAAACCGGTCATAAGTCACTTTTTTGGTGCTGTTGTAACTTTGAACACTAAATGAATGATTATAAATCAAGGAATACCTGTATTGTCTTGAATTTTACAACATATTTAGATCAGTATCACTTCAGAATTAATGGATTAGAGGTTTTTCACCACAACAGCAAATTGAAGAACATTTAAGCAAAAACAGGGTCGAAACTTAATGGATTTTTTTTTTTTTGCTATTTTAAAAATGTTTTACTTCCTGTCATCCTTTCCTCCCCAAATTTTAATTCTCTTCCTTGCAATTTCCTTCGATTTGGAAATGGGAATATCTCTTTTATATCTCTATCACCATGATATAAAAAAGTTCTTGAGACTCTAGAAAGAATGCAGAAAAGACCAACAAAGATGATCAGGGGGCTGAAGGCTAAAACATATGAAGAACAGTTGCAGGAATCAGGTATGTTCTAGTTTAATGAAGGAAGGATTGGGGTGACATGATAGCAGTGTTCCAATATCTAAGGGGCTGCCACAAAGAAGAGGGAATCAACCTATTCTCCAAAGCACCTGTAGGCAGAACAAGAAGCAATGTGTGGAAACTAATCAAGGAGAGAAGCAATCTAGAATTAAAGATAAATTTCTTGTCATTGAGAAAAATTAACCAGTGGAATGACTTGCCTCTAGAAGTTGTGGGTGCCCCAGGAGTGGGTTGCTCCTGGTTCATCCCAGTTCTAAGAACCGGTAGCGCCAGGGCGGGAGGCTCTGAGCAGAAGCATCGCGCGTGCACGCAAGCAAACCGGTAGTAAAAGGTTTTAGAACCCACTACTAATGATGGTGCTCCATCACTGGGGATTTTTAAGATGAGTTTGGATAGCCATTTGTCCGGAATGGTATAGGTTGGATAACTCTAGTATTCTGCCACAGAAGAGTCTGCAAGTTTCCATTCTAGGCTGTTACATATAGCATTTCAGATAAAACACTGCAATGCATCATAACAACATCTAATTCTATATTGATCTCTTTTTATATTTTACATCTTCTGCGTATATCTTGACTATGGTTGACTCAGCCTTCCATCCTTCCAAGGTGGGTAAAATGAGGAGCCAAATTGTTGGGGGAAATATGCTGACTCTGTAAACCTCTTAGAGAGGGCTGTAAAGCACTGCAAAGCAGTATATAAGTCTAAGTGCTATTGCTGTTGCTATGGGCGCAGAACTGTCACGATAGGTATTTAAGGACCAGACTTTTCCACAGCTGGAGGTGATGCATCATAAAATGGCTCTTAGATTCTCTAGATCGAATGTATTCAGGCCTTCAAATCCCAGCTTAAATTGGTTATGAATGATGCTCTCTGACTTTTAACAATATGACTTAGCTATTTGGCTGTTTATGGCAGCACTTTACTTTTTTCTTAGAACTCCCTTTAGACTCTCACTTTCTGGCATGCCTGTTGCAATTAAATATGTAATATCTTCCAGGTTTGGCATAACAAAAAGGAGTTAATCAGATCTTGATGTCAGCAAGGCTGATGAACTGTGGAAGACATCAGAAATGATTTTTTTTAATGC
Source organism: Diadophis punctatus similis (assembly GCA_023053685.1). NCBI lineage: Eukaryota > Metazoa > Chordata > Lepidosauria > Squamata > Dipsadidae > Diadophis > Diadophis punctatus. Next base: position 43,416,789 of record JALIGW010000007.1, on the reverse strand, counting down.
AAAATAAATGGAACTATTTTGGACTATTTTCTTCTTCTTTTTTCCCAGTATTGAATGCCCAGGATATCTATTGCATTAATTACTTGATGTCACAATGGGTGATTGTCATTCATGCGGCTTCCAAATTTTTGGAGATTTTTTTTTTTTTTTAAGAAATTATATTGGTGAAATTTGATAGCAAACTGTTGAACAGAGGTGTACTTTCTCACTCATTTTGGCAGGAATGAAAGCAAAAAGGGTGTATCAGCTAAAGGATAGTCTTAGAACAACTGAAATAAAAGTAACCACAGGTACTTAGAACAACCCAAAAATTGTAGCTTTGCCCACTTACAAACTATTCTATTGTCATTTCATTTTACCACCCAGAGTCATTGGGATCTGGGTGGCATACAAGTTCAATATTGTTGTTGTTGTTTTGGTTGCTGTCACACCTATCATATTAATCCTGTTTTACGTCAATAAGCTTCTTCCATAGGGGAGGAATGGAGATGAGATTGACAACTTATCAGTGTCATCAGTGAGAATCTGATCCAGTACATCATGCCGTTGATATAAAATTAAACTGACAAAATATTTCATTCACCAGAATTTGACTAAGAAGCATAGTTTCTCAAGAAAAGCCTTTATTTTGAATGCAAGTTTATGCTCCCATTTAAAAAAATATATTTTCAAATGGTCATTGCAGCATGATTAATAAAGGATATTGTACACCAAGACCAAAACCACTTCGAAGAGTGGAATGCCTTCGGATACAGGTAGCCTCGTTTAGTGACCATTCAAAGTTAGAACAGCACTGAAAATAGTGACTTATGACTTTTTCACACTTAACAATAGCTGTGTGATCCCCATGATCATGTGATCAAAATTCAGATGATTGGAACCTGATTCATATTTAGGACAGATGTCATGTGATCACATTTTCTGACCTTCTGACCACCAAAGTCAACGGGGAAGCCATTCATTTAACAACCATGTTGATAACTTAACAACGGCAGTGATTCACTTAACAACTGTGGCAAGAAAGATTGTAAAATGGGACAAAATTCACTTAACAAATGTCTCACTTAGCAACAGAAATTTTGGGCTCCATTGTGGTCATAAGTCGAGGACTACCTGTAGTTAACGTTGCTATCACATCCTATATCCTCCCGAATTGAAAGCTGGTATCGTTTCCTCCTCCACTTTGGACTTTCTTACTCTCCATGCTAGATGGCCGTTCGTAATTTATGTTTTCAGACTTCCTATCATAGGAAATTTAGCTCTTAATGTGTCTTCCACAAATGTGGATTCTTTAAATAATTCCTTAGTTTGAAACATGTTTTCCCATGCAAGATTTTCAGGTTTATTTAAAGCATAGGTATCAAACTCGATTGTGTCACATGAGGTCACGTGACTTTTTTGCCTTTGCAGAGCTGGGGTGGGCGTGGCCTGCGTGTGATGCATCCAGCCCGTGGGCCGCCAGTTTGACACTCCTGATTTAAAACAATCTTTAGTACAAACGCTGGTTTGCAGCGATCATTTGTCTCTTAAGTGTAGCTCCACAATCTGATTCAGCTTGATCATAGTGCAGTTAGTCCTTGTTTAATGTCCACTCAATCTGTTACAACAGCACTGAATGAGGAGTACCTGTGATGAGTTCTTGTAGTTCCAGCTGTTGCAGTGTCCCTGTGGTTACATGATCACAGGGCACTTGGTGACTGCCCCACAACTATGAGGCTACACGGAAACTAGCAAGCAATTTCTCTGACCATGACAGAGATGGGTTGCTCCCGGTTCGGACCGGTTCTGTAGAACCAGTAGCGGGAATTTTCCCCTGCTCGCTGAACCAGGAGCGATCGCCGGTTTGCCACGCCCCCAAACAGGCTCTAAACCGCCATCTTGTTTTTGGCTTCTGGTTTTTGATTCTGCGCATGTGCAGAAGCTGGTTTTTGATTCTGCGCATGTGCAGAAGCTTGGTTTTTGGCACTGCGCATGTGCTCGTGCGGCGCGGGAGGAAGCAAACCGGCGGCGAAGTAAGTTAAAACCCACCCCTGGACCTTGAACTTGGGAATCTGGTCTTGGAGGAATCTCAAAAGAAAATTTCTGCACTGCTCTTCAGGATGTGGCAACAGAAATGATATTTCTGCCTCCCATAACAACAAACTTTGTCTGGAAAGTATCTCTTCCCTAAAGAGGATGAGCAATAGCCGTTATTATTATTACTATCCTTGAGCAGTACTTCACAACAGCTCTTCTGATCTTTTTGCTCAAAGACAACTTGACACTTTATCTCAAAGACAATGTAAGAAGAGGGCCTGGGGATACATGCTAGCACAACTAACAGATACAAACAGTTCCCACCCACCCCCATTCTTAGCTAATTAAATGTCACCCCAAAGAAAGGGAAAAAATGATAAATTATCTAAATATTTGCAAGCAAGTCAGGTTAAAATCTATTTAATTCCAGGTGGGGTTAACAATCCAGATGGCCTGCTATTACTTACACAAATATTATCAGTATCAACATATTGATTTACCGAGCACCAAATAGCTTTCCAAATAGATCTCTTGAATGGGAGTTGTATTCCTTTTCAGACAGTCTAAATCCTCTTATCTTCCTCTGAGGAATAAAACATTTGTCCCCATTTAAATTACTGTATACCAAACTTGAGCTTTCCATGACATTAAAAATCAACTTTAATTTTGATCATAGACTTAGTTCTACAACAGACAATCTAATTTCTGCTGAAATTCTTAATCTAAAGAACTTATGACCATAATTGTGATCAAAATTTCCATTGCTAAGCAAGGGGGTTGTTAAGTGACTCATGGCTGATTTTACAACCGTTTCCCCCATGGTTGTTAAGTGAATCACTGCAGCTGTTAAGTAAATCACCTAGTTATTAAGGGAATCTGGCTTCCCCACTGATTTTGCTTGTCAGAAGATGGCTGGGAAGGATGCAATTGGTGGTCACCTAACTATAGGATGATGCAACAGTTCTAAATACATGTCAGTTGCCAGGCACCCAAATTTGGTGACCACAGGGATACTGCATTGCAGGGGTGGGTTCCTACTGGTGCGGTCCACTCTGTCGTTCCGGTAGAGGCCCGCCGATTGCGCAATTTGCGCGCGACAGCTCCGGTAGTATCTTCGCCGGTCCCTCACACGGCGCCATCTTTTTTTTCTGAATTTTTGGCCTTTTTTTGCTTCCTGTGCATACACGGAAACAAAATATTGCAAGGCGACACGTGCATGTGAGATTTTGGCAATTTTTTGCTTCCACGCATGCGCGGAAGCAAAGAATTGCCGAAATTGCGTGTGCACGTGCATCCCCTCGTGAGATTTCGGCTATTTTTTGCTTTAACCACAGAGGAACTCGCCCTTGCTGCATTGGTTGTAAATTTGCGGACTTGTAAATCACTTTTTTCGGTATAACTTCAAACAGTTGCTAAACTAATGGTTCTAAGTCAGGAACTACCGTATCTGTACTCAATTTTTACCAAGTCCACATTTAGTTAAGCAAAATGCCCTCAAAGATAAGAAAAAATACCTCTAGAAGAATGTCATATCTAGAGAGGGCTTATTAACTTTTTTTTTTTGCCACATTCCCAAGAAAGGAGATTAGAAAAAGCAGAGATTATTTCAAGCTTGAAGGCATTATTTTAACTCTCTTATCCTCTGTCTCTGTAACAGCTGAATCAATTCAATAAGTGACTCAGAGATATCCACAGAAAGCAGGTATAAATTAACAAGGCTATATAGCTGTTTCCAACATACCAGGTAAAGAGAAAATTAATGGCCCCAGATAAAATTTTGATTTCATGCTTAAATATTTTAGTCCTCCGAGGGTGTTGGGTGGACTTTCTTCTTACTGCTGTATTCTGGACCAGATGCAATTTATAAGTGGTTTTCAAGGGCCGCCCCACGTAGAATGCATTGCAGTAGCCCATATGTGAGATATCCAAACCATCATTGACTATCCAAAGGCCTCCCAGTTCAGATGAATTTGTTTGAAGTTCTCCTAGCTACATCTGCCATCTGACCTTCAAGTAGAAATGTGAGTTGAAGAAGATCCTCATATTTTGTTCTAACCTTGAAGAGGAAAGTCCAAGACCATTGAAAACTAATTTTCAATGGTGGTCCAAATACCCACAGCCACTCAGTCTTGTCGGGGTTGAGGTTGAGTCTGTTCTTCTCCATAAAGGCCCCCACAGCCTGCCACTGGAAGAACCTCATGACCGCACCATCTAATGAGTCCAGGGTCATATTATCTCAGTATCATTGGAATACTAATGGTACCAACTCCGAACTGGTGGGTGACCCTATCCAGCAGCCTCATTTAGACGTTAAACAAGAGAATTAGAAATAGTGTTGAGTGCTGAGTCATCGGGGGCTCAGGCTTGGGCTGTACCCCACCTTAGAGAAAGTAGAAGCTTTGCAACACTGTGGCCTCATTCCTATACTTACTAACCCACCATTTCTGATGAACTATTCCACATGTAAGATTACTATATACAATTTTGGAGCACACTTATTTTGAACATTTGGCTGCTGCATATTCCATTTCTGGTTAAATTCCTCAATACAGATAGTCCTCGACTTACAGCAGTTCGTTTAGTGACTGTTTGAAGTTGCAATGGCACTGAAGAAAGTGACTTATGACCATTTTTCACACTTACGACCGTTGCAGCATCCCCAACATCACATGATCAAATTTCAGGCAAATGACCCATATTTATGATGTTTGCAGTATCCCAGGGTCACTTTTGCAACCTTCTGACGAACAAAGTCAATGGGGAATCCAGATTCACTTAACAACCGTGTGATTCACTTAACAACTGTGGCAAAAAAGGCCATAAAATGCAGCAAAACTCATTTAACAAATGTTTCACTTAGCAACACAAATTTTGGGCTCAGTTGTGATTACAAATCAAGGACTACCTGTAGGTTGATGAAGTAGTTTGGCAACACCCGTATTTACCCGTATTGTAAATTATCCACAGCGTAGTATGGCCTGCAGAGTGAAAAGTCTAGCATAATTAATAAAGCAAAATAGATGTCTTTTTTGGAACTTCCTTGCGTTTTCAATTATTCATAAGATGTTATGAACGTGTTCTAGGATCACCTAAAAGTGTTGGGGCAACTACAAAAGTATCAATTTCTTTTTCGGGAAGAAACGGCTCTAATGCTGGTAAATGGAGGATTAGATTCATTGCTACTTCCCTTTTATGAAGGTGTCACCGCATCACCTTTTTACAGATGTTCTAGATTTATTTCCAGCCCAGGAATTTAGGAGAGTTCTTTGCCTTGAAGTCATGATGGTGATGGCAGCGAAGAAACAGTGACCTGCATTAAATAAGAATTATATAGCATTAAGCCCTTTAAGACAGATCAGTGTATCACAGATTAAAGCAGCAAGGTTTATACATGATTTCCACCACCCTCTGGCCAGCTAGCAAATATTATAACCCAAAGCCACAATGCAATACCATAAGAGCAAATCTCTCTGAATTAAAGTGTGCGTGCGTGTGTGTGTGTGTGTGTGTGTGTGTGTGTGTGTGTGTGTGTGTGTGTGATCATAAATTCTTACCTTAGATTCTTTGCAGCAAGAGTGGTAACAGAAGAAAAGCTTTTTGTATTGCTAATAAATTTTAAAAATTGCACCACCAGTTGGGAGACATACACAGCAAAGAACAACAATAACAAGTAGAAAACGTTCTTATCTCCCTGATTTGTCTTCTCCGCCTAAACACAAAAAATTAAATTAAAATCCCTCCTTCTTGCCACCCAGATTTACAATGCCTCTTGGATTTTTTTCTTCACCTAAAAAAACAAAACAAACAAAACCCCATTCTTCTTCTAAAAATATTCCACAATTGATTTATTAACAGTTTTTTTTTTAAAAAAAAACCTTTCTCTGGTGCCTTAACTCTTGGAAATGATGTTATTTTGAAAAACAAAATAAAAACAAGAATCCCATTCCTCCTTTACAAAAAACAGCAGTGAAACCACTCACTATTGGTTTAGGGGTTAAAGAAAATTGAGAGGGAATCTGGTCTTACTACTTGGCCAACTATTAGGATTTTCTCCTATCACTCATACTCACTTGTTATGGGTGTAAGATTGTTAAAAAGATATCCAGCCTGGAACTAAGGATACATTTCCTGACAGTGATAATAATTAATCAGTGGAATGGTTTTGTTCCTGGAATTTTGGGTTCGCCATCACTGGAAGTTTTCAAGAATAGATTGGACAACCATTTGACCAGGATGGAATAGAGAACTGATAGAAGGTAATGATTGTAGCTCAGGATTGAACTTCAGGGTCCTTGGGTGCGTTGAGCTTGGTGGTTTTCTTGCAGATGTTTCAGTACCAATCTAGGTGATATCATCATGATGTATATGCTACCTAATTTGTTAATGAAGTGTCAGCAAGAAAACCACCAAGGTCAGAGATTTCCAAGAAACCCAGGTACAGGGTCTCCTGCCTTGGACAGGGGGTTTGACTAGAAGACCTTCAAGGTCCCTTCCAGTCCTATTCTATTCTATTCTATTCTATTCTATTCTATTCTATTCTATTCTATTCTATTCTATTCTATTCTACTCTACTCTACTCTACTCTACTCTACTCTAGAGGGAAATCACTTCACTTGGTAGATTGTGCAAATCTGTTGCCGAACTGTTAGAATTATTGTTCTGCTGTCAGCAGGGGAGGAAAAAAGCCTGACAATTATTAGATGTTCATCATACATTTCTCAGAAATCAATATTTATATTTGGCATTCAGCAAATGCAAGAAAGGCTTAAGTTGCCGACTACATAAAGCACAGAAGATACTTAAACATGGTTTTTTTTTTAAAAAAAAGAAGAAACAATCAGCACACAGCTTAAAGGGGATTCTATAGCAATTATTTTTGGCACTGAGCTTTCTATAAGCATTATTTTCAATATACTTTGAGATGAGATCCTCAGCTCTCAAAACGTCTGAATTACTTAAGATTCCATAAATAGTCTTTGCAGTGAAATCCAAATTTTGCAAGTCCACTTTACAATGGAATCGGCATCTGGTGGCTCATAGCCTGCATGAAACCTGGAAGCTGCCAGCTTTGTGTATTGTATTTTAGCTGCAGCTCCTGTAGATACTTAATTTTAGATACTGTTTTTCATGACAGTTCTTGCCCTTAGGACTACATGCAGAATTGAGGTTTTGTGAAAGGTGGGATATGTGATCTGTAATTATCCAATTTTCTTGCTTTTTTCCTCAGGGTCCTTGTTTGCCAAGTATCACTTATGTCTGGTTCTTCAAATCCATTCCATTGCAACTATTTCTTTCATAGCAGGAATAAAAAGGATGCTCAAGCCTTGTTTCTTATCATTGCATCTGTACACTTTTGTCTGGAATGTATGGTTGGTTTTTTCTTAATTTTTTTTTATTTTTATTTTTATTCATTGCACGCATTCCTTGAAAGCACTCTTGCCCTCTTGAAGTTCCTAAATGCAAAAGAGGTCTGGATATCTATGTCTTCAATAGTAGAAGATATTTTTAAGTGTGTGATACTTTTTCTCATCCCTGTGAGATAAATGTCTCATCAGAAACCCTTGTCCACTTTTATTGAAGGCAAAAGAATCCTACAGTTTGACAACCCTGGATATAAAATCTGAATCTACATGCAAGATGAAATTTGTGGATTTCAATCTCCACTGTATGCTATAACATACAGTAACACCTGGCTACTGAATCATGATAATTTAAGATATTTAACATTAAGAATGAACCTCAAAACATAGTAATGGGGAAGTTAAGAGTAAACTCTGAATCTTCACAATGGGAATAGCATTATGGAATAAAGCCACAGAATTGCAGCTTCATTCCATAATGCTATGGATTCCAGGAGTCCTTTACATTCTTAAAAATGACTTGGGACCATACAGAGCTTTGTTTTCTGTGGGTTATTTTATTTGTAATCTTATATATGTTTGACAAATAAATAAATGAACTAAATATTAGAAATTAGAACTGAGAAATTTTAAAATATTTGACTTCACAGATATCCTGAAAGAGTGTTGGGGATCCCTAAGCACCCCCAGACCACATTTTGAGAATCGCTGGAATAATGGCTCAACCACAGTAAAATAAACTGTATTCAACTGTATTCAACTAATTGGATAACCATTTGTCTGAAATGGTATGGGGATGTGATGGCGAACCTATGGCACGCGTGCCACATGTGACACGTGGAGCCATATCTAAGGGCACATGAGGCTTTGCCCTATGTCAGCTCCAGCGCACATGTGCGCGCTGGCCAGCTGATTTTCGGCCTTCTGAAGGGTGGGGGAGGCCATTTTCGCCCTCCCCAGGCTTCAGGAAAGCCTCCGGAGCCTGTGGATGGTGAAAAACAGCCCAACGGCCCAACAGGAAGTTTGTTTCTAAACTTCCAGTTGGGCCGTTGAGCCGTTTTTCACTCTCCCCAGGCAAGTTCAGAAACTAACTTCCGGTTGGGGTGTTTGGCTGTTTTTCACCATCCACAGGCTCCAGAGGCTTTCCTGAAGTCTGGGGAGGGTGAAAAATGACCCAACGGCCCAACCGGAAGTTCATTTCCAGTTGGCCCATTGGGCTGTTTTTCACCATCCACAGGCTCCGGAAGCTTTTCCGAAGCCTGGGGAGGTCGAAAAATGGCCCAACTGGCCTACCGGAAGTCCAGAGGTTTCAGTGAGGCCTGCGCGGATGCACGGAGGGGCAGCATGAGAGGTTCTGCGTGCATGCGCTATGGAGAGGGCATTGCATTATGGGTGTAGGCACGCATGTGCACCCTTTTGCCACCCAAACAAAAAAAGGCTCACCATCACTGGTATAGAGTTTCCTGCCTAAGCAGGGGGTTGGAGTAGAGATTTCCAAGGTCCCTTCCAACTCTTCCTCTCCTCCTCTCCTCTCCTTCTATTCTATTCTATTCTATTCTATTCTATTCTATTCTATTCTATTCTATTCTATTCTATTCTATTCTATTCTATTCTATTCTATTCTATTTAGAATAATGTCTTCTAGAGGCTGAAATATTAGATAGGACAACTCTCCACAGAGGACCTGACCTCAACATCTATCTTCTAGTGACTGCCTTGCCTGCATCTTCCTATGAATTCCGCTTGTGAAAGTGATAAGATGCTCAACTGTATTCTTTTTCTGGTGATTAAAAAGTAAACAAGGGAAAAATGTATATTTTTCTGTGCAAACTCCTGGCCTTGTAGCACAGAGGCATGTATCTTTTTTTCCTTTAAAAGCTATGCCAATCTTATAAGGGAAAAAGTAAATCCACTTTCATTTTAAGAAAATAAAATAAACAAGATGTAGAAAAACTAATTATTTTTTTAATTTACAAAAATATGAATAATGTTCTAAGCCACGGGTCGCGTTACGTTGCCATTGTGTGGCGTTTCATGATTTTTTTCCCATTCACAGAGCTGGGGTGAGCGTGGCCTGTGCGTGATGCATCCGGCCTGCAGGCCACCAGTTTGACACCCCTGTTCTAAGCAGATGACAAAATGGTGTTGGTCTGCTACAGTTAGTGAGTTTGGATGGATCCCTGGAAGAAGGCTTGTATTAAATGATATTTCATATCATAAGAAATTGATAATGAGAAAATCTTCACAGCATAAGCTAGGAATTAAAATTCTGAGGTTACATAGATTTTGCTACTATTCTTAGAAAAATTAAGCCTGTGAAAAGATTAAGCCCATGAAATCAGCACCATGCAGAAAAATAAAGGTAGAAATTCAAACAAAGTTTTCTGACTGGATTTGCTTACCTATTTCTTAGGGACTGGATTCCCAAAGTAAAAATCCTATGATTGATTTCCTGGATTTTTATAAATTTTTGTAAGATACAAGATGGCTCTGTCACCACAAAATCTGTTTGCTCTCAGTTTAACACCAAATTGTAGATAAATGGGAATGAGGTGGTGTTGGAAGAGGACAGTAACAAATAAGTATCTCAGCCAGAGGTGGGTTCCTACCGGTTCTTTAGAACCGTTAGTAACTCGGCAATGACATCACGGAGCCAGTTCTGTCGGTGTTTCCATGGGCGCCACCATCTTGGATTTTGCTTCTGTGCATGTGCAGAAGCTATTCTTTTGATTGCTGCGTGCATGCGCGCGTGCGCGCATGCGCACGGCGCGACCCTGAGCAAACTGGCAGCAAAAGGATCCAGAACCCACCCTTGATCTCAACTAGAGAGTTATAATTGATTAGTGTCTATTTCTATGGATACATTACATGCTTAATTTCTTAAAGTTTGTCCCCAAGAAGTTTTTATTTAGAAAACAGGGCTAGTAAAAACTATGCTACAAGAATAAGAGGCACATATTTTTATGCTGAAAGATAGTATAGCTTGTATAATTTGAGCATCCAACTAAAGAAAAAAATGTACACATACTTAAAGGGAGTTCTCAACTTACGACCAGTTTTTTAACTACTGTTCGGTTATGATGGACCCTCCCAAAGCTACCTGTGACCTCTTTTCAAAGTTACTATGGACACCCGCCCCTGAGTCACATCATTGCATTTTGGATGCTTGGCAACTGGCTCACTTTTTTGGCTGTTGCCATCATCCTGTGGTTATGTGACCACGATTTGCAATGGGTTTTTTTGCTGGTTTTGAGCATTTACATTTAATTTCGGGGGGGAGGGATATTGACTGGGGGAAATTAATTAGCTTAACAACTGATGCATTAAAAACTGCCACCAAAAATGTTGAAAAATCAAGCCCATCTACGTGATGCCTTGACTTACAACCTCAAAAACTTACAACTGTCATTCTGTGCTCAATTATAGCCATAGTTCGAAGAGTACCTGCACTTGTTGGCTGAGAATGATAAAACGTCCAGAAATGGAAAGACAATTCCATTTCTTGATGCTTTATCACCCACAGCTTTCAGAAATGGAGGACAGCAGGTGTTGGACAAGATTGCTCCATGAATCAAATGTTCTTTCTCTATTTGTCCTCTTTTTCTTCCTGGCCAGCAAAGTATACAGAGAAGGGCAAAGATGAGTATCAAAAGAAACCAGCTATGGTTCATTATTCTCCCATTCTTCTAATGGTAAAGGTTCCCCCTGTCCAGTTGTGCCCAATTCTAGGGAGCAACGTCCATCTCTGTTTCTTAGCCAAGGGAGCCAGCATTGTCCGAAGACACTTCCATGGTCACGTGGCCAGCATGACTATACACCAAGGTGCACAGAACGCTGTTGCCTTGCCACCAAAGTGGTACCTATTTATCTACTCACATTTGCATGCTTTCGAACTGCTAGGTGGTAGGGATGGTATTCACTTACCTTCCCTACCGGTTCACAAATGTGAGCGGGCGCCTCCTCCACACATTCACATGTCCCTCCGCGCATTCACTTTGCTCACACGCATGCCTTCCGTGCATGTGCCTGGCCTAAAAAATGTGCCTAAATAGGACAAAATAGAGCCGGGGCGGGGGGGCACCCACGATTTTCACTACCGGTTCAGGCGAACCGTTCCGAACCATCTGAATACCACCTCTGCTAGGTGGGCAGGAGCTAGGGCAAGTAATGGGAGCTCACCCCATCACATGGCACTCAGAGCTTATATCTTTTCAGCTGACAAGCCCAGGTATCTTTAACCACTGAGCAGGGGCGGGTTCCTAATTTTTTTACTACCACTCTGTGGGTGTGGCTTATTTTGTGGGTGTGGCTTGCCAGCCTTGGGACTGGGTGGGCGTGGGCCTCGGGAGCTTGGCAGCGGCCGGAGAAGCAGGGGGGCATTGCCCACCCACAACGCAGCCCCCCGCAGCGGGAGCAGCAAGACCGCAGCAGCAGTTCTTCTAGGAGGCTCCGTCCGGCCTGAATGCTTCTCCCCATTCGATGATTTTAGGCTCCTGCTGCCCATTCCCCCTCCCCTCAGCAGCTCGAGAAGCCTCAAACGTGCGAAAATGCCTGGGATCATCACCACGCGTTTGTGGCTTCTTGGACTGCTGAAGGGAGGGGAACTGAAATAGATCCTGCCGCCCATTCTTTCAGCGTCTCACGCACTCCCTCAGCCATCCTCCCCTGCTTGAACTCACTGTGGGGTAGGAAGGCAGCACATGTGCAGTGCCAGAAGCTCGGCTTCTGGGCATGCGCAGAAGAAAATTTAAAAAAAAATAAAAAAAAAATTTTTTTTTAAAAAAATGGCGATGCCCAGGCACTGGCAACCGACCGCACCGGTACTGTGACGTCACCAGCGGGCCGCTACCGGTGCTATAGAGTTGACCGCACTGGTAGGAACCCACCACTGCCACTGAGCCATCATGCCCCTTCTCATTCTTCCTGGCTAATGCAATTAACTACAGTATGTATACACCACACACAAACACATACTAATTTATTGGTGTACTGCAAACAATTCTGGAAGCCACATAAATTTACCCTTCCTTGTTTATGAATCAGCTAAGACGTGTTTTGAGAAGAGTGGAAGGGGGCATGATTAGTTGGGGAGAAGACATTTCCCTGCATTATAAAAGCATTATAAAAGCTGCCATTCAGAAAATGATGGATATGATAAGAAATTGGGAGGGACAGGCTAATAATATCTTTGGGGAGATCAGTAGTAGGAGAGGTTAATTAAGACCCCACGCTGGTTTTAAATAAAATAGCAAGGCAATATTCAGCTACCTCAACAGGATGCCTAATATATCAATGAACACTTGAATCTGTTCATCATTGTGTAGTGAGATAGATTTTAACAACTCTTATTTTCCTGTCCATTACTTACACAAAAGCCCCATAAGAAGGAAACGTATCCACATGATGCTTTGATTCCTTACTGGAAGCAACAGGAAAGTCCAATTATCATTATTCTAAATGCAGGGCTGCAGCTGTGATATCTGAATGGAAGGCTTAAACAATGAGCTACAAGTGGCTCTCTGCAGTTTAGGAATTCTCCACTAATGTATTTTGCATTATTAGGAGCCTCATTCAGCTATTTAACAGCTCACCTGTACCTGAGATAGTTAAGCTACATCTTCAGCCATCAAAGTAGATGGGAAGAGAAAGATTCTTATTTTAAAGCAGAAGATAGTAACACTGGCTGAAGGTGTACATGCTGAATGACAGAAACAGGGTTGGGAGAGAAGAAGACTCAATCCAGCAATCGGGGTTGGAAAATACAAAGATCTAGTGCAAAGTCTCTGTATGTAAGGATTCTGGTGCTAATGTACAGTATATGTACAGTACAGAGGTGGGTTCCTGCCGGTGCGGTTAATAGCTGTTATTCGGCACAGAGCCGAAGACGCTGCTGCCGTTCGCGGCACGGGGGCTTTCCCCAGACGCTGCCGCCGCCCGCATGGACGCCGCCGTTTGTGTTCTTTTGCCCTCTGTGCATGCGCAAAGCATTCTGCATGCGCAGAGGGCAAAATAACACAATTGGCAGCGTCCATGCAGGCGGGAAAAGCGCCCAGGGAAAGCTCCTGCGCTGCGAACAGCAGCAGCGTCTTCGGCCCTGCGCCGAACAACAGCTATTAACCGCACCGGCAAAAACAGGCAGGAACCCACCTCTGGTACAGTACCTGTGTTTGTGTGCAAAACAAAAATCCTTTCTTACCCTCGATGGGTGATAACCAAAGCAACAATAGAATTCACACCAGAGCTTCTCCTCTTGGGAATATTCCAAAAAGATCACAATCAAAATATTAAATATTTAATATTACAGATTACTACCGCAGCCAGGATAGTGTTTGCACAGACTTGGAAAATCTCCAGCTTCTCATATTCATTCTTCCTGTTATGGTCACTTGGAACCACTATATCTATCATCATGGCTCTCTGCTGACCCTTGCTACTACTACCAGTGTCTGGTTGATTGGCTTAATATTTGCCTGGAAGTCCCACAGGATCTTAGCTTTCTTATTCTACAGATCTTCTCCCATCTGCACTTGGAAAGATCTAGCCCAAACACAGTGCAGATGTTTGTTTGTTTGTTTGTTTTTTATTTGTCAAGCATATATTATTAAAGCAAAGTATAAACAGTAAAATTATGATTGTATATACATGTAATAGTACAAGCATGAATAAGAGTATAAGAGGTATGAATATATGTGTACATTAGGACAGGAACGGTAGACACGAATGTGTGCTTATGCACGCCCCTTACCGACCTCTTAGGAATGGGGTGAGGTCGATGGTAGATAATCTAAGGTTAAAGTTTTTGGGGTTTGGGGAAGAAACTACTGAGTCAGGTAAAGTGTTCCAGGCATTGACCACTTTGTTGCTGAAGTCAAATTTTTTGCAATCAAGTTTGGAGCGGTTTACATTAAGTTTGTATCTATTGTGAGCTCGTGTGTTATTGCGGTTGAAGCTGAAGTAGTCATTAACAGGTAGGATGTTGTGGCAGATAATTTTGTAGCTACACTTAGGTCGGATTGAAGGCGGTGTAGTTCTAATTTTTCTAGTCCTAAAATTTCAAGTCTGATTTCATAAGGAATTCTGTTGTGAACAGAGGAATGTAATAACTCTTCTTGTGAAGTATCTCTGGACATTCTCAATTGTGTTAATGTCTGATATGTTCCTATACACAATGCCAGCTGTGTGGTTGTGTTGCTCAGTGCATGCTGTTCCTGCCAGCATCTTACACTCTCCAACTATGTATTGAATTGTCTCTGAAGTTTCTCTGCATAGTCTGCACCTCAGATCCTTTTTTAATGTGGTAGATCCTGCTTCTATGAATCTAATGCTTAATGTCTGTTTTTGTGCTGCTATGCTTATTACCTCAGTCAGTTCTGGTGTGTGTGTGTGTGTGTGTGTGTGTGTGTGTGTGTGTGTGTGTGTGTGTGTGTGTGTGTGTGTGTGTTTAGCAAACAAAGAGATGAGCTCTGGAGGCCATCTGGATTTTTGCAACCCAGTTATGAATCAAACCTTTATTATAGCCCTAAAGCCTAAAGATACTAAATGTGCAGATACATAAACTGGCTGGTCTTAGTCTAATATGAACCTACAATAACTAGGAGGAAGCAAATGAATAGGAAAGAAGCCACGCACACAAAATTAATGAATAAAGATAAAGTAGTCTTTACTCCGCTAGTCACTGCTGACAATAGGGCAGTGATGGCGAACCTTTTTTGGCTTGGGTGCCAAAAGGGTGTGCGCGCGCGCAATAGCGTGTGCGTTTGTGCCCACACCCATAATGCAATGCCCTCCCCCCGCGCAAGCACACAACCCCTGCACTGCCCCCCCCCCCGTGCACGCACACAGGCCTCACTGAAGCCTCCGGACTTCCAGTAGGCCCTTTCCAGTAGGACTTCCAGTAGGCTGTTTTTTGGCGTTCCCAGGGTTCAGGAGGCTTTCCTGAAGCCTGGGGAGAGCAAAAACGGTCAAAAAGAAGCCCAAAAATCAGTTGACCAGCGCACACATGTACGCTGGAGCTGATATAGGGCAATGCCTCACGTGCCCTCAGATATGACTCCGCGTGCCACCTGTGGCACCCGTGCCATAGGTTCGCCATCACTGCTATAGGGGGTTGGTACTCCTCTCCGTTTCAAGTCAGCACAGTCAAAGACATTTCCACGGACATGTGGCCAGCATGACATCACAGAGCACTGTTACCTTCTCACCAAAGTGGTACCTATTTATCTATTCACATTTGCATGCTTTCAAACTGCTAGGTTGGCAGGAGCTGGGGTGAGGATGGGAGCTCACCTGGTAGCATTGCGCATGGAAACCAGGCTGCCGCCTTTCCAGTTGACAAGCCCGGCCTCTTAACCGCTGAGCTAACGTGCGGCCCTTAATGAGTGATGTTGAAAATTACTGTACAAATGTAGTCTATATGTATTTACAAGACTGTGTATTGGTGCTTATCTACCTTCTATATTGACTTAGCATCGATATGTACTCTGGTATCAACTTACCGTATTTTTCGGAGTATAAGACACACCAGAGTTTAAGATGCACCTTAGTTTTTGGGGCAGAAAATAGGGAAAAAAATCTTGCCTACCAGGTATTCATTTGGCTAGTATCCTTAGTCTGGTCAGCTTCAGCACATTATTTTATCCCCTGGTTAGGACTTAAAAAAACCTTCTTCGGAGAAAGTAACAATGAAAGAGCCTGCAAGCTGGTAAGAGCTGGGAAGATCATTAGCACCTGTTAGGGCTAGAAAAAAACTTATTTGGAGCAAGTAAAGCAATGAAAAAACCCTGCAAAGACTTAGGGCTGGAAAAACATTCTTCGGAGAGAGTAACAGTGAAAGAGCCTGCAAGGTAAGAGCTGGGAAGATCGTTACCACCTTGTTAGGGCTGGGAAAAAAAGCTTCGGAAAAGCTACATTCAGAATATAAGACGCACCCAAATTTTCAGCCTCTTTTAGGGAGGAAAAAGGTGCGTCTTATACTCCAAAAATACGGTAATACTTGGAACTTAAGTAAAAAAAAAGTCCTATTAGACTTATAGTACAAATTGCTTTGCTGCTAGTTATTCATCTTCCTCATGCTGACTTTACTATAGATTTAGGAATGCTGACACAGCTTCTCCTTTTAATTCTCTCTTGCCCGACATTCAGTACCTGAACCACATGGAGGTTGTTCTGTCATCGTTGTTGAGTCTAGGATTGCATCTTCTTTCTTCTGGCTTTTCTGCTTCTGTTCTGTTCCAGGCATCTTCTTGGCTTGGATCGTACATGGCTTGGGGCCAGCTGATTTGATGGCTCACCTCTCCCCTATTATATCTATCTGGCTCCCCAGAACAGGAACGCAAGGCATGATAGCTCAGCTCTTCACTACTAAGGAAGTGCATCTGGTGAGACCTAGGAAAAGGGCCTTCTTTGTGGTGGCTCCCTCCCTTTCAAACATCATTCCCCCTGAGATAAGATTGGCCCCCAACTTGTTGCTTTGCTGCAAGACTTTGAAGGCATAGTTTTGTCAGTGGGCTTGGGGACCCCATTCAAAGATGATCAACTAGCTTGTTTGATTTTGTTGATGCCGCCATGGGGAGCGTGTGATGGTTTAAATGGTTTCATTTTTAACTGTGGAGTTTTAAGGTTGTATGCCACTCAGAGATACTGTCTGTAAATTGGGTGGCTATATAAATTTGTTTAGTAATAAAATAAATAAACCTTCCCTTTGAATGGATGTCCTTTGGCTTCTTCGGTTCCACATTTTGTCCAGTTGTCTCTTGCTCCCGCAGTATTTGATGCAAGGTCCTGGACGAAAACCTCCTCCCCAGTGGTGGGATTAAATTTTTTTACTACCGGTTCTGTGGGTGTGGCATGGCATGGCTTGGTGGGCATAGCAGGGGAAGGATACAGTAAAATCTCCATTCCCTCCCCACTCCAGGGGAAGGATACTGCAAAATCCCCATTTCTTCCCGATCAGCTGGGACTCGGGAGGCAGAGAATAGATGGGGGCGGGGCCAGTCAGAGGTGGTATTTACCAGTTCTCCGAACTACTCAAAATTCCCACTACTGGTTTTCCGGAACTGGTCAGAAACTGCTTGAATACCACCTCTGCTCCTCCCCTGTCTACCTGCTCTGGCGTTTCTTATACAGGTAGTCCTTGACTTACAACCATTTGTTCGGTGACTGTTCAAAGATACTGAAAATCATGATTTATGACCAGTTTCCACACTTACGATAGATGCATCTCTGTGGTTATGTGATCAAAATTCAAGCGCTTGATAACTGGTATATATTTATGACAGCTGCACTCTGTCCTGGGCTCGTATGATCATCATTTGTAACCATCTCAGCTGGCTTCCAAAGTAAAGTCAATGGGGGGAGCCAGATCCGCTTAACGACATGATTGACTTAACAACTGCAGTGATTTGCTTAACAACCGTGGCAGAAAAGGTCGTACAATGGGGCAGAACTCCCTTAACAACCATCTTGCTTAGTAACATAAATTTTGGGCTCAATTGTGAATCGAGGTTGTGGACTATCTATAATTCTTCTGAGGCCTGCAGGTATTTCTAAGGAGTTTTTTTTTTAATTAAATATTGTTTTCCTTTCTTTGCAAGTGCCTATTTGCCTAACCTAAACAGCTGGACAAGGGGTGGGGGAATCCAAAAACAAAAACAAAAAATGTGTGACCTGGATCGTTGGCTGTAACATATTTCAGTACCAGAGCGGTTCATCTCCCTTCCACAGGGAGAATATGTGTTTTTTTATTTTGTGCACATGTTAATACAATTATTATTTTTTAATGCAAGAAGGTTTTCACATTTTCTTGCCAATTTGATTGCTTATTAAATATATGAATTGGGGTTTTAGAAAATACATGGGGTTAAAGTCAATATATCTTGGAGTATCGTAAGATGCAATACTTAAAGGTGTTTACATGGATTATTGGATAAAAGCTAAGTATATAGTCACTGGGTCTTATGGAAGGAAAATGATCACCTACATAATACAGAGTCAGTTTGCCCTCTGCTGGCACACCTAGTTAACATCTTTTCATTAAGATGACTTTTAAAAAAAAGAAAATAAATCCTCCAATCAATAATTGTGCTATTAATTAAATTTATGAGGCTGCCTATCTCACGTGTGTGACTGGGCGGCACACAATAAAAGATATAAAGCAGAAAATAATTTGCCTTGACCACTTACAGATACACTGCAGATATATAGCATCTGTATGATAATGCATTTCTCATGCATTAACAGGTTCTAAAATTGTACGTAGAGATAGTCCTCGACTTATGAATATTGATTTAATAACCTTCAAAGTTACAATGGCGCTGAAAGAAGCTAACTTGTGATTGGTCTTCGCACTTACAATTGTTGCAGCATCCTCGCATCCTGTAATCAAAATCTGGGTGCTTGGCATTTATCATAACTGCAACATCCCGGGATCACGATTGCCACTTGCAACTTTCCTAGGGGGCTTTTGACAAGCAAAGTCAATGGGGGAAGCGAGTTTTGCTTAACGATTGCATGATTCACAATGTCCATGGCAAAAATGGTCATAAAGTTGGGCACAACTCTTGTTAACCACCTCATTTGGTGACTGACGTTTTGGTCCCTTTGGGGGTTGTGGGTCAAGGACTAGCTGTGCCATCTAACCTTAAAAACATTCTTTTTCTGCAGAGTGCTTATTCACAACAGCATTGATTCCCAGGGCCTAATTAAAAAAACCATTTATTAACATCTCTGTCAGATCTGCTATCAGACAGAAACCAGAAGCTCTGACCTTTAAGGTCATGGTTCCCGAACTGGGGGTCATGGGGCCCAATGAACTCACAGAAGGGCTCTGAGATTGTAAATTTACTAGTTGTTCAGAGTTTTGGCTGAGGGTCACTGTGAAAAAAATTACTAAGAGCACTTTGAACCAATAAATTTGGGGAACCTCTGCTTTAAGGCATTTTCATGTACAAGTAGTTCTCAACTTACAACTGTTCATTTAGTAACCTTTTGAAGTTACAGCAGCACGGAAAAAAAGTGTCTTGTGCGTGGTCTTCATCAACACCCCCATGGTCATGTGATCAACATTTGGATGCTTAGCACCTGGCATGTACTTATAACAGTTGCACTGTCCCAGGGTCATGTGATCACCCTTTGAAACCTTCTGTCAGAGCGGCCATCCTCTGCACGTACCTCTGCTTCGCTAGATGCCAATATGTCATAAGCCATGGGGGGGGGGAAGCTGTGGGAAAATGGAGGAAACCGAAAGCAATCTTTGTGCCATCCTGAGACATCCCAAGGCCACGGACCTGGGAACGGAATGTATCATCATCTCATCTGGTCAACTGTCGCAGGGTCAGTTACCAAAATATCTTCTTTGAATATGGCTGGACAATGGGTGTGTGTGTGTGTGTGTGGACCAGAGAAGGGGAAGTTAACTAGGGAATCTTTGCATGCAAAGTTTTATTTCTGGCTTTGCTCGCTGTAACCACTCGGCTTTCAGTCAAAGTAACCTTTTCACTACAAATGGAGTCGATAGTCTTTCTTTCCTAAGGGACCAAGTAGGGGCAGGTCTGACACCTTCCCAGCTAGTTTCCAAGAAGCAAAGTCAATGGGGGAAGCCGGATTTGCTCAATGACTCCACTTAACAACTGCAATGATTTGCTTAATAACTGTGCCCAAAAGGTCACCATTCACTTAATAACTGCCTTGCTTAGCAACAGAAATGCTGGGCTCAATTGGGGTCGTAACTCGAGGACTACCTGTGACTTGGTCAAGGAACATCAACTTGGAACTCTTTGTCAAGCGATAAGGAAGGGCATGAATCAAGATATATCATCCTTTCGTTTATTACTTCAGGGAGTTCACTTAAAAAACAGTAGGAGTAAATATGTTTAATAACAGCAATGTATTATTTTGATGCCAGATTTCAGCCTCTACCAGAAAGAGTGTGGCCATAAAAACATAAAGCATCAGTGCTATTTATGAGTTCTGCTCCCAGATGTATTCAAGAGCAACTAAGCTATGACCACTTTTGATTTGTTTGTTTGATTGGCTTCTTCCGAAGGCAGAAAGTTTGCAGGAAACGAACATACTTGTGCATTCTGCAGACTGAGGAGGATTGATGTAAAGGCCCCCTTCCTGCAGATCTTAAGGGCAGAACAGATCCCTAATGGGAAAGGCTGGTAATCAGGACCAAAATCCTTTATATATTGTATTTTTGAGCCTTTAAGTCTCTTTTTCATTCCTGCTGGCTGCCTGGGCTTTCCTGCAGTTTTCTTGGCAAGATTTTTCAGAAGTGGTTTGTCATTGCCTTCTTCCTAGGGCTGAGCGAGAGTGACTGGCCCAAGGTCTCCCAGCTGGCCTTGTATCTAAGGCAATACAACAACTCACAATCTCCTAATTTCTAGCACGACACCAAACTGATTCTGTTGGGCATTTATAAAGCCAATACTTTATATGAGTCTTTCGTTAGTGATATCTTGCACTATTTGTGTTTCCCACCAGTTAGCTGGCTAATGCTCAGAATTTGCATTATAGTAATTGTGGATGATGGGCTTTTTCAAAGATGGTTTCACAAGTACATAAAAGGCTTATTTTGCTCTTGTCCCTTCACAAAATCAATCCAGTTTTCTGTGTGTATGAAATTTGTAAGGGTTGCTTTAAGGCACTGCAAGATTTAAGGTGCCTTCTTATCCCTTAAAAAAAAGATAAAATATTCAAATGCTTTGGCCATATCTTCTCTACAAAGAGTTTAAGGGCTGCAGATGATTTTCTGCAGACACAACTTTTTTGAATGCCACAGTTACCCATCCTGATGCAAGATATCTATTCTGGAATAACTGTAAGGACTGTGCTATACCTTTCCTAGCACATCCTTGGATGTTTCATATTTTATATTAAATCATGGCTTGTTCAATTACAACTAGGTGGATACACACAGTATACTGGGATGGTGTGGTGGCTCAGTAGTTAAGAGGTTGGAGACCCGAGAGCCATGGGATAGGATGAGTTACTTGCCCCAGCTCCTGCCAACCTAGCGGTTCGAAAGCATGCAAATGCAAGTAGATAAATAGGTACCATTTTGGCAGAAAGGTAACAATGCTCCATGATGTCACATGACCATGGAAATGTCTGGCTCAATGGCCCTGATACAGAGATGATCACTGTCCCCTAAAGTCATCAATGACTACGAAGTAAAATTTGTAGGAACTCCTTTATTATTATTTTTATAGAACTCTAAGCCTTAATTATGATTTATAATAGCAATAGCACTTAGACTTATATACAGCTTCACCGTGCTTTACAGCCCTCTCTAAGCCATTTACAGAGTCAGCATATTGACCTCAACAATCTGGGTCATTTTAAGAACTTTGGAAGGATGGAAGGCCGAGTCAACCTTGAGCTGGTGAAAACTGAACTCCTGGCAGAATTAGCAATACTGCATTCTAACCACTGTGCCAGCACAGCTCTTAATGTGGAATATGTGTAAAATTTTGATTTTTAAAAAATATTATTTGTCATTCCCAATGTTTTGTCTTCTTCAAACCTTTCTGAGCCTAAACCAAAATTTCTATTCAAGAACTACACACTGGTTTTAAAACCTGTTAGTGTTACATGCAGAAACGAAAATATGGAAAGGAAAATGCTAAAACTAAGGAATAACTTCTGGATGGATAATTTATCTCGGGTTTATAAATTATTTAAACATGGCTAATATGTTAAAGTGTTAAGCTTGCTTTAATCACATAGATTAAAAAGATTTGACAAGAGTTGTATTCACACAACTTATGTTTGTTTGGTTAATTATAGTTTATTGATTAAATTACAATGCATTGGGCATGCAAAAACATATTAAGTAATAAATTTTGATTAGTGAAGAATAAGGGCTGGCGCTAGGCTGTATAGCAGTTGGCTAAAACAAAAAATGATTCTTTTCAAGCATGATTCTCTCAGAATTCTTTCTAGCAATACATTTTCAGAATTAAACGGGAATTCCAGCAACTAAAATAGTAATCCAGTTAGAACCTATCTAGTCCCATGCATGTTAGGGTAGAGATTTTTTTAATTTATCTTTTTATTATCCTTTCTATGACCCAAAGAAAACCCTCTTCACCAAGAAATTTGCAACTGGTTGTTTACACAACCTTCTTCTAAAATGTTATCAGTATTAGAATCAATAATTACAATCAGGTTCACACAAGACACTATGCCAAAACTAAAGAAATCATACTGTGGCATGGCCTGTTTCATGACTCAGGCCAGTAAGTAGTTCCAACTTTGCATTGTTTAATTGTTTCTCTCATAACTTGTGTCTTTTGCCTCTTTTCTACATTTTCTTGCATTCTCCAGATAACCTTACATTGTTTCCAGTCCCATCCTTAGTGCATTGCTATCTGGCATCTGCCCAGAAATTCATTTATGAAGAATTCACAAAACAGATTCACATGCCATCACCCTTGCTAGCTTATTTCAGAAATGTTTATCCAACTTCAATTTTAAATTGGCTCACACTTCATGAAAAGATATTTCAGATCAGTAGGACCAGCATGAAACGGAACGTAAAAGATAACCATAAATTTGATTCTGCTTAAAGCACAACCTGTATTTGTCATTAGCTGAAATACATATTGTAAAGCCAGGATATTAATCCCTGATGCATTGTTTTTTCAATCCAATATTCTAGAGTGATATGACACACTAAAATCTCAGCTGACCACACATGCTAGATTTACACTCAATTTACCCTATAAAAAGAAGGTTGGCTGATTTATGGGTGAAAGACAACTCCAAAATCCTAGAGCAGGGGTGTCAAACTCCGCAGGTTGGATCTGTTGCTTAAATCTGGCCCGTAGGACCGGCCTGGAAATATCAAATGACTGGCCTGCAGTGCCTCTGCCGGCCAAAACGTTTTTGGCTGGCAGAGTGCTGCTGGAGGCCGAGGAGGCAGAAAACAGGCCACGCAGGGGCCTCTGTGGAGGAAGTTTTCGGCTTGGAGAGTGCTGCAGGCGGCCATGGAGGCTGAAAATGAGGCACATGGGCCGCATGCGGGAGGCGTCCATCCCATCTCCCCCCCACTCCCCTCCCCTCCCTCCCTCCCGCCAGCCCATGAAGAACTACAATGCTGATCCAACCCTCGAAGAAATCCAGTTAGGTTAGGTTACAAGGAAGGTTAAAAAAAAAAGACTGCTGTCTTGGGGTGGAAAAGATTTCCATAGAAATACAAGGTCAAGGGCTGTGATGCACTCTAGGTGTAGCTATTGCTGAATCTTGAAAAATGGGACTATTTCAAGCAAAGCCTATCTGAACCATTTTAACCCCAAGATTTTGATTATGTGTGTTAGGACTCTATTCAAAGTTTCAATATAGTGAGTTAAAAGATCAAAAAATTGATAGAGAGATATATCAAGCGTTAATTGGAAGCTTGTCGTATCTAGCAAACTGGTCGAGACCAGATATATCATATAGCATAAATCAGTTGGGAAGATACAACGCAGAGTCTTGTGAGAGACATTGGAATGCAGCAAAGTGAGTACTTAGGTATTTAAAACAAACAATGTACTACTCGCTACATCTAGAACCAAGGTCAGAACTTGAATTAAAGGCATATGCATATGGTAGTTTTGCAACAGACAGAGTTACACAAAAATCAACATCAGGGATTGTTATATTGTTAGGAAATATATTAATTGGTTGGAGGTCTATCAGACAACAGCACATCAGTTTGTCTAAGATGGAGGCTGAATTTTCGTGTTTATCCCTAATATGTACAGAACTTATATATTACAAACAATTATGTAAAGATATGGGAATTGTTGTACATGAACCAGTCAATGTACTGTAAATGAAGATAACCAAGCTGCAATTAATATGGCAACAAATTTAGGTGTGAAAACAAGATCAAAGCATACAGATTTAAGATATCTTAATGTAAGATAATGTGTACAGAGTAAAATGATTAAGTTAGAGTATTGTACAAGTGAAAATAATATGGGAGATCATTTTATGAAGGCACAAGGTACTATAAGGCATAAGGAGAATTGTAAAAGCTACAACCTAAGGATGTAAAGAGTTATATATTAACAACCCAAAGGGGAGTATGTTAGGACTCTGTTCAAACGATTGGGTTTGCTAATATATGAACAAGCCACAAATAAATGTTTATGTGAATATTGCTTTAAATGCATTGTAGGCTGATTACTATAAAAGGGAGCAAGAGAGCATGCTCGTTCAGCTCTGCTGATTTCCTGCTGATTCTGACTCTCTCTGCTTATTGTCTCTGCTGCTTCACTGTTGAGTAATTGACTTCGTGTCTGTGTGAAAGTACTGTGAAGAACTGCTGTGTAAAGTGTAACTATCTGTGATAGTATAGATTTGTTTGTTAGCTGTAATCTTTGTTTGCTAGTTAAAACAAAGATAGGCAAGAAGAAGATTCTTCGTATTGACTGACTTACCGTGTATGACTTTGGACTTCCTATTTGAACTTTGCTACTTCTTTAAGTAAACTATTTGTATATACTGAAACGTATCTGTTTATTGACTAATCATAGCAACTCATATCAAACTGCAACACCACATTTCGCTGTGCACGTGCTCAAGAGCACAAGAACTCCTTAACAATGTGCATTCTAAAATTGAAATTTTTGGTTTATGTGCCATCAGGTTGTTCTTGACTCATAGCAAGGCAGATTTTCTCCATGATGATTGGTCCCTAGCTTGATCTTTCAGATCTACCAATTGTATGGAGGTAGTCCTCAACTTACGACCAGAATTGAGCCCAGAATTTCCATTGTTAAGCAAGTCAGTTGTTAAGTGAGCTGTGCCCCATTTTATAATCTTTTGGGCCTGAGTTGTTAAATGAATCATTGCAGTTGTTAAGTGAATCATGGGGTTGTTAAGCAAATCTGGCTTTCGCCATTGACTTTGCGTGAACTTTCCATGGTGGCGCAGTGGTTAGAGTGGTTTTTGAGGCTATTTGGTTAGGCTGTTTATTGTTCGTTTAACTGCAAGTTCCCTGATTGTGGTATTGTTTGCTTCTTGATTATTGATGTGATGTTAATCTTAGTGTTAACCTCTGCTCACCTGGGAATTGATTGTTGGTGGTGAGATGTTTTGATCATTTTTCTCCTTTTTGGCTTGTTGATTGTCTCTTTTGAATGGTATGTAGCTATTGTTTATGTCTATGTGCCTTTGAGGGCCGATTTGTCAGACTGCCAGGCTTCTAGGAATTCTTTAGTGCAGTGATGGCGAACCTATGGCACGTGTGCCAGAGGTGGCACGCTGAGCCATATCTGCCGGCACGCAAAGGAAGCCTCTGGAACCTGGGGAGGGCGAAAAACGGGCCTGCCAGAGCCACCGGAAGTCGGGAAACAGGCCATTTCCAGCTTCCGGAGGGCCTCCGAGGGGCGGGGGAGGCCGTTTTCGCCCTCCCCAGGCTCCAAGAAAGCCTCTGGAGCCTGGGGAGGGTGAAAAATGGGCCTACCGGGCCCACCCGGTTGGGAAACGGGGGAGCGGGGGGATCATGCGCGCATACACGGCGGGCGTGGCAGCACAGGAGGGTAACGCGTGCACGCACAGGGGGGCGGGGGGCATTGAATTATGGGTGTGGGCACTCGCGTGTGCACAAGTCTGCATGCACGTACTTTTGGCACCTGAGGGAAAAAAGGTTCGCCATCACTGCTCTAGTGGTTTGATCCAGATCTAGGATGGTGAGTTATCCAGCTGAAATATTTGGGTTATGAAACGTCTGCAAGAAAACAACCAAGTTCAGAGAGCACCAAGGATTAGATGCAGGCACATAAGACTAGATTTGTCTTTCCGAACTAGCTCTTTACATATCCCTATTATACATTTTGCGAAACATGTTTTCCCTGTCTTTGGCTTAGTGTCATGTGTGTGGCTTAGCTCATACATGACACTATTCAACAAACTACTGTTGAGAAACCATGCCTCTTCATGTGTGAACACAGAGAATAGGTTGGTGGAGGAATATTTGATCATTACCAAAATCTTGGTCACTCAGCAGCTTGGGCGCTCAACATTGAGACACTGGTGAAGCGGGCACAGTAGTGCCTACATTTTCTGCATCGCATGAGAAAAGTACATCTTCCTTCCCTGGTCCTTATCACTTTCTATACAGGGATATAATATGATATTATAATAACAGAGTTGGAAGGGAGGTCTTCTAGTCCAACCCCTGCTTAGGTAGAAAACCCTACACCTCTTCAGACAAATGGTTATCCAACATCTTCTTAAAAACTTCCAATGTTGGAGCATTCACAACTTCTGGAGGCAAGTTGTTCCACTGATTAATTGTTCTGTCAGGAAATTTCTCCTTATTTCTAAGTTGCTTCTCTCCTTGTTTAGTTTCCACCCATTGCTTCTTGTTCTACCCTCAGGTGCTTTGGAGAATAGCTTGACTCCCTCTTCTTTGTGGCAACCCCTGAGATATTGGAACACTGCTATCATGTCTCCCCTAGTCTTTCTTTTCATTAAATAATCATTGCAGTTCCTGCAACTGTTCATGTTTTAGCCTCCAGTCCTCTAATCATCTTTGTTGCTATCCTCTGCACTCTTTCTAGAGTCTCAACATATTTTTTACATTGTGGCAACCAAAACTGGATGCCATATTCCAAGGGTGGCCTTACCAAGACATTTTTGATTATCAAGGTCATCCTGTCATATTGCATTACTGTCTGGTTTGGAAGCATTCCTGCTTCAGACAGGAAGGCAGTGCAGAAAGTGGTAAGGACGGCACAAAAGATGATTGGTAGTTCACTTCCTTCTATCCAGGACATGGCATATAAGCGATGCTGGAGCAGAGTCTGCAGGATTGTCTGTGAAGCTACACATCCTCTTCATGGCCTATTTTCCTTGCTACCTCCTGTGGAAGGGGCTTCATGGTATGCAAAGTAGAACATCTAGATTCAGTCACAGTTTTGTTCCCTACTTTCTATAAATAGAAAGTTTTCTCTTTCTATTTATTCAAAATGGACAGTGATTTATATATATATATATATGTGTGTGTAACATTTTTTGCTGATAAATGAAAATAAAGGGAGACTATATATATATATATATATATATATATATATATATATATATATTATATATATATATATATATATATATATATATATATATATATATATATATATATATATATACACATATACATATACATATACATACACACACACACTGTATATATGTATATATGTGTGTGTGTGTGTGTGTGTGTGTGTGTGTGTGTGTGTGTGTGTATACGTATATGTATATATATGTACAGTGCAGGTATACATTTATGTACCGGTATGTATATAGCATGTGTATATGTGTGTTATTTATGTGTGTTTTGGTAGATATACACTTTCTCTTGAGAGCAGGCAACAGAATTTCATTTTTAATGTGGGTCAGTGTGCTCACAGTAAAAATAAGTGACAATAAAGTTATCTCTTTAACTGATTTGTGGGGTAATTTGTAAGGATCATTCTGCAAAAGAAACACTTTAGTGAAAAAGAAAATAATAATAATTACTTCTGGCGTTCTCCCTTTCAAGCTACGGTACACAATGTCCTCTGTATACATAATGATAACATTGTGGTTAGGAGTCTCTAATTTATCTAGACTGTGCTGAAATTCACTAAGTAATATTCTGGCTCCTCAGGAAAGTTCAGAAAGCAATAAAAGCCGATTGCTGAGTGAATTGGGCAATGTCTATGAATATTTTGGAACATAAGCCATCATTGACAAGTTGTTGACTCATTTCTTACCTCATCCAACTTTTCTTAAGGCGCCAATGAACTGTCCTATGAAAAAAAAACCCACCACAAAATGGAACAAGGCAAGAAAAGAAAGCTCAGATTTTTGTATCAATGGTCCAGAAAAAAACAAAAAGATTTAGTTTTTTATTATTATTATACACAAAAACATCACATCACATACAAACACATATTAGGAATCTTAGTTCCTATCTGAAATACAATTAAAGATCAGTTCATCAAATTTCATACACATATACTATAAATATTTTTCTTCTTTTCTATATCCATATTTACTATATGATCTTCTACATATACACATTTGTTTTCTGTTCCATTTTGCTTAATTACTTACATCTGTAAAAATTTAATACTTGATATTTACACATTCTATACTCTATTACTCCTATTCTTTAACCATTCATAAAATCTACTCCATGTTAAATAATGACAGATGTGAGAATTAATCTCACAGAGGTGATGTTTGATCTTTTCCCGGACATCAGACATTAGAAATGAAACCGCAGTTTAAAAATCTAAGTAAAAATATTTATTTCGGTACAAAAACAATAAATCCTCATTTGTTTACATCTCTAATATAAAAGTGCGCCTTCTCTCAATGGAAGACAGAGCAAGAAGGGCAGAGCGGAGAAAGGAATGCACACATGCGTACAAGAACATATCAATCACGTGCTCAGGAATAAACCATTATATTGAATAGGGATGCATCTCCCTGCATATACATGTAACAGGCAATAATCACACCGTGACAAATAATATCCTGATTCCTCTTTATCTTGTAATTCTTTCCTCATCTTATCCATCTCGGCGCAGTCAAAACATTTTCTTATAATTTCCTCATCATTTGGTATGTCATTATGTTTCCATTTTGTTCCGTATACTATTCTCCTCTATGTTGGAAATGTAAAAATGCATATGGCACATATTATCATATGTGGTGGACATGCAAAAAGCAAAAAAAAAATTGGCTTAAAATTAGAAAAATAATAGAAGAAATAATAAAAGATCACATTGATTGGAAGCCAGAAATTTTTTCATTGGGAATTATATCGGGTAATTATGTGAAAGAAATATATTATTTAATAATACATATACTGACAACTGCTAAAAAGATTTAGTTTTTACCCCAAGGGGCATTGCTGTATTTCTATGGGGCCACCCAAACTTAACTTCCAGAGATATATCATAATAATCATATCTCGTTCTCTGTGCTAATTCCTTACCGGTGCAGAATTGGTTTTTTTCCCCCTTAGTTATCATTAATTCTTGTCTTTACAGGTAGCCTTTCATTTAGTAACCATTCAAAGTTACAACAATACTGGAAAAAAGTGATTTATGACCATTTTTCATACTTATGACCGTTGACTTGGTTCCCTCCTTCTTTAACTCTTTTGGTGACTCTGGTTCTGATTAGAATAACTGGCTGTCAATAAAAATTAATCAAGTTAATGTTTTCAGAAATAGGTGGCAGTTTTAAAATTGCTTGATCATTATCTAACTACCATTTTAATGGCATTTATGCTCAACACTGCTGTGATTGGAAGTTCTGAGTTTGATGTTACAAGAGGCTTTGTCAAGATACTCCAACTTACAGCCATTTGTTTAGTGACTATACAAAGTTTAGTGGCACTGAAAAAAGTGACTTACATCCACTCCTTTAATTCTATGTTGTTCTTATTTAGCTTTGCCCGATTAGAAAGTAGAAATAATGACCCACCACCCCCAGGTTTTGCTGGAGTGGGGGTCAAAACAAGACTAAAAGTGGACCAAAGCGGTTTGAATAGCACCCGCTGTTTACAGTCTGCATTCCTTGAATCTCGGCACTTAATTTCACACATTTCAGGACCACCTGAAGAAATGCAATTAATGTCTTCCCAGTGTCCATTTTATTTGCTGCATTTTTTTAATTCCGAAGGATGGTTTTAGTTCTAAGTTACCCAGGGGATCTGAAAGCTAAAAGAAAAGTCAAGGGTATCCATAGGGAGGGGTCAAAAAAAGTCAAGGTGCCAGTCATAACTGTGATCAAAGCCCACTCCCCTTTTGTGCATTAAAAGTACAGCTATGGCCATTTTTACTTTTTTGACTCTTCCCTGTGGACACCGCAAAAAACTAGTGTGTGTGTGTGTGTGTGTGTGTGTGTGTGTGAGAGAGAGAGAGAGAGAGAGAGAGAGAGAGAGACTTCATAAATCTATCAAAGTGTTTACAATTTGCACTATGATGGTCCGATTACATATTACTTCCACAGCTGTCTTTTCAAAATTTCAATCAGGGAATATTAACAACCACCCCTTGATAACCCTTACAGTACTAAAATATCCATCTGCTGGAGCATCACCAGAAAAAATCTCAGGCTTTCCTTTATAGGTGAGATATGCACGTTAATGATGGGTGGCTTAGCTTGCACAAACCGCCCAGGGGAGCTGTGTCTGTTCCTATCTTTTTTCCTGCTGCACCTGTAGACGAAAAGGAAATTGCGGCGGACACACATCTCCGCCTGAAAGCCTTCCCGAGCTCCCGGCGTGACTAGACTGTCAAAACCAGCCCGGCTTTGTTTTGGAGAGCAGCAGAGCTGGCTGGGGAATCGCTGCGCGCGCGGGGCTGCTGGGGAACACCAATTCCTGGGCTCGCGGCTTGGGCAGAAGGCGCAGGCCGCGTGAGAAAGCCTGACCCCGAGCTGGGTGCGCCAATGCCGCTGTGGCGAAGGGTGAAAGTGATTCGGGGTCGCGCCTCGGGCATGGTTGGGGGGGGGGCGGCATTCCGGAAATGAAGCAGAAAAGAGGCTGGCTGGGTGTGCCAAGCGCTCGGATCAGAGGCAAAAACCCGGGTGGAATGGGAAGGAAGGAGGGAGGGGTGCGATTGGGGGAGTTGAGGCGCAGCTGGCGGGGGGATCCGTTGGGGAGGGGGTTTGGTAAAGACCAGGCGCTCGCGCAGGGATGTGGGAAACCCCCCACGCTGCCTCCTCGCGCGAGGAGTTGCAGGCGACGGCGGCAGCTGATTCGGAGGCAGCCCCGAACGAGCGCAACCATGGAAACGGAACGGGTGTCTCATAGTAACCTGTAAGAAGAGCGGGATTGACACCGATCCGTCAATCTCCGACGGGTGTGCGGCTTCCTGTTTGCGCCCGGTCAGCCTGGGACCTCCGCGTGAGGAAGGGAAGCCTTAAAACGGGACTCTGCGCCCACCCAAACCCGCGTGGACTGCTCTCCCCGCCTCTGGCCTGTCCGCAAACACTCTCCGCGCGCGCCCCTCGCCTTCCCACAAGTTTTGGCACCAAGCATTAAAAGCAGGACACGCGTTAGCCGCGAAGTGACTGAGCCAAGTCTCACAGATTCTCACGACAACCACCCTCTCGCCGCCTCACGAGAACGATGCGTGTGCTTGCACGGGGTTGTGCCGAAACCGGGTGAGAGGGCGGGTGATGTGGCGAAGCTGTTTCTGTCCTGTTTACCTCCGGACAGTTCCCGCTATAGGCAGTGTGGAAAACGGGGGTACAGTCTTTAGGAGACCGGCTCCTATCTTTTTCTCATTCTTCCAAAAGGTTTTTTTCGTAACGGTGGGATGGGAAGAGCAGAACAGTGCCAGCAGAGCAGCCCCCTAAAAATTAGTAGCGCCTTTTCTTTAAAAGGGCGTTGACTTAAAAAAAAATAAAATAAAACAAGAGGGGAATCAGAACTCCCTTTACTCCTCCCCCTCCGGTCACTCCCTCCCCCCCTTAAAAAAAAACACATCTAGCAAGTGTAAAAAAGAGAGCTTCCAGACTAAAGTGACCAAGCCGGCGGATTATTAAGTATTGTAGTAAGGTTGCTTGGAAGGAGAACACCAGGCGCGCGCTTTCCTTCCTCCACCAGCGCCCCCCCAACCCAGCCAACATGAAGGAAAAGGCGATGATTAAAACTGCCAAAATGCAAGGCAACATGATGGTAAGTAGCCGGCGGCAGCGGCGGCATAACTCCGGGGCGCATTTTCACGGCGTTCGTTCGTTCGCGAGCAGGGACGTGCATTAGCCTTCGCCGCCAGAAAGGCGCGATCCGGACTGAGCGCGGCGTCGCTTCTGCGTGCGGAGCTCCTGGCGCCGAACCCTTAGTCGGGTTTACCGGCTGAGGATGCGTCCCTGGCCCGCCCAGCGCAATTGGGACGAGCTTCGGCCGGTGCTCGCGTGTGGCTGGGGCTGAGGAAGGGGGAAAGATGGTGTGCTGGGATAAGTGACCTTAGAATCCGGACGCGCCTGGGCTCGCGCGCTGCCACCGCCCGCTGTCCCTGCATTCCTTGACCTTTGCTTAGAGAAATAGCCGGTTTGGCTAGCTAGAGGGAAGAAAGGGGAATGGGGGACGATCCGCTTTCGCCGTTAGTTGCAAGGCTAAGTGGGATGTTTGCAAAAAATAAAAAAGAAAGAGAAAAGTCTGGATTTGACCAGTTGGAAAAGCGAAGGAGCTGCTGCACCCCTTACCAACTTTGATAACTTGCTCGCTGGCCTGCGTGGATTGGTCGGACCCTTTTTCTGCCCCCTCTGCTTTCCTTTCCTTGGAACAACGGACCTCCTTCCTCCCCTTTTTTGGGTGCATTCTTAAAAAAACAAAACAATAAAATATGCTGATCCCTCCCTCCTCCCCAGGTAATACCGGATGCCATTTTGGAGGAAACATGTTTCTTTGGCCTTCCCGCTTTGGTCGCCGGCAAGCCTTGGTGCGAATGCGCGTTTTGAGGCAGTGGAAGAGGAGGAGGAGGGGGGGATATTTGCTTCTGCTTGGTATTATTAGGAGAAGCTGCTGACCCAGCGACGGCGACGTTTGCGCTTGGGACTGGAGCTTACATAGCCGCCGCGGAGTGGCACGTGATGCTGGGGGAAATGTCCTTTTTCAGAAAAATAATAATGTTCGTAGTCTGCACCCGGGACTTATTAGCACCTGTGTGGTAGGTGATTTTGCACGCCTCTTAGGAGTCATTTTTATTTGAACTGAAGGGAGGGAGCAAAGGCTGATGGTGTCTGTCACTCTTGAGATATATTTAAAAACAACAACAATCGTACCGTTCAATCTTTCACCCCGGCTCTGTATGGGTGGCTCACTGCCGCTTTCCTTTTCTTTCGGGAGGAAGCACTGCTGGGTTTTGTCACAATTGAACCCCTTTCCTCCTTGGATAAGAAGGTGACCTATGGATTTAAGGAAAGGATCAGTCGAATAGCAACTTCTACAAGCAGTTTAAAAATGGAATTGTTGCTACCCAATATCTAGTTAAACCATCTAAGGGAGTTTAAAATTAGTTGAATCCTCTCCTCTTTCTCTGTTTAGCTGCTCTCCTAAGAAGTTCACTGTCATTTTTACAACATGGAAGTAAGTAAGGCCAAAAGAACTATTTAGAGACAGAAGGTATGGCTGGCCTTCAATTAATCTAATTTATGTGTACATGTTCACCCATAGAACACTATGACCTATTTATCTTTTAAAGATCTCCACTCTTAGATATAATAAACTGATTTTGTTCTTGCCTTTTATAAAAAACCCTCCATATTTTCTTTAGTGAGAACTTTTTAAGTTACTTTAAGTTTCTAGGTAGCATAGAATAGATCCACCTAGTAGAGAAAAAGGGAATATAAACTTCAGACAGTGAGAAACAAATAGAAGTGGGTTAATTTGTTAATTTGGCCGGGAAGATCGATGGCGTTTTTGTGAGCGTCTTTGGAGCAGACCGACCAGGTGTGGGAGGCTATTGAGAGCTGTGTGGATTGCCAGGAGTTGGCCCTGCGTTCCGGGAGTGAGAACGGCGGGAGTGAGAACGGCGACTAATTAGATCCTTGACGCTGATTATGGAGATCGCCGCCATTTTCTCATGGCGGAGGCTTGCTTCCGAAAATTAGCCTCACTCTCTGATACTCTAAGGAACGTTTAAAGAACGCTACAACCGCCACCATTACTACCTGTTTTATTTTTCACCTGGGTGGTTTTGGTGGTTGTCTGACATTACGTTAATGGCGCGGGAGTATTTCCCAAGCGCTACAACCTCCAATATCGCTAAATTGATCCAAGGGAGACTCTGGACACGAGGTTGCTTTCTGCCCCTTGGGACCTCCCGTTGTTGTTGCTGTCGAGGGGGTGCAGATATAGCTTGGGCATTGACGTCTGTCTTTGGATGCCCGTAAGAACTTCTCTCTGGAGGGATCGCGAGAGGCCGCCATTGCTGCCTGCCTGTCATCTAGAAGGCAGTTTCTGGAAGGCATAGTGACTATAATTATTCCGGATGCTCTTCTCAACACCACCTTGGCTCCTGTGGACGTTTTTAGTCGCTTTATTGATTAAGGCAACCAAGACGAAGATGCTGACCCCCCCCCTTGGCTAAAATTCGATCATGCACTGAGGGGTGTAAGACTTTAGACTTTCAAAGCCACCTTTGTGATCCTGCCACCTTTTTAGAATTTTTTAGAAACCGTTTTAAATTGTATCCTCCCCTCTGAGATGTGATATGAATGTGGGTGAATGTGGGTAGAATGAGATGAGTGTTTGAGTATCAGTAAGCGTGTGAAATGGAAAATGGAAAAGCTAGGGACTGGGACTTTGCTCCCCCCCGCTGAGTGTAAAAACAGAAGTGGGCGGGGAGACCCGGCTACCCTTTCCTGTGAGAATGGTATGTATGGCCTGCAGGAAGGGAGGGAGACCAGCGGGGGAGGGGAGGGGGTCTCTGGTGTAGGCGAGAGCCGGACCATCTCGGTCATAACGGGAAGAGGCAGATATGACGGGAGCAGAGGGGCGGGCCGCTCTCGGGGAATAAGACCTCGCTGTTTACAAGCGATCCCTTGTTCCGGCCCCTCCGACCCGGTTCCATCTTGCTCAACCCGGATACCTGGCAACCAGGGTTCTCAGGGCCCTGGGCTCAGGATGCTGCTGCTTAATGCCAGGTCAATTGTCAACAAAGCCCCCTTGATACGTGATTTAATCACAGAGGAGGGGGCAGACCTGGTGTGTGTTACCGAGACCTGGCTGGGGCAGGAGGGGGGAGTAGCTCTCTCCGAGATATGCCCAGCCGGTTTCTCGGTGCAGCACCATTCTCGACCCCAGGGAAGGGGGGGAGGAGTGGCAATAATAACGCACGAAAATCTGCATCCTCGTAGGATCCCTGCCCCGGAGATTGTTGGGTGTGAGACGCTCCTTTTGAAGTTGGACTTAGGGGTACAGGTGGGCCTTTTCTTGACGTACCTGCCTCCCAGCTGCGTAAGCAAGGCCCTGCCTGAGCTGCTCGAGGCAGTAGCCGGCTTGGCAGTTGAGTTCCCCAGGCTTATGGTGCTGGGGGACTTCAACTTGCCATCTGCTGGCGAAACCTCTGGGGCGGCTCAGGAGTTCATGGATTCCATGACAACCATGGACCTGACCCAAGTAATCCAGGGTCCGACTCATGAGGGTGGTCACACGCTCGACCTAGTGTTTCTTTCGGGGGCAGTGGAGAGATGATCTGAAGATAAGGGATATAGTCATCACCCCTCTGTCATGGTCAGATCATTTCCTACTGAGGTTGGATTTCGCAGCCCCATTCCTCCCCCGCAGGGAGGCGGGACCGACTAGGTGGTTCCGCCCCAGGCGCCTAATGGAACCGGAAGGATTCCAGAGGGAACTTGGGGAAATACCTGAAACCCTGGTACACAATTCGGCTGACTCCCTGGTGGCTGCTTGGAACACCGCAGCATCAGGGGCCCTAGACCGAATTGCGCCTAAGCGACCTCTCTATGGCAGTGGATCCCGGAAAGCTCCCTGGTTTACCGAGGAGCTCCGGGAGATGAAACGCCAGAAGAGACGTCTAGAACGCCGCTGGAGGGCCAGAAAAACCGAGTCTGATCGAACACTATTAAGAATTTACATCAGATCTTATTTAGTGGCGATAAGGGCGGCAAAACGATCCTATTTTTCCGCTCTTATTGCGTCCGCAGATTCTCGCCCGGCCGCCTTGTTTAGGGTGACGCACTCCCTCCTTGCAAAAGGGGGGAGCGAGGAACACTTACAAGGCAGAGCTGAGGAATTCGCTGAGTTTCTGTCGGATAAAGTCGCTCAGATTCGGTCAAACCTGGACTCTGGCTGGGCAGAGTCCATTGAGTTGACAGGGGCTAGTCCTAGTCCATCATTATGGGAAGAGTTTGGGCCTGTTTCTCCTGAGGATGTGGACAGGGCTGTGGGAGCGATGGGTACCTCCACCTGTTTATTGGACCCGTGCCCCTCCTGGCTGGTCTCGACCAGCAGGGAGGTGGCACGCGGCTGGATCCAGGCGGTGGTCACCGCTTCTTTGAGAGAGGGATCCGTACCGCAGTCGTTAAAAGCTGCGGTGGTGCGACCCCTCCTGAAGAAGCCTTCCCTGGATCCAGCTGACTTGAAGAACTATCGTCCGGTCTCCAACTTACCTTTTTTAGGGAAAGTTGTGGAGAAGGTGGTGGTTACTCAGCTTCTGCAGCTCCTGGATGAAACAGATCATCTAGATCCTTACCAGTCGGGCTTCAGGCGCGGCTACAGTGCAGAAACTGCCTTGGTCGCTCTGATGGATGATCTCTGGCGGGCCCGGGATGGGGGGAACTCCTCCATCCTGGTGCTACTTGACCTCTCAGCGGCTTTCGATACCATCGACCATGGTATCCTTCTGCATCGTCTCAGCGAGTTGGGAGTGGGAGGCACCGTTTTGTGGTGGTTCTCCTCTTATCTCGCTGATAGGATGCAGTCGGTGCTGGCAGGGGGGCAGAGGTCGTCCCCTAGGCCCCTATCATGTGGGGTGCCTCAGGGGTCGGTTCTCTCGCCCATCCTGTTCAACATCTACATGAAACCGCTGGGTGAGATCATTCGCAGACATGGGGTGTGTTTCCATCAGTACGCTGATGACACCCAGCTGTACATCACCACCCCGTCTGACTTCAGTGAGGCAGTTGATGTAATGTGCCGGTGCCTGGACGACATTAGGATCTGGATGGGGAGGAACAGACTCAGACTTAATCCCGACAAGACTGAGTGGCTGTGGATATTGCCTCCTAAGGATCATGACAACTGCCCCTCCTTGTTCCTTGAGGGAGCGAAACTGACTCCCTCGGACTGGGTCTGCAACTTGGGGGTCCTCCTAGATCCACAGCTAAAATTGGATCATCATCTTTCTGCTGTGGCTAGGGGGGCCTTTGCACAGGTTCGCCTGGTGCACCAGTTGTGGCCATATTTGGAGAAGGAGGCTCTACTCACGGTCACTCATGCCCTTGTCACCTCTCGTTTGGACTACTGCAATGCGCTCTACATGGGGCTACCCTTGAAGAGTATCCGGAGACTTCAGCTGGTGCAAAATGCGGCTGCGCGTGCTGTGGTGGGTGTGCCAAGGTACACCCACGTGACATCGATACTCCGCCAGCTGCATTGGTTGCCCATCGGTCTCCGGGTCCAATTCAAGGTGTTGATCACCATCTTTAAAGCCCTTCATGGCTTAGGACCAGGTTATCTACGGGACCGCATTCTGCCTCATACTTCCCTCCGACCGGTTAGGGCCCACAGAGTTGGCCTCCTCCAGGTCCCGTTGGCCAAGCAATGCCGGCTGGCGGGCCCAAGGGGGAGAGCCTTCTCTGTGGCTGGCCCCGCTCTCTGGAACCAACTTCCACCAGAGAACCGAACTATCCCCACTCTGCTGGCCTTCCGAAAAGCCGTTAAGACATGGCTCTTCCTGCAGGCGGGGGGTAGAGCTTAATTCACTCGAGCTCACCCCCCAAGTATGTATGATGTTGAATGGTTGTTGATTTCTTATATTGTGTTTTAATTTTTATATTGTTTTAATTACTATTTTAGATTTTGGTTGTTCTTGTATTTTTCACTGATGTACGCCGCCCTGAGTCCTTAGGGAGTTGGGCGGCATATAAGAATTCCAAAATAAATAAATAAATAAATAAATTGAATTTGGTGCTAAAATTGGCTTTACTCCACAAAGAGATTAATTCCAGTTGTCCAATCTTGGGATATTCTGAATGCAGATTGCCTGGTATGTGATGGCAGTCTGTTGAGTCATGGGCCCTGGGACTCTTGCCTGAATGAGCATTTCTAGTTCATTTATCTTTGCTTTTTCAGCTGAATAGTGCCTGTGATCAGCAAAACTGTTTAACTGACAACAGTGATTTAGAAGTATAGAATAAAACTGTTGATTACAGGATGTGAGGTTCAAACAGATTGTAATGTTTGCAGAAGAACACAGAATACTTTTTGGAAAAAAAATCCCCCTTGATATTTGGAAAACATATGACAAACCTATTGCCTGACTCTAGATATATTTGCAAGGATGTTATTTACCTGTCTAAATCCCCCCCCCTGGTTTAATTTAAAGTGGATACTTCACTATAGAATTAAAGAACATTTTTGGATTCCCTACATTCTTATGTTTTTGTTTTATTTGATTCTGAACTTGTATTCTACTGTTGCATAGTTATAGAATTTCTCATTTTAGGAGACAAACATTGGCCTGTATTTCCAGTAGCAGTTATAACCCCTTTAAAATAAATGGTGTACACACATTTATAGCGGTATGTTTATTTGTTATGACTTGCTTGCCAACAGTGCTTCATTTGCTAATGGGCTGATAAACTTATAAAATACAAATTAAAAATAAAAGATTCTCTTTAGCAATCAATAATGCATCCGATTTTCTTTTAAAAGTCTTAGGAATATTGAAATCTTTCACTCAGATGCATAAAACGGCATTGCTTTTGATTGGTACGCCTTTCGTAGGTTAGCATTCTAACAAGTGTCCAGATAATAATATATGTTGATTTTTCGCTAGAAAATTCTTTATAAATGTGCAGTTTCATTCCCAGTGCCTATAAAATAACCTGTGAACATTCATCAAGCTATGCATTGTTATGAATACTTTATCACTGTTCTGCTGAAACCTAATATTTTGCTAACTTTAGCTAAATCAACATTTGGGGGGAAAATAGTTTTGAACATGTAGATAATAAGCCTCAGACTTACCAAGCCATGGCAGTAAATCTCAGCTCTCCAGATACTTGACCTCTTATTCATCATTTGGCAGAAGATTTGCAGACATGACTTGGTTAGATTAGAGTCTTTATTCCATATAAGAATGAAACACTGATAGAGAATATTTGCAACTCAGGGTTGAATTGTGGAGTCTTTTGTGCTCTCTGAGCTTGGTTGTTTTCTTGCAGACATTTCATGACCCAACTAGGTAACATCTTCAGTGCTGGAGGGAGTGGCGTTTCCTCTCTGTTTATATACTAGTGCTTGCCTTGTCAGTGTTGATGGGAGTATTCTTGGTGATCCCATGATTAAACTCTTGTTTACGGTTAGCCTGTTTATCTAAGTTGGTAGTTTCATACAGTGAGAAAATCCCACTCCCTTCTAACACTGATGATGTTACATAGTTGGGTAATGAAATGTATGCAGGAAAACAACCAAGCTCAGAGAGCGCCACAGACCCCAGAAGAATGAAACATTAAGCATATCAGAAGATTTTCTATCTGAAATGTCAACCCTGCTATGTAAGATCATGTTCCATTGTTTAAACCAATGTTTCTCAATCTTAGCAATTTTATGATGTGTGAATTTCAACCCCCAGAATTCTTCTGGCATACTGGCTGAGGAATTCTGGGAGTAGAAGTCCACACGTAAAGTTCCTAAGGCTGAGACTGTCAAACTCCTGGCCGGCGGTCTGGATGCGTCACGCGCTGGCCACGCCCATGCCCGGTTTAGCGATGGGGGGGAAGTCCCGATACGTCATGTGATGCCGCTGTGACAATGTGAGTTTGACATCCCTGCTTTAGGCCTTTTCTACTTGTCTCTTTAAATTAACAAATATTAACTCAAAATGCGGCTACGCGTGCTGTGGTGGGTGTGCCAACGTACACCCACGTTACACCTATACTCCGCCAGCTGCATTGGTTGCCCATCGGTCTCCGGGTACAATTCAAGGTGTTGATCATCATCTTTAAAGCCCTACATGGCTTAGGACCAGGTTACCTTCGGGACCGCATTCTGCCTCATACTTCCCTTCGACAGGTTAGGGCCCACAGAGTGGGCCTCCTCCAGGTCCTGTCAGCTAAACAATGCCAGCTGGCGGGCCCTAGGGGGAGAGCTTTCTCTGTGGGGGGCCCCGTGCTCTGGAACCAACTTCCCCCAGAGACCCGAACCATCCCCACCCTGCTGGCCTTCCGAAAAGCCGTCAAGAAATGGCTTTTCCTGCAGGCAGGGGGTAGAGACTAGTCCATCTGAGCTCTCCCCCGGGTATGTCTGGTTGATGAATATTTTTTAACTGTTTATTTTTTAACTTTTTAACTTGGTTTTTAATTACTGTTTATTTCCCAGTGTTCTTGTATATTGCTGTACGCCGCCCTGAGTCCCTCGGGAGTAGGGCGGCATATAAGAACAAACAAACAAACAAACAAACAAATAAATAAATAAATAAATAAATAAATAAATAAATAAATAAATAAATAAATAAATAAATAACTCATTTAATGGTAGCAGCTGGAATGTTTTCCAGAAAACTTCCCCTTAGCTTTGACAAATTTAGTCCTTTTAATGCTTTTAGTTAGAGTAAAAGAAATGGGCTGGTCACATAGTAAAAAGAACTAATGGCAGGTGGACCAAGGCAGTCATAGAATGGATCCCGCTTGATAAAAAGTGTCCATAAAAGAGACCTCAAACAAGATGGATCGAAGACATCAGCAAGTATTGCGGGCCCAACTGGTAAAGGAAAGCTCAGGACCATATTGATTGGAAACGTGTGGAAGAGGCCTTCATCCTGCAGTGGATAGACAATGGCTAGAATGATGAATGATGATGTAAACACATTAACATAAATTGCACCCATTGTTTAATTTGGAAAAGATCTCTTTTAGTTCTGTTGCATTCTGTTATCATTCATCAAATTAATACAAGGGATAGACTGAAAACTCTAAAACTCTCAGCAATTCCTAGCATCAGCCATTTTTCCAACTGTATGTTTTGGTAAATGGCCAAAATTTTATACAGTAGAGGTGATAGAGGTATCTTCACATTATCTAATTGAAAATGATTGCCATATGAACTCTTCTGCATAGTTCAACAGTACATGTTAAAACAGGAGAATTCTGTCAATAAAAGCATGAAATTACTACATTGTTTTCCCCAAAATAAGACATCCCCTGATAATAAGCCCAATCGGGCTTTTGAGTGAATGGCAATAAGGCCAAGCGCTTATTTCAGGGTTCAAAAAAATATAAGACGGTCTTATTTTCGGGGAAACACGGTATGTGTGCATAAATAATGATTTCATCCAGTATCACAAAATCATTCTAGTAATAAAATGAAAATCCAATAGATTGGTTCTGAATAAGTCTATGTATACATAAGCAATGTCATTAGTTCATGGGAATCCATCATCATTCCCATATTTTCTTTTAGTGAGCCCCTGTATCTTGTAGGTGAATCCAATCTATGCATAAATTGTGTGTTTGTTAGTAGGATTCACTGGGTCAGGGATTTTGTGTCTTTCACTGTGAGTTGTATTGGGTTGGGGAGGGGTGCACGAAGGGAGGCTCAGCCAATCTCATTGTACACATGTACTCTGACAATAAAGGTTTGAATTTGAATTTGAATTGGGGCAGAGATGAAGAGTGAGTGCAACAATGAAAATTGAAACTGAACCAAAGCCAAAGAATGTATTTACCTACAAATCACATTTCTGATGCCCACCGTTAAATTGAACGAGTGTGTTTAAATAATAGTACATTTATTAAATGTATATGCCACCTGACTCCCAATTACTGTGGATGGCTTACTGTTGTTAAAAAGTTATAAAGAACAATAGGAACACACACACACACACATACACACACACACACACACACACACAAACACAAACAACACAGGTCAAAAGAATAACAATGGCAAAGAAAATAAACCAGGCTGATAGAAGAAAGGAAAAAAGGGAGGGAGGGGTGGAAAGAGAGAGAGAGAGAGAAAGAGGGAGAAAGAATGGAAGAAAGAGAGAGAGAAAGAAAAAGAGAAAGAAAGAAAGGAAAAGAAAGAAAAAGAGATCATCCTCTCCAGTATTCTATCCAAAGGCCTGGGCAAAGAGCCAGTCTTGCAGAGGTCTCCAACCTTGGCAACTTTATGAGGTGTGGACTTCAACTCCCAGAATTCCTCAGCCAGCATGGCTGGCTGAGGAATTCTGGGATTTGAAGTCCATACCTCATAAAGTTGCCAAGGTTGGAGACCTCTGCTTTTAAAGCCTTTTAAAAACCAGCACAGTAGAAGCCATTCAGGGCCAACTTCATTCCACAATGGCTGAAATTCTACAAGTCCATGCCATCTTGCTCTCCATGGGGACATAAGGGAGCAAACATACAATTATGTGTTGATATCATGACATATGCAGCTTCGATGTCATTCTTGCTTCTATGGCGTTCCACATTTCCATAAATTTCTGTTGGGTATGGTCAAGATGACAACTGCAATGGTGCAACTGAAATTCTGCTGCTTTTCTATATATGTTACACATAAAACAGGTCAATTATATAATCATAGCTGCCTTCTTCGCCCGCCAATGTTCCTTTAAGTTGATGTCTTGACCAGAGATCTTCCTCACTGGAAAATGCTAAATTTTCTCACTTTTAGAGTTCTGCTTACTTTAGTCAAAACCAGATACAAAATCCTTACAGTATTTTAGTAACTGTACTGCTTTTGTAATGACTCTTTTGTAACAGACATGATAATATAAAATATGTTGAACATTTACCTGACACTTAAATGCCAATGTTTCTTTAAGAGACTACATGCGGTAGAAAGGATTGAACCTAAACAGCCAAGGTTATCTTTGTTATAAATATGGATGCAGTAGGTAGTCTCAGCAGAGAAAAACTTGCATATTTTAATCTACAGTTTTTGTCAAGAAACCTTTCCAGATAATTCAATTCACTATTATGCGCACTCTATTCTTTTTTTTTCTTTTATGTTCTGTCTCTTGATTATTAGTTCTAGTTAGCTTTTATATTTCTATCTTAACTTTTAATAAAGTTATTTTTTTAAAAAATACCTTGCCTGGTAACTGTGGTTAAACTTCCCACAGAGTTTGGAAGTCTGTAATGAATCAATATTCCTGCTACTTTCCCCTTGTAATTATCCATCCAATTAAAAAAATATAGTATTAACTT
Organism: Diadophis punctatus similis; assembly: GCA_023053685.1. Taxonomy (NCBI): domain Eukaryota; kingdom Metazoa; phylum Chordata; class Lepidosauria; order Squamata; family Dipsadidae; genus Diadophis; species Diadophis punctatus. The sequence goes on along the minus strand of JALIGW010000007.1, from coordinate 43,373,515 downwards.
GATTTAACAGTGTGCCTTTGTAATATATTTAATGACTTATGACATGCCTTGCTACATTTATCTATCTACAGCAAGCTTTGATTTCTTATTTTATTGATATTACTTTACAAAAATGAAATGATTTTTTTCCACTCAAAATTCTGGGTTGTATAGTGATTAAGTGAAAGTTCTGAAAAGATTCTCTCTATAGCAAAGAAGTATTTAGTTCATCTGCCTTGTTCAGACATGCAAGGACTGTTAATAGAGTATTTTCAACCTGACTCTGGATACTAGAGAATTCAACAATTGGATTCTTATTTTTCTACAGGTTTGATCAACATAAAGAAAATGGGCATTGATAAATTTCAAAGTTAAATGACTTGTTTTAGCTTGGCTTAGAACAGGGGTGATCAACTTCAAATATGTGCACTTCAATTCCCAGAATTCCTCAGCCAGCCATGCTGGTTGGGGAATTCTGGAAATTAAAATCCACAAGTCTTAAAGTTGCAAGGTTGGACACTCCTTCCTTAGAGGTATTGTCTATGAAAACTAGAACTTAACTCAGTCAACTCAACATATTATTCCCCCCCCCCTGCCTCATATTACTGTGCTGTAATAATCCAGTTAGTTAGCCTTCTGTATCTTAAAACACGATTTAACTAGTAATTTAGTAATTGAATCATGAACTACCAGTGTCTTTGTTCTAATGTTTTTTATTGAAGATCGATTACATCCAAAGATCCATTGGATGTAATGCACACACACACACACACACACACACACACACACACACACACACACAAATGTTGAAGTATAACAGTAAGAACAATGATGACTTCCAAGATGAAACCTGTGTATGTGTGTGTGTAGGGAGGAAGGGAGGGAGGGAGAGAGAGAGAGAGAGAGGGAGGGGGGGGGAGAGAGAGAGAGAGAGAGAGAGAGAGAGAGAGATACTGAGATGTTTATATGGACAACTCATTTGAATTTTCAGTAGTTCATAAAGCAAGTTTTCAGATCTAGAAGAAAACTTGTTAAAATATTAATCAGGTTTATTGGTTTTATTATTAGTTCTCTGAATTAATTAGTTTTATTTATTAGTTCTCTGAAAATTATAACAAAACCTTCCCATTCATATTCTGAATAATTAGACCTAGTATAGCTTTATGGTAATTTGTAGTAAATATTGTATTTCTTATTTACCTTAATCATCAATTCTTAGATTTTGTTTATAGTTGGTGGTTTTAATTTTAAAGTGTATCTGTAAAGTTGCAAATGAACAGCATGGAACAGATCTATTGCCCTTGAGCATCTTTAATATTTATAAACTAGTCATTGTGGTGCGACCGGAAAAATCTGGAACTGAATACACTCAAAATTGTAGAAATGGTGGTAGACTTTAGGAGAAATCCGCCCATACTTCCATCTCTTACAATACTAGACAACACAGTATCAAAAGTAGAGACCTTCAAATTTTTAGGTTCGACCATATCGCAAGATCTAAAATGGACACCTAACATCAAAAATGTCATCAAAAAAGCACAACAAAGAATGTTCTTTCTGCGCCAACTCAGGAAGCTAAAGCTGCCCAAGGAGCTGCTGATACAGTTCTACAGAGGAATTATTGAGTCTGTCATCTGCACCTCTATAACTGTCTGGTTCGGTTCTGCAACCCAACAAGACAGACACAGACTTCAGAGGGTAATCAGAACTGCAGAAAAAACAAGTACTGCCAACCTGCCTTCCATTGAGGATCTGTATACTGCACGAGTCAAAAAGAGGGCTGTGAAAATATTTACTGACACCTCACATCCTGGACATAAATTGTTTCAACTCCTACCCTCAAAACGACGCTATAGAGCACTGCACAGCAAGACAACTAGACACAAGAACAGTTTTTTCCCCAACGCCATCACTCTGCTAAATAAATAATTCCCTCGACACTGTCAAACTAAGTCTGCACTAGTATTAATCTTCTCATCGTTCCCCTCACCCATCTCCTCCCACTAATGACTGTATGACTGTAACTTTGTTGCTTGTTTCCTTACAATTTATATTGACTGGTTCCTAATATGATTTGATTGCTTATTTGTACCTGGACTATCATTAAGTATTGTACCTTATGATTCTTGACGAATGTATCTTTTCTTTTATGTACTGAGCATATGCACCTTTTATGTACTGAGAGCATATGCACCAAGACAAATTCCTTGTGTGTCCAATCACACTTGGCCAATAAAAATTCTATTCTATTCTATTCTATTCTATTCTATTCTATTCTATTCTATTCTATTCTATTCTATTCTATTCTATTCTATTCCATTCCATTCCATTCCATTCCATTCCATTCCATTCTAACTAGACAAAACAAGATTGGTATGTGCAATAAACCTGAATGTCTTATAAAAAGTTAAATTGAGCATTAATACCTAGGGTTTTTTTTAAAGCACATTCTCACAGAAAAGCAAGATTGCCTGTTTTGCTAAGCTCATTAAAGTATACCTCCTCAGTTTTCTGGTTGGACATTTTATTGCTTATTTGTGAAACTGCAGGTTTTCAGAATTTTGAAAAGGGAAGAAGAAAATGATGAAACTGTCTTTGATGAAAGAAACAAAAAACTAAGACAATGACTGTCTTATCTGGTCTGCAAAATCCAGACTACTGTAAAATCAGAGACAGCTACCTGTTTCTCAAGTGCCACTGGCAGGTTGTCCCTCAGTAGGTAGGTACGTAGGTAGATAGATAGATAGATGGATAGATGGATAAATGGATAGATAGATACGGTAGATAGATAGATAGATAGATAGATAGATAGATAGATAGATAGATAGATAGATAGATAGATAGATAGATAGATAGATAGATAGATAGATGATATAACAACTCAGTGTATAAGAAAGTCAATGATGTTTGTACCGCAACTACTTATTTAAAACATATACAGTGGTACCTCGAGATACGAGTTTAATCCGTTCTGTAACCTTGCTCGTATGTCAATTTGCTCGTATCTCAAAGCAATTTTCCCCATTGAAATTCATTGAAATGCCATTAATCCGTTCCAGCCCCCAGGCTGGCTGGCTGGGCTGGCTGGCTGGCTGCTAGGGGTCTCTGTGTGTGTGTGTGTGTGTGTGTGTGTGTGTGTGTGTGTGTGTGTGTGTGTGTGTGTGTGTGTGTGTGTGTGTGAGAGAGAGAGAGAGAGAGAGAGAGAGAGAGAGAGAGAGAGAGAGAGAGTTCCCCCCCCTCTCTTCTCCCCTTTCTCTTCCTTTCAGGTCCATTCTTTTTCCCTTTCCTTCCTTCCTTTCCTTTCTCTCTGCCTCCCCCCCCCCAAGAGCCCTACGGACGCCAGGATGGCTAAGCTAAAGGGGGAAAATTCTCTTTGATATTCAAATCTGGCTTCCTCCTTTCAGAATGTTGCGGAAATGAGTGGGTCGTGTGCAGCCGGCCGTTCCTCGTATCTCAAATGTTGCTCGTATTTCAAAGCAAAACTTTGCTCACTCGACAGCTCGTATCTCAAATATCTCGTATGTTAGGGCACTCGTATCTCGAGGTACCACTGTATATATATATAGCTGCCTATCTTATAACCAATTCTGGGAGGCTCCCAATTAAAAGTTAAAGCAGCATAAAAATCATAGTAAAACTAGAAATCCAAACACATTAAAACATTAAAAACTAGAGAGATGATAGACAGACACACACACTAGATGATAGAGGATGGATGGATGGGGAGGGAGGGAGGGAGAGGGAGAGAGCAGAATCTAACCTCTTGTGCTGACCACAATAATATAATAAAGAATAAAAACTTACTTGGTATGACGACCAGCCGAGTCCCACTTCCAAAGAAAACTTTACTGTTACCAATGTTAGACACAGTGCTTTCTGTCTTGACAAAAACACCCCTTCCTATTTATATCAGCAATTACAACTTTCTCTAGACTAAAACTCTAGAGCCGTGGTGGCGAACCTATGGCACGCGTGCCAGAGCTGGCACGCGGAGCCATAGAAGCCGGCACGCGAGGGTTCCCACCGGCAAACCGGAAGTGCGAAAAAACGCACTTCCGGTTTGCCGGTGTGCTGTTTTTTGCACTCCGGAGGGTTCAGGGAGGCTCCCTGAAGCTCCGGAATGCAAAAAACTACAAAACGAACAAACCGGAAGTGCACTTTTCCGTACTTCCGGTTTGTCCGTTTTGTAGTTTTTTGCATTCCGGAGCTTCAGGGAGCTTCCCTGAACCCTCCGGAGTGCAAAAAACAGCATACCGGCAAACCGGAAGTGCGTTTTTTCGCACTTCCGGTTTGCCGGTTTCGTCGTTCCAGGCTCCGTTTCGTCGTTCCAGGCTCCGGTAAGTGGGCCTGTGCGGGGGTGGGGGTGTGTGCGCATGCGCAGGGGGCAGCATGGGGGGGTGTTGTGCGCATGCGTGGGGGGGAGGGAATGGGTGTGGGCACGCGAGCACGCGCAAGCGCCCCCCCCCTTTTTCGGCCCGCGAGCCGGCCACCACTGCTCTAGAGTTTAGGATTAAAATATCAAAGTGTCAACTACTGGAAATCTGAAGCAGTCTTTGGAAATCTGTACCTATATTAGAGAGATAGTGATACTCTTTGGAAGCAGTAGAAAGCACCTACTGGTATCTTGAGGACAATTTTCATGAGGTTTAGAAGTCCTAGGTCCTATGGCACACGTGTCCGAAGTGGCACGCAGAGCCATGTTGCCTGGCACTCACGGCATCGCCTGTTTCTCTTCCGGGTTTCTGGCGTACATACCATGCAACGATCAGCTGGCCGTTGTGCTGGCCGGAAGTTCATTTTCCGGTGCGCACATACCCCCTGGGCAGCTCCTCTTCCTGGTCGCATCCCAGATGAGTGTGTGCTCCCTTTTCAGCACTTGGTGCCACGTGCGCATGTGCGTGCTCCCTTTTCGGCACTTGGTGCCAAAAAGGTTCGCCATCACTCTCCTAGGTTGATATATAGCTGATTTCTCTTTCCTAACTTGGGCATACAGATAGTCCTTGACTTTTGACCTTCACTCGTTAAGTGAACCAATTTTTGTCAAAAAAGGTAAAACATGATCACAAGACTACGGGATGCTGCAAATAGCCATGAGTGTCAGCTACCGGTAGTTGCCAAGCACACAACATACAGTCACGTCACCAGTTGTCAGAACTTTGAAACCGAGTTGTAAGTAGCCTCAGTGAGGTGCGTCATAACTTTAAACAGAAACTAAGGTACTGGTTATAAGTTAAGGATCCCTGTATTCCAGATCTCTGAACTTTATCTCCCAAGTTGTTCATTGATGGTGATGGGAATTCTAAATCAAATCTTACATATTTAGAAGGAGGCTAGTTTTGTTCATTCTAGTGGACAATTATTTATATCAGTGCTTCTCAACCATAGCATTGCTGGCTGGAGGGGGGGAATTCTGGGAGTTGAAGTCCACCTGTCTTAAAGTTGCTAAGGTTGAGAAACAATGGTTTATATTAACATTCTTCTATTTCACCCTATTTTTTCCTCTGCCCTTTCAGTTAAATGTTTCCTCTTCTCTTCAGCTCTTCTTTGTGTCTTGCTATTTAGATTATTCAGCTTTGTCAGCATTACTATCTTCTTTTAATTTAAGTAGTGGACTTTGTGGGAGTAACTTGGGTAATAAAATGCTTCAGTCAGGAAGAACTTTTTCTAAATTCTGTCTTTTGGTCATTTGATGGCCTTGCTAATTGCTTTTAATACGTTTTGATGTCCTCCCCATCTTTATTCAGGCCAGTATGCTTGGCAAGAGAACACAATATCACTTTTCCCTTTACAATTCCTTGTGCAATTGGAAGAACCTAAGGTTAGAAACGAACATCTTGGCTAATCTAGAGATCCTGTTATAAAGCATGTCTTTTAGAAAGGAGGAGGTGGATGTAATTTGTGAAGACAAGATAGATTTTAAAAAAAAACCCTGTGTGATTGAACAATACCCTTACTGACACCTTGTGAAAATCAATGAGCTAGGTTTTTGGGGGAAAGGCTCTATCATTATCTAATTTATGTAATTGTATCCATTTAAACAAGCTATTAACGTGGCATGTTAAGTTGGTTTTACTGACATAAACAGACTTAATTTGACTCAGAATTTAGCTTTGACATTCTGTGCTCTTTTCATTTGAATGCATCTCTTACTTGATAGGGATGTGTCACCTATTAAGATGGAGCATACATTTATGTCTACTTTTTCTAAGCTGTGGTAGGCAATTTGTGCCTCATTTGGCCCTTTCTGCACTTTGCTTATGACCCCTTTGCACGCCAAGGCTGCACTGCTGAAATGGTCGATTTTTCATCCAAACCTGTGCAACATTTGGAGTTTGGGAAGATGGGGGGCTGGGTGTATAATAGTAATTTGTCTTTCACAACCCCCTCGTTCTTATTTCCATGCTTAAACTCCCTAATGAGCTAAAAGCAAATCAACCATTCCTCCTCTGGTGATACCACCATGTCACCAGATGGCATCCAGAAGCCCTCCATAAGATTAAGCTGCTTAGTTGCAATTCATGATCCCTCAAAAGTTGCTCACTGTTGTGCCAAGTCATATTGTGGATCTGCCAATGCTTTCCTTTCTTTCTCGCCCCTGGTAGCATGTGCGAAACCATTGTAAATTCATAGTTGATGGCTGGTAGAACAGTGGTCAATTTGGTTGTCAGATTATCTTATTTAGATGCCAGTTTGATCTAGTGGTTAAGGCACCAGGCTAGAAACCTGGGAGACTGTGAGTTTTAGTCCTGATGTTTGTCCATCATATTCGAAGAGGACCTTGATATCTGTCAATTGGGGGGGGATGTCAAGACTTGCTGAATTGGATTAAAGTGAGGGAGATGTGCGCATAGTCAGTCTCACTCTCTCTTCCCAGGTTCCATCTTGCTCCAAATAGCAGGACAAGAGTTGAGACAGTTGGAAATGGGCTGGGTGCAATGGTTGACCAGGGCGTATTTCATGTCTTGCTGTACTCTTAGCATACCACATCACTTGCAGAAACCGCCTTCATGACCTTTGTCCTATTATAGTAGGTTTCATCCACTCAGTCTGCCAGAATCTGTCTTCACATGCTCAGGATAGACAAGTCCCTATCTCACCAAAGGCTGATGACCCAACGGCTACTTTCAATCTGGTTTGGCCAGCCTGTCGAAACTGTTGCCCGGGGTGTGGCCGCTGCACATGCTACAGCTGCTAGGAGCCACAGGTTAGAGCTGAGTGACAGGTGGGGACCAAAGGTGAATGAGTTGCCCTAAAAGCTGCTCTAAAATGAGCTGCCCTAAAAGGACACGACATGCCCCTACAACAGAGGTGCTACCCCTCCCTGAACACCCAATACACCCCTACCTCAGGTGCAAAAGTCAAATAAGGTGATCTTGTGCCAGTCATTTTCTCTCAGCACCAACCCACCCCCCCGGGTTTTGTCGTGGGGAAAATAGAAGGAGGAAGGTACGTTGGATATGTTCACCACCTTGAATTATTTGTAAAAAATAATTATAAATAAATAGATTCAGCACAAATGAGAAGAAATCTTGGAAAAATCCATTAAAGAAACTTCACCTCATAAAATTTTCCTAATAAACTTTCTAAGACTCTATAGTTATAATAAACAAACATTACAAATATCTTGATGAATTTCTTTGATCTTGCCAATTGCATAAAGCTTGAAACAATCACATGGTTTATTGCAGGTGTGATTTTGAGACACAGGTGGGAGCCATTATGAGCACTTGGATCATGTTGCTTTAACAAATGTACACTTTCCTTCTATCAGATCTCTCACTCTCACTATCCCATATTATTTGAATACCTGTACTGTAGCAGTAGCACTGGAAATCATATCCAGGCTGCAAAATATCTCCTTGGTGCTAACAATGCTATATGAATCAAAAAGATATAGTACTTCTGAAAAAGAAATCTGAATCCTGCATCAGCTAGCACTGATGATGTTACCTAGTTCGGTAATAAAACATCTGCAAGAAAACCAACAGCACCGAGGGAAACCAAAAATAAAAATGTCCTTATTTTTGAATTACCTTAAAAACATGGGAATAAAGAAATGTAAACTACGTCAGAGTTTCATCCAACATTATATTGGTAATGTTTCTTTTCAATGCTTGCAAAGGGGGTGGATTTTTTTTTAAAAGTTCCCTCAATCAAGTGATTTTGTTTTCAATTTGGTATAATGCCAATCAGCACAGAAAACGAAGGACTGATTGTGATGATTATGGAGCAACAAGTCTGTGTTGGAAAATAGGAGGAGGAAGGAGTAATAGATATGTTCGCCGCATTGAGTTTAGATTTATTATTAGAGTTGGAAGGGACCTTGTAGGTCATCTAGTCCAACCCCCTGCTCAAGCAGGAATTCCTACACCATTTGAGACAGATGGCAGTCCAGTCTCCCCTTGAAGGTCGCAAGTGTTGGGGCTCTCACAACCTCCGCTGGCAAACTGTTCCACTGGTTGATCGCTCTTACCGTCAGAAAGTTTCTCCTCACTTCCAGGTTGAATCTCTCCTTGGTCAGCTTCCATCCGTTATTCCTTGTTTGGCTTTCTGGTGCCATAGAGAACAGCCTGACCCCCTCCTCTCTGTGGCATCCCCTCAAGTATTGGAACACTGCTATCATGTCACCCCTGGTCCTTCTCTTCGCCAGACTGGCCAAGCTCAGTTCCTGCAACCACTCTTCGTATGTTTTATTTTCCAGACCCTTTATGTTTGTTGTTGTTTATGAGTTGTTTATGAAAAGTTTAGATATCATGATGATGTTATCCATTCAGTTGTGTCTGACTCTTGGGGACTCTGTGGGCCAGGTCTCTCTACATCAGGGCTGTCAAACTCACAGCCCGCGGGCCGGATGCGTCATGTGCTGGCCAAGCCCACACCCGGGGAGGGGAAAGTCACGATACGTCACGTGAGACCGCCATGACGACACGATCTTGCACTCCTTCTTTGAGTTCTATTTTCTGGCTGTTGTCAGCTTTGATGGTGTCCAGCCACCGTGTTCTTGGGCGGCCTGGTTTTCTTTTACTGCTAACTCTTCCAAGCATAATTACTTTCTTCAGTGAATTCCCCTGCATGGCCAAAATAAGAGATGCAATAAACTTTTAGAATCACAGGGACAAGTCTTCTCCAGGATGATTGCTCACATTATGGTCCTTCAGATCTTTCAACAGTGTATTGTCAACACTGTAATTGAATTCGTCTACTTCACTGTTTCTTTTCTTTCCTTCCCAACATTTTAGATGTTTCGGGAGAAGTAGGTCTTTGATAATGCCTCTGAAGTGTGATAATTTGTGCAGTGAGTGAGAAAAAAACTCTGCAACTGCAAAAGTGCTAAATGCAGACTATAAACTATATAGACTATATAGACCAGTGGTGGCGAACCTTTTTCGGCTCGCGTGCCAAAAAAGGGGGGGCGAGCTCGCGCGCGCTCGCATGCCCACACCCATTCCCTCCCCCCACGCATGCGCACAACACCCCCCATGCTGCCCCCTGCGCATGTGCACCCCCCCCGCGCAAAGGCTTACCGGAGCCTGGGACGACAAAACCGGCAAACCGGAAGTGCGAAAAAACGCACTTCCGGTTTGCCAGTATGCTGTTTTTTGCACTCCGGAGGGTTCAGGGAAGCTCCCTGAAGCTCCGGAATGCAAAAAACTACAAAACAGACAAACCGGAAGTGTGAAAAGTGCACTTCCGGTTTGCCGGTGGACAACCCTCGCGTGCCGGCTTCTATGGCTCCGCGTGCCACCTCTGGCACGCGTGCCATAGGTTCGCCACCACGGATATAGACTATAAACTATTATATGAATATAAATTTAGACCAACTCATTTAGTGTTTATTATGAACCATTCAAACCCTGTACAACAACAAGTTTGTTTGGCTCCAGAATGTACATAAATGCATCTCTTGAGCATTCACATTTATTTATTTATTTATTTATTTATTTATTTATTTATTTATTTATTTATTTATTTATTTATTTATTTATTATCTATCTATCTATCTATCTATCTATCTATCTATCTATCTATCTATCTATCTATCTATCTATCTATCTACCTACCTACCTACCTACCTACCTACCTACCTACCTACTTATTTACTTACTTTGTTTGTTTGTTTGTTTGTTTGTTTGTTAAATTAATTTTCTGCCTATCTTGCCATGGGGCCAATCTAGGTAATTTACAACAATAAAAAGAAAGAGATGGGGGAAAAAGTGTAAAGAAATCAGAAGTAAAATAGTAGAAATAAATAAACTGTTTATTTACTTATTTATTTAGGTGTATAGCTACAAAAGAAACATGGAATATCCGTTACGTTTGGATGTAACTTCCCACAGAACTGCTGCTCTAGTGAAGATGTAGAAATGGAAGTGGAATATTGGAAATTAATATTTCTTCTTTATCGGGCAGGCTTTCTATAAGAAATAAAAGAGCTACAGTTTCTCTTATGAGTGAAACATATTAGTTTTTCTTGCTTCTTCAGAAATGAAAGCTTAATTATGAGGATATGAAAAATTTGTTAATGTTTGTTAATATAAGTAATCCCAAATTTAAGACTGTAAGAGCCCAGAATTACAGTCATAAGTTTCTGATGTTATTAAATTGTTCTCCACCAGCACTATGCTCAATTTTGTGATCTTTTTGTGACAGTCGTTCAGTAAATAGCATTAGTAATAGCACTTAGACTTATATACGCTTCATAGTACTTTACACCCTTTCTAAGTGGTTTACAGAGTCAGCCTATTGCCCACAACAATCCGTGTCCTCATTTTACTGACCTCGGAAGGATGGATGCTTGAATGCTGTGGTTGTTAACCAAATGCCGTAATCATTAAGTAAATGGCCCAGTCGTTAAGTGAATCCAATTTATCCAATGGGATAAATTTGCTGGAAACCGGGAAAAACCAAAAATCGTAGTCACAGGACTGTGGAATGCTGCAAACAGCTGTAAATGTTAGCTGATTGCCAAATGTCCAAAATGTGAACATGTAACCATGGTGGGAAGGGATGTTGCCATCAGAACTTCAAAATCAACTCTTACATAACTTTTGAGGGTCTTTTGTAAATTTGAACAGTTGCTAAGTGACTGATCGTTAAGTAAGGACTGTACTTGCTTATAATATGCTACAGAGGCTGAATCTTTGTAAATGTTTCCTCCTATACATCGCAATAGAATAAAAAAATTTTTGTTGGGAAATGTTGCCCCTTCCAACCATGCATCTCCGTACAATTTGCATTGTGATTTTGAATTTTCCCCAAATACATAGGTTTTAAATAACTAGTTTCCAAATAACTAGATTTTAAAAAGATTTTAAAGCAACTTATGATAATAATTGCTTTTAGACTACCACAAACAATGCTTTATAATGCCCCGGTCCTTTCTTCCAAAAAATACAAATATTTGCTTTTATTAGGAATTGCAGCATTTCCAATATCTCAAACAGAAAAGCTGTATAGTAGGAACTACCACAGTATCCTAAGCTATCTCTGGACTCTATTATTCATATGCTGTTTGCACCATCCATCACTCCAATGCTTTTTAAAGTAAAATCTTTGTCTAAAGCAGCAGTTCTTAACCTGTGGGTCGCGATCCCTTTGGGGATCGAACTACCCTTTCACAGGGGTCGCCTAAGACCATCGGAAAACACATATTTCCGATGATCTTAGGAACCGAGACACCGCTCCTCTATCTGTTTCCAGGCAGGTCCACCCACATGCAAATAGACTACTGCAAAAAAAAAAAATCTGTACCATGGGAACTTCTGAGCATGCGCAGAAGCCGAATTTCTGACACTGGGCATGCGTCGCTATCTTGTTTTCGGTTTTTGTTTTTGTTTTTTTTGCATTTTTTAAAAAAAGTTGGCATTGCGCATGCGTGTGCGTGCAAAGCACACGCGCACCCATGAGGTGCGCCCATGCAGCGCAGGAAGAAGCGAACTGGCAGCGAGGTAACTTAGAATCCACCCCTGAGTTTCCTAATAATTTTATTATTTTATGGTTGGGGGTCACCACAATATGAGGAACTGTATTAAAGGGTCGCGGCATTAGGAAGGTTGAGAGCCACTGGTCTAAAGAGCTTGCAGTCTGAAATTTGTGAGAAGGGAGTCCACAGAAACAAGGATAAATAGAGGAAGAAAATATATAGCTGACTTTCATTTATATCTACTTAGACATATTCCATTGGGCCATGAGTACTAAAGAATTGCGCTAAAGTTTCCAAGATGGGGGGAAAATCTATTTGGTATTGGGTCCAATATTTTCAGTATTAAAAAAAAATCTCATTATTATGCATGTCAGCACTGTGACTGAGATCAGACCAGGAAATCAGCTTCCCAGGAAGGCAAAAATTACCCTTGTGTTGACTGTAATAACAGAATCTTGCAAGTCTAATTGTGCTAAATTTATTTATTTATTTTATAAATTATTTTATATTATTTATTTTATAAATAAATAAATTGAAATGCTAAATTTTATCCCCTTGTATGTCAATGGAAGTGTCTGCCGGAGCCGCTTCTGAATATGTTAACTGAATAAGTGTTAGTATTGCTTTATACTACACTGATAAGACCACGTTTGGAATATTGCATCCAGTTTTTGTCACTCACAGATATTGTGACTCTGGAAAGAGTGCAGAGAAGAGCAACTGCGGTGATTAGTGGGCTGGAGGCTAAAACACAAGATGAATGGTTGTGGGAACTGGGTATGTCTGGTCTAACAAAGAAAAGGATTGGGCTAATATGATAGCATCATCCAATATTTGAGGGGCTGTCACATATTTGGGGGTTGACTTATTCTCCAAAGCACCTGAGAGCAAGACAAGAATTAACGAATGGAAGATTATCAAAGAGAGGGCCAACATTAGAACTAAGGAGAAATTTGCTGATAGCAAGAACAGCTAATCAGTGGAATGGCTTACCTTCAGTGATGGTTTGTGCTCCATCACTGGAAGTTTTTAAGAAGAGACTGGACAGCCACTTGTCTGAAATGGTATAGGGCAGGGGTCTGCAACTCACAGCTCTGGAGCCGCATGTGGCTCTTTCATCCCTCTCCTACAGCTTTCTGTTGCTCAAAATATGCGTAACAACCGCCAATGTGTGACACCCACCAGCAGCGATTTATTGAGCTTTTCGACCCATCTTATTTTTCAGAGTTCAAAATGTTTTTGTTGCATGCAGAAATAAAAACTTGTTTTCTCTGTAGCAGTTCACTGATTTCACAAATGCAACATGCTGTAGTTTTTTTATACATAGCATAAAGATAAAAAACAATATATGCAGTGTTATCTTCAATTTAGATGTCAAAAGGGTTTTGTGACTCCCGGTGTTTTCTTTTCTGTGGGAAACGGGTCCAAACGGCTCTTTGAGTGTTTAAGGTTGCTGACCCCTGGTATAGGGTCTCCTGCTTGAGCAAGGGGTTCTACTAGAAGACTTCCAAGGTCCCTTCCAACTGTTATTCTGTAATTCTGTAATATTGTCTTGTTTTGCAGAGCTTAAACATGTTTCGGCTTCGTTTGCCTGATTAATGGCTCTTGCATACAGGTAATCCTTGATTTATGTTCAGCAACCATTTGAAGTTACAACAGACTCCCCCTCACAAAAGATATTTACAATCAGGTTCAAAAATTCTGACCAAAGGCCCCCGTTTGATCATGTGACCACATTTTAGGCATTCAGCAACTGGTCTGCATTTACAGCCACTTGCAGCATCCCGTGATCACATGTGTGTGATTTACTATATTTTTTTGCCAAAAATTATGTTTACTTCTGTTTTTTAGCAAACAATGGGCTTGCTTAATGACTGTGGATTAATTTAATCATGGTGATTCGCTTAATGACCTCCACAAAAAAGATAATGAAATCAGGTCGGTCATATGAATACCCACTTTGTGATCATCACAAATTATGACTAATGGGCAGGCTGCATTACGATTGTAAGTTGAAGGCTACGTGTATTTTCCTCAAGTTTCTTTTTGTTCAATAACTGAGCCTTGTAGGAGCCTGAGATAATGATTCGGTTACATATAGAAGATCCAGCAGTACCACCCTGGTGAGTCTGTTGCAAAACAAGGACGGCCTTATATTGATTTTTGCTTAGTCTAGTCACAGGCTGTGAGTAAAGCTGTGTCCTGACATGATTACAAAAGCATCTGAACACAGTTTGTCCTGCTGTGTCTCATAAGAATACGGTATGTATTTTTGCTTAGGTAGAACTGAAACTTCAGAAGAAAATCTATGATAGACAGTATGGTTATTTGTCTGTATTTAGAGATTTGTAATACTGCTGTTAACCACTCAAAACTGTGGAGACACACATTTACCACAACATGGAAGAAAGGAATAGGGCATTTGCCATCTTGACTTTTTTTTTTTACTTTTTTCTCTTGAATGACCCTTCTTCCCACTGAGGAGAAAAAGAAAGCTACTGTTTGTCAGGGAATTGCGCAGCAGGTTTCCTAAAGGAAGTCAGAGATGCTGACATTTTTATAAATAAATATATTTTACATCAATATATACTGCAAACTAGATAGTCGGGCAAATAGGAGCATCACCAGGTAAATCACAGTACACACAGAAGACAAAGGTGAGGGAGGGAGGGAAACCCCCCCTCCACATCCACAGTGACCAATCCCAGTGCAGATTGCCTCACGTAAGTGCCAGCCCTCTTCAATCAATCAACCACAACTGTGTGTCAGTAGTGGGTTCTAAAACCCTTTACTACCGGTTCACGCACACACATGCGCTCGTGTTGCTTTTGCGCATGCGCAGAAGCGTTCCTGGCGGGTGGGCAGAGCCTCCGCCGGCGCTACCGGTTCTTAGAACCGGGAGCAACCCACCGCTGCTGTGTGTCCTGGCTCACTGCACAACTCCATTGCTCCAACTACTAAATTTAAATATCTTAATACTGTTTATCTCCTCCATAAGATACTTGTAGGTTCTGGAAGATTTTCCTGGAAAATGAACACATAAGAAAGTAAAATTCTGTAACATCATTTTCCTATATTTAGGATAGCCATTGTTTGCCATTTGGTTTCTGGTTTTTAAGAGCCAGGAAGCTGCAGGCAGTCAGGACAAAAGCTGAATAAGGGTTAACTCATTATAATCATTTTAAATTAAAGCAATATATAAATTCTATATTGTTTTTACATTCTGACTATAACCCATAAATATTACTTAGTAACTTGTTTCTTCTAACTTGGTATGCCTGAGTTTGCAAATGAAGCCCGTTTAATGTGAGTCATATTTAAAAATTTCCCATAAGAACTCAAAAGAGAATTGATTCTGGGGGAGTGTTAAATGGATTATCAAAATGTTCTCTCCCTTTAAATAACCAGCATGTATTAGATGGCAGTAATTGTTTTTGGAGCAATGGAAATTAGCAAATGGAGTACAGCCAACTAGCCTGGTTAGTGAGAAATTTAGCACAATTTAAGAAAATGTATTTATGGTAGCATGTTTACTTTGATAAGATTGCTCTTTCTAAAGTATAGCTGAAATAGAAATTAAAATGTGTAAAAAAAAATAGAGGTTGCCATTTTTAACCTGTTATAAGATTCCTAAAATTGTAACTCTTCCAATCTTGAATTTGAGTTTGTTTGTTTGTTTTTAAATATTATTGTGAGCTCATTTCTATGCTGCATACGGTAAGGGAAAAATTTCAATATAATGAACAGAACAGATATGTTGTAAAAGAAAAGAAAAATAAAAACTTTGACATACGCCACATTGAACTTCTGGTGGATAAATGGTGTAAACTTAAACAATAAAATGAAAAAACTATAGGCTAAGAATCAGTTTGGTCTAGTGCAGTGGTTCTCAACCTTCCTAATGCCGCGCCCCACCCCCGCAACCCCACCACGCTCCACCTCGTCGCCACCGCAACCCCCACCCTGCTGCCGCCATTTGGGTTCTTTTACCCTTTGCGCATGCGCAAAGTGTTCTGCGCATGCGCAGAGGGTAAAAGAACCCAAATGGCGGCATCCTGTCGAAGTCTCCCGACCCCTGTGAAAGGGTCGTTCGACCCCCAGGTTGAGAACCGCTGGTCTAGTGGTTAAGGCACCAGGCTAGAAAGTGGGAGACTGAGTTCAAGTTCCATCTTAACCAGTAATGGGTTTCACTTACTTTTGCTACCATTTCAGAGATGCGCACGCGCAGATTGTCTGTGATGACACCCGGGCGGGTGGGCAGAGCCTCCTGCCGCCGCCGCTACCGGTTCGCCCAAACCGTGGTGAACCGGTAGCAACCCACCACTGATCTTAACTAGCTGAGTGATTTTGGGCTAGTCCCTCTTTCTCTCAGTCCAACCCACCTCACAGGGTTGTTGTTGTTGTGAGGAATGTAGGAGAAGGAGGAAGGTATGTTTGATTTGTTTGCCTCCTTGAGTTATTTGTATTAATAATAAACGTAGGATACAAATTAAATAGGCTAAATTCATGCATACTAAATTCAGGAGTTTCTAGTGCCACATCTCCCTCAACAGTGTTTTGCAACCTCATCTGTGGGAATTCCGGAAGTTGAAGTCCACACATTTTAAAGCGGCTGAGGTTCAGAAACACTGCTTAAAGCAGTGATGGCGAACCTTTTTTGGTTCGCGTGCCAAAAGGGTGTGCGTGTGCGCACCAGCGCGTGCACATGTGCCCACATCCATTCCCTCCCCCCCACACATGCGCACAACCCCCCCCATGCCATGCGCACACACCCCCACCCCCACGCAAAGGCCTTACTGAAGGCTGGGACAGTGAAAAACGGCGAAACGGGAAAAATGGAAGTTCGGAAAAACGCACTTCTGGTTTGCCCATTGGGCTGTTTTTTGCACTCCGGGGCTTCAGGAAGCTTCCCTGAACCCTCTGGATTGCTAAAAACAGCCCAACGGCAAACCAGAAGTACGTTTTCCGAACTTCCGTTTTGCCGTTTTTCGCATTCCGGGGCTCCAGGAAGCTTCCCTGAACCCTCCGGAGTGCGAAAAACAGCTGAACGGCAACCAGAAGTGCATTTTCTGAACTTCTGGTTTGCCCGTTTTGCCGTTTTTCGCATTCCGGGGCTTCAGGAAGCTTCCCTGAACCTTCCAGAGTGCAAAAAACAGCCCAACGGCAAACCGGAAGTGCATTTTCCCGAACTTCCGGTTTGCCCATGGAGCTGACATAGGGCAACGCCTCGCGTGCCCTCTGATATGGCTCTGCGTGCCACAGGTTCGCCATCACTGGCCTAAAGTAATCAATAAATGTATTAAAGTAATATTAAAGTAATAGATAAATACATTCTGGAGATTATTCCTAAAATTTGTGACTCCCCTTCAGATTTTCTTATGATCTCCAGTTCATGACAATACAAGTGGAGAATCCCTGGATTAAGCCGTAAATCACGATTTATTCACCACAGTGCACAGATTCATCCTTTTTCTGGATTAAACCCACAGCCCAATTAACACAGCATCAGTACTGTTGTGGCCGGCAGATGCCTGTGGGAATTTCAGCATAAGACATACGAACAATGTCTTCATCATCTTTGGCTCTGAATCCCTGCCCAGTAAATTCCCTAGTATTATATTTGTCACTTAATCGTGATCTTTTCTAGCCATTCTGCTTCTATTCTTTTGAATCTTCAAATCAAACACACAATTTGAAATTAATGCAGGCTATTTCTACCCAAAAGGTTGCATGTGAGAATTAGTTTGTCTTGACGTGTGAGACGAACAGTAATATATTGGGAACAGCATATATAGGGAAAATATGAACATTGGAATTATGGATTGAGTTTTAATTATCTTAAATAAGTGATTCCTGTTTTGCACAGGAGTTGTATGTTAATTCTAATTAATTAGTCTTTAAGAGAATGCATTGCTATCTTCTAATGAAGGATGTTGCTAGGGATGCCAATGAGCGTCTACCCAAATGGCTGAATATTTAAGTTTTCACATTAATTATGATTCTGTAAAGCAACATGGGAAGTTTATAAACACAGTGGAGTGGGCCTGTCCTTAAGTACAATAGCAACTACTGCAGCTCTAATGATTGTATGTAGTGGAAGTGTTTAAGCAGTGGAGAATTCCTGATTGGTTTTCAAAGCAAGTTTAATACCATAAACTATGGGGAACTCAAATGAAAGCCAACCTACCATTAAGCAAAATAAGGCAATGGCTCACAAGTAGACATCTGCAGGAGTTTGTGAAGAAAAATATATTTTCTTAATGGGGAAAGATGCAATAAAACAGAGCTACCGTATTTTTTGGAGTATAAGATGCACCTTTTTACCCCCCAAAAGAGGGTGAAAACTTGGGTGTGTCTTATACACCGAATGTAGCACCACCCAGCCACCCCCACCCTTTGGCCTCTGTCTTCCAGCAATTTACCTGTTTGCAGCAGACAGAGAAGAGCCTGTAAAGCCAAGCAAGTCATTAGCAGCTTCCCGACCTACAGCTGATTTGCCACGTGCTAAAATGAAACTGAAACTGCAAAGAGGCAAATAGCTGGGAGAGACACACAGATTTTTATTTTCTGCTGAACTGGATGCAAGGGGGTAAGTGAATAACTATAAATGTCTGTAGAATGTTCAAATTATTGGACTTATTTTTTAAAGACTTTTTTATTATTGTTCTAGAGCCAGGGGTCTCCAACCTTGGCAATTTTAAGACTTGTGGACTTTAACTCCCAGAATTCCACAGCCAGCCTTGTTACCTTTGCTGGCTGTGGAATTCTGGGAGTTGAAGTCCACAAGTCTTAAAGTTGCCAAGGTTGGAGACCCTTGTAAATCTAGACAATTTAACAAAATAAAGAAGCTTTTTAAAATAAATGCTTGCTCTGAAGAGGCCCAGTGCTATTGTATCTTCTTTTAAATAATAGAGAATAATGTATACTTCCAGAAATTTTAATTAATTTTAACAGCTTTGTACAAGTATAGTCTGAAATGTAACAGTGTTCTGTTTAGTATTAGAGTTAAATCCTGACTTACCTTGGAGTAGATCTATTTAAATAATTGGGAGGAGTTAGTGTGACTACATTTAAGAAAACTTTCTGGCATAATGTACATTTCTCCAGTTCTTTGCTATTTCTATGGGTCAGGCGCACATGCACAGAAATACACAGCAAACAGTGTATATCATCTGTGCTGTTTGCTGTTTGCCAAATTGCTTGGAGGCAGAGGCCTTTTTTTCCTTGTTTTCCTCCCCCAAAACTAAGGTGCATATTATACTCCGGTGTGTCTTATACTCCGAAAAATACAGTAAATAGGTAGTAATAATGAAACAACAGCATGAACTTTATGGTTTTGTACTGTGAAAGTTGCCCACAGGTAATCCTTGACTTACTACTACAATCAGGAGCAGAATTTTCATTGCTAAGCTAACCACTTCAGTGGTTAAATGAGTCATGGCCAGTTTTATGACTTTTAAAAAAAATCATGGATATTAAGCAAATCACCGCAATTGTTAAGTGAATCATGTGGTTGTTAAGCAAATCCCCCACTGATTTTGCTTCTCGGAAGTTGGCTGCGAATGTAGCAAATGGTGATTCAAGATGCTGCAACCATTATAAATTCATGTCAGTTGCCAAGCACCTGAATTTTGATTATGTGAGTATGAGGATGTTGCATGGTCATAAGTGCAAGGATAAGTCGTAAGTCACCTTTTTCAGTACTGTTGTACTTTAGAACAGTCACTACACAAATGGTTGTAAGTTGAGGACTACCTGTATATAAAGAAATCCATCGTTTGGAAGCCAGTAGGTATTTTATTGGGTTCAGTGAAATGCATTAGTATCTTATGGATTGTTCTAATTAGCTTTAATACAATTTTTTTAAAATTTTTGTTTCAGCCAGTTTTTGCCTTGAAATAGCAGGTGTGAAATGGGTGCCTTTCACCTAACCCCGTGATGGCGAACCTATGGCACGTGTGCCACAGGTGGCACGTGGAGCCACATCTGAGGGCACATGAGGCGTTGCCCTATGTCAGTTCCAGTGCGCATGTGCGTGCTGGCCAGCTGATTTTCGGCCTTCCGAAGGGCAGGTGGAGGCCATTTCTGCCCTCCCCAGGCTTCGGGAAAGCCTCCGGAGCCTGTGGATGGTGAAAAACGGGCCCAATAGGCCTACGGGAAGTTTGATTCTGAACTTCTGGTAGGCCCGTTGGGCCCGTTTTTCGCCATCCACAGAGTCCGGAGGCTTCAGTGAGGCCTGCACGCATGCACGGGGGGGGGGGGGGGGGAGAGCGTGGATGGGGTTGTGCACGCATGTGCGGGGAGAAGGCATTGCATTATGGGTGTGGGCACACACATGCACGATATTGCATGTGCACGTGCCCTTTTGGCACCCAAGCAAAAAAAAGGTTTGCCATCACTGATCTAACCCATGCTTGATGGTGAGAGGAGCTTCCGAATTTTAGCAGTAATTGAATGTTGGCAGCAATCATTCCTGTAACTGTGTATAAGTACAAAGAGCTTTTCGATCATGTATAATAAATTAAGCTTTTCCTGGGATTTCTAGTTAATTATACATTCTTCAATTTCCGGGCAATGTATTGGATTAATAGTGGTTGAACATGATAACAAATGGAAAAACCCACTGTATGGGTTAGTGTTGATTTTGCTAGTTATTAAAAGTGCACTCTTTAATTGGTGTTTATAAGTTACAATTGGTGTAACTCTTTAATTGGTGTTTTGTTGTCATTAAGACGGAGGAAGAAAATTGCCGCAACCACTGTTTCTACACTGAGTTTGGAACTGAAATTGAGAACCATTTTCAAGAATGACTTTTCTGTTTTGCTGAAAACCTTTTGTTCTACAACCTGAATAAAATAAATTGAATTCCCCCCCCCCCAAAGTTTGATCTGCAAATATCTAAGGATGTGCGTAAAGCAGAAAGCATGTTTAGTTTCAAGTTCAAAACAAACATCACATCCAGAATGTTCTATCAAAACATATTTAAGTTTCTGTTCCTCCTACTAGATCTGGCTGATTGGACATTGCTCTTGTTTCCCCTGGCGAAACGGTGTTACATGAAACATGTACATTGCCTACATCAGTCCCAAAGGTGCTCTTCAAAAGATAACTAGACTTTCTTGATTTTTTTTCCTTGAAAACGTTTCGCTTCTCATCCAAGAAGCTTCTTCAGTTCTGAAAAAGCTTCTTGGATGAGAAGCGAAATGTTTTCAAGGAAAAAACAACAACAGGAAAGTCCAGTTGCCTTTTTAAAAGCACCTTTATGAGCGGGATGATTGAGAATCCCCATGGATACCTCCTACCTTAAATGTTGAGTGACGTCGAGTGTGGTTTTGTTACATGTTGATAATATGAGTTTTAGGAGCCTCAACCCAGTTTCCTTCTATACTTTATTTATATAGTCTGTACTTTATATAAAGAGCTGCGGTGGCTCAGTGGTTAGAGCAGGGGCGGGTTCCTAATTTTTTTACTACCACTTTGTGGGCATGGCTTATTTTGTGGGTGTGGCTTGCCGGGTAGGCGTGGCTTGCCGGCCATGTGACCGGTCGGGCTGCTGAAGGGAGGGGAACTGAGATAGGTCCTGCCGCCTATTCCCCCTCCCCTCAGCAGCTCGAGAAGCCTCAAACGTGCGAAAATGCCTGGGATCATCACCGCACGTTCGTGACTTCTTGGACTGCTGAAGGGAGGGGAACTGAGATAGGTCCTGCCGCCCATTCCCCCTCCCCTCAGCAGCTCGAGAAGCCTCAAACGTGCGAAAATGCCTAGGATCATCACCGCACGTTCGTGACTTCTTGGACTGCTGAAGGGAGGGGAATGGAGATAGCTCCTGCCGCCCGTTCTTTCAGCGTCTCACGTGCTCCCTCAGCCATCCTCCCCTGCTTGGACTCACTGTGGGGTAGGAAGGCAGCGCATGTGCAGTGCTGGAAGCTCGGTTTCTGGGCATGCACAGAAGAAAATAAAAAAAAAATTTTTAAATTTTTTTAAAAAATGGCGGTGCCCAGGCACTGGCAACCGACCGCACCGGTACTGTGACGTCACCAGCGGGCCGCTACCGGTGCTATAGAATGGACCGCACCAGTAGGAACCCACCACTGGGTTAGAGTACAGTACTGTAGGCTACTTCTGCTGATCACCGGCTGCCAGCAGTTTGGCAGATCGAATCTCACCAGGCTCAAGGTTGAGTCAGCCTTCCATCCTTCTGAGATGGGTAAAATGAGGACCCAGATTGTTGGGGGCGATACGCTGACTCTGTAAACCGCTTAGAGAGGGCTGTAAAGCACTGTGAAGTGGTATATAAGTCTTAAGTGCTAGTGCTATATAGCTTACTTTATTTTTATTTCTGTTCTGTTCCTCTGGATAGATGAGCAGCTCTCTAAAATGGCTGAAAAAATAAATTTCATTGTGTGCATTCAATTTTTCTCCAATCATCCTTTCCAGAGATTTGTTAATTAGATTGTGAATTGCATGTTTAATCTCTTAAATGTATGTATCAAACTGGAATGCAGGCAAAATGCATGCTGTATATGAGTTTATTTTTGATAGGCCAGTGTTCAGATAATACATTTCAAACAACCAAGCCAAACACATTATTTAAGGCAATATTACTTTATAAATTTCATGGTGTCTGTATTTTGTTATATCAGAATTTAAGGCCCTAATTTTTCAATTGCAGGATGCAAGAAAGCCGCCGCAAGCAATCTATCTTTATAAACATTTTTTCTTCTGCAGGTATTATCATTAAACTGAAGATGGAAGTGTTCCTACTGAACTGAGTCTTAGCATTATTGGAATTCTTTTTTGTGTGTGTAAAAAAAAAGCCTATGACTTACTGATAGTCAACATTTTATTGCAGGCTGTGGGAGGATTTAGTAGAATCCCATTTTTTTAAAAAAAATTACACTTGTTTGTAACTTATTTATTAAGTCTGTTTTTAATCTGGTGCTAGAATGCTGTACAAGAATAATTGTGGTACCTTCTACAGTGGTAGCTTCTAATTTTGCTTTTATAAGCATAGCTATCAATTAAAGAAATCTTCATTATAGAGGAAAAAGGGTGGGAGGTTGACAAGCATTAATAGCATCATTATGCTCAGAAAGCAAAAAAAAAGTCATTAATGTATTTTACTGCAACCAGCAGTGATTATTTTCAGTGGAGCTCTGAGGAAACAATTCAAATATATTTGAGAGGCTCCTGCGGGAAATCATGAAACTTCTTATATTCAAGTATTACATTCAGGCATGGCTTTTTTCCTTTTTTTATAGGTACGAAATCTTTTCTGTGATATATGCTAAATGCATGTTTTGATGAAGCTTGAAGCAATATATGTAAAAAAAAAAGATGAAAGTGTCTTTCTCCTATAAAAAAGAAGCTTTAAGCTATAATTCCAGAGTTTATTGCTTCCACTCATGAAAATAGGTTACCTGACCTTGAATCCAAAATATTACTGTAGTAAATGGAAATGATGCAGCCATATTCGTTTAGTAACTACTCCAGAGAGATAGATAAAAGAAATATGAGTCATACTTTCACAATGTCCACTTTGTCGGAGCCAACTGATAGTTGGAAAGTTACTGATATTACATGGTAGGTGGAAAATAGATAAATGTTCAAAGCGTTTTGGAACCATCAGTAGCAGATTGTTCAAGCCTATAAGATGGAAAACTGGAGGCTGCAAAATTTTCTCAGAAGGTCTTTGAGTCTTCAAATCTTGATTTCCAATAGTTAATCTGTCCATCTCAGCACATTCATATATCTTTGCCATTACGTTCTCCGAGGGCACTTGAATGTCCTTCCAATGTTGTGCGTATGTAATCCTTGCCGCTGTCACAATATGCAATGTTAAATATTTAATGTTTTTAGGGTATTGTCTTCTAATTATTCCTAATAAGAAAAATTCCGGAGTGTATTCTATTGTTCTTCCTGTTATGCATTGCAGCCAATTACCGGTATATATTTTCTTCCAATACTTTCTCGCTTCAGGACACGTTTCAAATCTTGATTTCCACCACTGGCTTTGGGACCATGGCTTGGTAATTCCTACTGTTTAACCTCATATCGTCCTCTAACCACCTATGTTAACTGAAGTGATTCATGTAACAACTGCAGCAAAAAAGGTCATAAAACGGAGGAAAACTCATTCAACAACTGTCTAGCTTACCAACCGAAATTTTGGGGTCAATCGTGGTCATAGGTTGAGGACTACTTGTACCTTCCGCTGCATGACACCCTTCTCCTAGTTGACTCCTCCATTCCCTGGATATTTTCCTCTTGGTTAGAGACAACAAAATGACCGAGATGGTACAAGGTCTCCTATTGAAGTTTGGTTGGACTAGATAACCCCCGAGGTTCCTTCCAGTCTAGGATTCTATATTCTGTGTAATGGGATGTGAAAATAACCTTCAGAGACAGGAGGAAGAGCCACATCTTCGACAATGGTCTGATAAGAGATATCTCAGTCCACAGAAATAACAGAGGTGGAGAAAGAATTTCAGAAGGGACCCTCCCTAATGGTCTAGAAAGTAAAGGCAAGGGAGGGGAGAAATGCTCTCAGACTTGCAAGACTCTGTTACTGTAATAGTACAATAAAGGTAGTATTAGTGCTCAAGGCTTTGGTTTCCTGTCTGGACTACCTCAAAGGGCTGATATATGAGAGAAATAGTGATAGAGCTCCCAAGCCATCCACAGCTTCTCTGGTGATTAAGGTAATTTTTATAGCGCCATCTTCTGGCCATGCAGCGTAGAGGAAGAATTCAGCTCTCCTTATCTAGCAGATAGGTCATAAGAGATAAAGAAAATCAAACTTAATTAATAAAGAGAGGAGGGAAAGAAAAAATAACCATATTTTAAAAACCCTTTCAGTTTTAAGTATTAAGTATTAAGTATTAAGTTGACAGTAAGGAAGAAGATAACTACAGGGGTGCCCAGATCACAGCAAAATAGCAGCTGGCAAATTAATTAAACAGAAAAAAAGCCAAACTCCAGACAGTTCACTAGGTGGGGCTGGCATGCTAAATGTCAAATATCTGCAGAATCTCCAGAAACATACTGGAGAGGCTTCAAAAATTGTACCTTCCTCAGTGAATGTGGATGTTAAAACACTGAATTTCATAAATTCAACAGGTTTTTTTAAAAAAAGTAACTTGGCATAACATAGCAAACAAACAAACAAAAAACCTAATGCACATTTTAGCTTAACTACTTTTATAAAAAAAATTGAATTTATGCTTTTGTGCCTGGACTTCTCCAGTTTCTGAGAGGTTCTGCCTGTTGATTATAGGTTTTGCGGAAATGGATTTTTTGTTCCTTATCCAGCCTCTTTTCACTAACTTCCCCCACATTTTGTTTTCAAAAGACCACTCCTTTCCAGCAGAGTGGGTGGCTGGAATAATCTGACTCTACATGACCAAATATATGACTTCTCACTCACAAGGAAGTAGATTTCCCATCGGAGCCTACAGGCTACATTCACAATACACTGTAGACTTTGCTGTACACTGATTATCCTGGGTGTCATTGATTTGATATGGATGCTTGAACAGAATATTTAGGGGAAAAAATTTCAGTGCTACTAGAACAATTTTAATTTTTGCTTGAACTAATCAACTGGATGACTATAAAGGGAAAAATTACAGCACAGAAATATTAACATCTAGAGCAGCGGTTCTCCAACTGTGGGTCGTGACCCCTTTGGGGATCGAACGACCCTTTCACAGGGGTCGCCTAAGACCATAGGAAAGTACATATTTCTGATGGTCTTAGGAACCGAGACACCGCTCCTCTATCCGTCTCCAGGTGGGTCCACCCCCATGCAAATAGACTACTGCAAAAAAAAAAAAATCTGTACCATGGGAACTTCTGAGCATGCGCCGAAGCCAAATTTCCGGCACTGCGCATGTGTCGCCACCTTGTTTTTGGCTTTTTTTTTTGCAATTTTTTTTTAAAAATTCAGCACTGCACATGCATGCACGCGCAAAGCGCACGCGCACCCACGAGGTTCGGCCATGCAGCGCAGGAGGAAGCGAACTGGCAGCGAGGTAAGTTAGAACCCACCCCTGAGTTTTATAATAATTTTATTTTATGGTTGGAAGTCACCACAACATGAGGAACTGTATTAAAGGGTCGCGGCATTAGGAAGGTTGAGAACCACTGATCTAGAGACTAAGAAGTGTAGATCATATACATTATCAACATTTAACAGAATAACAGAGTTGCAAGACACCTTGGAGATCTTCTAGTTCAACTTCCTGTTCAAGCAGGAGACTTTATACCATTTTAGACAAATTTAGATGTCTGTCTGGACTACCTCAAAGGGCTGATAATATGAGAGAGATGGGGATAGGGCTCACATACCATCTGCACCATTTTTTGGTGATTAAAAAGTTGAAATATAAAAGCAATCTTTATAGCACCATCTCCTGTTATGCAGGATAGAGGAAGGATTCAGCCCTTCATCCCTCCCTCACCTAGTAGATGGGTCATAAGAGATAAACAAAATCAAGCTTAATTAATAAAAAGAGAGAAGGGAACCATATTTTAAAAACATCCAAACAAACCCTCTCTATAGCACCAGAAAGCCAAACAAGGAATAACGGATGGAAGCTGACCAAGGAGAGATTCAACCTGGAAGTGAGGAGAAACTTTCTGACAGTGAGAGCGATCAACCAGTGGAACAGCTTGCCAGCGGAGGTTGTGAGAGCCCCAACACTTGCGACCTTCAAGGGGAGACTGGACTGCCATCTGTCTCAAATGGTGTAGGAACTCCTGCTTGAGCAGGGGGTTGGACTAGATGACCTACAAGATCCCTTCCAACTCTAATAATAAATCTAAATCTAAACTACAGGGATGCCCACATTACAATAAAACATCAGTTTACAAATTAATTAAAGGGAAAAATCTCTTTTCCCCCTCCCACCACAGACAGACAGGCACACATACATACTGTACATGCAAGTGAGTCTTGATAGTATAAGCCTTGTTATTCCTCAGACTTTGTCAGATGCGAACAACCAGATCCTCATGTGAAGAGTTCAATTTGCTACTTTTTTGCTCATGCCTATTTCACAGGAATCTTCCCAGATTTGCAGTTTGTACCTGGAACAGATTAGATAAGGTTCAATTACCTTGCCTTTTGTGCCTACATAAAGATTCCAGAGTAATTCCCTACTTGACTCCTCCCCCTGACTTGGCCAGTCTCTCTCCAACAGATTGATTGATTGAATTAATTGATTGAATTCTTTATTGGCCAAGTGTGATTGGACCTACAAAGAATTTTTCTCAGGTGTATACAAGCAATAAGTGATCAATCACGATCATAGTCATCGTAAAAATATATTCATTATAAATCATAAGATACAACACTTAGTGATTATCATAGGATACTAAATAACCAATCAACATAAATCATACTAGAATACTAAGTAAACAATATAAATCATAAGACACGAGCAACAAAGTTATAGTTAAAAGAAGATGAGAGGTAATAGGAAAGATGAGAAAAATAATAGAATACAGCCTTACTAGATAGTTTGACAGTGTTGTGGGAATTATTTGTTCAGCAGAGTAATGGCATGGGGGAAAACTGTCCTTGTGTCTAATTGTTCTGGCGTGCAATGCCCTATAGCAGTGATGGCGAACCTTTTTTGGTTTGCGAGCCAAAAGGGGGGGGGGGAATATGGGGATCACGTGTGTGCGTGCCCACACTCATAATTCCATGCACCCCCGCACATGCACGCATGATCCCCCTGCTCCCAGCATGCAATGGCACGCCCATTTTTCGCTCTCCCCAGGCTCCAGAGCCTTTCTAGGAGCCTGGGGAGGGCGAAAGCAGCCTTCCCCACCCCCTCTGGAGGCTGGAAACAGCCTGTTTCCCGACTCCTATTGGGCCCAGAAGGCCCGAAAATCAGCCGGCTGGTGCACACATGCACGCCAAACCTGAGCTCGCGTGCCCACCGATATGGCTCCGCGTGCCACTTGTGGCACCCGTGCCATAGGTTCGCCATCACGGCCCTATAGCGTCGTTTTGAGGGTAGAAGTTGAAACAGTTTATGTCCAGAATGTGAGGGGTCTGTAGATATCTTCACAGCCCTCTTTTCTTTCGTGTCTTAAGATCTCTCTGCAGCCTTTATACAACATTGAAAGTCAGCTAGAGAGGCATAAAGATGTAGAAAGCAAAGGATTGTTGGATATTTTATATTTTTCTCCTCTGTGTCTTACATCTTTAAATGAGAAGATATTATTCTTACAACCTGGTATTATGTATGAGATAACCATGTGTTTAACATCATAATGGATGCCCCAGCAAGTGGTGTTAGCCAACAATTAAAAAAACAATAAACATTTTCTCTTTATTGGCCTCATATGTTTGATTCTGCAATAATTTTCACCCAGAAAGAAAGCCAAATTTCAAACTATATAAATGGCTTTTTATAAATCATAAATATTCATTGAGATTTACAATATACAAGAAATAGTGTGTTAGAAAATATTAAAATGCAGAGGCCTTTCTAGAAGATAATCTATGGAGAATTACAGAAATAAGATGGTGACATGCAACATTTAAGGTGTTCAGAATCCTATGAGAACTTTAGTAAAATTGAATTCATTAACCATTGGAAGATATATATTTTTTTTGCTTTTGAGCTTTTGCCAATTAATTGTTCTTGAACTACTGTTTCGTGTGTTATAGCTTCAGTTTAAAATAAAGGCATTTGAGATTTTTTTAAGTTTTGCATTTAGATAAATTCTAAAACCATTTTAATTTAATTTGTTTTATTATTAGTTATTGCCAAAATCTGTTCAAGTCATTTGAATTTGGTCATTTGGGTTTTTGAAAACCCTTCACTTAGCAAGGAGATATTTTGGTGGCCAAAAATGAAAGCAGACGTGGAGGACTATGTAAAAAGCTGCTCCACTTATACGGCCATGAAAAGGAAACCAGGAAAAAAACCTGGTTTACTCCAACTGGTAGCCGACCCCAGCCGACCATGGGAGGAGATTGCCATGGATTTTATAATTGAACTCCACGAGAGCGGAGGGAATTTGGACTGTCATTTGGACAGTGATAGATCTATTCTCTAAGCAAGCTCATTTCATCACTTGCTCCGGATTACCCTCGGCTAAAAAACTGGCACAAATGTTCATCAAGCATATCTATAGATTTCATAAAGTGGACTCATTTCCAACTGGGGAGTCCAATTCACAGCAAAGTTCTGGAAGGAGTTCCTACGATCCATTGGATCCTCTCAAGGACTGAGCTTGGTTTTTCATCCGAGCACGAACGGAGCCGTGGAACGAGCCAACGTAATGGTGGAGCAGTACCTGAGATGCTGTGTGGATTATCAACAAGAGAATTGGGCAAATTTGCTACCGTTCACGGAAGTAGTGTACAACAATGTGGTGCACAGCAGCACTGGGCTAACCCCTTTCCAAATCACTAGT
Organism: Diadophis punctatus similis; assembly: GCA_023053685.1. Lineage (NCBI taxonomy): Eukaryota > Metazoa > Chordata > Lepidosauria > Squamata > Dipsadidae > Diadophis > Diadophis punctatus. Next base: position 43,344,177 of record JALIGW010000007.1, on the reverse strand, counting down.
GGAATGGACTTCGTGCCCATGCCTGAGTTACCCAGAGAGCCTCCATTCTCAATGACCCTAACCAAATGGATGAACTCATTAAAACAGGGGTGGGAAAATATCAAACGAGCCCTCACCCAAGCCACAGAGAAATACAAACGGCAGGCAGACAAACACCGATCTCTTCAAACCCCCCTTTAAAGTGGGAGACCGGGTCTGTCTGTCCACTAAGTACCTTAGGCTAAGATTACCTACCAAGAAACTGGGTCCAAAATTCCTAGGACCGTTTCCCATAGTGAAAGTAATAAATCCAGTAACTGTACAGCTTAATCTTCCCCGCTTGTTAGGAGAAGGTGCATCCGGTGTTTCATAGCAGCTTGCTGAAACTAGCAACTAGCTCACAGACAAGACCAAGAGATCAACCAGCTCCCAGGCCAATTGTAGTACAAGGGGAAACACATTATGAAGTGAGGAAAATATTGGAGTCTAGAATGCACAGGGGGCGGTTACAGTATTTAATCCATTGGAAGGGGTACCCTTTGTCTGAGGCCACTTTGGTGAAAAGCTGGGGTGTGAAAGTGGATAGATTGGTTGTCGGGATGAGGATTTACGATTAGAGGCGAAATGGGTCTTTTTCCCTTGAAGCTAATCCTTTGTCAAAATAAAGCGTGAGAGTAATTCTAGGTAACAAAATATTTATTTCAGTAGAAAAGAGTATTAAAAAAACACAATAAATCTTAATAACTACATCTCTGCAATCTAAGACAGATTGTAAAGGGGGGAGCGAGGAACACTTACAAGGCAGAACTGAGGAATTCGCAGAATTTCTGTCGGATAAAGTCGCTCAGATCCGGTCGAACCTGGACTCTGGCTGGGCAGAGTCCATGGAGTTGACAGGGGCAAGTCTTAGTCCACCGTTATGGGAAGAGTTTGGGCCTGTTTCTCCCGAGGATGTGGACAGAGCTGTGGGGGCGATGGGTACCTCCACTTGCTTATTGGACCCGTGCCCCTCCTGGTTGGTTTCGGCCAGCAGGGAGGTGGCACGTGGCTGGATCCAGGTGGTGGTCACCGCTTCTTTGAGGGAGGGATCCGTACTGCAGTCGTTAAAAGCTGCGGTGGTGAGACCCCTCCTGAAGAAGCCTTCCCTGGATCCAGCTGACTTGAAGAACTATCGTCCGGTCTCCAACTTACCTTTTTTAGGGAAAGTTGTGGAGAAGGTGGTGGTTACTCAGCTTCTGCAACTTCTGGATGAAACAGATCATCTAGATCCCTATCAGTCGGGTTTCAGGCATGGCTACAGTACAGAAACAGCCTTGGTCGCTCTGATGGATGATCTCTGGCGGGCCCGGGATGGGGGGAATTCCTCTATCCTGGTGCTACTTGACCTCTCAGCGTCTTTCGATACCATCGACCATGGTATCCTTCTGCATCGTCTCGGTGAGTTGGGAGTGGGAGGCACCGTTTTGCAGTGGTTCTCTTATCTCGCCGATAGGATGCAGTCAGTGTTAACAGGAGGGCAGAGATTGTCCCCTAGGCCCCTGTTATGCGGGGTGCCTCAGGGGTCGGTTCTCTCGCCCATCCTGTTTAACATTTACATGAAACCACTGGGAGAGATCATCCGCAGACATGGGGTGTGTTTTCACCAGTACGCTGATGACACCCAGCTGTACATCACCACCCCGTCTGAATTCAGTGAGGCAGTTGATGTAATGTGCCAGTGCCTGGACGACGTTAGGATCTGGATGGGGAGGAACAGACTCGGACTCAATCCCGACAAGACTGAGTGGCTTTGGATATTGCCTCCTAAGGACTATGACAACTGTCCCTCCTTAGCTTTCGAGGGAGCGAAACTGACCCCCTCGGATCAGGCCCGCAACTTGGGGGTCCTCCTAGATCCACAGCTAAAATTGGATCATCATCTTTCTGCTGTGGTTAGGGGGGCCTTTGCACAGGTTCGCCTGGTGCACCAGTTGCGGCCATACTTGGAGAAGGAGGCTCTACTCATGGTCACTCATGCCCTTGTCACCTCCCGTTTGGACTACTGCAATGCGCTCTACATGGGGCTACCCTTGAAGAGTATCCGGAGACTTCAGTTGGTGCAAAATGCGGCTGCGCGTGCTGTGGTGGGTGTGCCAGGGTACACCCACGTGACACCTATACTCCGCCAGCTGCATTGGTTGCCCATCGGTCTCCGGGTCCAATTCAAAGTATTGATCACCATCTTTAAAGCCCTTCATGGCTTAGGGCCAGGTTATCTCCGGGACCGCATTCTGCCTCACACTTCCCTTCGACCGGTTAGGGCCCACAGAGTTGGCCTCCTCCAGGTCCCGTCGGCCACTTGTCTCTTTTCATGACATTCTCATCACTTGAGGGGAAGCAGCCTGTCAGCCCTGGTTCCATCTTTGGTCAGACTTTACAGGGCTGCCACAGTGGGAATGGGAGAGTAGAGAAGGGAGTAAATCATAACATTCTTTCACATGAGATCAAGGTTGGGCTGCTGGCACCTGGAGCGGAGTGAACAAAGTTTGGTGGCAGCTGAGACGGGATTGATTGGGCCATGCGATATGATGTGGACAGGTCAGGGTGTGAGTTTTAGTGTGGGTGGGGGAACACGCGGGATTTCAGATTCAGGTTTTCCCCAGATATGCCAATATGACTTCTCTAATAAAATCTTACTGTGATGGACTTTGTCTCGGATTTCTGAATTGCAATGAGGAGTTAGTTGGAACGCTGACGTAAGATACAGAAGGAACTTGACAGACTTGAACATTGGGCGCTATCTAACAAAATGAAATCCAATGGTGAAAAAAGTAAGGTTCTACATTTAGGGAAGAAAAACAAAATGCACAGGTACAGTATATGTGGTAACTTGCTCAATAGTAGTAACTGTGAGAGGGATCTTGGAGTCCTAGTGGACAATCACTTCAATATGAGCCAGCAGTGTGCTGTATCTGCCAAAAAAGCCAACACAAGTTATAGGCTGCATTAGCAGAGGGATAGAATCAAGATCACATGAAGTATTAATACCACTTTATAATGCCTTGGTAAGTCCACACTTGGAATACTGCATCCATTCAGTTTTGGTCACCACGATGTAAAAAGGATGTTGAGACTCTAGAAAGAGTGCAGAGAAGAGCGACAAAGATGATTAGGAGGCTAAAACACATAAAGAACAGTTGCTGGAATTCGGTATGTCTAGTTTAATGAAAAGAACTAGAGATGACATAGTAGTGTTCCAATATCTCAGGGATTGCCACAAAGAAGAGAGAGTCAAGCTATTCTCCAAAGCACCTGAGGGCAGGACAAGAAGCAATGGATGGAAACTAACCAAGGAGAGAAGCAACCTAGAACTAAGAAGAAATGATCTGACAGTTAGAGCAATAATCAGTGGAATAACTTGCCTCCAGAAGTTGTACTGTAAATGCTCCAACACTGGAAGTTTTTAAGAAGAGATTGGATAACCATTTGTCTGAAGTGGTGTAGGGTTTCCTATCTGAGCAGATGGTTGGGCTAGAAGACCTCTAAGGTCCCTTCCAACTCTGTTCTGTTTAAATCCATTTTTCTTTTGAATTTGTAACAAGAGATTTAGCTGAAATTAAATAACAGTCATTCAGTTAGTAATCAAGGGAATTAATAAGTAGACCTCTGTTCAAAAATCTTCACTCTGCTATGAGGATAAGGCCTTTCAACATTATGTTGTGGATTGCAGGTTCTTAGTTGTAATAAACTGTAATTAGTAGATACAAAGTTCCTTTGGACAAAGACCTAACATTTACTTATAGACAAACATTCAGGCAATTTCATATTTGGGGACCTCATATATCAATTCACAGATAATAGGGTATCATGTATTAAACCAGCTACCGTATTTTTCGGAGTATAAGACAGACCTTTTTCCTCCCTAAAAGAGGCTGAAAATTTGGGTGCGTCTTATACTCTGAATGTAGCTTTTCCGAAGCTTTTTTTCCCAGCCCTAAGGAGGTGCTTCCGGCTTCCTACTCCTACTCCCGGCTTCCTACTCCTCTTTGCAGGCTTGTTTTCATTCCTACTCCCTCTTAAAAAGGTCTTTTCAGCCCTAATGAGGTGCTAACGATCTTACCGGCTTGCAGCATTTTTTAATTCCTACTCCCTTCAAAGTAGTTTTTCCTGCCCTAAGTCTTTGCAGGCTTGTTTTCATTCCTACTCCCTCTGAAAAAGGTTTTTTCAGCCCTAACCAGGGGATAAAATAATGTGCTGAAGCTGAACAGACTAAGGATGCTAGCCAGATGAATACTTGGTAGGTAGATTTTTCCCCTATTTTCCTCCCCCAAAACTAAGGTGCGTCTTATACTCCGAAAAATACGGTAATTTACTTTGAATATAGCAATAGCACTTGGACTTATATACCGCTTCATAGTGCTTTACAGCCCTCTCTAAGCGGTTTACAGAGTTCAGCATATTGCCCCCAACAATCTGGGTCCTCATTTTACCCACCTCGGAAGGATGGAAGGCTGAGTCAACCTTGAGCCGGTGAGATTTGAACAGCTGAACTGCTGAACTAGCAGTAGCCTGCAGTGCTGCATTTAACCACTGCGCCACCTCGGCTCTTGGTATTCCTCATGGGCCATCGAGACTGCGCCCACTCCCTCTGTTGGCCCCGGCTCCCCATCTCCTCCTCGGACCCGGGCTTGTGGGCTTTAAACAACATCTTGTTTAAAGGATGTATCCTGCTTCCAGGTGCTCCTGTGGCATCTGTTTCATCAGCCTCCTGTGATTCTTGGCATTTTTATTACCTGACATTACACAGATGCTGTTGAAGCAGATTCTTTACATTTATTGTCTGATTCCTGAGTAATTGCATAATGGAATTTATTTAAGGTGGGAATAAGGTACAAAAGTGTCGATGAACTGAGGAGTGAATTAACTCAGGAGAATTCAGGAGGATTCCTTGGGTGTAGTCACATTGAATGAACACATTCTCTGAGGAGAAGCTTATTCAAACCCAGGTTGCTCGCTTAAGAGCTCACTTTTCCTCACGTTGCTGCTCATGTAAATGAAAATTGGAAGAATAAGTGCTTTGGAAATCTAGGAGAAAGCAGATATAAATGTAACCCATAAATAAATCAAATATTCAGAATTTACATTGTCAGACATGTAATTTAAGCCTCTAATTATGAATTGCTTTTTCTTTTTTTCCTTCTAGTGGAGTAATATTCAAAATAGTTACGGTATCTTACCATTTATGGGAAGGCTCCTATACAAACCATTTCACTCTGCAGTTTAATATTTTATCCTGCACACATAAATATTCCCTAACACATACTTTCTCATGTAAATTGAGCCTTTCTAATGCTTTCCCCTGATCATTTATTATAGCTCTGAGCAATGCATTTGAATTGGTTTTACAAACATTTTTATGAAGATATCATGAAGAGCAAAGTCTAAACAATTGGATTGTAGCTTTTAGTACCTCAATTATTTTCTTCTATAAAGATCGAATACCCCGTAGAACACACACGCAGCAGTTTAAGGTTTTCGGCTTGGCCATTAAAGTCCAAGGAAATTGGTGAGACAAGTGAATCCATTTTAAACAGCTGGAATACTATTACAGGTAATATTTGACTTATGACCCCCCTTTTTTTTAACGAAAATTCAAAATACAGTGATGCTGAAAAACATGATTCACAACCGTCCCTCTGGTCACATGATCAAAATTCAGGTGCTTGGCAACTGGCATGTATTTATGATTTTATAAGTTCTGGTCCCAATTATGGTTATAAGTCAATTACTACCTGTAATTTGATCTTCAACCTTACAAGTACACTGTCACATTCCCAAAGATGAAAGTAGTATAGATTTGTAGAATCGGATGGCGGCATTTAGCTGTGAAACCCCAACAATTGATTCCATGACTCTCTAAAACTGTTTCTTTCTTAATGAATCTATCCAGTTATTAACATATATCCTTCTGAATTGTGGTGGGTGAAAGATATTTCTCACACACACACACCCTCAAAATACAATATTCTGCAAAGCAAAATCATGAATAGCATTGTTTCTTCTTGTCATGATGTGAATTTTGATTGTCAGCTGTGCTCATACATATATTGCACCCAGACTTCCTAGCAAAGCAATCACGTGGTGAGTGAACTGCGCATGTGTGACATTCCATTCATTCATTTTTTTCCTTCTGCTACTGTCCTTCGTTGAAGAAGGACGTCTTAGATTGCAGAGATGTAGTTATTAAGATTTATTGTGTTTTTATATTCTTTTATACTGAAATAAATATTTTGTTATTTAGACTTTATAATCGCGTTTCATTTGTTAAAGATTAGATTCAAAAGGAAAAAATCTTATCACCTCTAATCGTAAATCCTCATCCTAACACTTCTGAATACATTTGAATAATTCTTAGCCTTGCAAATATATATATATGGCATCACGTATTACAGTTTACATTCATGCTGAATTTACCGTATTTTTCGGTGTATAAGACGCACCGAAGTATAAGACGCACCTTAGTTTGGGGGGAGGAAAACAAGGAAAAAAGGCCTCTGCCTCCAAGCAATTTGCCAAACAGCAAACAGCACAGATGATATACACTGTTTGCTGTGTATTTCTGTGCATGTGTGCCTGACCCATAGAAATTGCAAAGAATTGGAGAAATGTACATTATGCCAGAAAGTTTTCTTAAATGTAGTCACACTAACTCCTCCCAATTATTTAAATAGATCTACTTCAAGGTAACTAAACTCTAATACTAAACAGGACACTGTTACATTTCATACTATACTTGTACAGAGCTGTTAAAATTAATTAAAATTTCTGGAAGTATACATTATTTTCTATTATTTAAAAGAAGATACAATAGCATTGGGCCTCTTCAGAGCAAGCATTTATTTTAAAAAGCTTCTTTATTTTGTTAAGTTGTCTAGATTTACAGGGATTTCCAATCTTGGCAACTTTAAGACTTGTGGACTTCAACTCCCAGAATTCCACAGCCAGCAAAGCTAACAAAGCTGGCTGTTGAATTCTGGGAGTTGAAGTCCACAAGTCTTAAAATTTTCCAAGGTTGGAGACCCCTGGCTCTAGAACAATAATAAAGCAGTCTTTAAAAAATAAGTAATAATTTGAACATTCTTCAGACATTTATAGTTATTCACTTACCCCTTTGCAGCCAGTTCAGCAAAAATAAAAGCCTGCGTGTCTAATCTCTCCCAGCTATTTGCCTCTTTGCAGTTAGTTTCACTTTCATTTTCCAACGTGGCAAACCTAATCAGCTGTTTGTCGGGAAACTGCTACTGACTTGCTTGGCTTTACAGGCTCTTCCCTCTTTCCTGCAAGCAGGTAAATTGCTGGAAGACAGAGGCCAAAGGGTGGGGGTGGATGGGTGGATGGGGCTACATTCGGTGTATAAGACGCACCCAAGTTTTCACCCTCTTTTGGGGGGTAAAAAGGTGCGTCTTATACTCCGAAAAATACGGTAGTTCCTAAAATATCTTCTTTGGAAAGATTTTAGTAGTTTTGTAAATGTTTTCAACTAAAAAAAACTAGGTTTCATAAGAATCAACAGGGTTCTATACTTTAATTTCAGGTTCTCCTCCACCCATTTTAAAAATTAGGTGAGTTACAAAATTGGTTACTCATTATTTTTAATATTTCAATAGCAGTAGATGCCATTTTGTTTCAAAAGAGCAGAACAGTTTTGAAATCTTCCTAAACCTCCGAAATAGCTGTGAGGCCTACATTTTGAGATGTGCTTCTGTTATTGTTCTCTATAATTTTTGCTGTGTCTAACATATTACTGGAAGGACAGCCGATTTAATTTCTATACCATCTGTGGGTTCTTCCTTTTGGCACCCTGCATTGGTCTGCAAGTGCTCAGAATTAAAATAGAAATGGCTTTTCACAGTATCTTTTAAATCCAATGATTTTTTTGCTAAGGATTAAAAGACACAGTGGCAAATGATTTGGCAGAATTCTGGGCCATTCCATTCCATTTACTTCATCGCCAAACGCATAATGCAGTGCAGTGTTTTTCAAACTTGGCACTTTTAAGCTATGCGGACTTCAACTCCCAGAATTCCCCAGCCAGAAAATTTGAAAATCATTATGTTGCGGTACAGCTGGGGAATTCTGGGAGTTGATGTCCACACAGCTTAAAGGTGCCAAGTTTGAAAAAACCCTGATGTAGCACAAAGTTGTCACTAGAATAGGATGATCTAATCTCTGAGTGACAGAAACCAAGGGGGATTTGGGTTTTTCCAACACAAACTTGATTTCTTTCACATGTAAGCATGTATAAAACTACAGTCCAAATATCTTGTTTTTTACATGGCATGAGGCCAGTCTTCCTCCAATTTCATCTACTTGTCCCACCTGGTCAGGCAAGGAAGGTATGTTGCAGACCCTGTCAGTTAAAGGATTCTGATTGGTGGGGTCCAGGAAGAGCTCCTTGTCTGCTTTTGCCCCTGCTGTATGGAATATTCTTCCCATGGGGGGGGACAGGCCCCCACTCTCCTGGCCTTCCAAAAAGGAGTCAAAACATGGGTCTGCAGTAGTGGTGGGTTCCTACCGGTGCGGTCCACTCTATAGCACCGGTAGCGGCCCGCTAGTGACATCACAGTACCGGTGCGGTTGGTTGCTGGTGCCTGGGCGCCGCCATTTTTTAAAAAAAATGTAAAAAAAATTTCTTCTGCGCATGCCCAGAAGCCAAGCTTCTGGCACTGTGCATGCGCTGCCTTCCTACCCCACAGTGAGTCGAAGCAGGGGAGGATGGCTGAGGGAGCGCGTGAGACGCTGAAAGAATGGCGGTAGGAGCTATTTCCATTCCCTTCCCTTCAGCAGTCTGAGAAGCCACGAACGCGCGGTGATGATCCTAGGCATTTTCGCACATTTGAGGCTTCTCGAGCTGCTGAGGGGAGGGGGAATGGGCGGCAGGACCTATCTCAGTTCCTCTCCCTTCAGCAGTCTGAGAAGCCATGCCCACCCTGTCACATGGCCAGCAAGCCACGCCCACCCGGTTACATGGCTGGCAGTCCACACTCACAAAATAAGCCATGCCCACAGAGTGGTAGTAAAAAAATTAGGAACCCGCCCCTGGTCTGCAGCCTCCAGATGAGCACACAGCTGTGAGGCTGGCTGATATCAACAGTCCCCCCTTTACCTTTCAAATTAATTTTAACAGTGTTTAGTCATCACTGCTTCTTTCTAAATTTTTAATTGCTATTTTTATTTTTATTTTATTTTAATAAAATTTATATGCCGCCCAACTCCCAAAGGGACTCTGGGCGGCTTACAACAACAAAAATACAATTATAGGATAAAAAGACAATTAAAACACAGTTCAAACAAACCATTCACAAATAGCTGCATCGCAACACATATACTGTTATTATAGTATATATACCAGTGATGGCGAACCTTTTTTTTCCTCGGGTGCCGAAATAGTGCGCGCGCACGCTATCGCACGTGTGTGCGTGCCCACACCCATAATTTAAAGTCCCCCACTCGTCCCACCCCCCTGCACATGCGTGCGTGACCCCCCCACTCCCCCATTTCCCGACTTCCAATGGGCCCGGTAGGCCCGTTTTTTGCCCTCCCCAGGCTCCAGAGGCTTTCTTGGAGCTTGGGGAGGGCGAAAACCCTCCCCCCGCCACCCCGGAGGCCCTCCGGAGGCCAAAATCGCCCTCCCAGAGCCTCCGTGCGAGTCAAAAATCAGCTGGCGGGCACACACATGCGCGCTGGAGCTGAGCTAGGGCAACGGCTCGCGTGCCGGCAGATATGGCTCCGCGTGCCACCTGTGGCACCCGTGCCATAGGTTCGCCATCACTGATATATACTATATACTGTTTTTATATTTTAACATTTCATGGTATAGTAATATTTTATTGTTCTCACCTAGTGTTCCTCTCCGAGGTAGATGAGGGTTCAAAAACATGTGTATAAATATATAAAATATATATAAATAAATTGATTTTTATCTTTTAAGAGCCGAGGTGGCGCAGTGGTTAGAGGCAGGTACTGCAGACCACTTTAGCTGACTGTGATCTGCAGGTCAGCGGTTCAAATCTCACCGGCTCAAGGTTGACTCAGCCTTCCATCCTTCCAAGGTAGGTAAAATGAGGACCCAGATTGTTGGGGGCAATGTAAATATACATTGCTTACTGGTGTAAACCGCTTAGAGAGTGCTTGCACTGTGAGGCGGTATATAAATCTCACTAAATAAATAAATAAATAAATAAATTTATCCCTCTACCCCCCAGTGAATGCTTCTGGGCAGGTGTGAATCCTGTGAGCTCCTTGCAAAATTCTAACTTCGGGGAGAATTTAATTAATAAAATTGTGATCTGACATGGTGTGAGAGACGATGGGAAAGAGGGCTGGGACTGAATGTTTATCTCAGAAGATTCAGTCCATTCCAGTTGCTAAGAACAAAAAGCTGCAGAGAAACTTCTCTCTAACTCTCTATAGGGAGTTAGTTGAATTCTGGGGAAATTGCTCTTAGTCTTCAACGTTCTATATTAGCATTAAATTAGCATTAGCGTTTAATTAGCATTAAAGATCCATTACTAAAATCCGTGTTGTTCTTGCTTCCTTGAGCTTGCCAGTGTATAGCCTCATTATGGGGATTTTAGTTTTCACATTTCTGAAGTATAACACATTGGGGAGGGCGGTTTATTAGTCGATACTTAGATTGTCCGTATTTTGAGAATGCAGTAGAAGCTCCCTAGTCAATACTTTTCAAAAGAGCCAGATCTGGAAGGCTGTCATCATTACAGATAGCAATAGTATTTAGACTTATATACCACCTGTCATGGCTACGTCGGAGCCCGGGTCCAAGATGGGGAGCCGGGTCCGACAGAGGGAGTGGGCGCAGCCTCGATGGCCCATGAGGAATGACCTGGGGATGAGGATGAGGCAGTCCTCGGGCCTCAGAAGAGTAGGCAGGAAGGAAGAGAGGGCGCAGGAGGACCAGGGAAAGGTGGGGGGAGGAGATGGAAAAGAAAGAACAGAGCAGAGGAGCCGCAGAGTTCCGGAGACAAGCAAATGCTTCCCCTGGCCGATCCCCCTGTGCGGAGAATGGAGAGGAGGCAGAGTCAGTGCAGGATGACCCAACTACTCAGGAAGAGGGCACCCCGCCCCTCCTCACAAGGATCACCTGGAGAGTAGCATTTAAGGAGTTGCCATGGGGAGGGGCTTTTGTCGGGAACAAGTGTTGTATTTCGCAGCAACGCTCTCCACAGGTCCTAGAAGAACTTTGCTCCAGAATCCTTGCTGTTGTTGACTGAGGGTTTGATTATTTGCCCTGACATCGGTGGACTTCCACTGCCGGGAAGTTGCACGAAGCATGTGTAGTGGGTTTGAGCCTTGCTCTTGGACTGTAGGTGTGCCCTGTGGGCAGAAACTTTTGGGAATGGTCTGGGAATTGCTGGATTTTGGGGATTTTGGGATATAGTGGTTGAATAAAGGCTGACAAGCTTTCGCCTACCATGTGTTGCTTATGCGCCAATCTTGGGTCATAACACTACCCCATAGCACTTTACAGCGCACTCTGATGGTTTACACTGTAAATATTTTGCCCCTAACAATTGGAAGATGGAAATCTGAATCAACCTTGAGTTCCGTAGGGATCGAACTCCAGGCTGTAGGAAGAGATAGTCCTCAACTTTACAACCAGAATGGAGTCTTCCGATTACGGTCCTAAGTTGTGACAATCATAAAGCAGGTCATCGCATGATGGACCCAATTTTACAACCTCCTTTGTGCGGTTGCTAAGCAAATGCCATGGTTGCTAAGCAAACCCATTGTTACTATGGGACATTTTTCCTGAAAACCAGAAGTAAATGCCAGTTTTTGACATAAAATGTCATAAATCAAGATCATACAAAGCTGCAAATGGCCATAAATGCGGGCCAGTTGCTGAGTGATCAAAGTGACGGGGGGTGGGGGGACCATCACAACTTTGGAACCATGTGATAAATACCTTTTGGGGAATGTCTTGTAACTTTGAATTGTTGCTAAGCGACAGGTTATATGTTGAGGACCCTCTGTGTATTCTCTTGGGGGGAAATCTTGGTCTTGGAATCTGTTTTATCTCTAGCATAAACCACCTCAACCCCTTAAACTGGCAATGAATGAGATTTACATACTTTTTATCACACTGCTTATTGATATGTATACAGATGTAAGTGCATACATGGAAGTTTGTGCAACTAATGTCTGCAAGTACTGTAACGCGCTCTACATGGGGCTACCCTCAAAGAGCATCCGGAGACTGCAATTGGTACAGAATGCAGCTGCGCGAGCTGTGTTGGGTGTACCGAGATACACCCACGTAACACCTATTCTCCGCCAGATGCATTGGTTGCCTATTAATCTCCGGTCGCAATTTAAGGTGTTGGTTTTGACCTTTAAAGCCCTACATGGCTCAGGGCCAGGTTACCTTCGGGACCACATCCTACCACATACCTCCCTACGACCAGTTAGATCCCACAGAGAGGGCCTCCTCCGGGTCCCATCGGCCAAACAATGTCGGTTGGTGGGGCCGCGGGGGAGGGCCTTCTCTGTGGGAGCCCCGTCCCTCTGGAACCAACTCCCACCAGAGATCCGGACTATCCCCACTCTACTGGCCTTCCGTAAAGCCATAAAAACATGGCTCTTCCGGCAGGCGGGGTGAATAAGAAGATCAGATTCCCCCATGAATGGTGTTTTTTAACAATGTTTGAATAATGTTTTTAATTTAAATTGTTTCTTATTGTTTTTTACTATACGTTCTTATCCATGTTGTACGCCGCCCTGAGTCCTGCGGGATTGGGCGGCCTATAAGAGCGCTTATAAATAATAAATAAATAAATAAATAAATAAATAAATAAATAAATAAATAAATAAATAAATAAATAAATAAATAAATAAATAAATAAATAAGTATGAATTGTGAGAAGGGCTGATGTATTAAATGAATAGAGCAAGTATAAAATGGGGGGATGCTGAAAAAAATAATAAACAGAACCTGAGAAATAAGTAGAATGAGAATATACATAGCTGAGGTTTGAACTGTGGTATCCTTGTTGCTCTCTGAGCTTGTAATTTACTTGCAGATATTTCATTACCTAACTAGCTAACATCATCAGTGTGAATGAATAGGAGGTTTATACAGTAGTTTCCCTATCAATGTTGTTGGGGGTGTGATTTTCTCCTTGATAGGTCCTTGATTAAGACTGTGTTTTCTGCTTGACTATTTGTCTGGTGTTAATGCCTGTTTATCCGGGTGTTGGCTGCTGTCGTGATGCATTCTGGATTTTTTTTGTTTATTTCTTAATTTCTTGTTGTCTCTTTTGAATGATGTGTGCATGCGGTTTATTTATTTGTTTTTATTGATGACTGATTTGTCTGAATGCCAAGCTTCTAGGAATTCCTGTGTATTTTTAGATTTGGCTTGGTCGAAGACATTAACAGTTACTCAGTTGAAACTGTGATTTAAGTCTGTCCATATGTTGCGAGATTAAGGAGATTTTATTGTATTTTCTGATTGCTAATTGGTGTTCATAGATGAATTCTGCTAGTCTTCTACTTGTGTCCTGCATAGTGGCTGTGCAGTCCTTAACACTATATGTTGTAGGTTATGACTTTGTTTTTTCTTCTTGAACTACTGGATCTTTTGATTTACATAAAATGCTTTGGAAGGTTTTGTATGCTGTGATGATTTGTGTGTTTGTAATAGCCTATTGATTGTTTCTCATGTAGGATAGTGTTATTCTTTTCATAACTTGTGTTGGTTATATTGATGTACGATAGTGTTGTTCTTTTCAGAACTTATGTTGCTTATATTATAGTTATATTGGGTGGCAAGCATTTTTTTAAAAATAAATTTGCATGGGTACTCATTCGTTGGAAGATGTTGGAAGATGTACAGATGATCTGTTTCCTTTTTCTGTGTTCTGGGTTTTTGCAATGTATTTGTACTTGTCTAAATAATATTCTTACACAGTTCCTCTTGTGGGAGGTTGAGTTGTTACTTTGGAAATGGGTTAGTGTGGGTTGTTTTTCGTTAGACATGCGTTTGTAATTTGTCATTTCCTTGGCTGATGAGGACATCCAGGAAGGGCTAGTGCAGTGATGGCGAAGCTTTTTTGGTTCGTGTGCCAAAAGGGGTGTGTGGAGGGGGTGCGCGTGTGCATTCCCACACCCATAATTCCATGCACCCCCTGTGCATGCACATGTGACCCCCCCCCCCCCCGTTCCCGGCACGCGATGGCATGCCGGTTTTTTCGCTCTCCCCAGGCTTCAGAGCCTTTCTAGGAGCCTGGGGAGGGCGAAAACGGCCTTCCCCACACACCCGGAGGCCCTCCAGAGGCAGAAAATGGCCCATTTGCCAAGTTCCGGTTGAACCGGAAGGCCCGTTTTTTTGCTCTCCCCAAGCTCCAGAGCCTTTCTAGGAGCCTGGGGAGGGCGAAAACGGCCTTCCCCACCCCCTCTGGAGGCTGAAAACAGGCTGTTTCCTGACTCCCAGTGGGCCTAGAAAATCAGCTGGCTGGCGCGCGCATGTGCACCAGACCTGAGCTTGCGTGCCCACCAATATGGCTCCGCGTGCCACTTGTGGCACACGTGCCATAGATTCGCCATCACGGGGCTAGTGTGTTGTTTTTTTCTTTTGTGAATTTTATTCCTTTGCAGATGTTGTTGATTGTTTCATTTATTTTCTCTAGTTGTTCCTTTTTTTATGATGTAACAAAGGTGGCAGCTACATAATAGATCTATACATTCGATTGTATGTATGGAAATGCTATAATTTCTAGATGCTGCATTATAGTCTCTGCTATACTCCCTGAGAGTGATGATCCCATGGGTATGAACACTTTGCCTCTGAGTTGTTGATACATTTGTCCATCAAACTGAAAATAAGTAATGAAGCAGAGGTTGATGAGTTCCATTCTTGTTTTTCAATGTTAGCGTAACTGTCTATAGAGATTCTCGGTCATCCAGATCAGGGTTGTCCCAAAGGTGCCTTTTTAAAGAGGCAACTGACTTTCTGGTTTTTTTCGAAGAAGCTTCTTGGATGAGAAGCGAAACGTCTTCAGAGAAAAACCAGAAAGTCCAGTTGCCTCCTAAAAAAGCACCTTTGGGACAACGTTAGTGTATTTGGCTACGGGGAGTGTATTGTGTAGTATTGTTGCCATAATTCTTTCACAAGTTCTGGATCTATGGATATATAGAGTGCTGCAAGACTGAATGAAACCAAAATTTCATCTTATTTTTATTATTTGTTCTTTGGGAAGAGAGAGTGAAGCTGACTATGCGCACCTCTACCTCACTTTAATCCAGTTCACGTGCAAGTCTTGACATCCCCCCCGATTCTCATAGATGTCAAGGTCCTCTTCGAACACGATGGACGAACATCACCATCATTATTTGTTCTTCTATCAAATTTAGGCACCTCCTTCTATTTTTAGGTCTTTGACTTTCTGAAGGCACTCCAGAATATTCACTCTGCTCTGTGAGATGTGCAAACTTTTGTTTAAGTTCTTGGCTATGTTGTATGATAGAGTTCCTGGAACAATATAATTGGCCGAAGCGGTATGTCAGGTGTGTGTATTTTTGAGCCTCAACTGGTCCATGGGTCAGGTGTTTTTCATCCACCACTATTCTTCTTTTGTGATCTGGCCTTTCTTGGTTAGATTGTTGAAGATTCTCTGGATCAGATTGTGCTGGGTTGAGGTTTACTGGGGTATAGATTTCTTTGTGCTCCAGTAGGTTTTTGCTTTTAGCATGTATTATGTTCTGTCCATGATAACCGTGGTTTGGCCTTGTCTGTTAGAGGATGATTTGGTCCTTATTTAGGTTTTTGTGGGCTGTTCTGCCCTCTGCTTTGAGTTGGTTCTGATTCTGTGTTCATCTGGCCTGTTGGTACAATTGTCCTCTTTTCTTGGGTCTCTGTGGCAAGAAGTCCTGTGATTTTTAAATGCTGCTTCTAAAACTGCAAAAAAGTCTGACTGATTAGCTTTGTCTATGTCAGTTGAGGCCTTTCTGGAGCATATTATGGTCCATGGCAAATAGTAGTCAGCTGAACATGTTGGTTCATGTGTGTCTTTGCTTCTAGAGTTTGATGTGGAGTTTTGTTTTTAGCTTTTTTCCAGCTTTTTCTTAGCGATGTACCCTTGATTATGGTTATCAGCATGTTTGTATATTTTGGGGTTGTGGTTTGTTGCAGTTACTCCTTGAGATTATCAGTGGTGTGCTGGACCAGGCTCAACAACTCCGCAGAGTAGAATGAGGTAGATCAGGGGTGTCAAACTCGATTTCATTGAGGGCTGCATCAGAGTTGTGTTTGACCTCGGCGGGCGGGGGGCGTGGCCAGCTCAACATCACTTGTGTCGGGGGTGCCTGTGGAGGCCCGAGCACTCTGCCAGTGAAAACGGGCTCCCGAGCTCCGTTTTTGGCTGCGACGGCCTCCTCCAACCCTCTGCCGCATGGCAGAGGCACCACGGGCCAATCCTTTGCTTTTACCAGGGCAGCCCTGCAGGCCAGTGCTAAGCACACTGCAGGCCAGATTCAGTCCCTGGGCCTTGAATTTGATACCCCTGAGCTAGATAATGAAAAACACAAGAACAGTCTCTAAATGCTGAATTGCTCATCACTGTAGACATGTTCACCTATTATTGGCACAAAGCAATGTAAAGTACAGGTATAACTGAACTGTGATTGAATTTTGAGTTAACAAAAGACCTAAGGCAACACTGAATGTGCCTCTAGCTAAAGAGGAAAATATTCTTGTGTTAAAAAGAAAGAAAAAAGTGTTTTGTTAAATTTTGTTTTTGCTGGGGAATTAAAGAGCAGCTGGCCAATTTCTGGTGACTTTGTCAGGCAAAGAAGGATATTAACTTGAAAAATCCCTTTGAAAAATCCTTTTGCAGTCCCAAAGCTGTCAGTCACCTCTAAATATTGACTTTTGTGGGAAACTTCAGCATGATAAGCATGTATGATCGTAAGTCAAATGGAAAAACTGAGGGATTTTAAAAAAACCTCTGTAGAGGTTATTTTAATTAGGCAAAAGAGGGAAAAAGCCACATTGTAATGTAGCTGCCAAAGGATATACCTGAAGATTATGGTGAAAGAGAGAGAGATAAATATTTATATATTTGCACCTGCAAGATTGCAGAAGTACAAAGTCTGAAATGAGTAACTAACTACCGTATTTTTCGGAGTATAAGACGCACCCAAATTTTCACCCTCTTTTGGGGGGTAAAAAGGTGCGTCTTATACTCCGAAAAATACGGTAATTAACTCACAGTCACTCATGCCCTAGTCACTTCCTGTCTTGACTATTGCAACGCACTCTACATGGAGCTGTCCTTGAAGAGCAACCGGAAGCTCCAGTTGGGGCAAAATGCAGCCGCCCGCATGGTTTTGTGCAGACCCCGGTGTGCACATGTATCACCTGTCGTGCAGGAGCTGCATTGGTTGCTGATTTGCATCCGGATGCAATTCAAGGTGCTGGTTGTCACCTTTAAAGCCCTTCATGGCTTGGGACCAGGTTATCTACCCAACCCATCAGAGCGGGAAGGCAGAGAATGTTGCGGGTCCCATCCCCGAGGCAGATACACTTGGTGGGGACCCAGAAGATGGGCCTTCTTCGTGGTGGCTCCCTCTTTCTGGAACATCATTCCTGCAGAGATTAGAATGGCCTCCACTCTAATACTCTTCCGGAAGGCGGTGAAGACCTGGTTCTGCCAGTGGGCCTGGGGAACCCAGAGTGGGATGGAGCCCATTAAATCTGCTGTCGCCAGGACAGGGGGTGGGAGGTGGGGGGTGATTTTGTTATATTGCACTATATTAATTTATTTGATTCTTTTTGTTAGTTTTTTATTGTTTTAAATGTGGTCTTTTATAAGCCACCTTGAGTCGCCATGGGCAAATAGGTGGCAATATAAATTCAATACATAAATACATAAATACATAAATAAATAAATAAATAAATAATTCTGTTTTTTTTAAAATTGCACTGTGGATCTTACCTTGTTTGAAATTATCCTGGGCATATGCTAGTAATTAAGTTTTTGTGTGCTTAATAATAAAATGATTCTCAGGATAGTTTGCCATAACATCATTTTTTTAAAAAAAATCAGTACTATAGCAACCAATTTATGCGAAATAAGTAGAACGGCTGATTAAAAATATCTGCTTAGCACCAAAGATATGGCATCCAAATGAACCACATTGAAAAAGTTGGTATGTAAGGATTTTTCATTACAATTGCTATATTTCGCAATTGAACTCTATCTCATTGGGCCAAGAAGATATACTGTTTCTTGAATGTGATTTAGTATCTTAGAATTACTGATGTGCAGTTTCATATTCTTAATTATTGCTCAGGGAACGCTTAGCTCTAACTTAGCAATTTGCCAGGCCTTGAGAACTATTAATAGGTCATTTATGTGTTAATTCCAAAACTCTGATCTCTTTTGTAGGAGGAGAAGGTGGTGCTTTCATTATGTTAATGTTATTGATGGATGGATTGATTATATGCTGTCCGGTTGATGACAACCCTTAGTGACGTCATAAATAGATTTTCTCCATGACAATCAATCTATCCCTAATCTGATCCTTCGGTTTGCCAATGGTGCACCCATCACTGCTGCAATTGAGCCCATCTATCTTCTTACTGATTGTCCTCTTCTTCTTTTGACAAGATGAGAATAATTCTCATTAGAGGCGAAAATAGACCTTTTCCTGGAACTCTGACATTAGAAATGAAACCGCAGTTTAAAGTTCTAAGTAAAAATATTTATTTTGGTACAAAAACAATAAATTCTCATTAATTATATCTCTGCTATAAAAAGCACGTCTTTTTATTATTAGAATTGGAAGGGACCTTGTAGGTCATCTAGTCCAACCCCCTGCTCAAGCAGGAGTTCCTACACCATTTGAGACAGATGGCAGTCCAGTCTCCCCTTGAAGGTCGCAAGTGTTGGGGCTCTCACAACCTCCGCTGGCAAGCTGTTCCACTGGTTGATCGCTCTCACTGTCAGAAAGTTTCTCCTCACTTCCAGGTTGAATCTCTCCTTGGTCTTGCTTCCACAGAAACTAGGAACAGAAGGACTGATTGGAGAAAGGAATGTACACATGCGTACTAGGAACATATCAATCACGTGCTCAGGAATAAACCATTATATTAGATAGGAATGCTTCTCCCTACATATACATGTAACAAGCAATAATCACTGCGTGACATCTTTCTCCTTCTATCTTTCCCAGAGAGCCACAGCATCATGTGTCCAAAGTAGGATAACTTGAGCCTGGTCACTTATGTATCCAATGAGAACACTCTGTTGATTTGCTTGATGATCCATTGGTTTGCTTTTTTGGCCATCCATGCTATTCTCGGGAGTCTTCTCCAACACCAAAGTTCAAAGGCATCAATACACTTTCTATTCTGACTCTTCACAGTCCAAGTTTCTTTTCCATAGAGAATCACAGTGAATACCATGATGCAGATTATTCTGATCTTAGAAGAGATAGAACCCGTTGTGACATCTGAATATATTTTCCAATCTCTTCGTGGATACTCTGCCAAGGCTGGTCTATGTTAGATTTAAAGGAGCTTTATGTACAATCCTTGTAACAACACATACATTTAAGTTAATACAGATAGATCACCAGGGTGATAGCTTTTTCCAGGGTTTCTCAACCTTACAGATACAGATAGCTTTTTCCAGGGTTTCTCAACCTTAGCATCTTTAAGATGCATGGACTTCAACTCCCAGAATTCCACACCCAGCATAGTTGGCTGGGAATTATGGGAGTTGAAGTCTACATGTCTTAACTTTCCCAAGATTGAGAAACACTGGGTTACTTTATTCTGATTTTAGGAGAAGTAATGTTTATTTTAAAGACAATATGCTAGGGGGTCTCAGATTTCTGGATTGCAGAAATCCAGGTGACCAGTAGATGACAGGCAAATCCATTTTATTTTTATTTATTTATTTATTTTGTCAAGCATATATAAGATTACTGAAAAAAGTATAAACATGATTGTGAATAGATAAAATGTATAAACATGGTAATGAATACATGAGATGTTTATGAATACTTGGGGACATTAGGACAGGGACGGTAGGTTTTGTGATTTTGATTTTGTGCTTATCTTTGCTTTTCTTTGTAGCCCAGATCTGACACCAGACATATGTGTTGGAGGATTCTTGCAAAGATGTTTAGGGAGCTTTTGATCACAGAGCTCTTTGTTCTGAATCAAGTAGAAGAAAGAAAAGTGATAGTTACCTGCTTAGAAACTGAGCATATCCATTAACAAACAAAACTTTCCTTTTCAGCTTTTGAACCCCTTCATTATTGCACAGAGGGGCTATTAATCTGCAGAACTGCGAAGTGGCATTGTTGTGTCAAGATGATTGATCGCACTCTTATAAGGAAGTGGGGGTAGAAATCTCTCTTTCACCCGCTAGTGAATTAGCAAAAATCGCTTTTCCCCTACACCATGACCATACCATCAACTAATTAAATCCTGTGGTCAGCAATATGATGTTGATACATAAGCTTAGTTTAGCTGGCAAATCCTTTTAATTCAGAACTTTTACACATTTATCGGAAGTGTGATTGGTGCTGAGAGCCTAAGCATGTCTTTCTCTGCGACGCAGCATCATGTAATTTAATCTTGTTAAAAGGAAATCCACTAACCATCTGTTAAATTATCTGCAATGAGAAGGAAAGGGGTTTATGTCATTATGAAAAACTGAAATATGAAACGGAGTGGATTTGTTTGTAGGCAGTGCTTTATTTCTGATGTAAGTGTTCTCTATTTGTTGGGTTACTGATGAATGGATGAGATTTATATAGAAGCTTATCTCACTTGCATGTTACTCTGGGCAGCGTGTGTAATTAAAACTAAATATACCAATATAATTTATCCGTTAAGACAATTAGAAACCATTAAAAATAACAAAAGACAAAGAAGAATACAATCAAACTTATACCAGCCATTTAATGGGTCCACACTTCCATGAGATCACTAGGCCTGATAGGTACAGTGATAGGAACATACTTAGTGTGTGTTGAAATAACATGTTACCTATTCCCGTCTTGTCCCATCTCCCTTGATGCTTTGGATGTCAACATGCAAAAGCTACAGACAGCAAGAGATTGTGGAAATCCTAGAACGTGGTTGACTGATTGATTAATCATGTTCTATTAAGTCAGTTTTATTCCTAATGACTACATAGATAGATTTTTTCACTGTCTGTCCGTAACCTGGTCTTCCAGTGCAGTGGAAGCCAATTTATCTGCATCTATTACAATGGTAACTCTGTACACCTACCTTTTTCTGATTGTCTTCTTTCTTTCTTTCTTTCTTTCTTTCTTTCTTTCTTTCTTTCTTTCTTTCTTTCTTTCTTTCTTTCTTTTTTTCTTTCTTTCTTTCTTTCTTTCTTTCTTTCTTTCTTTCTTTCTTTCTTTTTCCTTCCTTCCTTCCTTCCTTCCTTCCTTCCTTCCTTCCTTCCTTCCTTCCTTCCTTCCTTCCTTCCTTCCTTCCTTCCTTCCTTCCATCTTCAACTGTTGCGGGCATGACTAAACGCCGAAGGCGCACAGAACTCTGTTAGCTTCCAACCAAAGGTGTTCCTTATTTTTCTACTTGCATTTTTTACATGCTTTCGAACTGCTAGGTTTGCAGAAGTAACGGGAGCTCACTCCATTACGCGGCACTAGGAATTCGAACCGCTGAACTGCCAACCTTTCTGATCGACAAGCTCAGCGTCTTAGCCACTGAGCCACTGCGTCCCCCTATAGAGGGAATAGGTAACATGTTATTTCAATACACACTAAGGATGTTAGTATGTTGTAACTATTAGGAACACCATGACTTATATAATTCTGATCTTGGAAGTTAAAGACACTTCATGGTATCTTAAAAACTTTTCTAAGCTCTTTGTGGCTGTTCTGTCAAGGCTGCTCGGTGTTAAATTTGAAAGAATCTTTGAGTCCAACTCTTGCAATAGTGCATAAATTCAAACAATTACAGATAGATATGATTTCAACTATTTGAACACATTTAATAAAGGGATGTCTACAACCCTTCAAATGTGCTCATATAATTGGGGAGGTTTTGTGCTTGTGGCATTCAACTGATCACTGCTTTCCTGTAATTTAAATCCATTACAGGTAGTCCTCGACTTACAACAGTTCATTTAGTGACCATTCAAAGTTACAACTTGACTGAAAAGGTGACTTACGACCGTTTTTCACACTTATGACCATCATAGCATCCCCATGGTCACATGATTTGCATTCGGATGCTTGACAACCGACTCACATTTATGACGGTTGCAGTGTCCCGGAGTCATGTGATCCTCTTTTGCGATCTTCTGATAAGCAAAATGAACGGCGAAACCAGATTCACTTAACAACCGTGATACTAATTTAACAACAGCAGTGATTCACTTAACAAATGTGGGCAAGAAAAGTCGCAAAACTCACTCAACAAATTTCTCACTTAACAGCATAAACTTTGGGCTCAGTTGTGATCATAAGTTGAGATCTACCTGTAACTGGTGTTTGATTCCTTCAGTCTGAGTCTTTCATTATCAGTAATTAATTATGCTTTTTAGATTTCAATTCATTTCTTTATCGTGTGTACATATACCGTATTTTTCGGAGTATAAAACGCACCTTTTTCCTCCCTAAAAGTGGCTGAAAATTTGGGTGCATCTTATACTTCAAATGTAGCTTTTTTCCAGCCCTAACTAGGTGCTAACAGATCTTCCCAGCTCTTACCTTGCAGGCTTTTTCATTGTTACTCTCTCCAAAGAATGTTTTTCCAGCCCTAAGTCTTTGCAGGGTTTTTTTCATTGCTCTACTTGCTCCGAATAAGTTATTTTCTAGCCCTAACCAGGTGCTAACGATCTTCCCAGCTCTTACTGGCTTGCATGCTCTTTCATTGTTACTCTCTCAGAAGAAGGTTTTTTTAAGTCCTAACCAGGGGATAAAATAATGTGCTAAGCTGACCAGACTAAGGATGCTAGCCAGATGAATACCTGGTAGGCAGATTGTTTTCCCCTATTTTCCTCCCCAAAAACTAAGGTGCGTCTTATACTCCGGTGCGTCTTATAGTCCGAAAAATACGATATATATGTGTAACCCATGTGTAACCCATGTAAACATGTTTCCTTCTAAGCCGATACCCTCCAGTAATGATTCTTATTCATTCTTTCTTGGGTCTTCAAATAGTTCAGTTGCTTTTCTCTCTCCTCTCATCTTTCACTCCCATCTATTCCTGCCAACTTGCAAAATAATCTTTACCTTTCACTAATTAAACCCGTACCTGCACTTCCCTGCATGTATTCATCAGCTCCACTCCATGAGATCAAACATTTTAATTCAGACCTATTACATCTTCCCCCTTCTCTCTCAATTACAGACTAAGAAGTCTCCAAAGAAGGGGGAAAAAAGACTGTATAAACACACACTTCTTCTTACATCTTTAACAGATTAACAGAGTTAATGGAAGGGACCTTGCAGGTCATCTAGTCCAACCCCTTGGCCAAGCAGGAGACCCAAATCTACCTGTACCTAGGATCGAGCTCACAACCTCCTGATTGTGAGGCAAGAGCTCCACCTCTAGGCCACATCTTCTTTTCCCTTTATCTGTTGATTAATACTCTTCTTCCAATTTATTTATTTATTTATTTAAATAGATATGTATGCCACCCAACTCCCGAAGGACTCTGGGCGGCTTACAACATGTCAAATCTATTACAGGTATAAAAACAAATAGCAATTAAAAAGATATAAAAATTAAAAAAACATCCAACATTCATAACCGGGGGGGGGAGACCCAAATATAGTCTGCTTGGTCTCACTTTCTGCTTGGTCTCACTTTCACCCCTCCTGCTGGAAGAGCCAGGTTTTTATTGCTTTACGGAAGGCCAGCAGGGTGGGGATGGTCCTGATCTCTGGAGGAAGCTGGTTCCAAAGGGAGGGGGCTCCCACAGAGAAGGCTCTCCCCCTCGGCCCCGCCAACCAGCATTGCTTGGTCGATGGGACCTGGAGGAGACCAACTCTGTGGGCCCTAACCGGTCGTAGGGAGGTATGCGGCAAGATGCGGTCCCGAAGGTAATCTTATTTATTTATTTATTTATTTATTTATTTATTTATTTATTTATTTATTTATTTATTTATTTATTTATTTATTTATTTATTTACTTACTTACTTACTTACTTACTTACTTACTTACTTACTTACTTACAGTTCTTATAGGCCGCCCAATCCCGTAGGACTCAGGGCGGCGTACAATGGGAATAAGAACAATACAGTAAAAAAGACATGACAATATGAAACACAACAATATTCATTCAGGGGGAATCCGATCTTCTACTTCTTCACCCCGCCTGCCGGAAGAGCCATGTCTTCACGGCTTTGCGGAAGGCCAGTAGGGTGGGGATAGTTCAGATCTCTGGTGGGAGTTGGTTCCAGAGAGATGGGGCTCCCACAGAGAAGGCCCTCCCCCGTGGGCCCGCCAGCCGACATTGTTTGGCTGATGGGACCTGGAGGAGGCCCACTCTGTGGGACCTGACTGGTCGTAGGGAGGAATGTGGTAGGATGCGGTCCCGGAGGTAACCTGGCCCTGAGCCATGTAGGGCTTTAAAGGTCAAAACCAACACCTTAAATTGCGACCGGAGACTAATAGGCAACCAATGCAGCTGGCGAAGAATGGGTGTTACGTGGGTGTATTTCGGCACACCCACCACAGCTCGCGCAGCTGCATTCTGTACCAATTGCAGTCTCTGGATGCTCTTTGAGGGTAGCCCCATGTAGAGCGCGTTACAGTAATCCAGCCGTGAGGTGACAAGGGCATGAGTGACGATGAGCAAAGCCTCCCTCTCCAGGTAGGGTCGCAATTGATGCACAAGATGGATCTGTGCAAAGGTCCCCCTAGTCACAGCTGAAAGATGTTGCTCCAATTTTAGCTGTGGGTCTAGGAGGACACCCAAATTGTGAACCCGTTCTGAGGGAGTCAATTTTTCTCCCCCTAGAACCAAGGAGGGGAAGTCGACATAATCCCTGGGAGGCAATATCCATAGCCACTCAGTCTTGTCAGGGTTGAGTTTGAGTCTATTCACTCCCATCCAGACCCTCACATCATCCAGGCAGCGGCACATTACATCAACTGCTTCACTGAACTGACATGGGGTGGAGATGTACAATTGGGTATCATCAGCATACTGCTGATACCTCACCCCGTGTTGTCAGATGATCTCTTGTATTTCTTGTAAGCTAAAATATCTTGCTCAGATTCTACCCACTGAAGTTGCTCTCCCCCCCCCCAGATTCTTCTACAAAAAAAGTACTTCTTTCCATTTTGTGCCAAAATTTCAGGCATACTGTAAATATATCCTTTTCAAAACTGAATAACTATCACTTGTACTCAAATTTTATAGAACCAAACATTATCTGTCCTTAACATGAAGAATATTAATGTTCATTTAAGTAGATGGTACTCTTCCATTTCCCCTAATATAAATTGGATCAAGTAATGATATTCATGATTTATAAACTGTGAACAATGTACCAACCCTGTGTCAGGCACAGATAACCAGGAGCGTTCCTTGAGTTGAAAACACAAAAAAGTTTATTACTGCTGCCTCTAATACAAGAAATGTAGTCAAATAACAGTCAAAGCTACATTGGCGTAGATAAGGGTCAAGGGAAAATCACAGGGAGCTGGACTTGGGTCTGCAGCTTTTTTCAATGCTAATGTAACTTCAAATGGTCACTAAATGAACTGTTGTAAGTCGAGGACTACCTGTATTTGCAGTCTTGGAAAACGACTGATGGGTTGTGCTTTGTTGAGTTTTGCGATCAGTTTGCCACAGTTGACCTCCAAAATTTATTTCAACCATATGAGTCTATGAAAACGCCAACTGTTATTCCAATGTTATGACTAAAGCCTCCTGAGCTTGGCTATCCATGTTCAGGGTTCTTTTAGACCAGAGGTGTCAATCTCAAGGCCCATGGGCCGGATCCAGCCCACGGGATGCCTAGATCTAGCCCACGGGGCCACCCTGGAAACAGTGAAGGACCGTCCTGCGGTGCCTCTACCAGTGAAAACGGAGCTCAGGAGGGCCGCGTGCAGAGCACATGGGCCACCACAGGTGCCCCCGACATGAGTGATCTCAAGCTGGCTGTTAAGGAATTAATTGCAGAGTCCAGGGTTTACGTAGCGGAATGGGTGGTTGTGGTTTGATATAGTCAATAATTGATAACGTGTTGTAGAAAATAAGCTTTACTTAAAATAAACAGCACAATAACATAAACAGTCCGTTCTTTACTTATCTCTGTCCCTTGCACTTCATTGTACGTTATAGATTCAGAAATCTTTAGTCCTTCACACACAGTGAGTAATCAACAATTAATCAAGCAAACCTCTCTCTTTCTCTCTGTCAAGCCAAGCTGCGCGCACTCCTCTGCATATGCGCTTTCTTGCTCTCTCTTTATAGTCATTAGCAAACAAACCTAGATTCATTTAAAGCAACAATGACATATTTTACAAACTTGGATTTCAGTTTTACTTTTTTATATTAGGAAACCCAATCTGGTTAGTTATAAATTTGACACTGGCCACACCCACCAAGGTCAAACATAACCCTGATTAAATCAAGTTCGACACCCCTGTTTTGGACTATCACTTTGCTTTCTATCTTTTTTCATTGCAGAATCAACGTCGGTAGTTCTTGACTTAACAACAGTTTATTTGGAAGGTTGACTCAGCCTTCCATCCTTCTGAGGTGGGTAAAATGAGGACCCAGATTGTTGGGGGCAATAGACTGATTCTGTAAACCGCTTAGAGACGGCTGTAAAGCACTATGAAGCGGTATATAAGTCTTAAGTGATATTGCCATTACTATTTAGTGATCATTCGAAGTTACATCGGCACTGAAAAAAAAGTAATTTATGAACATTTTTCACACTCACAATCATTGCAGCATCTCCATGGTCACGTGATCAAAATTTGGAGGCTTGGCAACTAACTCGTATTTATGGTGGTTGTCATGTGATCACCTTTTGCCACCTTCTGACAAGCAATGTCGGTTGGGGAAGCCAGATTCACTTAACCACTGCATGACTAAGTTAAGAACAGCACTGATTCGCTTAGCAACTGTGGCAAGGAAGATCGTAAAATGAGGCAAAACTCACTTTAAAAAGTTTCGCTTAGCAACAAAAATGTTGGGCACAATTGTGGTTGTAGGTTGAGGTCTATAGTTCCTCATATTGCTTGGTTCTTTTAATGTGAAAAGATGATCAACTCACAACAATATAAAAACTCTTTTAGGTAGGCAGAAGCAGTTGAAGGCGTTCTTAGGAAGTGCCCATGACAACCAAAGTGAACTCAATCACAAACAATTTAATTGTTTAATTAAAAGGCAAAGTAGCCTTTTCATCTATCTATCTATCTATCTATCTATCTATCTATCTATCTATCTATCTATCTATCTATCTATCTATCTATCTATCTATCTATCTATCTATCTATCTATCTATCATCTATCTATCATCAATACCTACCTACCTACCTACCTTAGTGGCAGATTTTATTTTCCTGGGCCCCAAGATCACCGCATATGGGGACTACAATCAAGAAATTAAAAGACGCTTGCTCCTGGGGAGGAAAGATATGGCAAAACTAGACAGCATACTAAAAAGCAGAGACATCACCCTGCCAACAAAAGTACGTATAGTCAAGGCTATGGTTTTCCCAGTTGCAATGTATGGCTGTGAAAGTTGGACCATAAGGAAGGCTGAGCGCCAAAGAATTGAGGCCTTTGAACTATGGTGCTGGAGAAGATTCCTGCGAGTCCCTTGGACTGCAAGGCGATCCAACTGGTCAGTCCTAGAGGAGATCAACCCTGACTGCTCTTTAGAGGGCCAAATCCTGAAGATCAACCCTGACTGCTCTTTAGAAGGCCAGATCCTGAAGATGAAACTCAAATACTTTGGCCACTTAATGAGAAGGAAGGACTCACTGGAGAAGAGCCTAATGCTGGGAATGATTGAGGGCAAAAGAAGAAGGGGACAACAGAGAATGAGGTGGCTGGATGGAGTTACTGAAGCAGTAGGTGTGAGCTTAAATGGACTCCAGAGGATGGCAGAGGACAGGAAGGCCTGGAGGAATGTTGTCCATGGGGTCGCGATGGGTCGGACACGACTTCACAACTAACAAAAACAACAACCTCCCTCCATACCTCCCTACCTATCATCTGTCTGTCTGTCTGTCTGTCTGCATAAATTTTTATAATCCAAAGGAGCAAAATTTGAAGATTATTATCATCCGACGACACGGGGTGAGGTACCAGCAGTATGCTAATGATACCCAGTTGTACATTTCCACCCTGTCTCAATTCAGGGAAGCTGTGGACGTAATGGGCCGCTGCCTGGACGATGTTAGGGTCTGGATGGGGATGAACCGGCTAAAATGTAACCCTGTCAAGACTGAGTGGCTGTGGATACTGCCTCCCAAGGATTTGGTCAATTGTCCCTCCTTGGTTCTTGGGGGAGAGAAATTAGCTCCCTCAGAACGGGTCCGCAATTTGGGTTTCCTCCTAGATCCACAGCTAAAATTGGAGCAACATCTTTCAGCTGTGGCTAGGGGGGCCATTGCACAGGTTCGCCTGGTGCACCAATTGCGACCTTACTTGGAGAAGGAGGCACTACTCACAGTCACTCACGCCCTTATCACCTCCCGGCTGGATTACTGCAACGCGCTCTACATGGGGCTACCCGTGAAGAGTGTCCGGAGACTGCAACTGGTGCAAAATGCAGCTGCACGAGCTGTGGTGGGTGTGCCTAGATACACCCACGTAGCACCTATCCTCCGCCAGCTGCATTGGCTGCCCATTAGTCTCCGGATCCAATTTAAGGTGTTGGTTTTGACCTTTAAAGCCCTACATGGCTCAGGGCCAGGTTGCCTTCGGGACCGCATCCTGCCGCATACCTCCCTACGACCAGTTAGGGCCCACAGAGTTGGTCTCCTCCAGGTCCCATCGACCAAGCAATGCCGGTTGGTGGGGCCAAGAGGGAGAGCCTTCTCTGTGGGAGCTCCCTCCCTTTGGAACCAACTCCCTCCAGAGATCAGGACTATCCCCACCCTGCTGGCCTTCCGTAAAGCAATAAATAGCAATAGAACTTTACTTATATACCGCTTCATAGTGCTTTACAGCCCTCTCTAAGCGGTTTACAGAGTTCAGCATATTGCCCCCAACAATCTGGGTCCTCATTTTACCGACCTCAGAAGGATGGAAGGCTGAGTCAACCTTGAGCCTAGTGAGATTTGAACAGCTGAACTGCTGAACTAGCAGTCAGCCTGCAGTCGCAGCATTTAACCACTGCACCACTTCAGCTCTTCAAAAACTTGGCTCTTCCGGCAGGCGGGATGAAAGTGAGACCAATCAGACTATATATGGGTCTCCCCCCTGGTTATGAATGCTAGATGCTTTTTAAACTTTTGTAGTTTTTAACTGTTATGATTTTTATATTGATAAATGGATTTGACATGGTGTGAGCCGCCCAGAGTCCCCTGGGAGTTGGGCGGCATACAAATCTATTTAAATAAAATAAAATAAATAAATTATTAGGTACACAACCTCTTCATGA
The DNA here is from genome assembly GCA_023053685.1 of Diadophis punctatus similis. Classification (NCBI taxonomy): domain Eukaryota; kingdom Metazoa; phylum Chordata; class Lepidosauria; order Squamata; family Dipsadidae; genus Diadophis; species Diadophis punctatus. The sequence goes on along the minus strand of JALIGW010000007.1, from coordinate 43,314,566 downwards.
CTGGTTTTCTTTGTTATCTACTGTGGGGAGGCTTCACAGTTTCTGAAGCAGAAGAATTAGAGTCTGTACTAGCTTTGTACCATAGAGTGTTGAACCTTGTTAACTCTCAAGACTCTTTTTTCCATTATGTATTTTAAATGGTCTGTGATTCACACACACACGTATAATTTTTTTAATGTGTGCCAGTGTGTCCACAGAAAAAAGTGACAATAAAGGCTATCTCATCTCACCCATCCCATCCCATCCCACCTCATTTCACCTCATCCTATCCCAGTGATGGCTAACCTTTTCCAGACCAAGTGCCCAAAGTGCAGGCGGGCATGTGCAAATGCATGTGCATGCGGCCGAACTTCCAAAATTCAATGCATGCACGCTCCCCTGCATGTGCCCACCCCGTGCATGCACTCCCCCCCCGCACACACCTCACCCCTGTGCATGCATGCGCATGGGCATGCCCCCATGCCCCACCCTCCACGCATGCGTGGCAGAGACCCGAAGACCAGCTGGCCAGTGGGAGGCGCGCGCACATGTGCAGCGGAACTGAACTGGGGAGACAGCTCACATGCCATCAGAGAGGGCACTGCGTGCCTCCTCTGGCACGTGTGCCATAGGTTCGCTATCACGGTCTTATCCTGTCCTGTCCCTTCCTGTCCCATTCCACCTCACCTCACCTCACACTATCCTATCCTGTCCTGTCCCGTCCGTCTCGTCTTTCTCTGCCCTGCCCTGCCCCATTCCATCCCATCCCATCCCACTTCCCTATTAATGGTCCAATCATGAAACATGTTTGAGACCACTACCTATATTGGTGCCTAGAGGTATTGCACTACAATTTCCATCATCCACAATTAGCATGGCATTTTTGCTGCAGGATTATGGAGATTAATTAACACATTTGGAGGACAGGAGATTAGAAAAAGCTATTAGAGGAAATAATAAGCTCAGTATTTTGAAGTAGGAGTGATTCTATATTTTTAAACTTCCTGAATTAGAGGGTGTCTGTCACAAATATCAAAGGATTGTTATCGCTTTATTCCCCTCCTGGAGGAGGCTCACTACGGTAATAAATATAAAAGTAGTTTTTCCAAAGGCTGGTCAATAGGCATACAGTTTTGGCAATTTTGTTTCAGATGATTTAAAGAAATGTCAAATATGATGGAAAAACTTCTATTCCAGGTTCAGGTTTTTCGATTTATCTAATATAAAAAATAATGACGATGATGCAGGGTAGCCCTAGTAAATAAAATAGTTTGAAAATTTCCTTTTAAAATTACAGTAGGGCTCTGTGGAACCATTAAGTGGAAAGGCTGAAGTAATATCCATATTTCTTGCTGCAATTTCACCAACTCTTTTCCAGCTCTTGTGCCTCACAGAGATTTGTAGCCAGTAAATCAGAGGTGGGTTCCTGCCAGAGCTGCCCAGTGCGCAGCTCCAGTAGGGGGCGACCGATTGCACAACCGCTCCGGAGCCCTCTCTGCCGGTCCACCGCGCGTGTCGCCAATTTTTTTCGGTAATTTTGGGTCGATTTTGCTTCCGCACACGCGCAGAAGCAAAATCGCACCGAAATCTCGCGAGGGGACGCACGAGCGTGTGATATTTCGGTGAGATTTTGCCTCCACTGAAATCTCGCACTGCGCGCATCCCCTCGTGAGATTTCAGTGAGATTTTGCTTCTGCACATGCGCAGAAGCAAAATCGCACGAGGGGGCGCACGCGCATAGTGAGCACGCCCCCCCCAAGCATGGAGATGCGCGCGCATGGCTCCGGCAGCGAGGTAAGTGAGCAACCCGCCCCTGCAGTAAATGGATAAGGCGAGGTTGTGTTTTGCCTTGACAACCGAGGTGGAATAACGTGGCTTTATTTCTCTGATAGATTATTCTTTGAATACTGCTTTATTTTGTTGTCTTGCCTTTTGGGATGGGAATGAAAGGTTGCAGATTGATTAAGCAGTGGAACAGCCTGTGACATGTCCAAGCCCCAAAAAAGAAGACAGTTAGATCTCATTGAGTCCAATTCTTCATTTACTTGTACTTTGTAGAAAAGAATCTTGCCAGACTAAAGCTATAACTTTCTAACCTAATAGAGATTTTAGGGTGTGGCTCTCCTGAACATCTTTCTCCCTTCCCCATCCAATTTGGGTTTGCTTAGTCTCTTCTTTTGGGCTTATCTCTGGAATGCACAGCTATCAGGCACAAGGAACCAAGAAAGACACAAAGAGTTACTTAGAGTAATTACTTTATTGTGGCTTGCCTACAGACAAGACTCTGCCAGAGTAAAACACAGTCTAATAACTATTAGATCATATAACCTGTGAAAGGTTAGGGAGGGTTCACCCTGGCTGTCTTCCTACATACCAAGAATTCAGGATTGATTTGCCCCTTAGCTCCTTGTCCTGCTGAATACTCCCAGCTTATCATTGTCTGTTTCCTAGGGAGGTGAACAAACCAAGTATTATGCAATCCCCGTCATTTTCATTTAGAAAAACAATATTCTTGGAATGGAGAATCAAGTAAATATTGGAGACTGGTGGTTTCTTTCGCTGCACGCCAGTTCCCCTTCTTTTTTTAATTAAAGGAGTTTTTTAAATATAAAATGTCAGAAAGTGCCAGAACCTGGCAGAGACTAAGGAAGTGTCCATAGCCACATTGGCATCCTTAGGCACAAGACTGTACAAATGTAAAGATGCCAACCAATTATTGCAGTTTGCATTAAAATAATAAACTTGGCAGAATAATGCGTCATTTAGGGCGGTGTGAAGTGGCAGTTCTCTACTAAGATCTCTTCTTGATCAAATGTCTCATGCCAGTATGAAGCTTGAAAAAAGTGCAGAAAAAAGCAACTAACATGGTTAAAGTCCTGGAGACTAAAACATATGAACAATGATTGCAGGAACTGGGTATGGCTTCTTGTTAGTTGCGAAGTCGTGTCCGACCCATCGCGACCCCATGGACTAGGGGTGACATGATAGCAGTATTCCAATATTTGTGGGGCTGCCTCAAATAGGCAGAAGAAGGGGTCAACTTACTTTCCAAAGCACCAGAAGGCAAGACAAGGAACAATGGATGGAAATTAATCAAGGGGAGAAGCAACCTGGAATTAAGGAGAAACTTCCTAACAGTGAGGACAACTAACCACTTTGACTTGTGGGTACTTCACAACTGGAAGTTTTTAAAAAGAGACTGGACTACCTGTACTCAATCTGACTGGTGAATTCACAATCCTACGGCACAAAGAATTCACACCGCTACTACGTTCTTTCTGGTGAATCTTTTCTCTTTACATCTATTGTCACAATGCATTTTAGTAAAATATGCTAATGTCTTGTGGGTTACAGTTTTCCGGCTCTATATTTATGCCTGCGGAGTTTTAATAACTTCTTGTGGTGGAAATAAATATTTAATTCTCATGCAGTGAGGGCAGATATTTTTTTTAATCTTCCTTTATGCATAGAGATACATAGAGTTTTCTGAGATGGTACACTCCTTTTTGGATAAACCCTTGTCAACCAGACCCTTATTATTAATGTAGGTCTAGACCTTTTATGACCAGTAGAATATATCCTTAATGTATTTTGTACACTTGAAAATTGATGATTCCCCTAAGAATTAAGTGACTCTAGTAACCTTATTTCTAATGCCAAGCCTCATATATAATATTTTACGAACTAATAATACAAATGGAATTGGCTTCAAACCATGTAAGCTGCACTTAGAGACCATATGAAATCAGTGGGGTCATTTAATATCCCACTGATTTCAAATGCAGTTAAAGACAAAATAGGGAAAACATTATATGCTGAAAGATAATTATTTTATATACAAGTTTTAAAGAAATTAAGATAGGCTTAGAAAGATGGTACATACCGTATTTTTCAGAGTATAAGACGCACCGGAGTATAAGACGCACCTTAGTTTTGGGGGAGGAAAACAAGGAAAAAAGGCCTCTGCCTCCAAGCAATTTGCCAAACAGCAAACAGCACAGATGATATACACTGTTTGCTGTGTATTTCTGTGCATGTGTGCCTGACCCATAGAAATAGCAAAGAATTGGAGAAATGTACATTATGCCAGAAAGTTTTCTTAAGTGTAGTCACACTAACTCCTCCCAATATTTAAATAGATTTTGTTAAGTTGTCTAGATTTACAGGGGTCTCCAACCTTTTAAATACTGTTTTATTATTGTTCTAGAGCCAGGGGTCTCCAACCTTGGCAACTTTAAGACTTGTGCACATTAACTCCCAGAATTCCACAGCCAGCAAAGCTAACAAAGCTGGCTGTGGAATTCTGGGAGTTGAAGTCACAAGTCTTAAAATTGCCAAGGTTGGAGACCCCTGGCTCTAGAACAATAATAAAACAGTATTTAAAAAATAAGTCTAATAATTTGAACATTCTACACACATTTATAGTTATTCACTTACCCCCTTTCATCCAGTTCAGCAGAAAATAAAAATCTGCGTGTCTCTCCCAGCTATTTGCCTCTTTGCAGTTTCAGTTTCATTTTAGCACGTGGCAAATCAGCTGGGGATCGGGAAGTTGCTCAGGACTTGCTTGTCTTAACAGGCTCTTCCCTCTTTGCTGCAAACAGGTAAATTGCTGGAAGACAGAAGCCAAAGGATGGGGGTGGCTGGGTGGATAGGCTACATTCGGTGTATAAGACGCACCCAGGTTTTCACCTTCTTTTTTGGGATAAAATGGTCGTCTTATACTCCGAAAAATACGGTAATTCTGGAAGGATGTTCAAAGTTTGTCGGATTTTCATAATAAATCATTTCAATATTGTAGATGCAAAAGACCTCCTGCAGTTTGCTTTTCCTGATCATATTCAGAAAAAATAGTGGCCCTGCTATTCCTGGATCATGTAGATCAGTATTTCTCAATCTTGGCAGCTTTTACCATGTGTGGAATTCAACTCCCAGAATTCCCCAGCCAATAAAGCTGCCTGGGGAATTCTGGAAGTGGAAGTCCACACATCTTAATGTTGCCAAGATTAAGAAACACGGAGGTAGGTAATTACTAACGAGGGAAGTGTTTATTCTGGATATGTCAGGTCTCCATGTCATATGAAGCAAATTATAAATCTTGTCGTGATTTTTTTACCATTTAAGGTTGCAATGTAGAGACTGGCTTGCACAACTGAGTGCTCTCTCATGACTTATGGACTTCAGGAAAGTAGGAAGACATTTTTTCCCTCAAGTGACTCTTGATTCCTGATGATCGCATAGAGCAGTGTTTCCCAACCTTTAAACTTGAAGATGTCTGGACTTCAACTCCCAGAATTCCCCAGCCAGCGAATGCTGGCTGGGGAATTCTGAGAGTTGAAGTCCAGACATCTTCAAGTTGCCAAGGTTGGGAAACACTGGCATAGAGCTATGGTTTTTGGGAACCCATTAACAGAGGGATTCAGTCACGATCACATGAGGTACTAATACCACTCTATAAAGCTTTAGTAAGACCACACCTAGAATACTGCATTCAGTTTTGGTCGCCATGATGCAAAAAGGATGTTGAGACTCTAGAAAGAGTGCAGAGAAGAGCAACAAAGATGATTAGGGGACTGGAGGCTAAAACATATGAAGAGCGGTTGCAGGAACTGGGTATGTCTAGTTTAATGAAAAGAAGGACTAGGGGAGACATGATAGCAGTCTTCCAATATCTCAGGGGTTGCCATAGAGAGGAGGGGGTCAAGCTATTTTCCAAAGCACCTGAAGGCCAGACAAGGAACAATGGATGGAAACTGATCAAGGAGAGATTCAACCTGGAAATAAGGAAAAATTTTCTGACAGTGAGAACAATCAATCAATGGAACAGCTTGCCTTCCTACGTTGTGGGAGCTTCATCACTGGAAGCTTTCAAGAAGAGACTGGACTGCCATCTATCAGAAATGGTGTAGGGTCTCCTCCTTGGGTAGGGGGGGTTGGACTAGATGACCAGAAGGTGCCTTCCAACTCTGTTATTCTGTATTATGGGAACAATAGGGAGGTGATTCACCTTTGACTTTTTTCTGGATTGATTTTCTTCTGGTTATCATAAAGTCCTGAGAGTTTTTGATGGTTTTCCATCCAACTATTAACAAGTCTGTCCTTGCTTAGTTTTTTTCCTGAGATATTCAAGATTAGCTAAGAGAGCTGAGAGCTGAGCTATTGGAAAAAGCGCAGTAGTGAAATCTAATTTTTTTACTACCGGTTCTGTGGGTGTTGCTTGATGAGTGTCGTGTGGCTTGGTGGGCGTGGCAGGGGAAGGATATTGCAAAATCTCCATTCCCACCCCACTCTGGGGCCAGCCAGAGGTGGTATTTGCCAATTCTCCGACTACTCAAAATTTTCGCTACCGGTTCTCCAGAACCTGTCAGAACCTGCTGGATTTCACCCCTGGAAAAAGGGCAGGCTATATCGCTTTCTCTTTGATTGCCTTATGTAACATATAGTATAGCAGGAGTCACCAACTACCAGTCTGCAGCCTAGTGCTGCCCTGCAGCCCATTTGAAACCTGGCTGTGGAAGTGGGTGAGTGTGCGAGTGCACACACATATACAGTTGTATTTGTAAAAGTGGTGCACACACACGCAAAACAATTCCCTCTCCTCCCCCCTCTGCCTCCACCACAGCCTCCTCCACCAGACCACTGAGCCAGAAAGGTTGGAGACCACTACAGCATAGTATAGGTAGTCCTTGACTTATGACTGGTTGCTTAGCAACCATGTGAAGCTATGACAGACCTATCTGGGGGCTTCTTACAACCTGGATTCAAAATTCCAGTGGTTGCCCCATCCCCTATGGTCACATGACTGAACTTCAGGCGCTTGGTAATCAGCCGCATTTACAGATGTTTACAACTGCAGCGTTTGCTTAACGACACCACAATAACGGTCATAAAATTGGGTCAGTCTGGTTGTATGGCCCTCACAACTTACACCTGTGATATAGGCAGGTTCCCTTACCACCTCAGAAGTATATATTCAGTTGTTGATCACAAGTTAAGCCTAATTGTTCTACATCAAAAAAAAAATTAGAAAAGTTCATGATGGCTTCTAGCTTTCTTCATTCAAGATCAATCTCTTCTTTTTTTAAAAAAAAGACAGACAAATAAGTGCCTAATCCGATCCACCTGGAATTAGGAGGAAAGTTTCTAGGACAAAGTCCAGTATTTTAAATAGGTAATTTTAGACCAGGTACATTTTTTCAAACAAATGCACTTTATAGCTGGTCCTCCATTTATAACTGGTAGTTTGGTAGTGACTGAAGTTACATTAGATTAAAAAAAAAATACTTATGGCCTGGATTCAAAGTTAGAACAATCAGGCCCCCCCCCCACGCTATCATATGATCACATTTTGGGTGCTTGGCAACTAGCCAGCATTTACGGCCGATTGGAATGTCCTGTAGTCCCATGACTACAATTTCCTACACTTTCCCCCCCCCCTGGAAATTGGCACTTACTTCCAGTTTCTGGCAAAAAAACACCCCGCACATTGTGGACAGTGGGTTCGCTTAACAATTGTGTTGAATCACTTAATGATTGCTGCCACAAAATGTCATAAAATTGAGTTGGTCATGTATTGGTCTGCTTAAGGACAGGCATGGCTTAAAATTATAATTCCGGACTCAATTACAGTTGTAACTCCAGCATCACCTGATCTCCTAACTTCTGCTCAGGATTTCACACTTTTTTAATCTAGTTTTTTGGAATTGTAGATATCTAGCAGGAGTCTAGGATAACTCAATGCGGCCAAGACCGTCTTCGAGACCACATACCTCCCAGCGACTGGTAAGATCGCACAGGGTTGGTCTTCTTCTGGTCCCGTCAGCTAAACAGTGTCGGCTGGCGGGCCCGCAGGGGAGGGCCTTCTCTGTGGCTGCCCCGGCTCTTTAGAATCAGCTACCTCCTGGGATCCGCACTACCCCCACCTTATTGGTCTTCCAGAAAGCTGTAAAGACCTGGCTTTTCTGACAGGCCTGGGGCCATTGACCTCTGGCGATGACGAACGAGGTCGGCCCATGAATTATGGATGACTGAAATTATTTTAAATCTGAAAATGTATTTTTAATCTGCTTTTTAAATCCCTTTATATTGATTATATTTGTTCCTGCTGTGAGCCGCCCAGAGTCCCTAGGGAGTTGGGTGGCATAGAAATATAAACAACCAACCAAACAAACAAACAAACAAACAAACAAACTTGGCATGGCCAACTCATCATGGTCAAATCGCCGGAGGACAAGAGTTACATGAATATCAAAGAAACGATGGAATAGAATCATTATAGAAAGGATGTAGAAGGAGAGACAGAATGAAATGTGAATGACAAAAATTAAATAATTTTTAAAAATTATTTTAAATACTTAAATTGAATTGTTAAATTGCCCTGCAGCCAAGGGTGGGTTCCTCCCAGTTCGGACCAGATCGCCTGAACCATTAGCGACCTGTTGGTGACGCAGACGGTTCGGTCGGTGCCGGTCTGTGGATGCTGCCATCTTTTGGGGGGAATTTTTGGTGAATTTTTCCGTGTTTGGATGGCTTCTCCTCTTCCGTGGCTTGAAAAAGAGCCCTCCCGCTCACCCCCGGGTTAATACTCACCTTTATTTCTTTACCCGAAGCACAGCTGATCAGCTCCTCAGCTGTGTTTGGGGCTGAATCCTGCTACTGAGCATGCGCGGAAGTGAAAATGCATGGGGGGAACGCAAGCATGCCGAGCGTGCGCGCGAGAAATGTCGCGATGTGAACCGGTGGCAAAGGTAAGTGGAACCCACCCCTGCCAGCAGCGAGTTGTCCTGCAGTGAGTTGGCCACAGTGAGTTGTCCCCTTCCAATCTAGCAGTAGTTTACTGCTATTCTGCCCCAGTCTTGATTGAACGAAGCAGTGGATCCAGCTGAAAAGGTCTATATACCGATTTCTGTATCTTGGAGCAGAAACAGTTTTGTACTGCCCAACTATCAGAACAATTCCTTGTCATTTTTAATCAGGGCAAATAAATACCTAGCTATGTGTTCTTTGTGAGGTATATAGGAATGACTTAAATATGGGGGACTCAGAATTACAAAATCTGCCCAGCTGGTGAGATTGAGTCAGACTGATGAATGGGTTTATGCGAGATACACATTTGATTAATAAATACTTTAATAAATAAATGTGTCTTTTTCTCTGAGCTGCTGGGCACACCTCCAACAAGAATCTGAGCTATAATTTCCCTTTATTTATATCTTTATTTTCTAAGAATGTTTATGGGTCTCCACGCAGGTTTTTTTTTTAAAAAAACAACACATAATGTTGCAGACTTGTGTTTTGCTTTGCAATATTTAGCTCAATATTTAATGTTGCGGTTGTTTGAATTAAATTTGAAACTTTCCAGAAGTTTTTAACAAATCAAATAGAATCAGCACTTTCATTTTTAACAGCTTTGGCTGGCAGATCCTGTTCTGAAGGCAACCAGGACCCTGGTTTTTCGTGTTTGATAATTTATTTTTGGTGTAGGGATATTTCTCTTTAAAAAATAAAGTAAAATTCTGAATGTGACATGCTAGTCAATTTTCTGCTTACATTTTTAAAGCGATGCTGGAAGGCAGAGCAGTGGTCCAGATCAAGTACAAGAGATGGATAATAGTTTAGACTGCAATCCACTGTGTGTTTCTTTCAGTACTTTAATAAAAGTCTCTTAGGCACACAAGTTCATAAGATCAAGATGTGAAGGAATGCTAGTTGGCAGTGATTGACAAGGATAGTTGCAAATACTGCCTCAAGTTGACATCTGCTTCTATTTAAAGTTGGTCGAAACAGTTCAAGGTTCAGACATTTCTTTTAAGAAGCCGAAGTTGGATGTCTGTATTTGGGATTCGTAAACCAATAAGCCATAATCCTTAAGGATTTGCATGTTTAATTTACAGACTGAAAGACCAGTATTTTTTTCCCTTTTAATGTTTCATTCGTTTTTCTTCTAGGGAATTCAAAGTTGCTAACAGTAAAGAAATTAAAAATGCATAGTTTGAACTATGCATACCCAATTTTGCATAAGATCGGCCCTTTGCCCAACCAGAGATCTTAAAACAATCTTACATTAATAAATGACTGTTTAATACACATGTCCTCTAAGCATTTAAGACCATACACCAACATTAGACCAACATTAAGACCATACACCAACATAAGAGCAGAGGTGGCGCAGTGGTTAAATGCAGCACTGCAGGCTACTGCTAGTTCAGCAGTTCAGCTGTTCAAATCTCACTGGCTCAAGGTTGACTCAGCCTTCCATCCTTCTGAGGTCGGTAAAACGAGGACCCAGATTGTTGGGGGCAATATGCTGAACTCTGTAAACTGCTTAGAGAGGGCTGTAAAGCACTATGAAGCGGTATATAAGTCTAAGTGCTATTGCTATTGCTATTGTTCCTCAGGTGAGAGAAGAACTCACAGTCTCCCAGTTCTAGCCTGATACCTTAATCATTAGGCCAAACTGATTCTTGATAAAGGATGTTTAGGTAGTCCTCATTTAGCGACCAAAGTTGGAACCATCAGCACAGTTGCTAAGGGAAACTGTGATTGTGCTGACGATCTTACTTCAGCTTTCTTTTACTTTATAGACCTGCAAAACTCATAAATGTGAAGAGGGGTTGCAAAGTTACTTTTTCATCAATATCATAACTGCAGTCATTAAATGAGACAGTCACTGAATGAGGACTATCTATAGTCCAAAGCAAATTGGGATGCAATGATCTTTGCTGTTTTTTTCCTACGGGCTGAACCTCTTCATTGCTTTTTGCTCATTGAGAGAGATATCAAGGGATATATGTGGTTTTATTGTATTTGAGCCCTTTTTTTCTAGTAGTATAGGATTTTCCTCGCTTCTTTACTACTGATTCTTTCTCCATGGTGGGTGGAGCTAGCATTCAGAATGGGTTGTCCTCATCCAATCAGAGTGAGGACTGAGTTTCTCAATCATCTTTGTGAAGCTCAGTCCGCCATCTTGCCCAGCTTCGACTCAGTCCTCAGAGAGGACAGACGTGGCTTCATTTCTTCCATTCTGAATGCTAACTTTGATCTAGGAAATTCTACAGAATCCAGTTCCAGACTGTGAGTGATTCTCCCTGCGAACCAGGAACATCAGTGTGTCGATGAAATAATTAAAATATTCAATTTGCCTATGCGTGTGCTCTCTCTTTCTCTTGCTAAATAAACATACACTGTTGCTACATAGGAGATCCTGTGTGCATAGTAATGTGTAAAGCTTGAGATTGTTTGGTACAACTACTAGCTGTCCTACCAGGTTGGTAGGAATTGCTATCAGTTCAAGCTTCCTTTTGCATTTTTGCAAACCAAAACAGACATATGTAAATAGATCATAATGCAGTGTCTTCATGGAAGTATAAAGACGCTGTGAGAAGCAATATAGATTCTTATACATTTTTAAACATAGAATTTTCTTCAGGTGAGGTTTGACTCCCAGGGAATTTTTAGCTGCGGCCATGTCATTTTCTTGGCAATATCATAGACGAGTGGCACAAAGAGCCATGGAAAGATACATGCTCGGCATCACAAGACAAGATAGAAAGACCTGAACATGGATTAGAGAACAAACAAAAGTAAACTATATCATCAAGAGAGTAAAAGAATTGAAATGGAAATGGGCTGGTCACACAGCAAGAAGAACTGATGGCAGGTGGACTAAGGCAGTCATAGAATGGATCCCACTTGATAAAAAGCATCCACGAAAGAGACCTAAAACAAGATAGATCGACAACATCAGCAAGTATTACCGGCCCAACTGGCAAAAGAAAACTGAAGGCTATATTTGTTGGAAACGTGCGGAAGAGCCTTCATCCTGCAGTGGATGGCCAATGGCTAAAGTGATTGTGATGATCATAGACGTGTTTAGCCCTTGCTTTAAGCTGTGATGTCTTTTGACCTTTTCTAATAGTAAATTTACTCTGATGTAAGTTTCTAAGGACTACAGACTGTGCTACCTATGCACGAACTATTGTCATGTGCTGGTAGATATTATCACAGTCCAGAAAACAACGTAGACTAATATTTTGTCGCCATGATGTGATGGGCTACAATTTATGAGGCGGTAAATGAAAGTAGCCTTTAAGCTGGGGTGAAATTCAGCAGGTTCTGGAGAACCAGTAGCGGAAATTTTGATTAGTTCGGAGAACCGGCAAATACCACCTCTGGCTGGCCCCAGAGTCGGGTGGGAATGGGGATTTTGCAGTATCCTTCCCCTGGAGTGGGAAGAGAATGGGGATTTTGCAATATCCTTCCCCTGAATGGGAGAGAATGGGGATTTTGCAGTATCCTTCCCCTGGAGTGGGGAGAGAATGGGGATTTTGCAATATCCTTCCCCTGGAATGGGGAGAGAATGGGGATTTTGCAGTATCCTTCCCCTGGAATGGGGAGAGAATGGGGATTTTGCAATATCCTTCCCCTGGAATGGGGAGAGAATGGGGATTTTGCAGTATCCTTCCCCAGGAGTGGGGAGGGAATTGAGATTTTGCAGTATCCTTCCCCTGCCACGCCCACCAAGCCACGCCCACAGAACTGGTAGGGAAAAATTTTGAATTTCACCCCTGCCTTTAAGGTGCTTCATAACTCTCTTGCAAGCCAGCACAGATGCTTCTTTGGAAAGGGTTGCCAAACTGGGTCTCTCTAGATGCTTTACACCAGAAGCCCCCAATCTTTTGGGCACCAGGGATCGGTTCTGTGGAGAGAGGTTTTTCCACGGAACAGAGGGGGTGTTTACGCTTGTTTATGCAGCCTGGTTTCTGGCATGCCACGGCCTGGTGCCGGGTCCATGGACCAGGAGTTGGGGACCCCTACATTAGTCCCCTGCCCCAAATTCCTTGCGAGCTTGTCCAGCATATCTTGCAAACACCAGAACAGGCAATGCTTATGCAGTGTGAAATAGCATACTGTATAGGGGTTTTTAAGCGCATTATCCTCCTAGATAAAATGGGAAGCTGATCTAAATGGCCCTCTGTGTATTTTTCCAATCCAGTAATGTTGTGTTCAATCAGTTACTCAAAAACACATCTGAGTAACTCAGACTCTGAAAGAGAACTGAATAGGAAAGCAATTTCTTTTTGTTTCTTTCCCTTGACAATGGACCATCCATGAGAGAGAACTTAATTGAATTTTTAAGGATGGCTCTCCTCTCCCCCTCGCTTCCTTCAATAGGTAAAGTGTACAGTCCTATTACAAGAAGTCTTTTTCCCTTCTCAGCAGTTTTCTTAAATCTATTAGCTTGTCGGAAAGACTAGAGATGTTGTAGTCTCTCTCTTCTCACATCCCCCTCCCCTTTCCTCCCATCTTCCTTGGAGCATTGATTTGTTGTCTTATTTAAATATGGGTTCAGTATTCAGGTAGGTAAGTGCAACATAAATAAAATGCCATTCCACCACAGCCAGAGGGACTGACACTTCCTGGGAGTTGCAATAATTAACGTTGGGCTAAGACAACACCAAAAATACCATCGGGGTTTTTTTATCACAACCAAAGGCTATAAGCTGCATTTGGAGCCGGTGGGCTTGGGGAAGGGTGGAGGGAGGGGGAGAGGAGGAGGAGAGAAGGGGGTGGGTTATAAAATATCTGCCTGGCTGGACATTGGGAGAATTTGCAGCACTAAGTTCGGGTGAAGCAAGCAGTTGTGCTTGGAAGTAGTTGAGCGTGTCCTTATGCAAAAAATCCATTCACACATGCTGGAGAGACACCCAGTGGACTGATGCTATTGGAAAGCGATGGGAGTGGGATTACTATCCTTTCCCCTCTGAACATCTGGAAGACGCATCCTTGCATTGTATGACTGAAGGTGTCTCTTATCCGTGAGTGAGAAACCGATCTTGGATTTCTGGGGCATGATTTCCTCATGGAAGGGAGGGGAAAGTATCCTGAATGGGAGAAAGGATTAAGGTTTTTTGCGTGGTGGGAAGACAGAAGGATGGCTTTCTTTTGAGAGTGGCTAACTGGGATCCTCGCTAGCCCTTTGCCAGGATGTCAATGATGATTTCAGCACACCAAAAAGTAACCACCACTTCCACCTTCTCGTCAGCAGCTTTTGCCATCAGCAAACTGGTAGGTGATGATAGCTCCTGAGAGCTACCTTGCATGCTTTCTTTTAGTTATTACAAGGCAACTACAAAACGATAAGTATAGAATAAAAGAAAAGTCTTGTTCATGCAGCTTTTTTAAGACTGGGAATCTCTGTATTGTTGCTGGGCGGGTATTTTCCTTGGATTGTGCCAAAGGTGCATGGTGTATGTTACCCACAGGGGCAAAACTTTAGTGAGGGCGTTTGGCAATGTGGTGCAACTGCATTGATTTGACACTACCGTGGTTGTAAAGGGGGGGGGGGGGTTGCTCAAGGCAGGGGAATTTAAAATTCAGCGGTGCCTTCCCACACCATGTTGGAGAGAGGGGAGAATCCAGAGCTCTAGGTTCATCCTGGAATGAGGACACACATTAATTACTCTTCTACAAAAAAAAAATTACATTGGCAGTTCCTTTCTTCCCACTTGCTTTTTGTACTCTCCCCGGTGTGTTTTTTTCTTGCCTAAGGATTTAAAATGAAGAGTCAGCTGCAAGTTTGCACATGATGTATAGAGATATACTAAGCAAATGCAGGAGGGAGAGATGACTTACCCAATTCATTTAAACCAGCAAGCAGGCACAACCTCTTTCCCGTCATGAAAGCTCTGGGTCAGCATTTTGCTGATATGGAAGGCTGATAAGAAACGTTAGGGAGGAAAATGTCATACCTATCCTTTCACTTGCACGTGTGCGGGCATTTGCACACACACACACACACACACAAGACACCGGAGCGAAGGTTTGTCTTACCATTTCATATGTGCACACATGCGCTTACACAAAGACACATACGCTTGTGTGTGTGTGTGTGTGTGTGTGTGTGTGTGCACCCCAATTCCCAGGGGCTAATTGGCGTGGAATTGCTTATTGCTTGCACAGCGTTTGAGGGAGGGGTGTGGATGGCTCTCTTCTCAGCCTCTGCTCTTTGCAAGCCCTTCGCCAACAATTCAGCTGATGGAGTCTGAAGTGAATTACCATCTCCGCTTCCTTCCTAATAAATCACACACACACCCCAATCCCTTTTGTGCCAAGCGGTGATAGCCCCCACTTCCCTCCCCCCCCCCCCCGGTCTCCAATGTCTCGAAAGGAGAAGTGAAAGGGCTGTTAGGAAGAGACCTGCTGCTGTCGAGAAGGTCCATTGTGTCCCTAAAGGGTGGGGGGGATTCCATTGCAGCCCCCACTGCAGTGGGTTGCCCCTTTGGCTAAGCTTCACTTTTCACCCCCAGCCCTACTCCTTAACCCTCAAGAGACCGCATCTATATTGATTGCAGAGCCACTTAATTAATATTGATTGCTGCTTTGGAGGCAGGTTGAAGACGCCCTCCCCCCCTTTAATTGTGGAAAGTCATCCCCCTCCCCTTTTTCTCCTCCCCATTTCAGCATGGGATTCCCAATTCGCTATGAGCTGGAGTTCAGCACAAAGGATCCTCTTACCTGCTACAGGGAGATTTTATTCATTTTGCTTACCTGCTGGTTCTAGGACAGGAACCTTCAGGGGCCAGTTTTTCAAAAGACTTCTGCTAGCAGAGTAATTCACGACCATTAAATTTGAAATTAAATTGAGGCAGGGGACACAGACGGGGTGGGGAATCCTGCTTACTTCACTGCAGTACAGCCTTAAACCGTTTCAATTTCTCTCTGTTTTAATAATATCCACCGCTGTCCACCAGATACTTTAATATTCTTGCAAGTATTTCTTTTTTTTCTTATGAAAGGGAGGGGTGGAAATTAATTCATTCCCACCACATTTCTTTCCCCGCAACACTCTACTGGTAGAAGGCTGAAGATTTCCCAAATCTTCTTATTACCTGCAAGATTAATTACTTCCCCCACCCCAAAATATGGGGTTTAAACATTTGATAATCATTGGATTGTAGCAGATTTTAATTCCAAATAGCAAAGAGAGCAGACACCAAATTAATTTATATTTAATATGCTAAGATGCTTCAGAATTTATGGTGGGAGTGTGGGATTTCCGTCCCTCTCTCACTTTGCGGGGGGGGGGGGGAGAATTGATTGTTTGAAACTGCCTGTGGACAATTTCTAAATTAGAACGGTTTTTTTCTGCCTCTGAGGGCAGAGAAAATTAATTTAGCCCTAAACATTCATAGAGCTCCCAAAGAAGCAAAGAGTGCTGTGTGCATAGCACTTTAAAACTACAACCATATATATTCAGGTAGTCCTCAACATACAACTGGGATTTCCATTGTAAGGCAAAGCAGGTGGTAAATTGAGTTAGACTCAATTTTACAACAGTTATTATGGTGGTCATTCAGCGAATCACCATAGTTGCTAAGATGATCATTCGGCAAATCATGTGGTCATTAAGTAAATCCAGCTTCCTAAGACAGGGCTTTCGCTGGAAATCGGCCAAAAAATCGGCCAAAAAAAGGTTGCAAACAGCGATCACATGACCACAGGATACTCCTGCTGTTGGCCCTAAAGGGCAACGGTCAAGCACCCAAATTGCAATCACATGACCGTAAGTCTGGTGCAACAGTCATAAATGTGAGTACAGGTTGCAGGTCCCTTTTTCCAAGGCTGTTGTAACTTTGAATCACCATTAAATGAATGGTTGTAAGTTAAGAATTGCCTGTATACATAGAATCACAAAGTTGGAATGTACCTTAGACATCATCTAGACCAGAGTTCCCCAACCTTTCCAGGTTTTGCTGACTGGGGGGGGGGAGAAGGGGGGAAGGGATTGTTCCACATAAGTGGCGGACGTACTTGTGTGCAACTCCATTTGCAAAGTGGCTTGGTTCCAAAGAGCTCAAGGTCCGGTAGTGGGCTGGGGGTTGGGGACCCCTGATCAGTGGTGGGTTGCTCCCGGTTCGGCCCAGTTCTGCGAACCAGTAGCGCTGGTGGCAGGAAGCTCCGCCCACCTGCCCGGGACGCTTTACACATGCGGAGAAGCTTCAAGCATGCATGCGCGCGCAAACCGATAGCAACAGGTTTTAGAACCCACTACTGCCCCTGATCTAGTCCAATCCCTGCTCAGTGCAGGACCAGTGGAAGCATCTATGAAAAATGATCTCTGAAAGATGATCTTACAGATCCTGATTAATGACTCTCCATTTCATGTGGTGGCATGTTCCACTGACCAACAGTTCATATGGTCTAGAGTAGTGATGGCGAATCTTTTTTTTTCTCAGGTGCCAAAAGGGCGCGTGCGCAATAGCGCACGCATGCGTGCCCACATACATAATGCAATGCTCTCCCCGTGCATGCGTGCACAACCCCCCCTGCGCTGCCGCCCCGCGCATGCGTGCAGGCTTCACTGAAGCCTCTGGACTTCCGGTAGGCCTGTTGGGCCATTTTTCGCTCTCCCCAGGCTTCAGGAAAGCCTCCGGAGCCTGGGGATGGTGAAAAACAGGCCCAACAGGCCTACCAGAAGTTCAAAAATGAACGTCCGATAGGCCCATTGTGCCATTTTACCCTCCCCTTTCCTGAAGCCTGGGGAAGGTGAAAAATGGGGAACTTCGGGTAGGCCCGTTGGGTCCATTTTTCACATCCACAGGCTCTGGAGGCTTTCCTGAAGCCTGGGGAAAGCGAAAACTGCCTCCCTCCACCCTCTGGAAGGCTGAAAATCAGCTGGCCAGCACGCACATGCGCGCTGGGGCTGACAGAGGGCAATGCCTTGTGTGCCCTCAGATATGGCTCCGCGTGCTACAGATTCGCCATCACGGGTCTAGAGGTTCTTCATTTTGGTTATAACTCTGCCCTGTAGAGTGATAATAGAATCATAGGATCATAGAGTTGGAATGGATCAGGAAGCCCATCTGTCCATTTCTGTGACAACCCTTTGGATCTGTTATCTGTCTCAATAAAGGAGAATATTTTTGTAGCTCAGGGTTGAAATGAGGAGTCCTTGGTGCTCTCTGAGCTTGATTGTTTTTTTTTTTTTTGCAGACATTTCATTACCCAAACTAGGTAATAGTATCAGTGCTACTCCTAGTACTACCGTAGCACTGATGTGATGCTAGTATTACCACTGACGATGTTGCCTAGTTTGGGTTAATGAAACATCTGCAAGAAAACAACCAAGGACCCCACATTGTTATCTCTCTTCTCAAATTCTTTAGTAATTCCTTAATAATAGGTTTTCTTGTCTTTGAATTTAGCCCTTATTGAAGCTTGTCTCAATTAATTAGAAACACAGATTAACAGAGTTGGAAGGTACCTTGTAGGTCATTTAGTCCAACCCCCTGCCCAAGCAGGAGACCCTTACATCTGCCTCTACCTAGGATCAAATTCACAACCTCCTGATTGTGAGGCAAGAGCTCCACCTCTAGGCCAATTAGTCTGCTTTTTGAACTGTCATGCTTCAGACTGAACCCCACACTCCAAAGTGGGGTATGACAAGAATTGTATGGAGCAATGATGTTCCATCAGTAGGGCTCTGATCCTTTAATGTCTTTTTAGCAGCTGCATTATATGGCTGCTGTCAGGCCCAAAACCAAGAATAACGTAATTCTTCCAAGCTGAATTCTTTATCGTTTCACGCCTGTAGACAAAATCTTGCCAGACTGTACATTTGTGACTATTTGATTTTATAACCTCTTTGCCGTGCTTGTTAATTGAATCATCATGGTCATTAAGCAAATCACGTGGTTATTAAGTGAACCCAGCTACTTTTTTGGACTTTGCTTGATTGTTGCCCCCTTGGAAGGTTGCAGCAATGGGATGCTGCAATCGTCGTAAGTCCATGTTTGTTGCCAACTACACAGATTTTGGTCATATGACTGCAGAGATCCTGAAACAATCATTAGTGTGGGAATCAGTCATAAATAATTTTTTCCAGCATCTTTGTAACTCTGAATGGTTGTTAATTGAATGGCCACAAGTCAAGGACTCCAAACACTTTTTCAGGATGTTAGTGCCCTGATGCCAGAATTTCGGTGTGCAGATACATTATTTTTTACAAACACTGCAACAACATGCCCTTTCTGCTGGGTCTATATTTTATAAGCTATAGAATTTCAGTGCTATGTTCCAATTATTTATTATTTTATTTATTTAAACAATTTATAAGTCTGCCGAGCTCAGCAATAGGCAGTGTAAAATGCCAACTACAATTTATCATTTGCCAAAGCAACAATAATTACACCAGCCAACCAATCAACTGATGGAGCTTGCGGATGTCCTGGCCCAAATGCCTGGGAGAACAGCCAGATTTTAAATGCCTATCGGCTTAAGAAGGAGCCAACCTTGGAAGCTGCCATTCAACAGGTGCTGAATAGACATGATTCCTGGGACCGGTAAGATGGCATTGCTAGGATCCTCTTCGGTTGCTGGTTCCCATGGATGCTGCATGCGGAAATGCAGCCGCAGAGTTCCCCCCTGTACCCTCTCTTCCTCCTCTTCTTCTGCTCTTCGTGCAGTCTCCATGTAATCAAAGACTGCTTTTCGGATCTGTCGGTCACTTCTCCTGCTCCCTCCCTCATCACCATCCTAGTAAACCCAGTGCCTTGCTAGACCACATGACCATCCCAGCAGATTGTGAGAAACGACAAACTTGTCCCATTTATCCCCCCACTTTCTGAGCTGTGGCACCACCGGTCTCTTCTAGCACTTCTTTTGAGGATCTGGCAATGGCCATTATTCTACTGGGGGGACACAGGGGGAGGACATGCTTTCAGTTATGCTTGGGAGACACATAACAACAACAACAACAACAACAACAACAACAACAACAACTCATAAACCTGATAAAGTAGTTGAAAACAAACATGCCAAAATACTTTGGGACTTTTGAATTCAGACTGACAAGGTTTTGGAACATAATACACCGGACCTCACGATTGTGGAAAAGAAAAAAGTGTGGATCATTGATGTCGCCATACCAGGTGACAGCCGAATTGATGAAAAACAACAAGAAAAACTTAACCAATATCAGGACCTTAAAATCGAATTACAACGACTCTGGCATAAACCAGTACAGGTGGTCCCAATGGTAATCGGCACACTGGGTGCTGTGCCAAAAGACCTTAACCAGCATTTGAAAACAATAAACATTGACAAAATCACGATCTGTCAGTTGCAAAAGGCCACCGTACTTGGATCTGCGCGCATCATACGAAAATACATCACACAGTCCTAGACGCTTGGGAAGTATTCGACTTGTGATATAGTGATACGAAATCCAGCATATAAATCTCGTTTGCTGTGTATTGCATTTTTTGTGAATAAACAACAACAACAACAACAATAACAGAGTTGGAAGGGACCTTGGAGGTCTTCTAGTCCAACCTCCTGCTTAGGCAGAAAACCCTACACCACTTCAGACAAATGGTTATCCAACATCTTAAAAACTTCCGGTGTTGGAGCATTCATAACTTCTGGAGGCAAGCTGTTCCACTGATTAATTGTTCTAACTGTCAGGAAATTTCTCCTTAGTTCTAAGTTAACATCTCTGAGCTTTCCCACAGTCAGGAAACGTATGGACCAGAGGCCCAATCTGAGATCTTCACTGCAAAGCCCCATATGCATATTGCAATTCCACTCGGCATTTTTGGACAACCATTTGTCCAGGATGGAATAAGATCTGTCGTGGTTAGGGGGTTGGCCTAGAAGATCTCTATGGTCCCTTCCAACCTTAGGATTCTATTATTCTGATTGGGATGCCCCAGAACACGTCCACCTTCCCAGATCTGGTGGAATGAGATTAAATTAGATTAGAATTCTTTATTGGCCAAGTGTGATTGGACACACAAGGAATTTGTCTTTGGTGCATATGCTCTCAGTGTACATAAAAAGAAAAGATACATCAAGAATCATAAGGTACAACACTTAATTATTGTCATAGGGTACAAATAAGCAATCAGGAAACAATATTAATATAAATTGTAAGGAGACACGCAACAAGTTACAGTCATAAGTGGAGGAGATGGGTGATAGGAACAATGAAAAAACTAATAGTAATAGTAATGCAGCCTTCGTGAATAGTTTGACAGTGGTGAGGGAATTATTTGTTTAGCAGAGTGATGGCATTCGGGAAAAAACTGTCCTTGTGTCTAGTTGTTCTGGTGTGCAGTGCTCTATAGCGTCATTTTTAGGGTAGGAGTTGAAACAATTTATGTCCAGGATGCGAGGGGTCTGTAAATATTTTCACAGCCCTCTTTTTGACTCGTGCAGTATACAGGTCCTCAATGGAAGGCAGGTTGATAGTAATTGTTTTGTCTGCAGTTCTAATTATGGACGGGGTTGGACTAGATGACCTGCAAGATCCCTTCCGACTCTGTTAATCTGTTAAATCCTCTGAAGTCTGTGTCTGTCTTGTTGGGTTGCAGAACCAAACCAGACAGTTATAGAGGTGCAGATGAGCAGAAACAATCAACATCACCCTACCAAATTCATCTTAGATAACAATGGTGCTTCCAATAATCATTAATATTTTTGTGTTCTGACATTCAGTAGAAATGCCCTCAAGTTAACTTACGGCTGTCCCATTGTTTTTTAAAAAAGTACTTGTTCAAAGCTAAACTTTAGCTTTGAAAGTAAAAAAAAAAACCCATGGAAGGAAGGTAAGAGTTTTGCATAGAGAAATAGCTTGAAAAATGATCAAATATTAAGATGACTGATAAGTTGAGAGAAAGCATGGATTTTGCTTGACTGCTGGGGAGAGGGGAGGAAACAACCACTAAATAATGGTGTTAGGATGGGTGCCAAACCAGAAAAGGCCCTTTTGCTTGAATTCAACTTCTAAACCTCGGAAAGTGAGAGACACCAGAGAAAATTCTAAAATAATAGTCTCAATTCATGGAGCAAGTTCATTGTAACAGATTGTGCCTGTCAGAGAAATTGATGGAAAGCTAAAAGAAAATAAATTAGGTGCACAGATGGAAAGAGAACAGAATTCCAGATATGCATGAGGTCATCAGTTCTGAAGGTAAAAAGTAACAGTGTTTGTTTATTTATGAATATATATGTCATGGCAAATATTTGTTTGTGTGTACGAGTAGTCTTTTTCTTTAGCGATTCTATATGCAGTTATTAGTGGAGTTCTTGGTACTGTCTAATCTTGGTTGTTTGCAGACATTTATTACCCAACTAGGTCTGGGATGGCGAACCTATGGCACGCGTGCCAGAGATGGCACGCAGAGCCCTCTCTGTGGACATGCGCGCCGTCGCCAGCTGCACTTTTGGTTTCCGGTGCGCAGGCTGGTCTTTGTGGGTGCCGGAGCGCCTAAAAATGGCCGTTTTGGGGCTATTTTTCAGGCTGTTTTGGGGCCGTTTTCAGGCTGTTTTCAGGCCGTTTTTCGGGCCATTTTTGGCCCGAAAAACGCCTGAAGACGGCCTGAAAAACAGTCTCAAAACCGGCCAAAATCGGTCAAAAAACAGGCATGCGTGTGCTGGCCAGCTGGTCTTTGGGTTTCTAGTGCTCTGGTGTGCGCAAAGACCAGCTGGCTGGCGCGCATGCGTATGCTGAAAACCCAAACACCAGCTGGCCGACGTGTGCATGCTGGGTTTCCAGCACTCTGGTGTGCACGCATGTGCACATGTTCCAGTTTGGGCACTCAGTGCCGAAAAGGTTCGCCATCACTGAACTAGGTAATAACATCAGTTCTAGAAAGGGGTGAGTTTTGCTCCCCATAGCTTATTCTATTCATTTTAATTATTCATTATCATTTTATTTATTACATTTATGCTTCTTCCAAGGAGCTAATATTGACATACTGGTGCTCCTTCCACAATGTACTCATCATCAGAGCCTCTACAACATAAGTCAAATTGAGAGGGTATGATGGTGGTGATTTATTTATGTATATTTTGCCTTTAATATTTTTATAAATAACTCATGGTGTTATTTATACTCCTTCCTCCTCCTATTTTGCCCACAACAACAAGAGATAAGTTGGACTGAGGGAAAGGGATTGGCCAAAAGTCATCCAGCCATCTTTCATGCCTAATGCAGAACTAGAATTCACAGTCTCCTGGTTTCTAGCCTGGTGTCTTAACCACTAGGCCATACTGGCTCATAATGATTTGTGATCATCATGTAGCTTATGCAACAATGTAGCTGAGAAGAATTTAAATATGAGTCCTCCAGGCCAAGCAACCTTAATTCCAAGCCTAGATAATACTTTCAAAACTCAGCTTGTAATGAGTTGTTAATCAGCATAGCATACCTTTTCTAAATAGAAGTGTAAAAAGTAAGGTGACCAGATTTTAACATTGGTAAAGAGGGACACCATTGACTGGGGTGGGTTCCTGATTAAAAATTATTTATTTATTTATTTTTGGTCATTTTTGTATGCCGCCCCACTCCCGTAGGACTCAGGGCGGCCATACAACTTTCTTTCTTTCTTTCTTTCTTTCTTTCTTTCTTTCTTTCTTTCTTTCTTTCTTTCTTTCTTTCTTTCTTTCTTTCTTTCTTTCTTTCTTTCTTTCTTTCTTTCTTTCTTTCTTCCTTCCTTCCTTCCTTCCTTCCTTCCTTCCTTCCTTCCTTTTCTTTCTTTCTGTGTTCTGTCTTCTTCCTTCCTTCCTTCCTTTCTTTCTTTCATCTTTCTTCTTTCCTAACATCTCTCTCTCTCTCTCTCTCTCTCTCTCTCTTTCTTTCTTTCTTTCTTTCTGTCTGTCTGTCTTCTCTCTCTCTCTCTCTCTCTCTCTCTCTCTCTCTCTCTCTCTCTCTCTCTCTCTCTCTCTCTCTCTCTCTCTCTCTCTCTCTCTCTCTCTCTCTCTCTCTCTCTCTCTCTCCCCGTATATGTGTGTGTTTACTAATCCCCTTTCTGTTCCTCCTGGCTCTAGTCTGTCTCACTTGAATGTTACACCTCTTTCATAGTGTGTAGCAACATAAATTTTGGGCTCAATTCTGGTTGTAAGTTAAGGGCTACCTATTTTTTCTCCTAGATGCCTGCTATCCTTCTTCAAGTTTGTATCATCTGTAAATGTATTTTTCACCTCTTATCTAATCTATTTATAATGAAATTGAACAGTGTTAATCCTAAAAGGGAGCCTTTCAGTATACCACTGAACACATCACATAAGGCCACTAAGATATATTTTGGGAGAAATTTATTCAATTGGTTCTCTTTCATTTTATGGAAAATGCAGTAGATGTTCCACCTGATCAAGATCGGAACAGGAAGAAATCAAAGTAAGATGGAGTAGCTGTTAATTCAGAAGTTACTGACTCCAGGACTATAGTATCTCAGTCTACACAATATTTGACCCTTGATAGGGGTTGTGTTTCCTCAGATACAGCAGGCTGCCAATCTGAAGTCCTGGACTCACATCTGTTAGAGGAGTAGGCAAAGACCTATGTTAGGTGTTCTTTATTCAGCTTTGGCTGGTATATCAGTTATGACCTTACCTGAAATAGAAACCACTGAAGACAGTCACCCACATCCTTGCCATATTATTAGGTCTGGGAACTACTAATCCAGAGTATCTTTTTAAGGTTTATTGTTAATATGCTGGCCTTTACCAAAATGATTACAGCATCCAACCAGTGATCAGACACAACTAAACTACAAGATAGTGAGGAACAGAACTGGGCTGAGTGGGGTAAGGTAGAGCACAGTGACACAAGGTGACACAAAAATAAACTGTTGTTTAAATAAAGAGTGAAACCTAAATAGAATGAAATAAGAATAAAATTCTTTATAAAACTTTTATTTTAGAAAAATCTATGTTTACACTGTCTTCTACACCTTTTGATATTCGTAACATTGCATCTTATTACAAACATTGTGGGCATGCCTTTTTTTTAGTATCCTACAACACTTGTATATAAATCACTATAGTCTGAATATAACTATTTTAATTAAAATGAAGAACAGAGATAAAATTTTGAAGTGGAAGCTTTCCATAACTTTTCTTTACACAATGTGGGAAAAACTTCTATGTGGTTGCTAAGGTTCACTATTCAACTTGATATCACATAATATATCCAAATTAATACATTCCCATAAGAACATTTTCAATTTGCATTGCAAAATATTTTATTTCTTAAATACCTTCTAAACAGTAAAATATGCATAATGAAAAAATTAAGACAATATACACAGAGGTGTCAAACTGGTGGCCCGTGGGCTGGATGTGTCACATGCAAGCCATGCCCACCCCAGCTCCGTTAATGGGAAAAACATCATGAAATGTCATGTGATGGCAATGTGAGGCCGCGAGTTTGACACCCATGATATACAATATTGGATGGTTAGAAAACATTAAGTCCCTTTTACCTGCAAACAATTATTCTGTGATTGTGCAATATTAGCCAAGTTTGATTGATGCAAACTTTAAAAATATTCAAAATCAGAAATATTAAATATTAATTTCAATCTATTAAGTTTGATTACTTTTTCAATTGGCACCTATTTGCACCTATCAAATTAATTTATTAAACAAAATACGTCTAGCCTGTATAAACATTTATATCAATGAGTAATCCTACTTCTCTTATATGCAAAGCAAAGCAAAACCATACATTGTCCCAGTTTATCTCAGTGAAATCAAAATCATCCCAAATTAACAGTATTACAATAAATGTATTTGATATAAAAACAATGAAAACTGTTTTTATAGACTATGCTGATTTTTTTTTAGAAGAATGAACAAAACCTTTAAATTTTCAACCTAACAGGAGCGTTTCAGAAAAGGCAAAGGATACAAGATCAAAAATATAATGTAACCAATAGAGAAAGCAACATGTGCTCCAAAAAGAATTAAAGAACCAATCCTGGTTCTGTAATTATCAGCTGCAAAAGTTCATATTTTGGACATGTGACAAAACTGTGTGTACTAGAAAAAATAGCTACCCTGCTTGGCAAGATTGAAGGAAGTAGATAGAGAAGACAGAAATGAACTCATCGTCTGAAGTGAGGATGACTTCAATGTGCTATTTCTTTAGCATTTGCAAATGTGTTTACAGTCCTTTTATTTTTACAGCATAGTTTTAAAAGGGACACTCTCTTGGTATTTTCCTTTGACCGATTCATTGTTTCAAATAAAAAAGCCTTGAAAATCACACTCATGAAAACTTTGCTTGGGTAACTGACTACAAAAATTTGAAGGTGGGGTGAAGAAAGCCTTCATGCAACACACTTTTTTCTTCCCTCCACCCTGCCCCAAGCCGTTGCAGGGCTCTCTGTTGCGTCTTCCAGTCATTTGAGTCAAAAACGAGCTCATTTGAAGGAACGAGAAATATTAACACATAACACACACACACACACACACACACACACAGAGAGAGAGAGAGAGAGAGAGAGAGAGAGAGAGAGAGAGAGAGAGAGGAAATTGTTCTGCTCGGGGCTGTGAGGAGCAGGAAGGAAAGGTGCAACTGCGAGGTTATAGGCAGAGCTAAACTGGCTGAAAGGGCAGAAATGTGTATTCAGTTAATTACCGGAGTTGCAGAGGCTGACGGCAAAATAACAGAAAAAGAGGGAGAGAGAATGAATCCTCTGACTAGCGTTCACGTCCCTGGGCCGTTCAGAAGGAACAAGACAAAACCGAAGGTGCTCCTGCATCTTCTGGGAGGCAGGCTTCCTGCCAGCACCCTAAAAGAGCTGCAGCTTCCTTGAGGAGGAGCAAGGCGAGACGCAGCGGCTGACAACTTCAATCAGAATAGAGCTGGGAGGGACCTTGGACTAAACGTCTGCGCTGCAGTTGTGGGTTTTTTTAACTCCCCCCAGTCTCGCACGCCCCCCTTTCAGGCTGATTTTTTGAAAGAATGCCCTAGTCGTGCATTCTTTCAAAAAATCGGGACTTTTTAGAAACGCAGCGGGACGCGGGACAAATCATTAAAAAGCGTGGCTGTCCCGCCAAAATCGGGTCGTCTGGTCACCTTAGTAAAAAGATAAGATAAACCCGTGATGGCGAACCTATGGCACGCATGCCACAGGTGGCACACAGAGCCATATCTGAGGGCATGCGAGGCGTTGTCTTATGTCAGCTCCAGCGCGCATGTGCGCACTGGCCAGCTGATTTTTGGCCTTCCAGAAGGTGGGAGAGGCCGTTTTTACCCTCCCCAGGCTTCAGGGAAGCCTCCTGAAGCCTGAGGAGGGTGAAAAACAGCCCAACGGGCCTAGCAGAAGTTTGTTTCCGAACTTCTGGTAGGCCTGTTGGGCCTGTTTTTCGCCATCCACAGGCTCCGGAGGCTTTCCTGACACCCGAGGAGGGCAAAAAACGGCCTAAAGGGCCTATTGGAAGTTTGGAGGCTTCAGTGAGGCCTACGTGTGGGGCTGCAGCGGGGGGGGGGGGGTTGTGCATGCATGCGTGTGGGGGAGGGCATTGCATTATGGGTGTGGCAACACATGCGTGTGCTATAGTGCACACGCATCCTTTTAGCACCTGAGCAAAAAAAGGTTCACCAACACTGAGATAAACCATAAAACATTAGGGCATAATTGTTTAGAGCAGTGTTTCTCAACCTTAGCGACTCTATGATGTGCGGACTTCAACTCCAAGAATTCATTGGAACTTCTGGGAGTTGAAGTCCACGTATGGTTGACTCAGCCTTTCATCCTTCCAAGGTGGGTAAAATGAGGACCCAGATTGTTGGGGGCAATATGCTGACTCTGTAAACTGCTTAGAGAGGGCTGTAAAGTGGTATTGCTGTCTAGAATTGCTAAAGTTGAAACATACTGGCTTAGAAGAATGCAGAGGAATTTTTTAGTCTCATTAGCCATGCTGGCTAGTTTGATAGGTGTGGAGTCCAAAAATTTTAAATGTCACATTTCCATTTCAGCTTCAGAAAGTTCTTCTTTTATATGCATTCTCAGGAAGGTAAGGGTTTAGAAGTAATTGAATAAATATTTGGAGAAAATGACACTAGCAGAGTCATTTAAGATAGAAGTCGATAGGGCTTTAAAGTCACCCACTTCTAAAGTCTGGGTGCAAGTTGAATTATTGAAGGACTTTGAAAGGAAAGTTCACTTTGAAAGGAAAGTCAGTAGGAGAATTCTTGGAACTGGTTAGGCTAGAAACTAGAAATACAACTTTTCCTTCTTCTGAACAGTTTTGCCCAAACAGTAACAATATAAAACTCCCCTCTGGAAAGCATCAACAAAATCAGTGGACTTCTAACCATTCTTTGTCTTGTTTCGTTGTCATGTGGGGAGGGAATGGATAGCTAAGAACTATGAAAAATAGATGGATGGATGGATGGATGGATGGATGGATGGATAGATAGATAGATAATGGCTGATGGATGGGTAGATGGATAGATGGATAGATGGATGAATGGTTGGTTGTAAGTCAAGGACTATCTGTATTTATCTTGTATATCTTTGCAAAATTTCAGTTGGCAGTATTGCTTTTCACTAAAGTTAATGAGTAGGGATACTTTAATATAATTAGATAACAGATCTAATTAATTCTGAGGTGATGGGATCCCTATCCCTTATCTCCTCCTTATTGCTATTATCTAGTAATGAGGAACAGTTGGAAGATACGTCTAATTAGTAATTGGTGGTACTAAATAGAAAAGATGTGGTACTAAATAGGATTTTAAACCATTACTTTTATGAGAATAGATTACAATGTTTTATGATATTAGATCAGGTACATGATGGAGTACGCAATTATTTAAACTTTTTAAAGATAATAAATTATAGTCACTCTATAGTCATTCTTGCTTCCTGCATGCACTGTTGAGAGATTTTGTGTAGTCATAATATATTTATTGATCTCAGAAGATAATGATTATTCATTTAATTTTGTTATCTAGTATGGTCAACCATGTAGAATGGATCTAAAATGAGTTAGGTGTTATGACAAGGGAATTATATGGATTTGCTTGATGAAAAAGCTTGGCAAAGAAATATTACTATTTACTAAATTTATATGCTGCCCATCTCATGGTTCGAGGTGACTTCTAATGCAAATAATCCTGTACATGTTTATATATGAACACAACTTTCACTTGTATTCATTACTTCTGAGATTCTGTTAAACACCTATCCCACTTTTTCCCAGTTTTCAAAGATATAGGCATACACTTCTAAAGGTGGAGATTTTAGGATCTGTTTTTTTTCAACTAATGTAAGGTTTGGTCGCAAAATAATGACATTTATTGGATGTTGCGAATTGTTTATGAGTCTCTTGCTTAAAGTTGGAAACAACACAGTTTCCATTCCTTATAATTTTTTTTTAGAAAAAGATATCCCAAGAGCAAATTGTACTGTTTGATAAAGTGTAGCATCTTGCTGGATGGGAATTAAAAATGATGATAGTATTGATTTAGGAAAAAGATTTGTGTAAGGTGTAGAGGTATCAGTCAATGTCTTCAAGAAAATGAGTTTATCCCACTAGAGTCCTTTGAAGAAAAATTCAAATAGTTGGGGTGATCAATTTACCAAGAACTCAAGTTAGAAAGCTGGCTTTTTTTTAAAAAAATAAATCATTACAAAAATTATTTACCATAAAATAATGACCTTTAATTTTTTTCTAAATCATAACATTCTAAATTTGTATGTTTTTTTAAACTCTTTTTAAATTGTTTTTAATAATTTTATTGTTTAGTTGTTCCTTAAAATGTTGTAAGCCGTCCTGAGTCCTCAGGGAGTAGGGCGGCATAGAAGAACACTAACTAACTAACTAACTAACTAACTAACTAACTAACTAACTAACTAACTAACTAACTAACTAACTAACTAACTAACTAACTAACTAACTAACTAACTAAATAAATAAATAAATAAATAAATAAATAAATAAATAAATAAATAAATAAATAAATAACAGCTTTATATAGAAAATAGAAGTGATCACTCAAAATACATGACTTTATTGTCTAGTACAGTGATGGCAAACCTTTTTTGGTTTGCATGCCAAAAAGGGGGTGTGTGCGCGCTAGCGCGCGCATGCGTGCCCACACCCATTTCCTCCCCCCCACGCATGCGCACAACATCCCCCCCCATGCTGCCCCCTGCGCATGTGCACACACACACACACACACGCAAAGGCCTTACCGGAGCCTGGGACTGTAAAAAACGACAAAACGGGCAAACCGGAAGCTTGGAAAAACGCACTTCCGGTTTGTCCGTTTCGTTGTTGTTTGCATTCCGGGGCTTCATGAAGCTTCCCTGAACCCTCCGGAGTGCAAAAAACAACTCACCGGCAAACCGGAAGTGCGTTTTTCCGCACTTCCGGTTTGCCGGTGGGTCGCGTGCCCTCCGCTATGGCTCCGGTATCTGCACTGAAATATCCATACATTCTGCACTGAAATATCTGCACTGAAATATCCATACATTCTTTTTAATATTTATTCCTACCCTATTTCATATTGTAGTACTAATTTTTAAAGAACTGACCTCCAAACTTAATGTAATATTCTGAAAAGCATGAAAAAGTCTTTAATGCGGTTTAAAAAAAAGATAAACAGATTAACTGGTTGATTGAAAAGATACAAGCAAATCAAAAAAGTTGAAGAGCATTACAAGAGCTTCATATAAGGCCAAGAGTTGTTTTTTGATAGTCTGGTTTCTGATTGTGGTCACCCCATAGATCAGTGATGGTGAACCTTTTCAGCATCGAGTGCCCAAACCGGAACGTGCACATGCACGTGCTGGAGTGCCAGAAACCCAAAGACCAGCTGGCCAGCATGTATGCGTGTGCCGGCCAGCTGGTCTTTGAGTTTCCGGCATGCACATGCACACCAGCCAGCTGGTCTTTGCATGCGCCGGGGTGCCGTAAACTTGAAGAACAGCTGGCTGGCACGCGCTTTGGGTTTACGGCGCTCTGGTGCGCGCGAAGACCAGCTGGCCAGCGTGCATGTAAGCACCAGAAACCAGAAGATCAGCTGGTGATGGCGCACCCACAGAGAGGGCTTTGGTGCCACCTTTGGCATGTGTGCCATAGGTTCATCATCATGGCCATAGATAGTTCCAAAAAAACCAAAATATAGGAGCTGAGTCCTTTAACTGGATTGAACCAAATATTTATATAACGTCAGACTGTTTATCCTTTGTTTTTCTTATTTAATTCTAGACTTATACTCTATAGCAGGGGTGTCAAACTCAAGGCCCGTGGGCTGGATGCAGCCTGCGGGGTGCTTAGATCTGGCCCGCGGGCCCACCCTGGAAACAGCGAAGGACTGGCCCACGCGACGCTCCCAAGCTCCGTTTTCGCTGGCAGAGGGTTGCGGGAGGCTGACATAGCCGAAAACAGAGCTTGGGACCTTGTTTTCACTGGTAGAGCACTCGGGCCACCACAGGCACCCCCGACGAGTGACGTTGAGCTGGCCACTCCCCCCTGGCCACGCCCCCCTCCCCAAGGTCAAACACAGCCCTGATGCGGCCCTCAATGAAATCAAGTTTGACATCCCTGCTCTATAGGGTTGTGTATTCAGTTCCTAAGAGGTGCTTCAGAGTGCAAACATAGCATCTATCTGCCGCTCTTTTAAAGCAGGAACATCTTTTCCCAACCTTGTGTGACAACTATGGAGGTAACCCACATGACTTTTTTTAAAAAGACAGAGTTACTTTAAATATTTAGAGACAAGTATTGTATGCGTATCTACATGCTCCAAAATAACTTGTGAAATCAACTAAAAAAATGCTGCATGACCTATTCCTGCAAGATTCAGAAATGTAGCCTTACAATAGAGTAGAATTAGTTCATCTTGTCATGTTTGCTCTCTGATTCACCTGGAAGGGCTGACATCTGTCTTATAAGTCTGAAAGTACAAATTTCCCACTGTCACTTATCTGATTGATCCTTTAAGCCCTGTTCTTCCTAAATTTATTTCTCTGACTGTTAAGCCACCGGGGTTCCTCCTGTCTTCTCCGATTGTTTCCTAGGCAATATCTCTTCTCCTTCTTCCCCAAGGTCATCCATACATTCCATTTCTGGTAGTCCTCAACTTGCGGTGTTTTACTGTTTTATTAGTTTGTCAAAACATAAAATACAGAAGTACATGAAAAAATGAAAATGATGGGAAAATAAGGGAGGAAAGGGGGAAGAGATAAAAGTGTAGGGTTGAGGGGGCAAAAAAACATTGATTTTTGACACCTTTTGGTGCAGTAGATAGTAACATGAAATCTCATTCTCCATGGTGGTTGGAGCTAGCATTCAGAGTGGGTTGTCCTCGTCCAATCAGAGTGAGGACTGAGTCTGTCAATCATTTGTGAAGCTCCGTCCGCCATCTTGGCCCCAGCTTAGACTCAGTCCTCAGAGAGGACAGACGTGGATTTTTGCATTCTCCCTTCTGAATTGCTAGCCATTTCTATAATAACAAATCCATCTAATCAACAAAACCCAAAATCAAAGTTTCATTTTTTTCCTCCTCGAGCACAAAGTCCAGAAACGGTTTCCAAGTAGAAACAAAAGCAAATGTGTTTTTTTCTTTAATCAAAGCAGTTCGTTTAGCCATCTCTGCTATTTCCATCAACTTTTGCAGCCATTTGTCCGTTATGGGAATCAAAGTTCCATTTTTGTGCATAAAGTGATCTTGCTGCCATCAACATAGATGGTCCTCAACTTACAACCGCAATTGGGAGCATCTGGTTTGAGAGTTAGTGTTAGTTAGTATGTTAGTTAGTTAGTTAGTTAGTATGAGGGATAGTGGCTCAGGGGCTAAGACACTGAGCTTGTCAATCAGAAAGGTTTGCAGTTCGGTGGTTCAAATGCCTAGTATAGATCTCCTGCTTGAGCAGGGGGTTGGACTAGATGACCTCCAAGGTCCCTTCCAACTCTGTTACTGTTACTGTTTCTCCCATTCGCCTGGTTTGTCAGAAGGTCACAAATAGAGATCATGTGACTACAGGACACTCCAACTGTCATAAATACACGCTGGTTGCCAAGTGTCCAAGTTTTCATCACTTGGTTGTGGGAATGCTGCAACAGCCATAAATGCAAGGACAATGTAAAATACTTTTTTCAGTGCCATTGAAACTTTGAACGGTTGCTAAATGAATGGTTTTAAGTTGAGCACTATCTGTACAGATTTGGCATTATTGTCCAGGCATTTCTTGCTATAGCAAATTGCTAATTAGACTGATTTTTTAAAGGATGTTTCAGAATGCAGTTATAATGAGCCTACATCTCTCATGGAGTTTGCACATGCATATTTATTTTATCTTGTTTAATTAAAAAATTAATATCTATTAGATGACTACTTAGGTTCCCCTCTACAAACACCTGTGTAACGTGTTCTTCACTTCTTCCACATACTGCATCTTTCCAAGTTGTGAACAATTTCCTTTTGCTTTATAACAAGACACTTGCAGATTCTGCTTTCTATGCATCAGTGAAGTCCATATTTGTGAATCACACCATTTTGTTGTGGAAGAAATATTTGGCCAATTACTTTTATTCCCGAAATCCAGGCTTGCCAGATACGCAGTGAGTAATGAACCAATCCGAAGGAACAAACATATTGTTTCTATCATGTGTGATGCACCTCAACCAATTTTTCAGGAATGAATTCTCAAAATGTATGGCCATGTCATTCTTCATTTAGATTTTCCACTATGCATCCTATTGCAAATAAAATGCACGCCAAAACATGTAACAAAAATGTGCTTTTTGTTAACCAAACCTTAAATTTCTCGTCTTTGAAGAAAAATCTGGGGTCATGTTAGCTACTATTATTTATTATGTATAGGTAGTCCTCAACTTATACCATTTGTTTAGTGACTGTTCAAAATTAAAGTGGCACTAGTGACTTGCAACCATTCCCCACACTTAAAACTATTACAGCAGTGTTTCCCAACCTTGGCAACTTGAAGATGTCTGGACTTCAACTCCCAGAATTCCCCAGCCAGCGAATGCTGGCTGGGGAATTCTGGGAGTTGAAGTCCAGACATCTTCAAGTTGTCAAGGTTGGGAAACACTGTATTACAGGATCCCCATGGCCATATGATCAAAATTCATATGGCAACTGGCATATATTTATGGTGGTTGCAGTGACCCTGGGATCATATGATCACCATTTGTCACTTTCCCAGTTGGCTTCCCACAATCAAAGTCAATGGGGGAAGCCATATTCGCTTAACAACCACATAATTTACTTAACAACTGCAGCAGTAGTAGTTTCAATTACCTTCGTTACCAGTTCACTATTGGGAGCACGCGCGTGGCATGCGCAGAGACGTCTGAGTGGGTGGGCGGAGACTCCCGCTCGACAGCGCTACCAGGTCGCCTGATCCGGGGCGAACCGGTAGCAACTCACCACTGAACTGCAGTGATCTACTTAACAATCATGGCGAAAAACTCATAAAATTGGGTGTGACTCATTTAACAACCATCTTGTTTAGCAACTAAAATTCTGATCTCATATGTGGTTGTAAGTCAAGGACTACCTATATTTATTCCATTTATTCCCTTTTCCCTGGGAATTCAGAGCAGCCCATAGGGAGGCCTCCTAAAGTGATTGGACAACTCAAAATTTAAATTGCATTATCATATTAATGGCTTAATATGGATCACCAAGTGAATTGTAACTCCTTACCTCCCAGCCACATCTACAGAAAGAACATGACTTTCTGATGGGCTCTACAAATATCTCTGGTTAGCAATAGCATTTAGACTTATATACCACCTCATAGTGCTTTACAGCCCTCTCTAAGCAGTTTGCAGAGTCAGCATATTGCCCCCAACAATCTGGCTCCTCATTTTACCCACCTCGGAAGGATGGAAGGCTGAGTCAATTTTGAGCCAGTGAGAAGCGAACTGCCGAACTGCAGGCAGCCAGCAGGCAGCAGAAGTAGCTGCAGTGCTGCACTCTAACCACTGCACCACCACAGCTCTTTAATATAAATTGAAAAAAATTTATATGAAATAATGCAAGAATAAGCACAGAAAGTTTGGGATAAATAAAAAGAAAAAATTAGCCAGTTTTATGTATTTTGCTTGGCTATTAAATGTTTATTTTCCTGAACAGTAAAGCACAAAGAAATTCACTCAATGGAGAGCTAATTGCACAGTTCAGAGCATCTGCTAGGCTGTATTTATAAATTGATGATGAAACAGGACTCAAAACCTGAAATTAAATATTGTAGGATTTAATGATTGTAGAATTTCAATGTCTGTATTGTATATTTAACAATAGGAATGTCAATTGAAGGAGAATATTGTACCAAGTACTATAGTTAGAGAAAATTGGTATGAAGTGTTTTATCATTGATATATTACCCTAGTCCTGTACACTACATCATTTTCTAAAAATTGTTGGACGTGTAATACTCAGGTTGGATATTTTTTCATATCTGATAGACAATGCCCTAAAGCTCAACAATTCTGGGAAATGATTGTCTAGGATGAAAGAAATCTTAAAAGTTGAGTTTCCTTTTTCAGTGTATGTTATTCTTACTAAGTTTTACAAAATTATATATTCCCACAAAAATATTAAACTGGTTTTCTATATGCTAATTGCTACAAGGATATTTTATCCAAAGACACATACAAGAGCTGCACAAAGCAGGAGAAACATTCAGCTTAAAAATAAACCTTAAAAAGAGCCAGGTTATGTTTAATAAATTCACCACAGAAAGAAAAAAATATATATCTGGAGAAGAACTAGATCAGCAGTGGGTTGCTCCCGGTTTGGCAAACTGGTGGCGGCAGTGGGAGGCTCTGCCCACCCGCCCAGGACGCTTCTGTGCATGCGCACACACACTCACGAGCGAACTGGTAGCGACGGGATTTAGAACCCACTACTGAACTAGATGTAGTAGACCACTATACTGTATATACCTTGGGCAATACCTTGGTTTATTTTATTTATTTATATGTTTGTCAAACATATACAAGATAGTAAGTATTGGTATAAACATAAGCATTAGCAAAATAGGTACAGGTAAATTAGGCAATAGGACAGAAGGACAGGGACGGTAGGCACAATGGTGGGCTTAGGCACGCCCCTTACAGACCTCTTAGGAATGGGGTAAGGTCGACTGTAGACAGTCTAAGGTTAAAGTTTTGTGGGTTTGGGGAAGAAACCACAGAGTCAGGTAGTGCATTCCAGGCATTGATCACTCTGTTGCTGAAGTCGTATTTTCTGCAGTCGAGTTTGGAGCCGTTTACAGTTTGAATTTATTATGTGCTCGTGTATTGTTGCGGTTGTATTTAATAAATTCACCAAAGAAAGAAAGAAAATTATATCTGGAGAAGAACTAGATGTAAATTCACCAAAGAAAGAAAGAAAATTATATCTGGAGAAGAACTAGATGTAACAGACCACTACATATACCTTGGCCAACAGATCTCAATGGAAGGTGATACAATAAAGGAAATTGAACAGCGTGTTAAATATGGTTGGCAGGAATTCGGCAAACTAAATGTAATTATTTATTTATTTATTTATTTAGACGCTCTTATAGGCCGCCCAATCCCGTGGGACTCAGGGCGGCGTACAGCATGAATAAGAAGCGTACATTTAAAAACAATAGTCATAAATTTAAATTAAAAATATAATTAAAAAGAAGACATTATAAACACAACATTCAGGGGGAATCTGATTATCCTATTCACCCCATCTGCCGGAAGAGCCATGTTTTTAAGGCTTTACGGAAGGCCAGCAGGGTGGGGATGGTCCGGATCTCTGGTGGCAGTTGGTTCCAGAGGGACGGGGCTCCCACAGAGAAGGCCCTCCCCTGCGGCCCCGCCAATCGACATTGTTTGGCCGACGGGACCCGGAGGCGGCCCTCTCTGTGGGACCTAACCGGTCTTAGGGAGGTATGTGGTAGGATGCGGTCCTGCAGGTAACCTGGCCCTGAGCCATGTAGGGCTTTAAAGGTAACGACCAACACCTTAAATTGCGCCCGGAGACTAATTGGTAGCCAATGCAGCTGGCGAAGGATAGGTGTTACGTGGGTGTATCTCGGTACACCCACTACTGCACGCGCAGCTGCATTCTGTACCAGTTGGAGTCTCCGGATGCTCTTCGAGGGTAGCCCCATGTAGAGCGTGTTACAGTAGTCTAGCCGTGAGGTGACAAGGGCATGAGTGACTGTGAGCAAGGCCTCCCTCTCCAAGTAAGGTCGCAATTGGTGCACAAGACGGATTTGTGCAAAGGTCCCCCTAGCCACAGCTGAAAGATGTTGCTCCAATTTTAGCTGTGGATCTAGGAGGACACCCAAATTGCGAACCTGTTCTGAGGGAGTCAATTTTTCTCCCCCAAGAACCAAGGAGGGACAGTCGACATAGTCCTTGGGAGGCAATATCCAGAGCCACTCAGTCTTGTCTGGGTTGAGCCTGAGTCTGTTCACTCCCATCCAGACCCTCACATCATCCAGGCAGCGGCACATTACATCAACTGCTTCACTGAACTGACACGGGGTGGAGATGTACAACTGGGTATCGTCAGCATACTGCTGATACCTCACCCCATGTCGTCGGATGATCTCACCCAGCGGTTTCATGTAAATGTTAAACAGGATGGGCGAGAGGACCGAGCCCTGTGGCACCCCGCAAACCAGGGGCCTAGGGGCCGACCTCTGTCCTCCTGTCAACACCGACTGCATCCTGTCAGAGAGATAGGAGGAGAACCACCGTAACACAGTGCCTCCCACTCCCATCTCCCCAAGACGACGCAGAAGGATACCATGGTCAATGGTATCGAAAGCCGCTGAGAGGTCAAGTAGCACCAGGATGGAGGAGTGGCCCACATCCCGGGCTCGCCAGAGATCATCCATCAGCGCGACCAAAGCAGTCTCCGTACTGTAGCCGCGCCTGAAGCCCGATTGAAAGGGATCCAGATAATCAGTATCCTCCAATAGCCGCAGGAGTTGGAGCGACACCACCTTCTCAACAACTTTACCCAAAAAGGGTAAGTTGGAGACTGGACGGAAGTTCTTTAAATCCGCTGGGTCCAGGGAAGGCTTCTTGAGGAGGGGCCTCACCACCGCAGCTTTTAAAGGCTGTGGGATGGATCCCTCTCTCAAAGAAGCGATCACAACCACCTGGAGCCAGCCGCGTGTCACCTCCCTGCTGGCAGAAACCAGCCAGGAGGGGCACGGGTCCAATAAACAGGTGGAGGCGCTCATCGCTCCTATGGCCTTGTCCACATCCTCAGGAGTGACAGGTTCAAACTCGTCCCATATAACAGGACTAAGACTCACCCCTGTCATCTCGGCTTGCACTGTCCAAATGGAGTCCAGGTCTGTCCGAATCTGAACGACTTTATCCGCCAGAAACTGAGAAAATTCCTCAGCTCTGCCCTGCAAGGGATCTTCAGCTCCCTCCTTGGCTAGGAGGGAGCGAGTCACCCTAAACAGGGCGGCTGGGCGGGAGTCGGCGGACGCAATAAGAGCGGAAAAATACGCGCATTTTGCCGCCCTTATCGCCACTAAGTAAGACTTAATGTAAGTTCTTAAAAGTGTCCGGTCAGACTCAGCTTTACTGGCTCTCCATCGTCGCTCTAGGCGTCTCTTTAGGCGCTTCATCTCCCGGAGCTCCTCAGTAAACCAAGGGGCCCTCCGGGATCCACTGCCACGGAGAGGCCGCAAAGGCGCAATCCGGTCTAAGGCCCCCGTTGCCGCCTGGTTCCAAGCAGCCACTAGAGCCTCAGATGAATCGTGTACCAGGGAGTCAGGTATTTCCCCAAGTTCCCTCTGAAATCCTTCAGATTCCATTAGGCACCTGGGGCGGAACCACTTAATCGGCCCCGCCTCCTTGCGGTGGAGGAGTGGTGCCATGAAATCCAACCTCAGAAGGAAATGATCTGACCACGACAAGGGTGTTGTGACTAAACCCCTCAGCCTCAGATCATCTCTCCACTGCCCCGAGAGAAACACAAGGTCAAGCGTGTGACCTCCCTCATGAGTCGGACCCTGAACTACTTGGGTCAGGTTCATGGTTGTCATGGAAGCCATGAACTCCTGGACTGCCTCCGAGGTTTCACCGGGCGATGGCAAATTAAAGTCCCCCAGCACCATCAACCTGGGGAACTCAATCGCCAGCCCTGCTACTGCCTCGAGCAGAACAGGCAGGGCCTTTGTAACGTAGCTAGGAGGCAGGTACGCTAACAAAAGGCCCACCTGGACCCCTAAGTCCAACTTCAGAAGGAGCGTCTCACACCCAACAATCTCCGGGGCAGGGCTCCTTCGAGGATTAAGGTTCTGGCGAGCTATAATCGCCACTCCTCCACCCCTTCCCTGGGGTCGCAGCTGATGCTGCACTAAGAACCCGTCCGGGCACATCTCGGAGAGGGGAACCCCCCCTCCTGGCCTAGCCAGGTCTCAGTGATACATGCCAGGTCCGCCCCCTCTTCCAGGATTAGATCCCGTACAAGGGGGGCCTTGTTGGTAATTGACCTGGCATTCAACAGCAGCAGCTTGAGCCCAGGGCCCTGACCTCCCTGGTTACCAGGACCTCGGGTTGAGCAAGATGGAACCAAACCAGAGGGGCCAGAACAAGGAATCGCTTGGAGACAGCGAGTTCTCGTTCCCCAAGAGCGCCCTACCCCTCTGCTCCCGTCATACCTACCTCTCCCTGTTATGACCATAATACTCCCGCTCCCCCTTGTACCAGAGATCCCCTCCCCTCTCCCACTGGTCTCCCTCTCTTCCGGCAAGCCATCCATTCCACTCATTCTAGGTCGGGGGTCAGGCTCCAGAACCCCTCCACTTCTGTTTTCACACTCAGTAAAGGGGGCCGGAGCCCAAGCACCCGCATTCTTCATTTCTTCCAATCACTCAGTCTACACATATGCTCCAAGAATCATACACTCATACACCCACACAACATATCGGAGGTAGATTTACAAGTTTAAGACAAAAAGGAGACACCATCAAGTGAGGGTGTAATATAAAACGGATCCCTGCCGTTACCCCGGTCTCGTAACTGTTCTGTCCTTTATCGCACAGCGTCTTTGCGATCTTTTCAAAAGAGACTTTAGCAGGTGACAGAGTCTCCAGTTCTCAGAGTCAGTGTGTATTTGTCCTCCTTCATAGAATAGTAATAGTAATAATCGGCGTCCGGGAATCGATAATCCGGGGGACAAAGAGCAATCTTCCCTACTCAGCTGTTTTCGGGAGTCCAAAGTCCCTCTCCCCTTGGTATAAGATCGAATTCTACCTGAGGGGGGGATCCCCCACAAAAAGTGCAAAAGCCAGGAGAAAGTGCTAATCATCGCAGTAGCCCCAATAATCCGCCACATCTTCGTCTCGATCGTAATGATCTTCAAATGGCCAGAGACATCCACAAAGGTAGAGAGGGCGGAAGATGGAAAGGGGCCACAATAATTATAATTATAATCGCCTCAGAGTCTAACAGTCTCCCTAGTTGTAAATGGCGGCTATGGGGGATAATGTAACAATTGGGGATTGTAATACAAGATAACAAAATAACCCCCCCCAGCAGTCGCGATGTTAGCAAACTCAAAAAAGGTGCCGGTGGTACAAGCATTCAATAAACATTCCCCAGAGTAGCACAAGCCACCGCTTTGCCGCCACTAAGCAATTAATGGCGGCAGTGATCCCCGCGGTCGGCCTTGGGGACCTGGCAGTCGCAGATTTCCCTCACAGCCGAAGGACCAGCTCAAAGTGCTGCGCAGTCTGTCAATTTATAGTCAGTTCAGTATAGAGGCGTTCGTTGGAAAAGGCTCTCTCCCAAAATCGACCTCGATCTTCCTTGCCGCGTTTGGGAAGTTGATCCCAGCCTCACGCTAATATCTCTGGGGAGATTCCACTGTCAGCAGAGCTCCCGACCACCAAACGGCCGGCGTGTCATCCGAGCTCGCCTTCTCCCCCTCCAGTGGTGGGAAATCCGCCCTCAATCGCTTCGATCGATGGATTCTCCTGATCGTCAAAAACTACCGTCAGGCCTAAAAGAAACCGGCCCTCACGACGTCCCTACCGCTTCAAAATGGGCGGCGGTCTCTGCGGCGGTCTCCGCAGTCGAAGACGAGAAGGAGACTAACGGCACTATCCGTGTGTGGCTAGTTGTTTCGCCACAACCCACTGGTGCCAGATATGTTCAAAGTCCTTCCAGAGCACGAAAAAGCTCTGGGCATAGTCTCCTTCAGGCGAACGGCCGGAGAAACAATCAGCTGTTTTGCGGAGCCAGATTTTCTTCCGCCATCTCCGCCGTGGCTCCTCCTCTTCCATCAAGAACAACCTCTCCCTATGCCTGAAGAGAAAAGTTTTTGATCATTGTGTGCTACCTGTTCTAACATATGCCGGTGAAACATGGACACTAACCTCACAATCAAAAGATACAAAAGCTATGAGTGGCACAAAGAGACATGGAAAGATACATGCTTGGCATCACAAGACAAGATAGATAGTTTGATCCCCTCATAAGAGAATGACTCACAATTTGTGGGAGTGTTTTGATGTCTAGAATAATTTTGTATTTTAAAAATAAACCTAATTTAATTTAATTTAATTTAATTTAATTTAATTTAATTTAATTTAATTTAATTGGAAGGCATTTTTACATTACATATAATATATGGGGCAATATATTTGTTTAATATTTATTAAATATATATAATAAATTTGGGCTTCTTTTATGTGAACTCTTCATATCTCAGTTTTATAGTTCTAGTAGTATAGATAGAATTTATTGAGGTTTACAGTTTCATTTTGTAATTCACAGTGTGCTGTCCACTGTTCTTAATATTTATAATCTGTATAAGGTTATATAGGCATTCAATCACTTGTTGAATCTAATCACTAAATGTTAAATCTTGGATCAGCATTCTTAATCTATTTATGAACCCGAGAAAACAAAACCATGACTAGTATTACTATTTTTTGTTCTACTACGGTCCTCTTTTGTTCTACTAATCTTCCTGTTCAGTCCTACTAATTTTTTAAGTTCAATTTAAAAAAATACACATCTTTGTCTCACTTCCCACTCTAATCTTAACCATTCTGTTTCTCTGAATTCAGTTCTTACAGTGTCTCATTTTTAATTTCGAAGCTTCCTTGTGTGAATAATTGAGTGTTCAGCTTCAATTCAGTTCAATTCTCAGTTTTGCCCTATTCACTTAGACCAGGGTATCAAACTCGATTTCATTGAGGGCCGCATCAGGATTGTGTTTGACCTCGGGGGGAGGGGGGAGGGGGCGTGGACAGCTAGATGTCACTCATGTTGGGGGCGTCTGTGGTGTCCCGAGCGCTCTGCCAGCGAAAACATGCTCCTGAGCTCCGTTGTAGGATGCCGTGGCAGCCGAAAATGGAGCTCGGGAGCCCATTTTCGCTGGCAGAAGCACTGCGGGCCAGTCCTTTGCTGTTTCCAGGGCGGCCCCGCAGGCCAGATCTAAGTACCCCGCAGGCCAGATCTGGCCCCCGGGCCTTCAGTTTGACACCCCTGACTTAGACTGAATCTCCAGGTATGAATTAAGGAATTTATTTATTTATTTATTTATTTATTTATTTATTTATTTATTTATTTATTTATTTATTTATTTATTTATTTATTTATTTATTTATTTATTTATTTATTTATTTATTTGTGAGATTTATATACCGCCTCACAGTGCAAGCACTCTCTAAGCGGTTTACACCAGTAAGCAATGTATATTTATATTGCCCCCAACAATCTGGGTCCTCATTTTACCTACCTCGGAAGGATGGAAGGCTGAGTCAACCTTGAGCCGGTGAGATTTGAACCGCTGACCTGTGGATTACAGTCAGCTAAAGTGGCCTGCAGTACTGCCTCTAACTGCTGCGCCACCTCGGCTCTTAATAAATGAATTTAACTGCAGTGATTTCATTTCTGTTTTCCAGCAATCACCATAGTAAGCAAAAGAGTATAATATATGGCTCCTGCTAGACAACTTACCACTGGAAGCAATTGTGAGTTAATTAGTAATACATTTCCACTGGATATATTAGTTAGAACATTTTCAATATTTCCTTGAATCCGAACATTTTTACTGAACTGACACTGCTCCCTATTATTACATCTCTCTTGGAACACATCAAACATACATGTTACAAAGGCATTCATGTATCCCATTAACATTTGTGAGTGAGGTGTGAGTAGAGCTCACAATGTTCAATAAAACACCTTAAATTGTGTCCATTATCTAGTTTCAATTTATCTCAGACTTCGTCTTACAAAGCCTGTATAATTACAATTGAATCTTAAAGCCAAAATGATTTTTTTACCATTTATACGGGTGTGTGTAAATGTTCAAAATGATTCATCTACTCAGTAATCTTTAATAGGCAGACACTTTTCCATAATATGGTGGGGTTTTTTTTAACTATTATTATTATTATCTCTTTTATTCATTAAACATGAAACTCAGTCAACTGAACATTTAAAAAAGTGACTGGTGCTAATGGTTGATACGGGTTGCTGCCAGCGTCCTAGGTATCAACCAAGTATCTTCTTAAAATATATGATGCTCCGAATAGCACAGTATTTTTGCAGTTCCTCTGGTGTTATTGCAGGAAGCTGCAATTTCTTGATGTGTTTTGTGAAATTCTTGGACATGGTACCAAGTGCCCCGATGACAATGGGTATCACAGTTACATGTTTCATCCATAGCCGTGTAGTTTCGATGGCCAGGTCGCGATATTTCATAATTGTTTCCAGTTCTTTTTCTTCGACTCTGGCATCTCCTGGTACAGCGATATCAATAAACTATACACTTCGGCCCTCGACAACCATGATATCTGGCGTGTTGTGTTCCAAATGAGGATGTGTCTGTATTCGAAAGTCCCACAAGATCTTCACCGTCTCATTTTCAGTAACTTTTTCCACTTTGCGGAAATATTATTATTGTTGTTGTTGTTGTTATTATTATTATTAACACAAAAAACAGTAATACACAGCAAACGAGATTTATATGCTGGATTTCGTATCATTATATCATCATCATCATCATCATCATCATCATCATCATCATCATCATCATCATCATCATCATCATCATCATCATTATTATTATTATTATTATTATTATTATTATTATTATTATTATTATTATTATACAATTGTATCACAGCGGCCAGTTGTTTCGCCGGATTTGGCATTGATTACCAGTTGAGCCCCACCCAGGGGCCTAGGACGTCGTAATGTATTTTCGAAGTATATGTGCGGAACCGAGCAGTGTGGTTATTAATTTTATTATTATTATTATTATTATTATTATTATTATTATTATTATTATTATTATTATTATTATTATTATTATTATTGTTGTTGTTGTTGTTGTTGTTGTTGTTGTTGTTGTTGTTGTTGTTATTGATATTGATATTTGGAATGATAGTGGCTTAGCAAATTCAATGAGAAAAAATTGTTTTTTGCATGGATCCTTTTTTCTTGTTATTTCTTCAAGTAAACAATGACCTACTTTTTTTTTAATCTTTTCTGCACTGGAACCAAAGAAATGGCTGGGGTGGTTCAACCCAGTGGTGAGAGAATCAATGATAATCTTATTTTATCTACTTGCTCCCAAAGTCTCCTTCTGTCTGTACGCATTTAGAGAAGGCTTCGATGTCTTTTACCACCACCTGATTTCCCAAGGAATCCTTAATGTAGTTTTTTTGCAAAGGAAATTGAAACAAAATCCCAGAAGTCAGCATTTTTTAACTGTAAAACGGCTTCTGATTGAGTTGCTTGAAGTATGGGATTTCTATTTCATGTTTCTGCTGCGCTGTGCATAATAAAGCAAAGGACTCTGTACACTGGGGGAACAGAAGCTGTATAGTCTTACTCATTCATTCAGTCAAAATGATACGGAAAACATAATGCACACACCTATGAGGAGTCATCTTACTTATTGTCACATGCGTCAGAGACTGCTGGCCTCTAATTTATAAGCATGTAATCTACAAACAATATCTGGGAAATAAGTAGTATTGCTACCAACCGACATGCTAAATTAAAAACACTAATCATTCCAATTATTT
Source organism: Diadophis punctatus similis (assembly GCA_023053685.1). Taxonomy (NCBI): domain Eukaryota; kingdom Metazoa; phylum Chordata; class Lepidosauria; order Squamata; family Dipsadidae; genus Diadophis; species Diadophis punctatus. The sequence goes on along the minus strand of JALIGW010000007.1, from coordinate 43,269,747 downwards.
TGCAGAACAAAGGAAGGCAAGAACTGTAGCAAGTGAACTTTATATCCACGGAAGTTCAAGAAAAAATAGTTGCTCTTCAGGGGTGAAGCTGGACTTCAGAGAGTTGTTAATCTTTCACCTTATTTTAGGTGAAAGGCTCTATAAAATCTAGGAGATGTGAAAGAATCACAATTCCTAAAAAGCACATTTTTTTTCTTTATAACACAAGAATTTATGGATTTTTCCTGAACATTATTATTTTATCAGAAGACGTTTGAAGGAACAATCTTAATCACATATGTTACTTATCCTAGAATATTACCATTTTGAACACCTACAAATACTTCATTGTTGTTGTTAGTTGCGAAGTCATGTCCGACCCATCGCGACCCCATGGACAGCGTTCCTCCAGGTCTTCCTGTCCTCTACCATCCTCTGGAGTCCATTTAAGCTCACGCCGACTGCTTCAGTGACTCCATCCAGCCACCTCATTCTCTGCCGTCCCCTTCTTCTTTTGCCCTCAATTGTTCCCAGCATTAGGCTCTTCTCTAGCGAGTCCTTCCTTCTCATTAGGTGGCCAAAGTATTTGAGTTTCATCTTCAGGATCTGGCCTTCTAAGGAGCAGTCAGGGTTGATCTCCTCTACGACTGACCGGTTTGATGGCCTTGCAGTCCAAAGGACTCGCAGGAGTCCTCACAAATACTTCATATAAATGGTTAAAAAAAATCATTTTATTCCTTTGGCTTTAAAGTTCAATTGTAATTATATAAGCTTTGGGAAGATGAAATCTGAATTGAATTAATGGACACAACTCAGTTGCTCAACCCTAATTTATGTTTCTCAGGTGCTGTTTTGAGGTCTGTTCATAACCTTTTTACCCACCAGTAATGCTCAGTAATGTTCATTTCCCTCTTTGCTTTTTCTCAGATGTATTATTATATATACGATTGTGCATTAGTTTTGTACATTAGTCCCATCATGGCATGGGGTTGAGTTATTTGAAGGAGCACATCTCCACAATTACATCTGCTTATCCCATCAGATCTGCTGGCGTGCCCCAGGTAAGGGAACTGTACTTGGTGGGCCCAAGCAGATGGTTCTTCTTTGCCATGGCAACCATCTTATGGAACATTCTGCCACCCCTCTGAAGGGAGGCCATCTCCATCTTGATTTGTTTTCTGGAAAGATTTGGCTAAGTCCCTGAAACAGCCAGGGAACCAGTAGGATCTTGCGACGGGTTCCCCTTGCCAATCTAATCTCTTGTGTGCATTATATTCTTTTAACATTTGAAGAATGACTGTCTCTCGACATGTTTACTGTTTTATCACTTTGTGGTATGCCATCCAGAGTCACTTATTGTGAGATAAATTTAATATATAAATTCATATTATATAAAATTAATATATAAATAAAAAATTAAAAATATTTATTATAAATAAATAAATAAATAAATAAATAAATAAATAAATAAATAAATAAATAAATAAATAAATAAATACAAATACAAATACAAATAGACTTATGAATCCACTACGGAACACCTCACCTGGTAAAATACCTGGGAAACACCTATCTTTTAAACATACAATTGCTGTTATCAGATCAGAGAGCCGAGGTGGCGCAGCGGTTAGAGTGCAGTATTGCTGGCTACTTTAGCTGACTGTAATCCGCAGGTCAGCGGTTCAAATCTCACCGGCTCAAGGTTGACTCAGTCTTCCATCCTTCCGAGGTAGGTAAAATGAGGACCCAGATTGTTGGGGGCAATATAAATATACATTGCTTACTGGTGTAAACCGCTTAGAGAGAGCTTGCACTGTGAGACGGTATATAAATCTTACTGATAAATAAATAATAAAATAAATCAGTACGCTGTAGTCTCTTTGAATGTAGCTAAATTTTGTTAAATTGTCTGCAAAATTCGGCAGGCTTTGATTGCTTAGTGACAATTCACTACAGGTAGTCCTCAACTTAACAACCACAATGGAGCCCAAAATTTATGTCGCTAAGTGAGAAATTTGTTAAGTGAGTCTTACCCCATTTTATGACTTTCCTTATCACATTTGTTAAGTGAATCACTGCAGTTGTTAAATTAGTAACATGGTTGTTAAATGAATCTGGCTTCCCCATTGATTTTGCTTGTCAGAAGGTTGCAAAAGGGGATTGCATGACCCATTACAGGACAATGCAACTGTCATAAATGTGAGTAAGTTGTCAAGCATCCAAATATAAATTACGTGACCATGAGGATGTTGCATCGCTCATAAGTGTGAAAAACGGTCATAAGTCGTTTTTTTCAGCACCATTTGAATGGTCACTAACCAAACTATTGGAAGTCAAGGATTATCTTATCTTTTTTATTTTTTTTAATGCTTTTCATTTGTAATGCTGATCTTCAACCATAACAAAAATTACTTATTATAAATAAAAATAATAATAAAGTAAAAATAAAAAAGGATTTAACAACTGTAACGGGTGGCTTCATATAGCCATCAAATGAAGCAGACAAACCAGTCTAAAATGGGATATTTTGCCCTTTGTTTGATTGACAGAAAAGCATAAACTGATAATACTAGTGTTGAAAACTAAATGAATCAAAAATCAAAAGAGGTTCACAGAAATATCAGTATGATTCAGAGAACTGGTCTCCAGGAATTCTGGCATTTAGAATAAAGAGTATGAAACTAAAATTTGGCTGCCAGTTATCAAGAAGAGCAAATTTAAAAATCCATAAATGTCTTTTAAGAAAGATTCACCTCTGAGGAAAAACTTCTGTCTCAAAGCAGAAACTAATAGACATTTAAAAACAGACTTTTAAAACATACAGTTCCCATCCTCTGTGAAATATGTTCTGCTTTCTCCATTTATGTACCTTCAAATATAATCTCTTCTGATTTTTTTTTTAAACTGGTGGTAAATGAAATAAAAGAAGTACTTCCACAAATCAGAATATTTGGGTGGGTTATCACAAAAGGCATCCATTTTATTGTGAAGGGCAATGTCCTTTGCTTTCATGAAATGCTTTTGGAAATCTGTTGTTCAGCATCTTTGCTTGGACTTGATGGGGCATCAGATGCTTTTGGGTTAATCAGGACGGCCAGTGTAGGGCACTTCAAAGGACGAAGTTCTGGCTCAAAATTTGGAGAAGTGCAGTTCCAACACTTCAGAATGATGCTAAATTGAAAGTGGGTAATAGGACCATAATGTACTTTAAATTCAGTTTCAAAAGGTGCTTTGGAATAGATAGGGGCGCAAATTTAGCACCCAGCTCTTTAAAACAACTGTGTCTTTCCCCACAATTGATGCAGCTGCTTTAAAAAATTTTGCAGAAAGATGCTACTACATTTGCACCCTACATTCATAACTTCTATTTTCAGAATGGAACTGAAGCTAATGAATAGTATTTATTACAGTATTATATTCATTTTTTTCCCTTTCAAATTGTAACAGGAGCAAAACAAGTAAGTTGGCACAGACTTTCACAAGTACAATGAAAAGCAGCATTCTGTTTTCCAGAGGAGGGCTTCCCTTTACAGAAAATTTGAAGCTAAGCCGCTGCATTTATTCACAGATGTAACAAAAAAAATCAATAATCCTTGCTACTGTGTAGGATGGGACCAAGTTAATATGCTGCAGGTATTGTATGTCTGTGATAAAAAAAAAAGTCACAACAATGTTTTCAAGATCTCTCCATCACAGAATTTTATAAATGGTTTCCAGACTTTGGGGGAGAAAGAGGGAAAGCAAAGCTGTGCATCTTTTCCAGCAATTCTATATAATGCTTTTATCTGCTGAGAATATCAGGGGGAAGCCAGGAGCATCAAATACAGCTCTATGCGAAGAATTGCATGGTGAAAATATGGAATATATGTGGTGGAGGAGTTTTTGCAGCTGTGGGGAAAAGGCAGGAATGGCAATTATAAGTTTGGTTTGGAAAGAGGTTTATTCAGTATGTGTGTATGCATGTGTGTGTGTGTGTGTGTGTGTGTGTGTGTGTGTGTATCTGTCTATCCATCCATATATGTCTATCTGTCTGTCCATCCATGTCTGTCTGTCTGTCTGTCCGTCCGTCCGTCCATCCATCCATCCATCCATCCATCCATCCATCCATCCATCCATCTATCTATCTATCTATCTATCTATCTATCTATCTATCTAACTATCTAACTATCTAACTATCTAACTACATACGTCCGTCTGTTTGTCTATCCATGTCTGTCTGTCTGTCTGTCTGTCTGTCTGTCTGTCTGTCTGTCTGTCTGTCTGTCTGTCTGTCTGTCTGTCTGTCTGTCTGTCTGTCTGTCTGTCTGTCTATCTATCTATCTATCTATCTATCTATCTATCTATCTATCTATCTATCTATCTATCTATCTATCTATCTATCCATCTGTGTCTCCATCTATCTGTCCATCCATCCATCCATCCATCCATCCATCCATCCATCCATCCATCCATCCATCCATCCATCCATCCATCCATCCATCTATCTATCTATCTATCTATCTATCTATCTAACTATCTAACTACATACGTCCGTCTGTTTGTCTGTCTGTCTGTCTGTCTGTCTGTCTGTCTGTCTGTCTGTCTGTCTGTCTGTCTGTCTGTCTGTCTTATCTATCTATCTATCTATCTATCTATCTATCTATCTATCTATCTATCTATCTATCTATCTATCTATCTATCTATCTATCTATCTATCTATCTATCTATCTATCTATCTATCTATCTATCTATCCATCTGTGTCTCTATCTATCTGTCCATCCATCCATCCATCTGTTTGTCTATCTTTCTATCTATCATCTTTCTATCCATCCATCCATCCATCCATCCATCTATCTACATACATCCGTTTGTCTGTCTGTCTGTCCATATCTGTCTGTCTGTCTGTCTGTCTGTCTGTCTGTCTGTCTGTCTGTCTGTCTGTCTGTCTGTCTGTCTATCTATCTATCTATCTATCTATCTATCTATCTATCTATCTATCTATCTATCTATCATCCATCCATCCATCCATCCATCCATCTATCTATCTACATACATCCGTACGTCTGTCTGTCTATACATGTCTGTCTGTCTGTCTGTCTGTCTGTCTGTCTATCCATCCATCTGTGTCTATCTTTCTATCTTTCTATCCAAAAAACCCATCTGTTTGTCTATCTTTTTATCTATCTATCATCTTTCTATCTATCCATTCATCCATCCAACCTGCCTTCCATCCATCCATCTATCTATCCCACCTTTATTGTTTTTACAAATAACTCAAAGGAGCAAACATATCCAACCCATCTTCCTCCTGACCTCCTGATCAAAATTCGGATGCTTGGCAACTATCTCGTATTTATGACAGTTGCAGTGTCCCAGAGTCATCTGATCCCCTTTTGCGGCCTTCCGATAAGCAAAGCCGATGGGGAAGCCAGATTCACATAACAACTTAGGTTGTTACTAGCAACAACTGCGGTGACTCACTTAATAACTGGCAAGAAAGATTGCAAAATGGAGCAAAATTTATTTAACAACTGTCTTGCTTAGCAATGGAAATTTTGGACTCAATTATGGTTGTAAGTCAAGGACTACCTGTGTTTGGCTCTGAAGAATGAAGCACCCTTTGGATCCGAGTTACGCATACTTGTTGATTGTTCCCTAAGGAATCTGTGCCTTTTTTGAGGGTCATGTATATAGTTTTGTGACCTTGGGAAATTACGCTTTCGTGACTTTTATTGTTGTAACAATATGTAAAATACAAATAAAAATAGGAAATTAAGGGAAGGAAAAAAGAAAGGGGGAAAGTAAATATGAGGTAAAAGGGAAGAAAGAAAAAAGCACTCACTTCTGACTCTTTTTGGCACAGCACAAGGTAGCAACATTACAACCTCAACTTTTCACTTTTACACATTAGTATATAACTAGCTATTTCTAGAACAATAAATCTATCTAATCGGCAAAACCAAAGTCAATGTTTCATTTTTTTTCATCACAAGAACAAAATCCAGAAGTGACATCCAAATAAAAAAGATAATTAAATATATTCTTCTCTTTGAATAAAACAATCAATTTAACCATTTTGCTTTATCTTCCTTGCTGTGGAAATAATACATATTTCTATTCGCACTTAATCTTTATAAACAGTCACCATTTATATTAACAAAATTCACTGTATTCCTTTGGATTTTTTAACTTTAAAGGGAAAAATAGTTTTTTTTTCATCCATTTTAAAACACTAAACTTTTCTTTAAAAACATTTCTAAAATCAAAACATTCTAATAGCTTTGCTGGCTGGGGAATTCTGGGAGTTGAAGTCCTCCAAGCTTAAAGTAGCCAAGGTTGGAGTTCCCTGTTCTAATACATCCTTTTTAAACTTTCTCTTAACATACCGTATTTTTTGGAGTATAAGACGCACCTTTTTCCTCCCTAAAAGTGGCTGAAAATTTGGGTGCGTCTTATACTTCGAATGCAGCTTTTTTTCCAGCCCTAACTAGGTGCTAACAGATCTTCCCAGCTCTTACCTTGCAGGCTTTTTCATTATTACTCCCTCCAAAGAATGTTTTTCCAGCCCTAAGTCTTTGCAGAATTTTTTTTCATTGCTCTACTTGCTCCGAGTAAGTTTTTTTCTAGCCCTAACCAGGTGCTAATGATCTTCCCAGCTCTTACTGGCTTGCAGGCTCTTTCATTGTTATTCTCTCAGAAAAAGGTTTTTTTAAGTCCTAACCAGGAGATAAAATAATGTGCTGAAGCTGCTCCAAATAAGTTTTTTTCTAGCCCTAACCAGGTGCTAACTATCTTCCCAGCTCTTACTGGCTAGCATGCTCTTTTATTGTTACTCTCTCAGAAGAAGGTTTTTTTAAGTCCTAACCAGGGGATAAAATAATGTGCTGAAGCTGACCAGACTAAGGACGCTAGCCAGATGAATACCTGGTAGGCAGATTGTTTTCCCCTATTTTCCTCCCCAAAAACTAAGGTGCGTCTTATACTCCGGTGCGTCTTATACTCCGAAAAATACGGTATGTACTTTAAAGTTCACTTTCAGACCAATGAAATTCCAATTAACTCATTAAATTTAGATCACTCCCTCCAAGTTACCCTGATAGAATAATTTTTTCTTCTTGTATACATCCTTTTAAAAACTCTATGATTTTCTTTAAGCTAATACATGTTTTTCTTTAACTTTCTCTTAACATAGATACTTATGGTTTTGTGACAACCTCCTTAGCTAAATAATTGTGTCCTCTTTAAGGAGTTGCCAACAGGTACAACGAGTGACTTCATGCTAGTTCTGAAGCACTGTTCAAGCTTTGAACTAAATACAATTTCATCCTGTAGATCAATAGACAAATTGAATCAATCAATCACAAGATGTCATCTGTAGTTTACAAACCTCGATTCTTTCCCCTTAGTTTTTGTTTTAGTGCTCACCTACTAGTCTTACTCTGGCTGTAAGCCATATCTCTAAAACTTATCCTAATTCAGCATTATGTTTCTCTTCAAAGTCCTTCCAACTTCTTGATAAATATATTAGCTGACCCTAGAGTTTGGGATCTCTACGAATTTATCTCCTTTCCCACCTCATTCTCACTTCCTTACTTGTCCGTTCTGGTATTTCTGATTTTGATCATGGATCCTCTATCTTCTGCTTAAGCTTGCCAGGACACGATTCCACTTTGGAACGGATCTAAGAAAGCTTGTCTTGCAATGACATAATTTTAGAAATGGTTCCCAATCCTTGCCTACGTTCATTTTCTTTCCAAATCTGTGACAGTTGATATAGATTTTGTTATCTTGCTTGGACATGATAGGGCACAAAGAGCTATTTCAGGATTGTCCTGCTTTATAAGATGTATTCTTTTTCAAATAAAGCTTTACTTTTCTGTCCAGTTTGGCTATTTTTACAAAGTGAATTTAAAGATCTTGGATGAAACACTGAAAAAACTTTCTTTAAAAATATTAGAGATCCTTCTGCAGCTCCGAATTGAATATGTCGTCATGCATTATCTATCAGATTTATGTAAGAAGGAGTTACTGTACTATTTTTCCAAATATTGGTTATCGGTTACTGATTTAATCCAAGCCAATAGATAAATAAAATCAGCTTATTATAATTTTCTCTTAATAAAACCATCTTTAGAACATTAGTGGAACCAAAAATGGATTTTTCATAAATGGAGGACTACCTGGATAGACTGGAGAAGCTAAAAACTAAAGTTAGAAGGAATAAAGTGATCTGGCCCATTGGATCAGACTTCTTAGAGTTGCCAATTTGAAAAACAGTTCTTTAAATGAAATCATTGAATCAGCCTGTGAATCAAGAAATTCATTCTGTGCCAAATTTAGCCTATTTTAGATTCCTATAACTCAGTTTTTAATACAGGTAGTCCTCAACTTATGACCACAATTGAATCCAAAATATCTGTTAAGATAAGATAACCTTTACTGTCATTTTTTTCTGTGGGCACAGTGGCACACATTAAAAATGAAATTCTGTTGCCTGCTGTCAAAAGTGTATACATACATAGCACACATAGATATGCTATATACATATATATGTATAAATCTACACCCTAACATATAAATACATTACTGTATATGCTATATATGTTGCTAAGTGAAACATCTGTTAAGTGAGTTTTGCTCCATTTTACGACCTTTCTTGACAAAATTGTTAAGTGAATCACTGCAATTATTAAATTAGTAACATGGTTGTTAAGTGAAATTGGTTTCTTCATTGACTTTGCTTGTGAGAAGGTTGCAAGATCACACAACCCCAGGACACTCGTCATAAGTATCGTCATAAGTATGAGTCAGTTGCCAAGCTTCTCAATTTTGATCATGTGACTGGGGGATGCTGCAATGGATGTAAGTATGAAACACAATCATAAGTCACTTTTTTCAGTGATGTAATTTTGAACTGTCACTAAATGAATTGTTTTAAGTCGAGGAATACCTGTAGGTGCTATATTTCTGTTCTCCTCCTATACCCTCTAATACTTCTACCTCTTTTTTAGATTCTCACTTTTTATATACTTTTAGATCTTAATTCATGTAATTTCCGGCTTTTCATAATTTTTTAGAGTTGTATTTTTGCTCTTGATGTAATCTTGATACTTTATTTATTTATTTTATTTTGTCAAGTACGTGTTGGTAATATACATAGATGTAACGTTGTTTATATACATAAGATTGGTACTGATAAGAGGGAACATTAGGACAGGGACGGTAGGCACTCTGGTGCACTTATGCACGCCCCTTACTGACCTCTTAGGAATGGGGTGAGGTCCACAGTAGACAGTCTAAGGTTAAAATGTTGGGGGTTTGAGTATGTAACAACAGAGTCAGGTAGTGCATTCCAGGCATTGACCACTCTGTTACTGAAGTCGTATTTTCTGCAATCAAGTTTGGAGCGGTTTACCTTGAGTTTGTATCTGTTGTGTGCTCCTGTATTGTTGTGGTTGAAGCTGAAGTAGTCGTTGACAGGAAGGACGTTGTAGCGGATAATTTTATGAGCTATGCTCTACTTTACTTATGCTGATCTATAACCATAATATAGATTTTATTTTATTTTTCTGTCCTCCTCCAATACTGTAAAACAGTGGGATTCTTCCGTTTCTCTGATCCAGGGTTCTAGACCTTAATCTCTGAGTTTGGTTCAGGTTTAATTCATTCTAGAACAGAGAAGAACTTGGGGTATACTGGATGTCAGGATGAAAAGTGGTACAATTCAATATCCTGTATATATAATTTTAAATATACATTTTAGATCTACGTGAATAAGACTGAATGTTTTAGGTCTATGCATGGGAACTTTTAATTTTTGTTGTTTGTGGCTCCCCACTCTTAAATGAGTTGTTAAAAACTTAATTAAATTTCAGATCTGAACATTAATTATGAATAAAAGGAAGTTATGGGATTAGCAGAGGGCAGCCTTTTTGTTTATGAATTATAAATGGTTTATAAATTAAGCCTGGAAGCATCAAAACTGCTGATGAGAAGGAAGGAGAAGACATCTAATTTATTTTTCTTAGTGTTCTGTGTGGGTGGAATTTTCAGTCTTATCCACGACGCAAAACAATGATGTTTACTAAGAATAATGAATTTGTGTTGTTCTGCCTTCCATTCTCTTTTTAGATAAAACCTTTTTGTTCATTCTAGCCTACTTCCCCAGTTTGTAAATTGGTATGCAAGCACAATTGTTTTGCTAACAGTTTCTCAACTGAAATCAATATGAAAATCAAAAAAGGCTGCAGATTTTAAAATGTTGGGGAACAGAAGATTGGCCAATGCAAGGGTCACACCTAATGGATGAAGCGACATGAGTGGCTGCAGCATCTCAACATAAAATGATGCAGCATTTTTTTTTAAATTCAAATTTCGTTTTTAGTTTTTTAAAAAATGGGAAAAGTGATTGTGCACAATCTGTCCAAATCTGATATTTAGAAAGACAGATGGGTAACTAGAATATAACCAGTTCAATAAATTGCAAAGCAATCCCAAATCAGTAAAACAGTGGGATTGTTCCATTTCTCTGATCCAGGGTTCTAGACCTTACCTCTAAAATACTTCATTATTGAGGATGGTGTGAGAGATGAAGTCCACAGAGGGCGAGCTAATGTGTTGGACAATAGATAATCCTTCATTTACAACCCAAATTGGGAACAGAATTTCTGTTGCTAAGCAAGACAAGTGAGTCATGGCCAAATTTATAAACGTTTTGCCAGGGTTATTAAGTGAATCATGGCAGTTATTAAATGGAACATGTGGTCATTAAGTGTATCTGGCTTCCCCTTTGCTTGTCAGAAATCAGTTGGGAAGATCAGAAATGGCAATCATGTGACCTTGGGATGCTGCAACCATGATAAATACACAGAGCTCAAATTTTGATCACAGGTCTATGGGAATGCCAGTTGTAACTCACTTTTTTCAGTGTGGTTATACTTTTGAATGGTTGCTAAACAGCTGGTTGTAAGTTGAGGACTACATGACAGTTTGACAACACTTTCCTAGAGATATTTCACGAGAAGAGTCCTCCACTCCTCTACTCGCAACAGAATACCTTATGCCACCAGACTTGAAATTTTGGGCTTAGACAACTTAGAACTACGCCGTCTTTGGTCTGACCTAAGCGTAGTACATAAAATTATTTACTACAATGTCCTACCTGTCAATGACTACTTCAGCTTCAACTACAACAATACACAAGCACACAATAGATACAAACTTAAGGTAAACCGCACCAAACTCAATTGCAGGAAATACGACTTCAGCATCAGAGTGATCAATGCCTGGAATGCACTACCTGACTCTGTGGTTTCTTCCCCAAACCCACAAAACTTTAACCTTAGACTATCTACACTTGACCTCACCCCATTCCTAAGAGGTCTTTAAGGGACGTGCATAAGCACACCAACGTGCCTACCATCTCTGTCCTAATGTTCCCTTTTATTCGTATCAATTTCATGCATTAATAACCATGTTTATACCTATATCTGTTATCTAATACATGCTTGACAAATAAATAAATAAAAAATAAAGAAGGGAGCACATTCCAAAGAACGAGTAAGACGAGGTAGCTCACCCTGGAACTGGATAGGAAACGGAGGAAGAGTGTTCGTGTTCCAATCTCTCCCTAACTGTTCTGGATTTATATTCATTAGGCTCTGCTTGCACGTGCACGCTTTTTCATCCTCTGCGCATGTGCAGAGGGTTAAGAAAAAGAAAATGGCAACATCCTGGTGGGTGGGCGGAGCCTCACGCTGCCCTCGCTACCAGTTCTCCGAACCACGGGCCACCGCCGCTACCGGTACACCCGTACCGGGCCGAACCAGTAGCATTTCACCCCTGGGATACTGCGATGGTCGTCAATGAAAAATGGTCATAAGTCACTTTTTTTTCAGTGCCGTTATAACTTTGAATGGTCACTAAATGAATGGTTGTAAGTCAAGGACTACCTGTACACTGTACTTTTACTACACATTAGATCCTCTTCTCTGTGTTGCAGTTATTGTCTTTAACACTTAATTTCAAGTATTTTGCCTTTCCTGTAAGTCAGTTCCTTGTCTGTCTTCAAATGCCATCTGGAGAGCAACTTCAATGAACATTCTCTCTGTCTCTTTTTAGTGTAATCATTTTAGTTTAATCTGATTGGACAGTCACTTGTCTGAAATGGTATAAGGGAGTTGAACTATAAGACCTTCCAAGGTCCCTTCCGACTCTCTTATTATGTTATTCTGCCTCAGCTGCCCACATGTTCTTCCACTGTTGTATTTCTGCAGTTCATTTTGCTGATTCCTGTCTTGTATGCAGGAAACCCTCTTCCAGACATTGCTCATGTATTTTATTTCATTGTCTCCTTAATGCTGTTTCTCTGCAGCATCTTGGCTAACATGTGAGCGCCACATCACTTATTAGTAAAAATGAAAGCCAGTTTCTTGAAAGTCCATTACTTTTTTTTTAAATTCCTACCCATCCGCACTATTGGAAATCTGATGCTTTATTTATAAGCATTGGCACATCTAGTGAAAAATTCTGGTCATAATTAAGGGACGAACAAATGATTATATCCGGAAGATGTTTTGCCTTCTTGGAAATCGGTTATACATCTGATGCTGACGAGTTCATTTTAAGATCTGTGGCAGAAATAGCACATTGTGTCTGATCTTGGCACACTTTTCCCAACTTTCAGTTAGAAGAGAGAAAATACCATATACTAGAAAAAACAATAGGTCTCCTTTATGCTTTCATAGTGTATAAGTAGCTTCCTCTTTCAGAAAAGAAGGAAGAATGTATGGAATGGAAGAATAAAGAGTCATAAAGCACTAGAAATTAATGGATAGGTTTTTATAACATTGGAGCGATTTGGTTCATTTAGTTCTTGCAAACCCTGGTGACTAATGGAGAGATCTGCCTGCCAAAAATCCATAGTGAATTTGTCAACTAATTTTGATGGCTGCATTTCGATTTTTAAAGTAGCATCTTGAGTGATTTGCAATCCTGGCCACTAAGGATGAACTCTAGTTATTTTGTGTGCAAAAGGCCTAGTTGGATGTGAACAAAAGTGCATAGGTGTAATAGGCTGTGAAAATAACTTTGAGAGACAGAAGAAAGAGCCCCATCCAGGGATCTCCAAACTTGGCCACTTTAAGACACGTGGACCTCAACTCCCAGAATTCCTCAGCCTGGCTAAGGAATTCTGGGAGTTGAAGTCCACAAGTCTTCATTAGCATTCATGAATTTAGTTTCCTGGTCTGAACTACCACGAAGGCTAACAATGGGCTTGAAAGAACATAGAACAGGGCTGTCAGACTTCTGGCCCGCAGGCCGGTTGCATCATGTGCTGGCCACGCCCACATCCGGTTTAGTGAAGGGGGGGAAAGTCCCGATACGTCACGTGACACCGCCGTGACGCCGTGAGTTTGACACCCCTGACATAGAACATAGAAGAGACCTCAGAGATCTTCTAGTCCAACACCCTGCTAAAGCAGGAGGCCTTTATAGATGATAACTTCTCCTAGGCATTAGGTACTAATTGAGCGAGCGTCCCATTTTGATGGTTCTGCTCTGCAGCTTGGTCACTATTTTATGTTTTGCATTTTATATGTACATATTGTATACAGGGTTTGGGAGCTGCTTTATTGCTTGTTCTTTATTACATACAGATCAGTGGTGGGTTCCTACCGGTGCGGTCCAGTGCGCCGTTCCGGTAGGGACCCGCCGATTGCGCAGTTTGCGTGTGATGGCTCTGGTGCTGTCTTCGCCAGTCCGTCGCGCAGCACCATCTTTTTTCCCCGAATTTATTGCCTTTTTTTGCTTCCACGCATGCGCGGAAGCAAAAAAATCACCGATATCGTGTGCATGCTCATGTCCCCTTGCAAGATTTCAGTGATTTTTTGCTTCCTGCGCATGCGTGAAAGCAAAATCGCATGAGGGGACGCATGCGTGTAGCGAGCATGCGCACGTGCAAAACATGATGATGCGTGTGCAGCGCACCAGTAACCAGGTAAGAGGAACCTGCCCCTGGTACAGATGGGCCTTGATTTGCAACCATTCATTTAGTGACTGTTCAGTTATTACGGCACTGGAAAAAGTAGACTTACAACCAGCCCTCACACTTTCAACTATTGCAGTGATGGCGAACCTTTTTTCCCTTGGGTGCTGAAAGCGTGTGTGCACGCGCTATCACGGGCATGCGAGTGCCCACACCCATAATTCAATGCCTGGGGAGGGTGAAAATGGCCTCCCCCGCCCCAGCAGCGGTCCTCTGGAGGCCGGAAATGGCCCATTTCCCGACTTCTGGTGGGCCCGGTAGGCCCATTTTTCGCCCTCCCCAGGCTCCAGAGGCTTCCCTGGAGCCTGGGGAGGGCAAAAATGCCCTCACCCGTCCCCGCCGGAGGCCCTCTGGAAGCCGAAAACGCCCTCCCAGAGGCTCGTTGCGAGCCAAAAATCAGCTGGCCAGCGTGCACATGTGCGCTGGAGCTGACCTAGGCAACGGCTCGCGTGCCGGCAGATATCGCTCCGCGTGCCACCTGTGGCACCCGTGCCACAGGTTCGCCATCACTGAACTATTGCAACATTCCCCTAATCCCATGATCAACATTTGGACACTTGGCAACTGGCATGTATTTACAATGGTTGCAGTATCCTGGGGTCATGTGATTCTCACTCGTGACCTTCCCTGCTGGTTTCTGACAATCAGTGTCAAGGAGGAAATCCAATTAATGACTGCATGATTCACTTAACAATTGCAATGATTAGCTTAACATTTATGTCAAGGACTATCTGTATACAACCCAGAGTCCCACTGAATAGGTTGACCTTATAAAGCCAATTAATAACAACAGTTTTGTGCATGCAGACATCTCACTGAGGTTACTGTCTGTCTGCTTGGCCTAGATTGTGATTGGAGTTACACTAAAAGTAGGCCTCATTGATCTAATTCTAAACTTGTGGTCAGTGAAACAGTCAAGAGTAGTCCAGAAATTATTCCAAAATGAAGATCAAATATCAGTTAAGGGTTCCAAACATGACCACAAAATAAAGTACTGTAGTTTACGTAAGAGAAAACTACAAGATATTCAAGGTGTAAAGAGGAAAAACATTCTCCTATTGAATATGTGATAGCTACTTTAAAAAACTTTTTAAAAATATTAGAGCTATTTTCATTTTATACATACAAGATCTGTTAAATTTCAAAGCTAGACTCTGTATATAGTTGAAGAAAACCATCCATTTCAAATATTTAATTTAATTAATTTAATTTAATTAAAAGTTCTTATAGGCCGCCCAATCCTGTAGGACTCAGGGCGGCGTACAGCATGAATAAGAACAGTACAGTAAATAAAAACAGTTTAAAATCATAACATACATTTTTTTAAAAAAGCAACAAAAATCCATTCATCCAGGGGGAATCCGATCTTCTTCACCCTGCCTGCCAGAAGAGCCATGTCTTTACAGCTTTGCGGAAGGCCAGAAGAGTGGGGATGGTCCGGATCTCTGGTGGGAGTTGGTTCCAGAGAGATGGGGCTCCCACAGAGAATGCTCTCCCCCGTGGTCCCGCCAACCGGCATTGTTTGGCTGATGGGACCTGGAGGAGACCAACTCTGTGGGACCTAACTGGTCGAAGGGAGGTGTGTGGTAGGATGCGGTCCCAGAGGTAACCCGGTCCTGAGCCATGTAGGACTTTAAATGTGGGTTAGACAGCAACACCACCAGATGGATTCAAAACTGGCTGACCAACCGCACTCAACGAGTAGTGCTCAATGGAACTGCATCTACATGGAGGGAAGTATGCAGTGGAGTACCCCAAGGCTCTGTTTTAGGCCCAGTACTCTTCAACATCTTCATCAATGACTTGGATAGATGGGGAACTCATCAAATTTGCAGATGACACCAAACTGGCAGGAATAGCCAATTCTCCAGAAGATAGGTTCAAGATTCAGAAGGATCTTGACAGACTTGAACATTGGGCGCTATCAAACAAAATGAAATTCAATGGTGAAAAAAGTAAGGTTCTACATTTAGGCAAGAAAAACAAAATGCACAGGTATAGTATATGTGGTACCTTGCTCAACAGTGGTAACTGTGAGAGGGATCTTGGAGTCCTAGTGGACAACCGTTTAAATATGAGCCAGCAGTGTGCAGCAGCTGCCAAAAAAGCCAACACAGTTCTAGGCTGCATTAACAGAGGGATAGAATCAAGATCACGTGAAGTAATAATACCACTTTACAATGCCTTGGTAAGGCCACACTTGGAATACTGCATTCAGTTTTGGTCGCCACGATGTAGAAAGGATGTTGAGACTCTGGAAAGAGTGCAGAGAAGAGCAACAAAGATGATTAGGGGACTGGAGACTAAAACATATGAAGAACAGTTGCAGCAACTGGGTATGTCTAGCTCAGTGGTTCCCAACCTTTCTAATGCCGCGACCCCTTAATATAGTTCCTCATGTTGTGGTGACCCCCAACCATAAAATTATTTTCGTTGCTACTTCATAACTGTAATTTTGCTACTGTTATGAATCGTAATGTAAATATCTAATATGCAGGATGTATTTTCATTGTTACAAATTGAACATAATTAAAGCATAGCGATTAATCACAAAAACAATATGTAATTATGCCAGATCAGAAATTCTCGGGCCAGTCTTTGCAAGAGCACAAGGAATATCATCTTCCACAACAAGTCTACTTCTGTATTTAGACTTGATAACCAACAAGTGTACAGCAATATTTCTCAATCTCAGCAACTTTTAAGGTGCCTGGACTTCAACTCCCAGAATTCAAAGCAAAGCTGGCCCCTTAGCTGATGCCGTCAAAGCTCAGCCGCCAGGCGTCACAAACGCCTCTCACCGAATGGCACCTCTCCCGACCAATTGGAGGGCTCAGGCGAGTTGAGTCGATATGGCCAGGCTTGTGGCAGTGGGGGGGGGAGCTGAGGATGCCGGGGCGACCCCTGAGAAATGGTCGTTCGACCCCCAAAGGGGTCCCGACCCCCAGGTTGGGAACCACTGGTCTAGCTTAATGAAAAGAAGGACTAGGGGAGATATGATAGCAGTGTTCCAATATCTCAGGGGTTGCCACAAAGAAGAGGGAGTCAAACTATTCTTCAAAGCACCTGAGGGTAGAACAAGAAGCAATGGGTGGAAACTAAACAAGGAGAGAAGCAACTTAGAACTAAGGAGAAATTTCCTGACAGTTAGAACAATTAATCAGTGGAACAGCTTGCCTCCAGAAGTTGTGAATGCTCCAACACTGGACATTTTTAAGAAGATGTTGGATAACCATTTGTCTGAAGTAGTATAGGGTTTCCTGCCTAAGCAGGGGGTTGGACTAGAAGACCTCCAAGGTCCCTTCCAACCCTGTTGTTGTTGTTGTTGTTGTTGTTGTTGTTGTTGTTGTTATTATTATTATTATTATTATTATTATTATTATTATTATTATTATTATTATTATTATTATTATTATTATTATTATTATTATTATTATTAGTCAAAACCAACACCTTAAATTGCGTCCGGAGACTAATGGGCAACCAATGCAGCTGGCGGAGAATAGGTGTTACGTGAGTGTATCTCGGAACACCCACCACAGTTCGCGCAGCTGCATTTTGCACCAATTGTAGTCTCCGACTGCTCTTTAAGGGTAGCCCCATGTAGAGCGCGTTACAGTAGTCCAGCCGTGAGGTGACAAGGGCATGAGTGACTGTGAGTAAAGCCTCCCTCCAAGTAGGGTCGCAATTGGTGCACGAGATATCTGTTTTAATTCAAGGGCAGTCTTAACCTATAATAATTGATGACGTTTAGTCCCTGATAAACTTATAGATTTTTTCTTAATCTATAAATTTTTCTGATTTTAACTTGCGTATATTTTTTTAAATATTCATACTGTGCTATATAGTAAATACATTTACGGTAATCATTCAAAAGTGTAGTATTTTTGTCATTACCATTTATGTTAAACAAAGAATGCTTCTCGCTTCAAACTGATTCCTGAAATGAAAATACTGAAGACGCATACATGGACTATGGGGCGTGAATTCTGTCTTTTAATAGAAAAACTGACAAGTCCAAAGAGAATAAAATATTGATAAGCTAGTTAGAAGAAGGATCTTTTCGGCAGGGCAAAAACATTCCCGCTCACTTATCTCAACACTGGGCATTAATGTTTGCCTATTCTAGCTCGCAATAAATTAATTATCCCAAAGGTGCTTTTTCAAACTTGACATTCTGGTTTTAATTTGAAGACGTTTCGCTTTGGGACAACCGTGACCTGGATGACTGAATAAATTAATTAGTTTTTCAACATAAGAATGACATAGGGTACTTTTCCTGTTCTTTAGATATAAAACACAGACAGTCCTTGACTTATGACCAATCGCTTAGCGACCATTTGAAGTTATGATGGATTCTGAAAAAGGTACTTATGACTCAGATTCCAAGTTCCAGTGACCACCCCAACCCCCCTTCAGTCATGTGACTGCATTTTGTGAGTTTGGCAACCAGCCTGCATTTACCTCCCTTTGCAATGTCCAGTGGTCCAGTGATTGCAATTTACAATGTTTTCATCAGAAATTGGCATTTACTTCATGTTCATGGAGAAAAATGGGTTTGCTTAATGACGACTGCATTCACTTAACAACCAACACAAAAAAGCTCGTAAAATTTGGCACGTGACAATCTGCTTAAAAACAATCACAATTTCCAGTTGTAATTGTGGGTTCAATTACTGTCCTAAGTTGAAGTTTACCTGTAAGCTTTTAGATATGATATAGAGTTTCCTGCCTGAGCAGGGGGGTGGGGTTGGACTAGAAGACCTCCGCGGTCCCTTCTAACTCTGTTTTTCTGTCCTCTGATCTGAATACAAAAATACTGAATGCATTGCCAGCTTTCAAGTGTCGACTTGTGGAATTTTGAGAATTGCTCTTCAGCATATTTGGAGGATACCGATCTATGGAAGATTGGTTTCCACAAAGTCAACCCATTCAGTGGTACATGCCAGTCATCAGAATGTAGGAAATTTTCTCAGTTTAATTACTGAATCCCTCAAAAAGCTGTTTAACATGTGGACATCAAATTGATCTTGGCCACATTAGTTGCCAGAGTAACTAATGCCATTCCTTCTTTCACAATGGGAACACTGATGTTTTAAGAGCTAACAAATGCTTAACGTGTCACTCCATAATGATTTACACAGCACTTAACTGGTCGTCCTTGAGCAAATGTGCATTTATTTTTATAGTTTCTTTAGCATTTAAACTCTGTGGCTCAGCCAACGGGTTGTTGGAAACTGTCAAGCTCTCTGAATTTTGAATCTAGAGCTGCTTTAATAGTTTTGTTTACACTTATGGCTTCTCTAAAACATTTATGGCTACTTTTGCATTAAAATATCCAGCATGGTTCATAAAAAGAAACTATTCATGTCTCATCGTTATGTATACTCCTTACCGGCTCCTTATTTTAGTGAAGATAACAAAAAAAGAGAGTTGGGAGGGATCTTGAAAGTTCTTCTATGTAATATAACCCCCTGCTCAGATAGGAAACTCTATACCATTTTGGAGAAATTGTTGTCCAATCTCTTCTTGAAAACCTCCAGTGCTGGAGCACCCACAACTTTTGGAGGCAAGTCGTTCCACTGATTAAATGTTCTAACACTCAGGAAATTTCTCCTTAGTTCTCGGTTGCTTCTCTTCTTGATTAGTTTCCATCCATTGCTGCTGTCTTCAGGACCTATGGGGAATAGATGGACCCCCCTCTTCTTTGTGGCAATAGCAATAGCAATAGTACTTAGACTTATATACCGCTTCATAGTGCTTTACAGCCCTCTCTAAGCGGTTTACAGAGTTCAGCATATTGCCCCCAACAATCTGGGTCCTCATTTTACCCACCTCGGAAGGATGGAAGGCTGAGTCAACCTTGAGCCAGTGAGATTTGAACAGCTGAACTGCTGAACTAGTAGGTTGCAGTGCTGCTTTTAACCACTGCGCCCCTTAGATTTTGGAACACTGCTATCATGTAACGACTATGCCTTCTTTTCATTAAACTAGATATACCCAGTTCTTTATATGTTTTAGCCTCCAGTCCCCTAATCATCTTTGTTGCTCTTCTCTGCACTCTTTCTAGAGTTTCAACATCTTTTGTATATTGTGGCGACTAAAACTGGACACAGTATTCCAAGTGTGGTCTTACCAAGGCATTATAAAGTGGCAGCAACACTGATCTTGAAATAGAATCTATAGATTCTATTTTTATATATAGATATTTTCTCAAAAGGTCAAGAGTGTGATTGTGGTAGCTTTCCCACTGCAAACACTGCTGGCCAGGGCTCAGTTTAAGTTATTGATGTTTTTCTTTAGAACACTCCTGTCACACATACACTCCAAATGTTTTTTTGCTGTTATTTGTCTCCGCAATCCTGTGCTTTTATTTATATTTATTTCAGAGCAGTCTACTCATTTGAAAAGACCCTGATGTTAGGAAAGATTGAAGACAAAAAGAGAAGGAGATGGCAGAGGATGGGATGGTTAAGATAGTGTCATTGACGCAGTGAACATGAATTTGGGCAAACTTTGGGAGACTGTGGAGGACCGGCTGGCCGGGTGTGCAGTGGTCCATGGGGTCACAAAGAGTCGAACATGACTTAGCAACTTAACAACAAAAGTGAAATCTTCTGTTTCTTGCTTCAGGTCTGCGACTTCCGGAGTCTAGGTTTTATGGATCTAGCATTACAATTACGAATTCAATTTCTTCCTTTCCTTCATTTTTGTGAGTGTTTCATGATTTAAAAAGAAATTAAATTTTTTTTCAGTTGACATGTTAGTGTAGGGCAGTGATGGCTAACCTTTTCCGGACCGAGTGCCCAAAGCGCAAGCATGTGCCCGTGAATGCACGCATGCTCGAACCTCCAAAATGCAATGTGTGTGCGGCCCCTGTGCATGTGCCCTGCTCCCCGTGCATGCACCCCCTCATGCATGCCCCCAAACCCTCTGCGCATGCGCAGCAGAGACCGACCACCAGCTGGCTGGCGGGAAGCGCGTGCACATGCGCAGTGGAGCTGAACTAGGGTGACGGCTTGCATGCCCACAGAAAGGGTGCTGTGCCACTTGGTGCCAAAGGATCGCTATTGTGGGTGTAGGGTCTGGTTACCCTCCCTCCCTTTGCTAATGAGGATATAGACAAATGGTTGTATCACAAGGCATTGTTTGAAATACATCTTATTAAGTTTCTTCCCCCCCCCCCCCGCCAAGTTTTAAATTTTGTTTGCTGGTTTGTGAACTTATTTTCTTAGGTTGGAATTTGTAATTACTATGGTCTTCCGATTTGTGTTATTCCTTGTTGGTATTCTTATATTAAAATACAACTAAGAAAATATGATAAATAAGTAGGAATTATGTGGACAGATATTTCACACTTCTTTTTTTTAGCTTTTTCTATGGCATTCAAGGTCCTTGCCAGATTTTGCCAGATTTTGCAGAGTCAGGATACAGAATCAACATGCATCAGACCGTAATCAGATGTGAGTCAAAGCTAGGATATCTTATGAATAGAGCAGATGAAATTAGAAGCTGATGGGGTATATCAAGGAGACAACCAAGATGAAGGAAAAATACTGTGCTCGGGTAGTAGAGCAAACAAAATTTCAGCAGATGTTCTGATTCAGTCGTGTCTCATGTAAAGCTAGTCTTTAACCATTTGAAGTTCCAACAAACCGTGAAAAAAGGACTGATGACCTGAGTTTCGACAGTTGACAAATTCTCCCCCATGATCAAGTGACAGCATTTTGGGCACTAAGCAATTGCATTTATGGCCATCTGCAGCAGGGATGGGTTCCTACCGGTGCGGACCAGTACGTAGCGGCTCGCTGACAGGTGATGTAATCCTGTCTGTGCCAGTACGTGGGCGCCGCCATCTTTTTTGGGGGAATTTTTGGTGATTTTTTCGGGTTTGGATGGCTTCTCCTCGTCCTCTGCTTTGGAAAAAAGCCCTCCCGCCTGCCCCCAGGTTAATACCGACCTTTATTTCTTCGTCCGAAGCACAGCTGAGCAGCTCCTCAGCTGTGTTTCGGGCTGAAACATACTTCTGAGCATGCGCGGAAGTAAAATCGCGGAAGGGGACATGCGTGCGCACTGGTAGCAAAGGTAACAGGAACCCACCCCTGATCTGCAGTGTCACATGATCTCAATTTATAACATTTTTGCTGAAAACCAGCAATTACTTCTGCTTTCCGGGGGGGGGGGGGAAATGTCCCATAGTGAACAATAAGTTTATTTAACAACTGTGAGGGTTGTTTAATTACTGCCACATTTGCTTTATGACTGTCACATTCACTTAACAACCACAGCAAAAAATGTTTGCAAAACTGGAACATGTGGTGACCCATTCCACATCCATCACAACTTTTGACCGAAATTGCAAGCCCAATTAGGGTCATAAGTTGAGGACTACCTGTAGAGAAACAGTATAGAAACCCTCTTGAGCCATGGTGGTGCACATGGTTAAAAGACAGTACTGTAGGGCTAACTCCCTGTTCACTCCAGGAGTTTGATCCTGACTGACTCAAAGCTGACTCATCCTTCTATCTATCCGAGGTCAGTAAAATGAGGACCCAGATTTGGGGGTGGGGCAAGATGCTGACTCTGTAAACCACTTAGAGAGGGCTATAAAGCACTGTGAAGCAGTATGTAATGTAAGTGATATTGCTATTATATTATTCTTTCATTGACTGTGAGAACTCTCACACTGCTCCTCTTTATAAGAGTGCTTGGACCGATTCAAAACAGCTTTTACTTTGCATTTGTGGTTCAGCCTGGGAAGAAACACCATCCAATTCATTATTCTGGTCTATGACCATCATACTGTAAAGATTTATTTGATTCCACCTAATCCACAATAATGGGAAAGGTAAAGCCAAGGGGATTTGGTAGTTCCTAAAATATGAATCCGTTATCATCATGAAATTGCAAGATGACACTTAGTTATAAAAGGTTTTGTCCAGGGGTGGGCTTCAAAATTTTTAGCAAGGGGTTCTCTGCCCGGTTGATGGCGGGTGTGGCCATGGTGGGCGTGGCCTAGTCCACCTCCTGCATTTTTGCCCTCCCCGGGCTCCGGAGGCTTTACTCAAGCCTCCAGGAGGGCGAAAACGGCCTCCCCAGGCTCCGGAGGCCCTAGGCCCATTTTCGGCCTTTCTGAACTTCTGGTAGGCCCATTTTTCACCCTCCCCGAGCCTCTGCATGCGTCCTGCACTTACTTGCATTCAAAATGGGCTGTGTGGGGACTCCTGGGAGGGGCGGAGTGGGATGGGTGGGCGGGGCCAGCCAGGAATGGGATTTGAGGGTTCTCCGAACTGCACAGAATCTTAGCTAGAGGTTCTCCCGAACCCCTGCGAACCCCCAGCAGACCACCCCTGGTTTTGTCTTGTGATTCATCTGTGCTCAGTTAGTGAATGAAACAGAAGTTGGAAGATCCTGTTTGTATCTATCAGTAGAAGAGAATATTTTTGGCTCAGGGTTGAATTGTGGGGCCTTTGGTGCTCTCTGAGCTTGCTTGTTTTCCTGCAGACATTTTATTGCCCAACTAGGTAACATCACCAGTACTAGGCTGTGCTAGGTAGAGAGCACCAAGGACCCCACGGTCTGTACCCTCAACTGAATCAGGGAGCTTTATAGCAATTTAGGTTGAAGAATAAGCATGGTATGCATAGGTTCACATGTTAGATGGACAGCCAAGCCCGTTCTTCAAGTGTGAAGCTGAAAGCAAGGAACCCCAATACTGAATTTGGAATGTTGACTCCATCTTTTAGGCAGCCTTACAAAGTCCTACAGTGAGCACTGGCAATCAAAATATGAGTTTTCTGCAGTCGCCCATCATTCCGCTTTCTAAGACACCTGTATGGGCTCAGTGGGGCCCAAAGTACCTGTTAGAATTCACGGAATGCTTGAAGTTGATGCTTTGCTTTCTAGCATGACAACTTCCAGGGCATCCTTTGGGACCCAATTGATAGAGAGCACCTTACCTGTGGGCCATATTTGTGCATTTAAGTTCACCTGCTTTACATTCTAATGATTATTTTAAATATTATGGGCTGCTCAGATTGTTCCAGGTGTGATCTTCAATGGCATTATAGTGATGTTGAAGTTGCATTTTATCATTTTGTACACTGCCTACTTATAGTAACAAGGAAAATAAAACAGTGACTCCTAGAATAGTAGTTCAATATCAGTGCTTTGTTCTTTATTAGTGTTGTACTTTAGATGTTCTCCCCTTGGGAATGTGAATAGAAAAATCCATTTTTGTTTCTGACAATGTTTCTTCTTATTGACTTCCCCTCTTGGTCCTATTTAACCATTAGAGATTTTCTCTCAGACAGCAAATCATCTAGATACAAATTTAAGGAGCAGGGCGTGAGAAATGAGAAATTATTTTGGTCATCCAAGTCCTCAATGCCTACTTCTATCTGGATGTTCCTTGCTGGGGAAACAGACATTCAAAGACAATAACATGTGGGTCAAATAATCCTTTTTTTCCTTTTCTGCAATCTTCTTTTTCATTTTCCTTGCTTACTGATGGCTCATTTTGTTTCTTTCCCTCCCTCCTTCATTTTTTCCAAACATTTGTTGGGATAAGGAGGACTGATAGTCTTGCTAGAAGTCTGAACTTGCTGAGGTTTCTTAAATTTAGGCTCCAAGAGCCTAAATACTCCAAGAGCTGTTTGGTGGATTGTTCATCTGTGCAGCCCTGAAAATTCATTCATTCATCCATCTATCTATCCATCCACCCACCCACCCACTCATCCATCAGTCCATCCGCTCATCCATCCATCTATCCATCCATCCACCCACCCATCTGTACATCCATTCATTCAGCCACTCATCCATCTTTTCATCCATCCATCTATTCAGCCACCTAACCACTCATCTATCCACTTACCCATCCATCCATCTATCCACCCACCCACCCATCTAACCACCCATCTATACACCTACCCATCCATTCATCCATCAGTCCATCTGCTCATCCATCCATCTATCCATCCACCCACCCATCTGTACATCCATTCATTCAGCCACTCATCCATCTTTTCATCCATCCATCTATTCACCCACCTAATCACTCATCTATCCACTTACCCATCCATCTATCCACCCACCCACCTAACCACCCATCTATACACCTACCCATCCATTCATCCATCAGTCCATCCACTCATCCATCCATCTATCCATCCACCCACCCACCCACCCACCCATCTGTACATTCATTCATTCAGCCACTCATCCATCTTTTCATCCATCCATCTATTCACCCACCTAACCACTCATCTATCCATCTATCCACCCATCTATAAACCTACCCATCCATTCATCCAATCCACCCACCCACCCACCTATCCATCCATTCATCCAACCATCCACTCATCTATCCATCCATTCACACACCCAAGCATCCATCCATCTACCCAACCATTCATTCATGAAGCATCCATCCATCCACCTATCACCACCCACCAACCCATCTGTACATCTATTCATTGAGCTGCCCATCCATCCATCCATCCATCCATCCATCCATCCATCCATCCATCCATCCATCCACCCACCTACCCATCCAGCTATCCACCTATCCATCCATGCATTTATCCATCTACCCATCCATCCATCCATCCATCCACGTATCCATCCACTCTCCCACCCACCCACCTATCCATCCATTCATCCAACCATCCACTTCACCCATTCATCCACTCATCCACCCTCCTATCCATCCATTCATCCAACCATTTATCAATCCACCCACCCATCCATCCACGCATTCATCCATCCATCCATCCACCCACCTATCCATCCACCCACCCATCCACCCACCCACCCACCCACCCACCCACCCATCCATCCATCCATCCATCCATCCATCCTTCCAAATGTATACACTGCCTGTTTCCCAACGACTGGATCTGATTGAACATCGCTTTCTTCTGTAACCATTGATACGACAATTGCTTCTTTGTGGTAGGCATTTGGGCATACAGTGTCTTTGTGTTTTTATAAAAGTGCATTGACCCACCTATTCAGTTAAGATGGTTGCAGATGTGTATTTCAGCAAGAGAAGCAAAGCTGATTTACCTTGAAAACACAGCTCCAGTTTTCTTTCTTCTCTAAAATCTTTGTCTGGCTAGTGCATATTTATCAGCAGGCTTTTCTTACTGTTGCTCAAATATGCCATTATCCTACAATAGCTGGTAGTTCAAGCTACATCATTGAGAATCATAAAATATTATTTTTCTTCATAGAATTCTGTTCAGGGAAAATATTTGTATGCAACCTGCATTCATCTTTTTGACCATTTCCTGCCGGGAGTACGGCTTATGATTATGCTCTATTTTTTTTGCAGATTCAAAAACCTCTTTGTCAGAGGAAAAGTTCATGGACAAAATAGCATGCAAGAATTCTCACAATGTATATTCAATTTACTTGAAAATACTTGTTTGCTGAAAGTGCATTATTAGGGGCATAGATTGAATGGATTAGATTACTGCGGTGGGAGTCTTCATTTGAAAAGATAGGTTGAAAAGAGCATCTTGGTTTTATAATAGTTAAGAATTACAGGAGCACCCTCCAGTGGTAATGCTGATTTGTATCTACACATTTTAGTTGCAGAATGAAATTGTTCTGGTTTTGGCATCTGTGCTTGATTTAAAAAAAAAATTTCAGGGAAAGGGAGGGAATGGAAGGGCTGTAGTTTAGTGATACTGCACAAATCCTTTCCTCCCTCCCTCCCCTTGTTAAACCCTGCTTATTTCTACATGAAAAATATGAGGTAAGAGGAGAGACATCTACTTTAGATTCAAAATAGTAGCCACCTTCCCAGGACACTTTGATGACAAAATGGGGCTTCCCTCCACGTAGAAGAGAATTTCTACAAGTGTTTCAAACTGGCAACAGAGGAACATCTTGAACTACCCTTGAAAAAACTATCTAGGACAGTGATGGCGAACCTATGGCACGCGTGCCACAGGTGGCACGCGGAGCCATATCTGCCGGCACGCGAGCCATTGCCCTAGCTCAACTCCAGCATGCATGTGCGTGCTGGCCAGCTGATTTTTTGGCTTGTGTGGAGGCTCTGTGAGGGCATTTTAGGTTTCCAGAGGGCCTCCAGGGGGGTGTTTTCGCCCTCCCCAGGCTCCAGGGAAGCCTCTGAAGCCTGGGGAGGGTGAAAAACGGGCCTACCAGGCCCACCGGAAGTCGGGAAATGGGCCATTTCCAGCCTCCAGAGGGCCTCTGCGGGGGCGGGAAAGGCCGTTTTTGCCCTCCCCAGGCATTGAATTATGGGTGTGGGCACTCACACGTGCGTGACAGCGCGCGCGTGCGCATTTTTGCCACCCGAGGGAAAAAAGGTTCACCATTACTGATCTAGGACATTTAGGAAATATAGGATGGATTGGATGATCTGCAGTCTCTGCTATAAAAGATTGAGGGACAGGTATTGACATTTTTTCCTAAAAGTTATTCTTTAGGTCTTTCTAACTAACTAACCAACTAAACCTTTCTTTCTTTCTTTCTTTCTTTCTTTCTTTCTTTCTTTCTTTCTTTCTTTCTTTCTTTCTTTCTTTCTTTCTTTCTTTCTTTCTTTCTTTCTTTCTTCCTTCCTTCTTTCCTTCTTTCCTTCTTTCCTTCTTTCCTTCCTTCCTTCCTTTTCCCTTCCTTCTTTCTTTCTTTCTTTCTCTTTCTTTCTTTCTCTCTTTCCTTCCTTCCTCCCCCCCACCTCCCCCCGCCTCCTTCCCTTCTCCATACTACCCATCTAGTAAATTCATGAAACTTATTTGGGTTCCCAAATGTTGGAATCCATAATATTTTATTAGACTGGAAAATCACGGCTTTTTGTCATCCTTCTTAGCAGGCAACGTGCTGGTTTGGGTACTGTGGCTAGAGTGACACTTTATACCCATTATTTGGCCTTTTATAGGGTCAGTAGGAATCTGAAGGGCTGTAAATAGCAATAGCACTTAGACTTCCATTGCTACAAGGCACTCAGAATCCTTTTAAGAACGCCTTAACATCCTTAGCATCCTTAACATCTCCTCGGTGGGGAACATTCAGTTGTGCAAAAGGACTTGAAGGCCTCACAGATGGTTGAAACAGTGGTCTCCAGCTGTTTCCCTCCAGTCTGCAGGAAAGTCCAGCAGTTTGTGGTGTGATTATTGATTAGACTTTTGTGCTCAGATCTCTTTAGACCCTAGGAACACCCAGTTCTCTCAACATTAAGGTTGGGAAAATGTCAGAGTTTTGTTGTTCAAAAGGCCAAGATTGAGAAATTCCTGTGTCAAAGTGATCAGAGGTGGGTTCCTCCCGGTTCGGACCGGTTCACCCAAACCGGTAGCAACCTGCTAGTGACATCACGATGATGTCACGGAACCGGTTCGGTCGGTGCTGGTCTGTGGACGCCGCCATCTCTTTTTTGATTTTTTGGGGAAATTTTTTTAAACATTTTTTGGGGATTTTTTTTTGAACATTTTTTTGAATTTTTTTTCCTTCTGAGCATGCACAGAAGCTGAGTTTCCGGCACTGTGCATGCGTCGCCATCTTATTTTCGGCTTCCCCCCCCCCTGATTTTTCGGCAAAGCGTGCGCGCACCCATGCAGCGTGGCCACGTGGCGCGGGAGGAAGCGAACCAGCAGCGAGGTAAGTTAGAACCCACCCCTGCTCCTGATCAGCATAAAAACAGTAGCACTGCTTTTATCCTATATCAGTGATGGCGAACCTTTTTTGGCTCGTGTGTCAAAAGTTTCCGAACTTCCGGTTGGCCCAGGGAGAGCGAAAACGGCCGAAAAGAAGGCTGAAAATCCAGTGTGCGCATGCCAGCGCTCATGCGCGCTAGAGCTGACATAGGGCAACACCTCACATGCCCTCAAATATGGCTCCACATGCCACCTGTGGCACACATGCCATAGGTTCGCCATCACTGTCCTATATCTTCAAAAATGTCTTTTTTAAATCAATGTCCATGTATGATTAATGTGAACATCATCACATAGCCGTTGTAATCAAACTAGTATTCTTTGCCTATTAATTCTTTCAGTTGCTGTAATTATATTCATTTTTTGACTGATCCAGAGGCAGATAATTCATTTCTGCTGTTCCTTTTGATTTCAGTGGGAAATCCAGGTCATCTTTTGGCCTCCGCAGCTTTGATTTTCCCACTGAAACTGCAGAGTAAGTTTTTGGCATTCTTTTTTTGACTTTCAAAATCCCCCTGCAAGGCAAATGCTCAGATTTTGAGTATAATGGGTGAAATGATCCTAAGAATATGGTACTGACACTTGAAGCCCAAAGTCAAATTTTATAGAAGTAGCTACTAAGAGTTCTTGCCTATAACTTTCAGAGGTATAAACTGCCAATGCAAGAGCAATAATTAAAAATCATTATTGACAAATCTGATGGATTGGTTTCGAATACAGGCAGTCCTCGACTTATAACCGTTCATTTAGTGACCATTCAAAGTTGCAAATGCATTGAAAAAAGAGACTTATGACCGTTTTTCACACTTATGACTGTTGCAGCAACCCCCTGGTCACGTGATCAAAATTCGGATGCTTGGAAACTGGTTAATATTTCTGATAGCTTTAGTATCCCGGAGTCACATGATCCCCTTTTGTCACCTGACAAGCAAAGTCAATGGAGAAGCCAGATTCACTTAACGACCATGTTACTAACTTAATAACTGCAGTGATTCACTTAACAACCGTAATAATAAAG
The DNA here is from genome assembly GCA_023053685.1 of Diadophis punctatus similis. NCBI lineage: Eukaryota > Metazoa > Chordata > Lepidosauria > Squamata > Dipsadidae > Diadophis > Diadophis punctatus. Next base: position 43,240,045 of record JALIGW010000007.1, on the reverse strand, counting down.
ATTGTAAAATGGGGCAAAATTCACTTAACAGAAATTTTGGGCTCAATTGTGGTCATAAATCAAGAACTAAAGTACCTGTATATCGAAGGAAACAGCATAATTTGCAAAGCATTCAGTGTCCCTTGTATCATTAGTATATTTGTAACTCCAGAGTTACTGTCTCTTAGAGCTTAGTTGTTTTCTAGCAGATATTTCATTTCCAAACTAGTTCTAGAAAGGAATGGTGTTTGCTCTATTTTTATATACATATGGCTTACTCTGTCAGTGTTGGTGGGCGTGTTCTTGGTTGTATTTATTTATTTATTTATTATGTATGTATGTATGTATGTATGTATGTATGTATGTATGTATGTATGAATTCTTCTATGCCGCCCTACTCCCTAAGGACTCAGGGCGGTGTACAGCATTTTAAAGAACACCAAACAATAAAATCATTAAAAACAATTTTAAAAAAGTTAAAAAGAAAGACATACAACGCCATGCATACATGGGAGGGACCTCAGATGTAAAATTGTCTCAGAATCACCCCGCCTGCAGGAAGAGCCATGTCTTAATGGCCTTTCGGAAGGCCAGCAGGGTGGGGATGATTCGGATCTCTGGGGGAAGTTGGTTCCAGAGAGCAGGGGCCCCTACAGAGAAGGCCCTCCCCCTAGGCCCCGCCAGTCGGCATTGTTTGGCTGACGGGACCTGGAGGAGACCCACTCTGTGGGACCTGACCGGTCGAAGGGAAGTATGAGGTAGAATGTGGTCCCGGAGGTAACCTGGTCCTAAGCCATGTAGGGCTTTAAAGATGATGATCAACTTGAATTGTACCCGGAGACCAATGGGCAGCCAATGCAGCTGGCGGAGTATGGGTGTTACGTGGGTGTATCTTGAGACACCCACCACAGCACATGCTGTGTTCCATGATTAAGCTGTTGTTTATTGTTTGTTTGATTGTCCAAGCAGTTCCTTGATTGGGATATTGTTTACTGCTTGTTTGTTGGTTTAGTATTGATCTTAGTATTAATTTTTGCTTATCTGACTTTCGATTGCAGGCAAGGGAGTGTTCTGATCTTTCAGGTTTCTGATTGTCTCTTTTGAATGTATGTAGATATTGTTTGTCCCTATGTGCCCGTGGATGGCTGATTCGTCTGAGTGGCAGGCTTCTAGTGAATTTGGACTTAGCTGGGTCTAGGATGCTCACAGTTCTGCAGCTGATACTATGGCTGTGTCTGTCCCAAAGGTACTTTTTCAAGAAGCAACTGGACTTTCTAGCTTTTTCTTTGTAGAAGTTTCACTTCTTATCCAAGAAGCGTCTTCAGCTCTGAAGGCTGTGTCTAATCCATGTGTTGTACAATTAAGGAGTTTTCGTGATTTAATTTAATTTAATTTAATTTAATTTAATTTAATTTAATTTAATAGATTTGTATGCCGCCCAACTCCCGGGGGACTCTGTCCTCTGACTGCTAGTTGGTGTTGCATGTTTTGAAAAAGCTAGGTGGTATTAAGGCGTTTTTAAAATATGTGATTCAGCCAATTTGGATGTTCTAAATCATGGGCGTCCAATCTTTTGGCTTCCCTCAGCTGCATTGATTGAACAGGAAATGTTTTGGGCTGCATATGTTTTGGTCGGCAAAAGCCCTACATGGCTCAGGGCCTGGTTACCTTAGGGGCCTTCTACCACATACCTCCCTACGACCGGTTAGGTCCCACAGAGCGGGTCTCCTCCAGGTCCCATCAACCAAGCAATGCCGGTTGGTGGGACCACGGGGGAGGGCTTTCTCTGTGGGAGCCCCCTCTCTCTGGAACCAACTTCCCCCGGAGATCCGGACTATCCCTACCCTGCTGGCCTTCTGTAAAGCCATTAAAACATGGCTCTTCCAGCAGGTGGGGTGAAGGAAAGATCAATCCCCCCCAAGTATGGATGATGGTTTGCTTTTAATTTTCGTACCTTTTTAATCTTTTTATTGTTTTGATAAGTTGTTCTTTTTTATGTTGTACGCCGCCCTGAGTCCCACGGGAGTAGGGCGGCATATAAGAACACTTAATAAATAAATAAATAAATAAATAAAATATAAAATATTTAATATAATAAACAGGGGTGGGCTTCAAAAATTTTAGCAAGGGGTTGTCTGCCCAGTTGCTGGGTGGGCGTGGCCATGGTTGGCGTGGCCTAGTTGGCCTCCTGCACCACAGCGGTGGGGGGGCCTTTTTGCCCTCCCTGGGCTCAGGAGGCTTTCCTTGAGCCTCCGGGAGTGTGAAAATGGCCTCCTCATGGTCCGGAGGTCCTCTGGAGACTGGAAACGAACCAGTTTCCTGCCTTCCCGAACTTCCGGTAGGCCCATTTTTCGCCTCCCTGGGCCTCTGCGCGCACCCTGCACTTACCTGCGTCCAAAACGGGCTGCCTGGGGACTCCTGGGAGGGGTGGGATAGGTGGGGCCAGCCAGGAGTGGAATTTGGGGGTTCTCTGAACTGCACAGAATCTTAGCTAGAGGTTTTCCCGTACCCCTGCGAACCCTCAGCAGTCCCCCTGATAATAAATGTATATAAATTGTAAAATAATATTAGAATTTTGAGATTTTGTGGGGCTGCTGTTGGATGGGTTGGACATACCTGGTTTAGTTGTTTAGATGGGCAAGGACCTCATAGCCAAATTACATCTATTCTAGCTTCATGCAGTCATCTCCAACACTAGAGGTTTTAAAGAAGAGATTGGACAATCATTTGTCTGAAATGGTATAGGGTTTCCTGCAGGGTGTTGGACTAGAAAACCTCCAAGGTCCCTTCTGACTCTGTTATTCTATAATCTATTCTTCTGTTTTGAAGATAAGGTCAGGAGTGGGTTCCTCCTGGTTCAGACCGGATCGCCCGAACCGGTAGCAATCCGCTTGTGACGTCACTGTCGGTGCCGTTCTGTGCACGCCGCCATCTTTTTCCCCTTCCGCGGCTTGAAAAAGGGCCCTCCCGCCCGCCTGCGGGTGAATGCTGACCTTTATTTCTTCGCCCGAAGCACAGCTGATGAGCTCCTCAGCTGTGTTTCGAGCTAATTCCTGCTTCTGAGCATGCGCGGAAGCGAAATAGCACGAGGGGACGCATGAAACATCGCGATGCGAACCGGTGGCGAAGGTAAGTGGAACCCATCCCTGGATAAGGTTGATAGCCATATCTGATGTCAGGCTTTCCCAGGCCTATATTCAAATTAGAAAGGTAGCAGTAAGAAAAGATTCTAGGACACTCATTCCATACCTCTGTGTGAGAATGAGAATAAATCTCATAGAGGCGATGTGGATCTTTTACTTGGAATTCAGGCAGTTAGAAATAAAGCCGAGATTAAAAGTCTAATAGAAAATATTTATTTCGGTACAAAAACAATAAAACCTGAATAATTACATCTTTGCTAAGAAAACACGACCGTTCAGGTCTAGAGCCAAGTCAAAAGTGATTAATGGTGGATCAGGAATGTGGACATGCGTACAAGATCATATCATGTGTTCTGCTTGTATTGGAATGTACCATAATATTAGATAGGGGTGCATCACCCTGCATAGACATACAACTGACAATATTCACACCGTGACACTCTGCCTATAGCAGGGGTCTCCAACCTTGGCAACTTTAAGCCTGGCGGACTTCAACTCCCAGCTTTGCTGGCTGTGGAATTCTGGGAGTTGAAGTCCGCCAGGCTTAAAGTTGCCAAGGTTGGAGACCACTGGCCTATAGTGCACTATTTCTTTTTCCAGATTGGTTCTGCTTGAAAGAAATCCTTGCAAAACTTAGCAGCCTTCCCTTCCTTGCCACGATTCTTGAAACTCTTCTGTGTTCTAATATTGACGAACAGATAAGAGGTTTGTAGCCAGACCACTTCCTGCTTTTGAAAGCAACAGCTGGCTGGGGAATTCTGGGAGTTGAAGTCCACATATTTTAAAAGTTATTGAGGTTGAGAAACACTATAAGATTTTATATGCCACTAGAAGGAAGTTTCTCTTATGCTCAAATATAAAGTGAAAGGAACTCAATCTGAATTTGGACTTTCACGTAGAAAATGTTTACATCACAAGCCTCTGACTTGCGGTCCTACTTGTGAACTTATGCTAATCCAGATCAGGTTTTATACGCTTACTGCAAAATTAAGCAGGAGATCTGCCAGCTGTTTCTTTAAGTCGACATATACTTGGCCTTAAATAATTCAAATTATTTTCCTGATTGGTGGAAATGCATATAAGAATGTACAGTAAAGGTCAGGAACAAATTGTGAGGTTATTATTTGGGAGGCACTGTCCAACTTTTGTGTATATGTGAATTATTGATCCTGCTCTTTTATATATCAAAATATAATTGTGTCTCACAAATTTAGCTGACATGTTTCTTCCTCAGAAAATGAATGTTCTGAAAATGGAAATCATTTTTAGATCCATCCTGTTTCTAGCTAGCTGAATACAATCTGTTCCTTCTGATATTAATTTTATGCAATAAACAAGTTGATATCTTACTGCCAAGTTCAGAATTAAATGGAAGCATAAATTGGCCAGTAAAAGGACACCAAATTCTTTATCCTCGGTTTCCAATCCTTGCAGTTAGTCACTGTCCAAAATAATCATGAAAATTCATGAGGGAACTCCACCAAGCATTATTTTCCTTCCTGCCATTCTGGCAAGTCTCGCACAAAAAAGATATCTTGCATTTCATTTACAGTTGGTTAGTTTAAACATATATGAATCTTCCACCTGTCACTTAAATGCAAGCAAGGCATTATATTACAAGGGAGGGAGAGGAGGAAGGAGGAAGGAAGGAAGGAAGGAAGGAAGGAAGGAAGGAAGGAAGATGGGAGGGAGTGAGGAAGGAAGGAAAATTATCTTTATTGAAAAAATATATAGGTCCTAGGAAGGAAGGGAGGAAGGAAGATGGGAGGGAGGGAGGGAGGGAGGGAGGGAGGAAGGAAGGAAGATATATATTTAGGTCCTAGGAAGGAACAAGGGAAGGAAGGAGATTACTGTTACTGAAAACATACATGGAGTCTTAGGAAGAAAGGAAGCAGGGAAGGAGAGAGGGAGAATATTGTTATTGAAAAAATATATGGGGTCCTAGGAAAGGAAGGAGGGAGGGAGGGAGGGAGGGAGGGAAGGAAGGAAGGAAGGAAGGAAGGAAGGAAGGAAGGAAGGAAGGAAGGAAGGAAGGAAGGAAGGAAAGCATTCCAAAGTGCAGCCATGACAAGCAAATGCCAGCTGAGAAAGCAAATGCTCCTATAATGCCATTCCGCTCTGCCAGCCTGGTTCAATGTGCCACCTATTGATCAATCCAATGTTCCTCAATCTCAACTTTAAGAGGTGTGAATTTCAATGCTCATAATTGAAATCACACATCCTAAACAGTGGTGGGCTGCAACTGGTTTAACAACCGGTCCTGTGATCGCATGCTTGCGCTCAGCGTTCAAAATACAGCAATTTGAAGTTCAGCTGCCTACCTTCCTAAGGCAGCCCCAGTAAGTAGAACAGCGGAGGCGCAGATATCAGCTGTGCCGTGCGAATCAGCTGAGCTAGAAAGAAGGAAATATAGGACAGGATATTATAGGCAGGGGCAGGTGAGCGGAACCAACTGATCGTCAGAACTACCGGTTCGCCCGAACCAATCAGAACTGGCAGCAGCCCACCACTGATCCTAAAGTAGCTAAGGCTGAGAAACACTGGACTAAGAAAGCAAAAGATGAGTCAGATTTTTCTTTTTCACTCTTTCAACATTAGTTTTGGAATGTGCTGCCTTCTTTAAAAATATTTCTCTCTCTACAATACCACTGACAAGGAATTCATGAAGCTTCATTATGAAGTCAGTGGTGCCCAAAAGTCCTTCTCCTTCTACCCTTAGCTCTGGCAGGACTGATGTTGAGTTATTAAAGTAAATTTTAGAGATATTAAAGTAAACTTTTCGTTCCAAATGGTTTTAGATTTCCCAAATTTATAGAATAGAAATAGAAATAGAATAGAAATAGAAATAGAAATAGAAATAGAAATAGAAATAGAAATAGAATAGAATTGGAATAGAATTAGAATTAGAATTAGAATTAGAATTAGAATAGAATTTGGAATGGAATGGAATAGAATAGAATTCTTTATTTGGCCAAGTGTGATTGGACACACAAGGAATTTGTCTTTGGTGCATATGCTCTCAGTGTACATAAAAGAAAAGATACGTTCGTCAAGAATCATAAGGTACAACACTTAATGATTGTCATAGGGTACAAATAAGCAATCAGGAAACAATCTATGTTGCGGGTTTTTATGGCTGCGATTGAAAGAATAGTATTCTTTGTTCATCCAGAAAACCTTTGGGCTTAAAGCCTTCAAGCATCTGACTTGCTGGTTCTCATCGTTATTAAGTAAACCACTCTGGGAAATGGGAAGATCTTCAAAATAAAATTCTGAAACAGAATGTGGATTTGCTATTCAAGTTAAAAAAGAAAAAAGAAACTATTGAAAAAGCTCTTTCAAATTGTGCCAGGCAATAAAAATTTCCCTTAAATCCTGACTAACAATCTAACACATCTAAATGACCTCAGATTCAAGATTACTTTTCTTCAAATATTAGGGATTATTCACTTTTTAAATATATTGACTTCCCTCTCAAGCATCCAGAACAGAGCGTTAATGGGCGGAACCAAACATTTCCACAGTCCAAGAGAAAATGGAGAGAACTCAAAACAGATCCAGATTTTGGAGTACAGGTAATAATAATACCTTGACTTAAGACCAGGACTGAGGATCAGAACTTCCATCATTAAGTGAGGCAATTGTTAAATGAGTCGCATCTAAGTTTACAACCTTTTTGCTTGGTCATTAAGTAACTCATGAGTTGTTAAGTAAATTATTTGGTTGTTACCGTAAATAAATCCACCATTGGTTGTGCTTGTTTGAAGCTGGGTGGGTAGGTTGCCAATGGTGATCATGTGACCTTAGGATGCTACAACCCTTGTAAATACATTTTGGTTTCCAAGGGCTGGGTGGTTAGGTTGCCAATGGGCTCAGATTTGATCACATGATCATGGGGCCCATGCAATGGTCGTAAGTGTGAGGACTAGTTGTAAGTCAGGTTGTATATCACTGTTTCGGTGCTGTTATAACTTTAAAGAGTCACTAAACAAATGTCATAAACTGAGGACTATCTGTGAAACCATGTCAGTTGATTTGTTTTAATATGGAAATGAATACTTCTGTCTGGGTAGAATAAGTTTTTAGATTTTTTAGATTTATTATTAGAGTTGGAAGGGACCTTGTAGGTCATCTAGTCCAACCCCCTGCTCAAACAGGAGTTCCTACACCATTTGAGACAGATGGCAGTCCAGTCTCCCCTTGAAGGTCGCAAGTGTTGGGGCTCTCACAACCTCCGCTGGCAAGTTGTTCCACTGGTTGATCGCTCTCACCGTCAGAAAGTTTCTCCTCACTTCCAGGTTGAATCTCTCCTTGGTCAGCTTCCATCCGTTATTCCTTGTTTGGCTTTCTGGTGCCATAGAGAACAGCCTGACCCCCTCCTCTCTGTGGCATCCCCTCAAGTATTGGAATACTGCTATCATGTCACCCCTGGTCCTTCTCTTTGCCAGACTGGCCAAGCTCAGTTCCTGCAACCGCTCTTTGTATGTTTTATTTCCCAGACCCTTTATCATCCTGGTTGTTCTCTTCTGCACTTTCTCTAGGGTTTCAATGTCTTTTTTGCAGTGTGGTGACCAAAATTGGATGCAGTACTCTAGGTGTGGTCTGACCAAGGCTTTATAGAGTGGTACTAGTACCTCTCTGGTCCTTGATTGTATCCCTCTATCTCTTAGTGATCCTAGAGCAGACCCTTTTTTATTATAAATTCTATATAAAACATCTTTAAATATTAAAGATAAAATTTTAAAGATAAATATTAAAGATATTAAAAATAGCAGTGTTCCAATACTTGACGGGACGCCACAGAGAGGAGTGGGTCAGGCTGTTCTCTATGGCACCAGAAAGCCAAACAAGGAATAATGGATGGAAGCTGACCAAGGAGAGATTCAACCTGGAAGTGAGGAGAAACTTTCTGACGGTGAGAGCGATCAACCAGTGGAACAGCTTGCCAGCGGAGGTTGTGAGAGCCCCAACACTTGCGACCTTCAAGGGGAGACTGGACTGCCATCTGTGTCAAATGGTGTAGGAACTCCTGCTTGAGCAGGGGGTTGGACTAGATGACCTACAAGGTCCCTTCCAACTCTAATAATACATCTAAAATTATTGTATGGACCTTCTACAACAGTGGTTCTCAACCTGGGGGTCGAACGACCCTTTCACAGGGCTCGGGAGACTTCGCCCGGACGCCGCCATTTGGGTTATTTTACGCTTTGAGCATGCGCAGAGGGTAAAAGAACCCAAATGGCAGCAGCGGCGGGGTGGGGCGCGGGGCGCAGCATTAGAAGGTTGAGAACCACTGCTGTAAAACAATGTTTCTCAACCTTGCCAACTTTAGGATATTGTAGACTTCAACTCCCAGAATTCACCAGCCCTTATTAGACTGCGAAATTCTTGAAATCCACACATATAAAAATTGCCTAATTTGACAGAGACTGCTCTAAAAAAACAAAGAAATAGGTCAGGTTACAAATATCCCCAAAAGAAATGCTTTTAAGTTGTTATTTATAATAATTGCACATTGAATCCTAAATGATAATTAAAGTATGAAAACAAATTGATTAAAACCACACTAGTAAAAAAAAAGAAAAGAAAAGAAATATAATCTAGTAATTAAAATCTACATCAGCAAAGAGATTGGCTTAAAAATAGAAAAACCTAAATAAAAAAATAAATGTGTACATTTGGGTCAAAAAGAAAGCAACTTATCTAAGATAAAGAATAACAACAAATACATAGCTAATCCACATTTCTTTTGGTTTTAAAACATGACAGTTTTAAATCTGTTTTTAATTTCGGAAATGCTACGAGTTTTGTTTCAAATATGATAAATACATTGGGTTGTTTTTAGCATCTTGTAATGTAAGTCTTTGTTGTTTCCTTCACAAGAGACAAACAAGCTATCCTTCTAAGTAATCTTATTTTGTATCTAATTTCCTTGCTGATTGTAACAGCCCAGAGAAACAGCATAAAGAAAACAAACGGAAAAAATTATAGCAAATAATAATTTACAAAATTGGAAGGTAATAGAAGGTAGGCTTATTTCTATTGGATGTAGTAGGCAAGAGCTATTCATACTATACTATTCCACAGATTATCTTATATTTCCCATTATGCTGTCCAGAAATAGACAATGCAATTGTAGAATATAATGTTAGTACATCCACTCATTAAAAAAATCAATCTCATAAAGAAATATGAGTATCCTATTGGAGAAAATCATCCAGTTTTAGTCATCACGATGTAAAAAAGATGTTGAGAGACTAGAAAGAGTGCAGAGAAGAGCAGCACAGATAATTGGGGACTGGAGGCTAAAACATATGAAAAATGGTTGCGGGAACTGGGTATTTATTTGTTTGTTTGTTTGTTTGTTTGTTTATTTATATTCATTCATTCATTCATTCATTCATTCATTCATTCATTCATTCATTCATTCATTCATTCATTCAGGGGTTCTTCTATGCCACCCTACTCCCTAAGGACTCAGGGCGGCGTACAGCATTTTAAAGAACACCAAACAATAAAATCATTAAAAACAATTTTAAAAAGTTAAAAGAAACATACAACACCGTGCATACATGGGGGAGACCTCAGATGTAAGGTTGTCTCAAAATCACCCTGCCTGCAGGAAGAGCCATGTCTTAATGGCTTTTCGGAAGGCCAGCAAGGTGGGGATGATTCAGATCTCTGGGGGAAGTTGGTTCCAGAGAACAGGGGTCCCTACAGAGAAGACCCTCCCCCTAGGCCCCACAGTTGGCATTGTTTGGCTGACAGGACCCGGAGGAGACCCACTCTGTGGGACCTCACCGGTCGAAGGGAAGTATGAGGTAGGATGCGGTCCCGGAGGTAACCTGGTTCTAAGCCATGTAGGGCTTTAAAGATGGTGATCAACACCTTGAATTGCACCCAGAGACCAATGGGCAACCAATGCAGCTGGCGGAGTATGGGTGTTACATGGGTGTATCTTGAGACACCCACCACAGCACGCGCAGCCGCATTTTGCACCAGTTGAAGTCTCGGGATACTAATAGCACTATAGCACTTTACTTATATACCGCTTCATAGTGCTTTACAGCCCTCTCTAAGCGGTTTACAGAGTTCAGCATATTGCCCCCAACAATCTGGGTCCTCATTTTACCCACCTCGGAAGGATGGAAGGCTGAGTCAACCTTGAGCCTAGTGAGATTTGAACAGCTGAATTGCTGAAGTAGCAATCAGCTGAAGGTCGCAATGCTGCTTTTAACCACTGCGCTATCTCAGCTCATGGGTACTCTTCAAGGGTAGCCCCATGTAGAGCGCATTACAGTAGTCCAATCTAGATGTAACAAGGGCATGAGTGACCGTGAGTAGAGCCTCCTTCTCCAAGTATTGTATGTCTCGTTTAATGAGAAGAAGTAGGGGTGACATGATAGCAGTGTTCCAATACGTGAGGCATTGTCACCAAGAAGAGGGAGTCAAGCTATTCTCCAAAGCACCTGAGGACAGGACAAGAAACAATGGGTGGAAACTAATCAAGGAGAGAAGCAGCCTTGAACTAAGGAGAAATTTCCTGACTGTGAAAACAATTAATCAGTGGAACAACTTGCCTCCAGAAGTTGTAAATGCTCCAACACTGGAAGTTTTAAAGAAGAGACTGGACAACCATTTGTCTGAAATGATATAGGGCAGTGATGGCAAACCTTTTTCTGGTTGCGTGCCAAAAGTGTGTGTGCGCGTCCACGATATTGCGCGTGCATGCCGGCACCCACAATGGAATGTGCGGCCCACCTGCGCATGTGTGAATGACTGTCCCCACGCATGCGTGTTTTCACACACATGCACCACCTGCACATGCCCTCCCAGCCCGTTTTGGACCTGGAAAGCCTCCTGCACAAAACTTTGCCAGCGCGAACGGTCTGCCGCCGCTGCTCCTCATCCTCCTGCCAGCCTTGCACTCCGGGCAGCGTCCAGCATGGCCGTTCGCGCTGGCAAATGTTGGTGCCTTAGACTTCTTCTAAGGGAGCATTCCCGGCCAGCGCGCCTCTTACCACTTACCGCAGCCGTTGGGGAAGCAGCAGTGTGAGAACTGCCACCGCCAGGCGCGAAGGGCTGGGGGCGGCAGGAACAGCAGGCTGGGGTTTCCCTTCCTCCCCGCCAGAGGCTTTTTTCCTTTACAGAACAGCTCCAAGCAAGCGGTACACAAACTTCAACACCACCGCCTGCACCGCTTGCTTGGAGCTGGTCTGGAAAGGAAAAAAATGCAGCTGAATTAGGCGGGACTCACCCCACCCAGTTCCCTCCGAACGGGTCTCCCTAGGTAGCCTCCACGCTGAATTATGCGACCCGACATTGATTGCCTACCCAAAAGGAGCCCTCCGAGCTCTTCTAAGCACTAGTTTTCTGCAGCAAACGAGTTGGGAGTGCAAAAATTTCTTTCCCTCTACCTGCATGCTGTTTATTACCGGTTCTTCACCCCCCCCTCTGCACCCAGGTAGCGACCGGTGGCCCCGGGTAGTGGTGTCTTGTTGGTCTTGGGGGGGTGCAGAGCTGGTAACAGCATGCAGGTAGAGGGGAAGTGCTTTTCGCATCCCCAGCTCATTCGTGCAGGAAAGAGCGGGCGCTCGGAAGAGATTGGAGGGTGGGCTCCTTTTGGGTGGGTGAACACGGGTAGTTCAGCGGGAAGGCTACCTAGGGAGACCCGTTCAGAGGGACCTGGGTGGGGTGAGTCCTGCCTAATTCGGCTGTGTTTTTTTCCTTTCCAGACCAGCTGCCAACAAGCGGTGCAGGCGGCAGCGCAAGAGTTGCTGACATTTGTGCACAGCTTCCTTGGAGCTGCCCGCCCGCTGCTCCTTCCCCGGCTTGGCTCGAAGTGGCAGGCATGGCGGGGATCGGGTGGGGTGCCGCACCGTCTACGGTTGACTTTGCACCTCCACCATTTTTATTTTTGCTCCCCCACCAAAAAAAAAACCTGGACCCCAATGAACACCCGTTTCAGCCAAAATGGAGTTTGTCTGTCACTCCCTCGCAGATCGACTCCAGCTGTGTTGGCGTCCCAGCCTCTTACCTTTGGTGTGCCTTCATAGCTGCTCTGCCAGGCCCTTTCGGCTCTGGCGCCAGGAAACGGCTGACATCGCCTCGCTTTGTCCCTCTCACGGGGCAGCCCAGCTCGGCACACGCACACAGCTTTTGAAGGAGGCTTTCCTGAAGCCTGGGGAGGGCGAAAATGGCCTTGCCTCTCCGGAAGGCCGAAATCAGCTGGCGCACTGGAGCTGACAGGGCAACGCCTTGCATGCCCTCAGATATGGCTACGCGTGCCACCTGTGGCACGCGTGCCATAGGTTCGCCATCACGGATACAGGGTTTCCTGCCTGAGTAGGGAGATTGGACTAGAAGACTTCCAAGTTCCCTTCCAACTCTGTTATTGTGTTATTAACAGAAATACTGGTTTCTTTATGACACAAAAGAACCATGCCAGCTGCAATTCCTGTTGCCAAGTGCATCGTAAGAGGCGAGGGTGGCTTCTGTAGCCTGCCCCATGGAAGGTTCTCTGATACTCTCCTCACTTTTTTCAAAGCTGCAGATTGGCAGCCGATGGTGAGCAATAGCTGAGAGCTGCAGTGCTTGAATTGCATTTGGCTCCTAGTTTTTCTGAAACATTCAGTGCTTGGCAGGATCTGAGAAAAGAAATGGGAGGTAAATGGATCATTGGCCTGAATTATGGTGGCAGATCCCAATACCTAATTAAATGATTAACATCCGTCCAGTTCCAGATGAGCTATCCATTTTCAGTACACTGGTGGACATTAAATAAGACATAAAATAGAAAGTACAGTATGTAAGATCTCAGGAACTTTGGGTGGAGAGGAATAAAGATGACTTCAGCATATTTTTGACACTCTTTTTAGTTCCCTGGGGTTCCAGTTGAAAGATGAATAATCAGGCTGATTTGTAAATCCATAAAAGTAAGAAAAAAATTACTGTATTTTTTAGAGTATAAGACCTTTTTTCTCCCTAATAGAGGCTGAAAATTTGGGTGCGTCTTATACTCCGAATGTAGCTTTTTCGAAGCTTTTCCCCCCCCAGCCTAATGAGGTGCTAACGATCTTACCAGCTTGCAGCATTTTTTTTATTCCTACTCCCTCGAAGTAGTTTTTTACCAGCCCTAAGTCTTTGCAGGCTTGTTTTCATTCCTACTCCCTTTGAAGAATATTTTTTTCAGCCCTAACTGGGGTATAAAATAATGTGCTGAAGCTGAACAGACTAAGGACGCTAGCCAGATGAATACCTGATAGGTAGATTTTTTTCCCTATTTTCCTCCCCCAAAACTAAGGTGCGTCTTATACTCTGGTGCGTCTTATACTCCGAAAAATACGGTAAGTTCTACTGGTTAGATTAGATGTTCCAATAAACCCCCAAGTAAGTAGACACTAAAATATCTACAGGATACAGAGCCAAACAACATTTTTTGGCAATGAGGATCAAACATATGGTCCTTTACAGCCATTCATTTAGTGACCATTTGAAGTTACAACAGCACTGAAAAAAAGAATTTACGCCCAGTTCTTGAACTTACAATTGTCACAACAGCGCCATGTGATCAAAATTTGGGTGCTTGGCAACCGGCATTTATTTAGGACAATTGCAGCATCCTGAGGTCATGGGATTGCCATTTATAGCCTTCCCAGGGGGCTTCTGACGAAGTCAATGGTGGAAGTTGAATTTCCTTAATGACCATGTGATTCACTTAATGACTGCAGTGATTCATTAAACAACCATGGCCAAAAAAAATCATAAAATCAAACGCCTCATTTAACAGCTGCCTTAAGAACAGAAATACTGATCCCAAGTTTATTGCAAGTCAAGGACTATCTGTATTTATTACCTGTGCTTCCCTGAAAAGAAGACCCTGTCTTATATTCTTTTGAACCCTGAAATAAGCGCTTGGCCTTATTGCCATGCACTCAAAGGCACGATTGGGGTTATTATCAGGGGATGTCTTATTTTGGGGGAAACTGGGTATTTATTTGAAGTTGTTTACCAATTCAAGGTAAGAAAACTATATATATGGCAGAGGCTGTGGGAGAAATGACAGAGCCTGGGGGTGGAGGGAAAAGAGGGATTAGCCTAGAATAGTGATTGCAAACCTTTTTGGCAGTGAGTGCCCAAACTGGAACGCATGCTCGCCGGAGCGCCAGAAACACAAAGACCAGCTGGCCGGTGCGCATGTACGCGCCGGCCACCTGGTCTTTGGGTTTCTGGCATGCGCATGCGTGTTAGAATATTCATGACTGGGAGAGCCAGTGGTAACAAGGTTAGCCAATGAATAGGCATAGCAACTGAATCAGCCAATAGGAGATAACCACGTCTGAGTCTCTGCAGAGAATCAAAACTGAATACTTAAGCTTAAGGCTGGGTATGGCTCAGTCTCCAATCTGTGATCTCTATACTCTTCCTCTCTGAACTAGAAGCTGCTTATGTTTTACTTTTAACTGTTGCTACATGGAAGAAGAACTCTGCTAATGGTATATATATATATATATAATGTTTCTAAAGAAGTTATTGAATCCAGCTAGTCTTTGCGCATGCCGGAGTGCCAGAAACCCGAAGACCAGTGGCCGGCGCATGCATGTGCACCGGCCACTTGGTCTTCGGGTTTCCAGCTGCGAAGACCAGCTGTCCAGCACGTATGCGCATGCCGGAAACCAGAAGAGAAGCTGGTGACTGCGCGCGTGCCCACAGAGAGGGCTCTGCGTGCCACCTCTGGCACACGTGCCATAGATTCGCCAACACAGGCCTAGAATCGCTAGGTAACCACAAGTGAACTGAATCCAACCCTCCTTGAGTGCTATTGAACTTTATCTAATTCTAAGCAAGTGCTGACTGTTAATTGAGGAGATTTTCATGCACAGGCCTTAATAATAAAGAGTTTAATTGGACCTTCATGTATAGACCTGGTTTTTCCTTCCTGACAGGGTCAAATGTTTGGATACCTGTTTGTCAAAAATAACAATTTCCAACGTTTCTTATTCCCAGCTTAGTGTTCTTTTGGAATTCCTCTCCACCTTTTTGGTTCATAAATATTAAACATTAATTAATTAATATTAATAATTATTCTTAGCTTTCCTTGAATGCGCTGCATGTTTGAGATTTTCCCATTCTTAGTTTTTAAAAATTAGTAAAATGTAATATATTTTAGTATTCTTTTTCATTTTTAAACAAAAATTTAGGATGGGGACTGCGGTTATTCCTAGAACATTTATCTTTCTTCCCTACAAAGCCCTCTTGGATGTTTCAGAGGTTATGTTTCAGAGTGTTAATCTTGTTGCAATATTCAACTTATTTTATAATGACTATTGCCTTTCACTATGCCACTTATGATGTAAGATGTATTCTATGCTGGGCTGATAAATTGGCTCCTTTGGACAAAATACTTAATTTTGACTAGAATTATTTCTATTTCTTGTCCTTCCCCATTTTCTGTTGTTTGTTTGAGTGTTTCTTTGTTTTCCTTTAGAAGATACAGCAGGTGCAGAATTGTTTCTATGAGAGATAATGATTGGTCCAAGCGATTACAGGATTGGTTTGAAGAATGATCCGAGTTAACACATACAAACCACAATACACAATTTGGTGTTTTCGAAACATTTGCTTCACAATAGTACTTTGCTATCAGTTGAGAATTAATCTTTATATGTCATGACAATATTTTATATGTTTAACAAAATTTTGTTGAACAAATAACTACAGGTAGTCCTTGATTTACAACCATTCATTTAATGACCGTTCAGAGTTACAAATGGCAATGAAAAAAGTGATTTATGATTGGTTTTCATGCTTACAACCATTGCAGCAACCCCATGGTCATGTGATCAAAATTCGGGCACTTGGCAACGGACTCATATTTATGACGGCTGCAGTGTCCTGGGGTCAAATGACCACCATTTGTAACCCTCCCAACTAGTTTCCAACAAGCAGTCAATGGGGAAGCCACATTAGCTTAACAACATATGATTCACTTAAGAACTGCAGTGATTCACTTAACAACTATGGGGGGGAAAGGTCACTGTTTTGCTTAGCAACAGAAATGTTGGGTTCAATTGTGGTTGTAAGTCAAGGACTACCTGTAATGGTTGGATCTACCAAAGCTCACATGCTTCACCCAAATCAGAAAATTTGTATTTGTTTATTTGTCAAGCATAAATGATTATAAGCAAAGTACAAACAGTAAAACATGATTGAATATATATGTAATATTACAAGCATGAATAAGAGTAAAAGAGGTATGAATATATGGGTACATTAGGACAGGAACGGTACATCATATGTACATCATATGATATGATCATATATGTATATATGTATATATGTATATGTATATATGTATGTGTATATATATATATATATACATACATATATATATATATATATGTACATATATGTATGATGTACATCATATATGATATGTATGATGTACATATGATGTACATCATACATCATATGTATTCATATGTATTCATATGCATACATTCATATACATCATATGTATTCATACATACATAGGTATTCATACATCATATTAACATGATGTATGAATCCAGCTTTTTGGTGATCCAGTGATTGTTTGGCCAACTTGTTTTGACAATCCAATAAAGGACTGTTCCAAGGTATAGAATCAATTATTTTATTCTTTGCCTTATTGTAGTGTAACGCACAGATAAGATTAGCAGTTCAATTTTGCGCGTGACATAGCAACATTTAGCTGCACTTAAGAGTAATAAGGTGCTATTCATCTGAAGGTAAAACTCTGGATAAAACCGCTCAGGGTGATTTGAGAAATTTATGGGGTTATCAAGGCTGAATGTGTGCCAGCATAAACCATATAACAAAACAGCATTTCGCTGTTTCAGTAACCCCTTTGCAGATGAGCAAAACCTTGGACCAAAACGGGATGCTTTGAATCTCCCTTCTAAGACCTCTGCAGGAAGGGCATTGAGCCAGGGAGAAAATGCCTTCCTCTATTCAGGAAATGTGATTTGGTTTTCAGATCTGGCACATGTAAAGAAGCGCATCTGTAAGCAGCTTGTCCATGTCATTGGGGATCAAGTTCAACCCAAGGTTTTCTTTACGTTGATCTCTTAATACTGTGTGCAAACATAACAATTCAGCATTCCGGCCGGGCAGTCATTTAATTCCTCTCTGTTATTTGTGGCTGCTGAGACTTCCTCTCTTATCGGTTTCTAAATCCATTTTTTTAAAACAAAAACAAAAAACAGCCTTTGCATTTCTGTAAGCTTATTCCCCACTCTTGTTGATGCTTGATTCTAGCTTCCTAAAAGTCCCCGTGTTCTGGGTTTTTTTGGGCTTCCCTACAAAAATTTGCTATTAATGGAAGAGAGAAAAGGTTTTATTTCAGATGTATTTCAGGTATGTGTGTGTGTTAAGGGAAGATAAACTTCGAGCCGTCCGATAGCTACCATGTTGAGAGATAAGAATAAATCTCATAGAGGCGATTTGGATCTTTACTTGGAATTCAGACAGTTAGAAATAAAACCGAGATTAAAGTCTAATAGAAATATTTATTTCGGTACAAAAACAATAAATCCTGAATAATTACATCTTTGCTAAGAAAACACGACCGTTCGGGTTGACAGCTAAGGCAGAAGAAAAATAATGGTAGTTTAGGAATGCACACATGCGCACTCATCATATCACGTGTTCTGCTTATATTGGAATGTACCATAATATTAGATAGGGGTGCATCACCTTGCATAGACATACAACTGACAATATTCACTACGTGACTGTGTGTGTGTGTGTGTGTGTGTGTGTGTGTGTGTGTGTGTGTGTGTGTGTGTGTGTGTATCCAGCCTGGAAAAATACGGTACAACCTGTGCTAAGATATTGCTTCCCTTTAAGTTGCTTCCTCTGACTTCTTCAAACTCCCCATTTCTACATTTTGTGGAGCATAGTAGTCCTCAACTTGCAACATTTGTTTAATGGCTGTTCGAAGTTACACCGAAAAAAGCGACTTATGACCAGTTTTCACACTTAAGACCATTGCAACATCTCCATGGTCACGTGATCAAAATTCAGATGCTTGGCAACTGGCATGTACTTATGACTGTGTTGCAGTGTTCTGGGGTCATGCGATCATCATTTGTAACCTTCCCAGCTGGCTTCCCATAAGCAAAGTCAACCGGGGGTGGGGGGGAGCCACTTAATAACTGCATAGTTTACTTAACAACAGCTGTGATTCGCTTAACAACTGTGGCAAAAAAAAGGTTGCAAAATGGAGCAAGTGCCTTGGTGAGTAACAAAATGTTTGGGCTCAATTGGGGTGGTAAGTCGCAGACTACCTGTAATACAGTGTTTCCCAACCTTGGCAACTTGAAGATGTCTGGACTTTAACTCCCAGAATTCCCCAGCCAGCATTCGCTGGCTGGGGAATTCTGGGAGTTGAAGTCCAGACATCTTCAAGTTGCCAAGGTTGGGAAACACTGCTATAATACATTTTCAGTAAATTTGGAGTTAGGTACATGTAATCTTCGCTTAAGGGCCTGAGCTGTGACTGAGAGCACAGCACTGTAGAAAATACACTATTTTGTTCCCATGCTGATAAAGGAAAACATTCTTATTAACACATGTGACCTTGAGGCTATTTTTCCCATTATCATTTTATGGTCATCTTGAATGTTTTCTTTCAGAGTTCCCCGTTCCTGCCTATTTCAAGAGGGAGGAAAAACGTCATCTTTAATTGTTTTTATTTTCTTCCCCAATTTCCTACCCCTTCCTCCTGCTAATCTTGTATCTGTTTTCTCTCAAGAGGCTCTGGCACCCATCGTCTTTTTCTACAGTTTCCCGGAATTAGTTACAATATTTGTCCCATTATGTTTCTGTTTACTTTTTAAAAAAAGGAAAAAATGAAAAGACTTCCAGATCAATACACGCAGTCCTCAAAATTACGACCACAATTGAACCCCAGGATTTCCAGTGCTAAACAAGACAGTTGTTAAGCGAGCCCCGTTTTACAACCTTTCTTTGCCACGTTTGTTAAGTGAATTAATGCAGTCGTTAAGTTAGTAACACGGTTGTTAAGTGAAAGTGTCAGAAAGGTCATAAAAAGTGATTGCGTGACCCTGGGGCACCGAAACCGTCATAAATATATGCCAGTTGCAAAGTATTCTAATTTTGATCACCTGACCATGGAAATACTTCCAACGGTCATAAGGGGCGGGGGAACCTGATGTCACTTTTTTCAGTCCCGTTGTAACTTCAAATGGTTACTAAATGAATGGCTGTAAGTCGAAGACTATCTGTATGCAGAATCATGAATCCAGGCTCTGGGGTACTAGTCTGAAAAAATTGGATCTGGTTAAATGTGGGACTCGCAGCTTTCTATTTGAACTTCCTGTTAATAAATGTCAGAAGATGAGTTTTGAAGATCACAAGAAAGTTTATTTTGGCTTTTGGATACTGACAAGTGAGCCTGCAGGACACCCCTCTACCTTTGGATCAGGACCGCCTGTTGATCTAAATATTTGGGTTTCTCTGCAATCTTTTCCCAGATCAAGGGCAAATTATATGTTCATTGCAGGATCATTGGTTCATGGTTCAAGAAAGTTTGGATTGCCAAGCAACTAAAAGGGAGGGAGGAAGGGAGGAGGGAGGGAGGGAAGGATGGAGGGAGGGAAGGAAGGATAGAGGGAGGGAGGGAGGGAGGAAGGATAAAGGAAGAGGGAGGGAAGGAAGGAAGGAAGAATAAAGAAGGAAGGAAGGAAGGATAAAGAAAGGGAAGGAAGGGTGGATAAAGAAAAGGAGGGAGGGAGGATAAAGGGACGGAGGGAAGGAAGGATAAAGGGAAGGAGGGAGGGAAGAATAAAGGGAGGGAGGGAGGGAAGGAAGGATAAAGGGAGGGAGGGAAGGAGGAAGGAAGGATAAAGGAAGAGGGAGGGAAGGAAGGATAAAGAAAGGGAAGGAAGGGTGGATAAAGAAAAGGAGAGAGGGAGGGAGGATAAAGGGATGGAGGAAAGGAAGGATAAAGGGAAGGAGGGAGGGAAGGATAAAGGGAAGGAGGGAAGGAAGAATAAAGGGAGGGAGGGAAGGAAGGATAAAGAAAGGGAAGGAAGGGTGGATAAAGAAAAGGAGGGAAGGAGGGAGGGAGGAAAGATATTGTTACTGAAAAAAATATGTGGGGTCTTTGGTCCTCTCTCAGCTGGTTGTTTTCTTGCAGGTATTTCATTACCCAATTAAATAATATCTTTAATGCTAGCAAAAGAACACCCCCCAACCCCTAGCACTGATGAAATGACCTAGTTGGGTAATGAAATGTCTGGGAAAACAAATCCCAAAACACCCAGCCAACCTCAGAGAGCACCAAGGACCCCACAGTTCAGCCATCTGCTATAAGTATTCTCTTTTATTGTTATTTAAGAAACAATAATGGCAATAATGGAAGGAAGGAAATGTCGGAGAAAAGAAACCTCTCCACTCAGAAGCCTTTTGTGAAAAACTGGGAAGGGTAGAGAGGTAAAGTCCAAAGCATATTCCTCCAAGAACCCGGCCACTATCTGAATTCGCAAGTTTCTGCATCCCAGTTTGCTATCGCTGAATACAGACAGATTTTCTTTATTTTCTTTCTTTCTTTCTTTCTTTTTCCTTTTTCTTTCTCTCTCTCTCTCTTTCTCTCTCACACACACACACCTGTTGCTATGGGAACCCAGAGATCTGCGAGAGGGGGGCTCGCAGTCTCCCCCATCCCGAAGCCCTGACAGCCCCCCCCTCCCCTTTAGTGAAATGCCGCTGCCCAGAGCTAACCTCTGGCTGGCCCCGAGCGGCGTAATCGGCGTTGGCTGCCTCTGAGCCCTCAGAACTGGTAATCCAGTCACCCGGGAAGGGCAGCGAAGGGGCGCCAGAAGACGCCAGCCCTTGCTGGGGAAGTGGAAATAGCATTGATCATCTCCGCCTCTCCGGGCGACTCGCGGGGGTCCTGGCTTGTCTGGCGCTTTGTTGACGCCCGCGAAGTAATGCACGCGTGTTTCCACGGAGGGGCGCTGGAGCACGTTTTAATGCAGCAAAATGAATGAAGAAAGCGGGCGCAGCGCCGGCAGGGGTTAAAACAAGCCCCGCGGCGGCAGGAGAAGGTTTGGGCAGCTGCCCGGAGGGAGAGCAAGCAGGAGGGGCAACGGCGGAAGGCATACCCGGCCAACTCCCGCAGGAAAGGGGGTGCCACAGCCGCTCCCGCCTCTCCCCTTCCGAGCACAGGCAGGCACGCGAGGTGTACTCCCCCCACAAACACCCACCCGCCGCTTTCTAAGTTTCCCCATAGAGGGAGGTAACCCAGTTGCCCGGAGCCTTCGGGGCTGAAAGCGCCCG
Organism: Diadophis punctatus similis; assembly: GCA_023053685.1. Classification (NCBI taxonomy): domain Eukaryota; kingdom Metazoa; phylum Chordata; class Lepidosauria; order Squamata; family Dipsadidae; genus Diadophis; species Diadophis punctatus. Next base: position 43,218,578 of record JALIGW010000007.1, on the reverse strand, counting down.
TCCGCCCGGTCTCGCAGCCGCCTTGCACGCAGAGGACACTCGCCCTTCCTTCCCTGGCACGCGCGCGCACACTCGCTCGCATCCTCCTCCTCTCCCCCCCCCAAGCCCCCCACCCTCCCAGTCAACACACACACACACACTTCTGGCATGCGACCTGGAAAGCGGCTGCTCTGTGGCCCCGGGAAAGCGCCGGGGGAAGGAGCCAAGTCGCCTCCCTGCTCCGCGCCCCTCCTCTAACCGGGGGTGGGAGAGGTCGGGACCGCACCGATCTTCCTGGTGAGGGAAGAGGGCGGCGAGTTCGACGGGCCGACGGCGGGGTTCCTCCACGTTCTCCTAGCCCTTCTCTGTTCCGATGCCCGGGCGGCGAGCGCGCCGTTCTCGCCGGCTCCCCTGAGACAGACGGGGTGGCGCGTCCGGAGCTGGCCACCGCCAGGCAGAAGACGGGAGCTCCAGACGGCCCGTGAACTCCGTAGTCTTCTGGCCATTCTGCCGCCCTGGATCGACCGAATGGCTTCCTTGTATCAGCGCTTCGGCGGGAAGATCAACACCTCCCGCTCCTTCCCCGTCACGCCCGAAGCCAGCCATCTCCTAGGCCCCCAATGCTCCGAGGAAGACGGGGCCGCCGCCGCTGCTGCTGCTGCCGCCGCCGCCTCGGCCCACGCGGTCGCTGGAGCAGCCAAGGCTTCGCGCCCGTTGCAGCCGCACAACCCCAGACCTCGCTTCCAGTACCAGGCGAGGAGGAGCAACGGCGAGGAGGAGGATGTAAGCCAACTCCTGCCTGACTCGGGGGGCAGGACGCGGGTGGGAGAAAGCCGGGCTGGGGTGTTCCGCGCTTTCCGCCCCTCCGCTTGGACGGACGGACGGAGAAGTGGCCGTGCGACGGGCTGAAGCGCCTGGACAGTGGGAGAGAGAGGCTCTACGGAGACTTTTATCTCCTTGTTCTTATTCTCCCCCCTCTCTCACACACGCACAAACCGGTTTTGGTACGGGGATCTTGTGGAAGCTCATGAGAAAACTCGGGGTCTCCCTTGGATTTAAGAGATGGGTGCGGCTAGTGGTACTTGGAAACCTTTGATTTAAGGAAAAGTTAAAGGGAGGAAGCAGATCCTCTGGGAAATAGTCGCGTTGGAGCAGTTTGCATAGGATTGGGGAGAGATAAAATAGCTCACAAACCAATTTTCTCCTCTTCTCCCTTCTCCTTTTTCTTCTCCTTCTCTTCTCAAAACTAATAGGAAGTGATCAAAAGTAGATTTTCAAGAGGTATATTAAGCTCCCAGAATGTGTTGGAGCATAAATTTGAGCAACATGTACTTTTGTTGGTTCAGATTCTTGCATCTCTCTCTCCCAACCCTCTTCCCCCAATTCCCACTTTCTTCCCTACCTCTCTAATTCCTTGGAGAAATTTCAAAGACTTTGTATTTGCATATCTCCTTAGTAACCTGTGACTCATCCAGGACACTTACTGGTTCTGAGAAGGATGGTTCGGAGAAAAAGAAGTTGGAATAATCTGGAATTCATAACTCTTTGTTAAAGAAAGGTTATTTTAGTTGATACATTACTAGTTTAGCCTGGGAGGGCGCCTTCTCCTTGAAGTTGATTTGTGTGGTTTGTGTGTGTGTGTGTGTTTTGTGTATGTTTGTGTGCACTTATGTTTGTGCAAATAGAAGCAAAGCCTCCTGTAAGTTTTGTTTAACTCTTTGTGAATTATTGGGATGTTTTCTACACAAGTAAAAGCATAATTTGTGTGTCTAGCTTACAATGATTTCCATATCCAAATACTAAAGCCAGTTCTGCCTGGTTATCTAGATCAGGCAAAGGTGCCTATACGAATGGCTATTAGCAATTCAGTGTTAATTCTTTAGCTTGCAGTACTGTATCATTTCATAATTTGGTTACTGTAGTGATTGTGTCTATCTCTCTCTCTCTCTGTGTGTGTATGTGCATGCATATGTGCTCTCATCTATTTGTACATATATAATAAAAATGAAAGAGGAGGATTTTTAAGTTTATTGTGTACAGTACCTCCAAAGCACATTTATTTTTAAATATTCCTTCCTCTAAAGTTGCAACACAATAACAGCTTTGCTCACACCTTGGTTATAAAAAAAACAAGAGTAATTAGCATAAAATTAATAGAAGGAGAAGCAATTCCTTTTATTAAAAATCACTATTGATAAACTTTTTTAAGGAAGCAAAGGTGGGTTGTTGTTGTTTTTTGCCTTTTGTTCCTTATTTTTTCTTTGAGATAACATTTATCCTTAAATAAATATATAAACATCTTGCAAAGTGCCTAGCAGTTCTGTTACATTCAGCACCTCCAGGTGAATTGTGCTTTATGTTCCATTATAATATTTAATAGAAATAAATAAGATCTAAATCCAACTGACACAGAATCTTAAAGTTAATTCACTTTTCCCTAGGATTATGTTTTTGCTGTTGTCGAGTGTATTCCAGGCATTGCCCTCTAGGTGGCAGTATAAGAAAGCAAACTTTACTTTTTCCTGCTAATTTTTTTTTAACATTTAGGGTAGCTAACAATTTGTATTTTACCTGCACCAATTTTTGAATATAGCAAAAACCTGCCTAGCAACTGGACATTTTGAACTTGAAAGGTTTAATAGATAAATGTGGATTGTTTTAAATTGACTCAAATCAAAAGTTTAAAGCCACACTTTTTCCCAGAACAATATTTATTAGTACTATAATCATCTACGTATTTACATGAAATAACTTTCCTTTCTGCTCATATGTGAGTAAGCATCTTGTAAGATGCTGTAGAATTCTCTGCCACTAGACAGTTTCTAGTTTCCCCCCAAATCTGTAACAAAAAACAAACAAAATAAATGAAAACTTCCACCAATTAATAAATCCTGATTCTCTTTGTTTTCTTTAGGTAGGAGACCTGATAGTCAGAACAGTATTTTTCCAGTGCAAAAATTGTTATTGTCTAGGAATCAGGTTTAAGAGCTGTACAATCACGATTGAGACCCACACACACTTACAATGAAACTGCCTTTTGTGAAACAGTAATATAATCCAATGTTTACAGATAATACAATCTGTAGAATAGCAGTAGTGTATGTGCGTATGTTATGTTTAAGGAGAATTTTTAAAATGAGGTTCAGACATAAAAATGCTAGTTCCATTTCTGACATTAAGGAGAACCAGCCTCTTATGCCTGTATTCCTTCTGAGAGTATTCTTTAATGTGCTAATCTAGGAGCTGTCCCAGGTGCTGAATTGTACCTTGCAGATTGTGAATTGGTCTCCTTTAAGCAAGGTTGGGCAATTAATTTTCCCAAAGGACCACATGAGAAACTGGGATTGTTGTAGGGGGCTGAAGCAATAGGGCTGTACACTAATTTACATTCGGTTTCTAATTTCCAATTGACCTCATGCATGGCCAGACAGGGACAGCCAAAAGTCCAGATGTCACCAGGGAATTACAGAGTTGGAATGAACTTTGGAGGTCTTCTGGTCCAACTCCCTGTTCAAGCAGGAGACCCTACACCACTTCAGACAAATGGTTGTCCAATCTCTTCATAAAAACTTCCAGTGTTCCGCTTCTGGAGGAAAGTTGTTCCACTGATTAATTGTTCTAACTGTCAGGAAATTTCTCCTTAGTTCTAAGTTGCTTCTCTCCTTGATTAGCTTCCATCCATTGCTTCTTGTCCTGCCTTCAGTTGCTTTGGAGAATAGGTTGACCCCCTCTTCTTTGTGGCAGCCCCTCAAATATTGGAACACTGCTATCGTGTCACTTCCAATCCTTGTTTTCATTAGTCTAGACATATCCTGAAACTATTCTTCAGATGTTTTAGCCCAAGTCTGCCTTTTTAAGGGAACTAGAAAAATGTATTTGCTTTAGAAAACAGTATATTAAGGTGGAGGAACCAGTTAGTCATAAGACTCCTTCTAAGTGCAAGCATCTAAAGTAAACCATCTTTGTCTAGCCTCTGTTTGAATCCATCCAATGAATGAGAAGCCTCCACCTGTCCTGATAAAGGCAGTCCTCCACTTACAACCAAAATTGGAACCAGAATTTTCATTGTTAACCAAGGCAATTCTAAAATGAATTGCTGGAAGGGTTGCAGATGGTGATGAAATGCTCCTCAGGATGTTGCAGCCATTATAAATATATAGCAATAGCACTTAGACCTATATACCGCTTCATAGTGCTTTACAGCCCTCTCTAAGCGGTTTACAGAGTTCAGCATATTGCCCCCAACAATCTGGGTCCTCATTTTACCCACCTCGGAAGGATGGAAGGCTGAGTCAACCTTGAGCCGGTGAGATTTGAACAGCTGAACTGCAGTGCTGCACTTTAACCACTGCGCCACCCGGTTGCCCAGTGCTTGAATATTGATCACATGACTTTGGTGATGGTATGATGGTCATAATTATGAGGAGCAGTCATAAGCTACTTTTTTCAGTGCCATTGGAACTTTGAATGGTTGTTAAACACAACGTAAGTTGAGGACCTATATGTAACTGGTTTCTCTGCCAAACTGCTCTTAGTATTGGAAAGCTATTTTTTATAATATTCAGCTGGTAACTATTTTCTGGTAACTCAGAATAACCCATTATTCTGTGTCCTGAACTCTGGAATGAGAGAATGGAAGTTTTGTGACTTTGGCTGCTTGTTGTTAATTGATAAAGGACACTCAGTTGATATGCCAAGGCAGGATTTTTAACTTTCAAAAGAAATGTATATGGCTCAAGGTTGAAGTGTGGAGATGAATGGGACTAGCCACAGGGAGCAAACCCCATACTCAACAAAACTGATGATGTCACCTAGTCAGGTAATAAAACATCTGCAAACAACCAAACAAAGAGAGCATCTTTTTTACCTTAGGTTTTTTTTTTAATGCAAAAAACAAGTCAGAATTATTCTTCCTTATTGCAAGCGCTGCTGGGAACAAGGTCACTTGCAAAGAAGTAAGAGTATTGTGAATAGATGTGCCTTTCATCGCACAAATAGTTTTACGGGTTTTTAAGACATTGGAGGACAGGGGAAACAATGCAAGGATAACTGTGGCCACACGGAATGTAGAAAAGCATGCTTTTTAATATATTTCTACAGAATTGAATACATAGTCGCTGAAAATTCTTCTACTTTGGTTTATGATTGTGTTTGCTATCTTCTGCACAACAGAAGAAAGCATAATAGACCAGACTCTGGAAAGATTAGACTTCTAATATGAATTTCATATCAAAGCACAAAACTAAGCACAAGACTCTTTTCTTTCAAGGAATGGATCCTATATTGACATGATGTGCATATTCATGGTTAATATTACCATGATTAATTGAATTATATTCTTTTTCGGGATGTGTACAACACACTAAACAATTAATAGTACCACTAAGTTTGCGCAGTTATGCTTAGGCTAAAATTCTATTGTCTAATTTGTGGACTAGTAATATGTGGTACAAACACAGCTTCATCATTCCCAGCTTTTGAAACAGCTGCACTGGGAATATATCTTATCATCTGAAATACCCAACTCACCTTTACAATGTTTTTGTCCATTTATTTCAAGCATATTTTAAAAGAATTCAAGCATGTAAACAATGTTAGGAAGTGTCAAGCAGTGATTTTATTGCCTGTTATATGTATATGCAGGGAGCAGCATCCCTATCTAATATAATGGTTTATTCCTGAGCATGTGATTGATATGTTCTTGTACGCATGTGCACATTCCTTTCTCCAATCAGTCCTTCTGTTCCTGGCTTCCATTGAAGCAACACCTATTTTTATATCAGAGATGTAGAATAATGAGGATTTATTGTTTTGTACCGAAATAAACATTTTTACTTAGACTTTTAAACTGCGGTTTTCTTTTCTAATGTCTGATGTACGGGAATAGATCTATTTCTCCTTTGTGAGATAAATTTTTGCCTCTGACAGGAAGCTATGTAGAAAACATTTGATTATGTTTTCTAAAAGCTAATACCTGATTTTTTCACAGTTATTTGCTGTGCTATTCTTTATTATTACATACAGTATACAGAGAGAATACTGATGTAGTTTGTACAGAATTGGTTTAACAAAGCATAATTGGCTAAATTTATACAAGGCACTAAGTTATAAACTATTGTTTCCAAAATAAATTCATTTACACAGAATATTATCCCAGCTTCCACCCCAACCCCACTTAATTAGGATTTAGCCTAACATATCAAATCAATCAAAAGTCTGTGTTTAAAATTCTTGACTTTTGCCATTTTTATCTTTTTGCTTGATCAGCAAAAAGGTCAGATAAATGTATATTATTTTTCTCCACTTTTGTTTTCAGAAGAATCTGTCTTCATTGTTTTCCCCATTTCTCCTTGTAATCATTCTATAAAAATTGACTGGGGCAGTAATTAACTGAATGTGCTGAATGGAAAAAATAAATTCAAATCCTGTGTTTATTACATTTTAAAGTGTACCCTGAACTCATGATAGTGAATTAAAGACTACTAAAAGAAACCGAACCTGCAAATACTATAAAATAAAATGAAATCTCCATAGCTAGGGAAGGCCTAAAAGTTTCTGTGTTTTGATTTAGCAGAAGGCTGTAGATTTGGAGAATTAATTATCTTTGATCAAGGAGAAAGGGAGATATATTTTGCAGCATTGGGACAATTGATATGAAGGTGACAGCTCCATTAGTTTTTGGGATATTAGAAATGAGAGCATTAAAAAAAACCTGTGATGAGTCTAGAGCAGTGGTTCCCAACCTTTCTAATGCCGCGACCCCTTAATATAGTTCCTCATGTTGTGGTGACCCCCAACCATAAAATTATTTTCGTTGCTACTTCATAACTGTAATTTTGCTACTGTTATGAATCGTAATGTAAATATCTAATATGCAGGATGTATTTTCATTGTTACAAATTGAACATAATTAAAGCATAGCGATTAATCACAAAAACAATATGTAATTATGCCAGATCAGAAATTCTCGGGCCAGTCTTTGCAAAAGCACAAGGCATATCATCTTCCACAACAAGTTACTTCTGTATTTAGACTTGATAACCAACAAGTGTACAGCAATATTTCTCAATCTCAGCAACTTTTAAGGTGCCTGGACTTCAACTCCCAGAATTCAAAGCAAAGCTGGCCCCGTAGCTGATGCTGTCAAAGCTCGGCCGCCAGGTGTCACAAACGCCTCTCACCGAATGGCACCTCTCCCGACCAATCGGAAGGCTCGGGCGAGTTGAGTTGATATGGCCAGGCTTGTGGCAGTGGGGGGGGAGCTGAGGATGCCGGGGCGACCCACTGGGAAATGGTCATTCGACCCCCAAAGGGGTCCCGACCCCCAGGTTGGGAACCACTGGTCTAGAGAGACAGTGAAATACACAGAACACCAATCAAAATTTTTAGCCTAAATTCCTGTCTGCCAGCTTTGGCCTTACAGTAGTTTCACTTCCTTATGAATATTTCTTTTTAGTGCCTAAATGCTATAATTCAATACTGTCCATGGCTTCTAAACCATATCACTTTCAAAAATTGCTGGTCATCTAAATTTCACACATTACATTACTCTTCTCCTGTGGTTATAGAATCGTGTCTCCAGATGAATGGTTACGGATATAATTTGGTAAAGAAATAAAAGTAAGGAGCCAGTTTGGTGTAGCGGTTAAGGAGCTGCCCTAGAAACCAGGAGGCTGTGAGTTCTAGTCCCGCCTTAGGCATGAAAGCCAGCTGGTTGATTTGGGCCAATCACCAAGAGACACTGAGTTTTAATCCTGCCTTAATGGGAGAAATCTGGCTTTGGTCCTGGCAACTGTCTCTCAATCCAATCCACCTCATATGGTTATCGTTCTGGGGAAAATAGGAAGAGGAAAGATTATTAGGTAAGTTTTAGATTTTGAGTGCAGGCAGGATAAAAAAATATGAAGGATAAAATAAATAATAAATGCAGAAAATATAACTGGGGGATGTCTGTTTATAATTTTGGGATCACATGTACTTTTCCTTTTTGAGATTAATACTTTCCAGACTAGAATATAGACTAAAAAAATAAAGTAAATTTATTTTACTTAGCATTGCCTTTAAACGTTTTCCTGGTTCGTCTCTCTCTTGCTTACTTTTCTTTATAGACAAAGTGATTGATGAGTGTAATTTCTGTAAGCAACTGCCAAAGGTGCTGAGTTTGATATACATGGAGATTGTCTGTAACTTCGTTCCTTTTAATTACCATGAAACAATAATGCATTAATCAAGTTCATAAGAAAGTCAGCTCTTCCCTCTAATGTAAAAGACCAGTTCATATCATAAGACAATAAAGCTAATCATAACAATCATCCCTTTAACATTGATAAGCTACCATATTTTTTCTTAAGAAGGTTGCACATCAGAAATTAATTTTATAAATAGTGTTACTTACATATCCAAATCCTCCCTTATTCATCAACAGGATAATTCATCAGGATAATTTAAGTATATAGGTAGTCCTTGACTAACAACAGTTCATTTAGTGACCATTCAAAGTTACAACGGCATTGAAAAATGTGACTTATGACCATTTTTCACAGTTACGTCCTTTGCAGCATCCCCATGATCATGTGATCAAAATTCAGATGATTGACAAGTGGCTCATACTTATGACGGTTGTTTTGTCCAGGAATCACGTGATCCCCTTTTGCGACCTTCCGGCAAGCAAAGTCAATGGGAAAGCCTGATTCACTTAGCAACCGGGTTATTAACTTATTAACTGCATTCATTCCCTTAACAACTGTGGCAAGAAAAGTCGTAAAATTGGGCAAAACTCATTTAACAACAGAAATTTTAGGGTCAATTGTGGTCGTAAGTTGAGGACTATCTGTACCGTGTTTTTGGAACAGCATTTTTTGAAAAAGAACCAGCCATTTGGATGGAAAGTATTGATAACACTGTTCTACAGGTAAAAAGTTGCGAGCATGAAAACAGCTGTTCTTACATAATTTTGGGGTGCTAAAAACGAAAATAACATTTAAAAATATATATTGGCTCTAGTTTCCATGATATAAGCAACCAACTAATGAAGTAAGGTTTATAAAATGCATGATGCAACTTACATCATAGATTACATAGTTAGTATTGGTGACCAATAGAAAACCGCCACACGTACCAAGATGATGCAATATTAGCTAATATTACGTCACCAAATTCTATAAAAGTCACAGTATCTGTTGCTTGGCAAGTTAGACAGTGTCTTTAAACATTGTTTTATGCTAGTAAATTTAGTTATGCCTCGAACCTGTTTAAATAAAGCAGATAATTTCTGCTACATTTGCGGTGAAGTTACTTTTGCATCCCAAAAACGAAGGATCACAACTGTGATTAAGAAAGCCCACAACTTGTATTTCAGTTGCAAAATAGGAGACCAGGACAAAAACTGGGTGCCACACATATGCTGTAATTCATGTGGATCGAGACTTGTCCAATGGTTGAATGGGAATAAGCCTTCTATGCCTTTCGCAGTGCCAATGATTTGGAGAGAACCAACAGATCATGTCAGTAATTTTTATTTCTGTATGGTGCCTCCAATTGAGAAAGGTCTTACTAAGAAAGAAAAGTTGTTTGTGCTGTATCCAAACATTCCATCAGCAATATGTCCAGTATCTCATGGAGAAGGACTACCGATTCCAAAAGCACCTGAATCTTTCGTAGTTGAGTGCAGTGAGGAAGAACCTCAGGAAGCTTGTAGTGATGAACCAACAGCCTTACATGACCCGGATTATCTGCCATCCACATCCGCTGAACCGCACCTCATAACACAAATGGAATTGAATGACCTATAAGAGATCTGGATCTTCCGAAGAACAAGGCAGAGATTATAGGTTCAAGACTAAAGCAGTGGAATCTTCTGGCAAGTGATGTTCATACAGATCCGTGAACTTATTAACGATGATTAATTTCTTTCTCTGTTGCATGGCAAGGAAAAGACTGCGTGGATAGCATTCATGTCAGTGACATCAAATTGTCTTGGAAACAATAAAGCAGCAAACTACAAGGAAGTGGTTGAAAAACTCATCCAGGCCTACAAAAATCTTGGTTGTAACATGTCCTTAAAATTTCATTTTCTGCACTCTTATCTGAATTTCTTTCCATCAAATTGTGGAGCAGTGAGTGACGAGCATGGGGAGCGCTTCCATCAAGACGTTGCAGCTATGGAAAAAAGATATCAAGGTAAATGGAGCCCAACAATGCTTGCAGACTACTGTTGGACAATTGTAAGAGGCAATCCTTTCCTTGAATACAAAAGAAAAGTCAAGAGAAGCAAAAGGGCCACAAACTGAAGGCAAGATTAATGAGAAATTTAAATTTTTGAACATTTTAAACTTGTTTACTAATTTTGTTTTTGTTTTTTGATAAACATATACAATAGATTATTTCATGTATTCATTGTTGTGAATATAATTTACTTAATTTTAATAAAAATATTCGGGTTTATATATACGTATTAAGTTTTGGCGCATTATTTGCCTATTACCTGTAGTTGGAAAATGTAAAATGTCCGTTGCATGAAAACTAGAGCCAACTAACAAATTTCATTATTATATTTGAATTCAGCATGTGAAATTCATTAAGAAATGGCACATTTCATTTCTGAAACTAACAAAAATTGTAAATTTGTAGAACAATGTAATTATTGGGGTTCTGATATAGCAATACCACTTAGACCAGGGGTGGGCTCTAACTTACCTCGCTGCCGATTCGCTTTCGCCAGTGGCAAAAACTTACTCTAACTTACCTCGCTGCCGATTCGCTTTCGCCAGTGGCAAAAAATCTAAAAAAATACCCCCCCATAAAAGCCAAAAACAAGATGGCAAAGCATGCGCAGTGCTGGAAACTCGGCTTCTGCGCATGCGCAGAAGAAAAAAACCCAAAACACCCCCCCATCCCATTTTTTAAAAAAAATGGCGGCGCCCACGAACCGGTTCCGTGACGTCACCAGCAGGTTGCTACCGGTTTGGGTGAACTGGACCGAATCGGGAGGAACCCACCTCTGACTTAGACTTAGACACCGCTTCACAGTGCTTTACAGCCCTCTCTAATCTGAGTCCTCATTTTACCAACCTCGAAAGGATGGAAGGCTGAGTCAACCTTGAGCCTGGTGAGATTCGATCTGCCAAACTGCTGGCAGCCGGTGATCAGCAGAAGTAGCCTGCAGTACTGCACTAACCACTGTGCCACCGCGAGTCTTATATGCAAAAGAGGGACATTTAACTTTCCTTCTTGTGGAACAACCATATCTTTTCACAGAACTGTTGATTAAATGGATAATGAAATACTTGTGAGGGTACTTACAATACTTGTAACTTGTAAAATACTTGTAACCCTTCAAGGTAGACCAGGTCAGGAAAGATATACCATAATAACTGATAGAACTAGTCTTGTCTGGACTGCAACAACATAATCTTGAAAGCATGATAAGAGTCTTTCTTTTTCTCTCCATTTTATACCAAAGAAAGTTTCTTTCCCAAGCTTTCTCAGGTTCTACCAGTGATGGCTTCCTACTGGTGCAGTCCACTCTGTGGCACTGGTAGCGGCCGGCCGATTGCGCAATTTGCACGCGATGGCTCCGGTGCCGTCTTCTCCGGTCCGTCACACGGCGCCATCTTGTTTCTGGAATTTTTGGGCTTTTTTTGCTTCCTGAGCATGCGCGTAAGCAAAATCTTGCGAGGGGACGCATGCGTGTGTGTGAGATTTTGGCGATTTTTTGCTTCCGCGCATGTGCAGGAAGCAAAATCGTGTGAGGGGATGCGCGCGTGTAGCAAGCGTGCGCGCACGCAAAACGAGATGATGTATGCACAGTGCACTGGTAGGCAGGTAAGAGGAACCTGCTCTTGGGTTCTACCAATAGTTGCCAGATACAGGTAATTCTCAACTTAAAACCGGTCATTTAGCGAACGTTTAAAGTTATGACAGCACTGAGAAAAGTAACTTATGGACATATTCTTGAATTTATGGTTGTTGCCACATTCCCATGGTCATGTGATGCAGTGCTTGGCAACTAGCATTATTTACAATGGTTGCAATGTTTCAAGGTCACGTGATCACCATTTGTGACCTTCGCAGCCAAGCAAAGTCAATAGGGGAAGCCGGATTCACTTAAACAACAGCACGATTCACTTAACAACTGTAGTGTTCACTGAATAACCATGGCAAAATAAAAAAGGCTATAAAATGGGTGCAGCTCACTTAACAATTGCTTTACTTAGCAACGGAAATTCTGTGCTTGCAAATTGGGGACTACTTAACATTTTCTTCGAGGCCATCTCTACACTCTTCTACAATAAGATATGGAATGATATACCATATATCTGGATGTCACTTAATGTTTCTCCTACTTGTTGCATACTAATCAAAGCAGTGATCTCTAAATGGCCATTTCTCTTTTTTTACAAAATAGCAAATGCAAGTAATTTGTGCCAAAATCAAATGAGGAAGTTTTGTACATGTTCCCTTGTACCCTCTATTTAACTAACTTAACTTGGACTTCAAAATATGTTTTATAGTTGCCTTTTTCGGCCTCCTGAGATAGACAAGTTATGAATCACAGAAGTAATTGCCAATATTTTGGGTATTAATAATTCAGGCTGTGGGTTAGGCTGTTTAAATTAGCCTTTACAAGCCTTTGGGAATATATAGTGCAAGATCTGAAGAGTAATTTATTTTTGAAAACTGCAAAGAAAATGATAATTGCTATTTGCTTTGTAGCGAAATGTGCCAAAGCAAGGCCTATTCGATTTTGGTTGGGGGTGGGGGGAGAGATTTCTGAAAAACGAGCCTGCGAAATAAAATGGAATTGGATTGTTATGTAAAATGGATTATCCTGTAACACAGAACTGCAAATTATTCCAACTGAACATACATATCAATTCAACCTTTTCGGCAAGTTCTTGGCATTGTTATCTCTGCCATCTTTTTTTTTCTTGTTTTAAATATTTTTAACAATTTGCAAGCAGCTCATACAGGGTCTTCAATTTGCCACCACAATTAGGACTGGAACTTATGTTGCTAAGTGAAACAGTCATAAAGTGAGTCATGTCTAATTTTGCAACCTTTTTTTTTTTGCTGTAGTCATTAAGGAAATCATAAGGTCATTAAGCGAATCTGGCTCCCCTGTTGACTTTGCTTGTCAGAAGCCCTCTGAGAAAGTCGTAAATGATGATCATGTGACCCTGGGATGGTGCAAGCATCATAAACGCATGCCAGTTGCCAAGTAAATACATGCTGATCTCATGGCTGTGGAGATACTGCAGTGCTTCTAAGTGCAAGGACTAGTCATAAGTCATTTTTTTTCAGCACCATACTAAACTTTGAAAGGATGTTAAACAAATATTGCCCTCAACAATCTTGGTCCTCATTTTACCCACCTCAGAAGGATGGAAGGCTGAGTCCACCTTGAGCCTGGTGGGATTTGAACTGCCAAATTGCAGTCAGCCGGCAGTCAGCAGAAGTAGCCTGCAGTACTGCATTCTAACCACTGCGCCACCGTGGCTCTGTAGTTGCTGAGAATCTACTTTTTATTAACCTATAAATTACCCATATACATGAGATTTGTTATTATATTCAGGAAGTAGAATCAGAAGAATAGATAGTGGAATGCTCTGTGGGTAACTATTTTATTTTTTATTTATTTGTTTTGTCAAGTACGTATTGGTGATATAATAGATATAACATTGTTTATATACATAAGATGGGTACTAATAAAAGGGAACATTAGGACAGGGATGGTAGGCACGCTGGTGCGCTTCTTCCTTCCTTCTCAATCAAATGCAGTTTTGAAACATTATTGGTCTGTAGTTTTCCTGCTACTTGTCAGTAGATACCTGGCTTACAAATTCTCACAGGCTTTTGTATGATCAAACTTCATCAAGTAAAGCTCATAATAAAAGATGACTTCATTTATCTTTCTTCCTTCTATGTAATTTTTGCTGGTGCTAATATGTTCTGATGTGTAAAGTATACATGGAATATCACTTATCTATTTCTTTATTGATTTAAAATCTGATACTTGGGCTATGAATATTTTTGTAACTAATAGCTGGAGCTGTGATTATGGCATACAACAAGCAATGCGATCTAATAGTTATGTGCCCAGGGAGAATTGCATTCTCTATACCTCCTGCCCCATCTGACATTTTATTTTATTTTATTATTTTACTTTATTTTACTTTACTTTACTTTATTCATTAAATAGGAAGCCATCCTGTTAAGTAAAAGGGATTTTGTTAATTTTTATGCATCAGAACTCCTCGGGTGCCCAATACACTTTTAGAAAAAGCATATGACATATATTTATAAAAGCATATATATGGGATAGTGTGCCCAGTTGGGGATGAGGGACATCCCAAAGTATACTAGAAAGTTAGAAGACATGATGGGACTCAACCTCACCAGTTTGCCTGCTGGAAATGGGTGTCTTGGGTATCTCTTCAGAATAACAATGGTATCATTCAAAGTCAGGGTGAAGATTTTAAGTCTTGCATTTAAAAAAATGATGAAGGTTTCCCCTGTCCAGTCATGCCTGACTCTAGGGCAGTGGTTCCCAACCTGGGGGTCAGGACCCCTTTGGGGGTCGAACGACTATTTCCCAGGGGTCGCCCCGGCATCCTCAGCTCCCCCCCCCCCACTGCCACAAGCCTGGCCATATCGACTCAACTCGCCCGAGCCCTCCGATTGGTCGGGAGAGGTGCCATTCGGTGAGAGGCGTTTGTGACGCCTGGCGGCCGAGCTTTGGCAGCATCAGCTAAGGGGCCAGCTTTGCTTTGAAATCTGGGAGTTGAAGTCCAGGCACCTTAAAAGTTGCTGAGATTGAGAAAGATTGCTGTACACTTGTTGGTTATCAAGTCTAAATACAGAAGTAGACTTGTTGTGGAAGATGATATTCCTTGTGCTCTTGCAAAGACTGGCCCGAGAATTTCTGATCTGGCATAATTACATATTGTTTTTGTGATTAATTGCTATGCTTTAATTATGTTCAATTTGTAACAATGAAAATACATCCTGCATATTAGATATTTACATTACGATTCATAACAGTAGCAAAATTACAGTTATGAAGTAGCAACGAAAATAATTTTATGGTTGGGGGTCACCACAACATGAGGAACTATATTAAGGGGTCGCGGCATTAGAAAGGTTGGGAACCACTGCTCTAGGGGATGGTACTCATCTCCATTTCTTACCCAAGGGATCCAGAGTTTTTCAAAGACACTTCCGTATTCATGGGGCCAGTGGTGGGATTCACTTACCTTCCCTACCGGTTCGCAAATGTGAGCGTGCATATGCAGTGCTTGCGCATTACATCATGGCGGGTGGGCGGAGCCTCCCACAGTCGCCGCTACCGGTTCATGTGATCTGGAGAGAACTGGCTGAATACCACCACTGACAGCACGGAACGCTGTTAACGTTCCCACCAAAGTGGTACCTATTTATCTACTCACATTTGCATACTTTTGAATTGCTGTGTTGACAGAAGCTGGGGGAAGTAACAGGAGCTCATCAGTCATGTGGCTCTCAGGACTCGAACCCAGGTGATCATCTTTCCAGCTGACAAGCTCAGCATCTTTAATCATGGAGCCATCATACCCTATAATGTGGCCCTATATCTCTTTGCTTTAAAGAGTGCCAGCAAGTACCAAAGGAAGTAACCTAGCTCCTGGCTTCTTTGGAACAATACATTGTCTTCCAATTCATTCCCAAACTCAGTTCAAAATGATGGGTTTCGTTTTTAATCCCACCAGTGGCCTAAGATTGGATGATCTGAAATGAGACATTATACACAGGGGGTACTTAACTTAAGAATCACAGTTGAACCCAAGATTTCTGTGGCTATGCAAGGGAGTTGTTAAATGGGTTTTGCCCCATTTTATGACCTTTTTTGCCACAGTTTGTTAAGCGAATCACTGCAGTTATTAAGTGAACCATGCGGTCATTAAGTGAATCTGGCTTCCCTCATTGACTTTGCTTATCAGAAGACAGCTGGGAAGGTTACAAAAGGTGATCACATGACCCTGCAACTGTCCTAAATACATGCCAGTTGCCAAGTGTCCGAATTTTGATCACATGACCATGGGAATGCTGCAGTGGTTGTAAGTGTGAAGTCACTTCCTTCAGTGTTGTTGTAATTTTGAATGGTCACTAAATGGATGGTTGTAAGTCGAGTGACTTATGCCTGCAGAATCTTGCAGATCTATTTTTTCCATTATTAGCTGACAGGTCCTTTACTGAGTGAATCAGTTTCCATTACTGCAAATTACAGTATTATAGTTTCCATTTCACATGCAATGAATTATGCAGTCTTCCGCCACGTCTTTAATGGCCAATTTTAAAATTGATTGTTTAGATAAAATTGTACTTTAACAAAATATACATCAAAATAGTACATACCCTAAAAAATATTATCTGCAAATATGCACTCAGCCACAAGCTCTTTGCAAAGCTGTATTGTTTTTACAGTGTTTGGATGATGCAATTCAATGTTATTTTCAATGTTATATACAGTTTTTACCTTGAGGTGCCGGGGAAAGGAGAATGGTTTTCTTTCAGGCAGAGACAAACCTGAAATATTCTTCAAAATGCAGTTTCCAGTAACCTGAAAGGTTAACATTGATTACAGATGCTGAATATATTATCAGCCTGTCATTTCAGCCTCTGAAAAGAATTTTCAGAGGGTGAAATGCAATAAGACAACAGTTTTAGGAAGAGCAAGCAAAATCTCTCCCTTACAATAACAAACAGAAGGGTTGCTGTTTGGAAAAAGAGAAAAAGGATCAACAATAAGAAATATATAGAAAACTTTATAAACATTTTCATTGCCCTCTTTTCGGTAGGATTGAAGAAAAAAATTTGCACGTGGCATCATAATCTCATTACTTGTATATTTACCACAAGGCAACGTCTAGTGGTTAGAGCGCCAAATGAAAAAGCAGGAGACAGTGAGTTCTAGTCCTGGCTTAGGCATCAAAGCCAGCTAGGTGACTTTCAACAATCAATAAAAAACTATAAGTTCTAGGGCAGTGATATTAAACTGGATTTCTTCAAGGGCTGAATCGGCACCGGAATTCTCCTCTGCGGGCCGACGGCGGGGGGGGGGGGACAAGGGACAGGCACCTCCTGCAGCACCCTGCTGGCCAAAACAGGGTGCAGAGGGGTTACACACGGCACCCTCGCACCATATTTTCAGCCTCAATGGCCTCCTGCAGCTTTGCCATCCAAAACGGGGTGTGTCATGGCCGCACGTGCCCCCCCCCCCATTTTGGTTGGCAGAGTGCTGCAGGAGGCCATCCAGGCTGAAAATGGGGCACATGGGGGGGTTGCATGCGCCCCCCGCCCCCCATTTTGGCTGCCAGAGGGACCGCAGGCTGGTCCTTTGCTATTTTGAGGCCGGCCCCATGGGCCAGATGACACCCTTGTTCTAGGCCCACCTTAGCCATTGTTGTTAAGTGAATCACTACAATTGATTTAAATGAATCATGCAATCATTAAGTGAATTTGGCTTTCCCCATTGACTTTGCTAGGCAGAAACTCCCTGGGAAGGTTTCAAATGGCAACCACAGGATCTTGGGACGCGGTAACCATTGTAAGTACATGCTGGTTACCAAGCACCCAAAATTTAATCATGTGACTTTGGGGATGCTGAAGCTGTCATAAGTGTGACAACTGATCATAACCCCGTTTTTTCAGTGCATTGTTGCTTTGAACGGTCCTTAAACGAATGATTGTAAATTGAGGGTTACTTGTAGAATGTTAATCCACATGCAAACATTTTAAGATCTCTAACTTTCCCGATTCCAATCAAGTGCATTGTCTTCTCAGTTTGCTGCAACATGTCAGTAGAACTGGGGAATGGTAATCATCCTAAATATTCATTTTATTTTTATTTTATTTTATTTAATTTAATAGATTTGTATGCCGCCCAACTCCCGAGGGACTCTGGGCGGCTAACAACATATAAAATCATTGTTACATATAAAAACATATAATTAAAAATTATAAAAATTAAAAAAACATCTGATATTCATAACCAAGGGGGGAGACCCAAATATAATCTGATTGGTCTCACTTTCACCCCGCCTGCCAGAAGAGCCAAGTTTTTATTGCTTTACGGAAGGCCAGCAGGGTTGGGATAGTTCTAATCTCTGGAGGGAGTTGGTTCCAAAGGGAGGGAGCTCCCACAGAGAAGGCTCTCCCCCTTGGCCCCACCAACCGGCATTGCTTGGTCGATGGGACCTGGAGGAGACCAACTCTGTGGGCCCTAACCGGTCGTAGGGAGGTATGCGGCAGGATGCGGTCCCAAAGGTAACCTGGCCCTGAGCCATGTAGGGCTTTAAAGGTCAAAACGAACACCTTAAATTGGGTCCGGAGACTAATGGGCAACTAGTGCAGCTGGCGGAGGATCAGTGTTACGTGGGTGCATCTGGGTACACCCACCACAGCTCGCGCAGCTGCATTTTGCACCAATTGTAGTCTCCGGATACTCTTCAAGGGTAGCCCCATACTTATCATACGATAAGTAATAAGCCGTAATGCTTTTAAACATGTCAGTTGGAGTCAAAATGCATGCAATCAGCTAAGAATAATGAAGAAATAATGAAACAGTGTTGCTTTTAATATAGGTAACCATCGACTTAAACAGTTTGTCCATTTGGAGTTACAACAGCACTGAAAAAAGTGACTTATGACCATTTTTCACACTTATAACCATTGCAGCATCCCCATGGTACAAGGATTTACATTCGGATGCTTGACAACTGACTCACATTTATGACGGTTGCAGTGTCCCAGGTCATGTGATCCCCTTTTGTGACTTTCTGACAAGCAAAGTCAAGGGGGAAACCAGATTCACTTAGCAACTGTGATACTAATTTAAGAACTGAAGTGATTCACTTAACAAATGTGGTGAGAAAATGGGGCAGAACTCAACAAAGTTCTCACTTAGCAACATAAATTTTGGGCTCAATCATGGTCGTACGTTGAGAACTACCTATATATTGTGTCACAGAAGCATAGTTGGTTTGCTGACACCATGCCGAGGGTCGAGATTCTAGAGAGGCAGGGGTGGGCTGCTGGGGGTTCGCAGGGGTTCGGGAGAACCTCTAGCTAAGATTCTGTGCAGTTCGGAGAAGCCCCAAATCCCACTCCTGGCTGGCCCCACCCACCCAACCCCTCCCAGGAGTCCCCACGTGGCCTCTTTTGGATGCAGATAAGTGCAGGGCGCGCGGGGAGGCTCGGGGAGGGCGAAAAACAGGCCTACCGGAAATTCAGGAAGGCCAGAAACGGGCCTTCGGATCCCGGGGGGGGCGTTTTTACCCTCCCAGAGGCTCAAGGAAAGCCTCCGAGGCCTGGGGAGGGCGAAAACGCCCCCCTGCCGTGGTGCAGGAGGCTGACTACACCACACCCACTATGACCACACCCACCAAGCAACCAGCAGAGAACCCCTTGCTAAAATTTTTGAAGCCCACACCTATAGAGAGGCCAAAGACAATAAATGGCCTCTGAATTAAGCACAGTCATTCATTTATCAAAATGCCAATCCTCTTTTCCTTTGATTCTGTAGACTCTTCAGCTAATGACTTCAATTCATCTTTAAGATCTGTTGGAGAGACAGAAGCTGGGAATTGACCTTCACACTTCTTATGTTGTAACAGAGTCTCTTTCCTTTGAAAGCAGCTAAGTCTTTCTCTAGTTGGCATATGCAGAGAATATGATAGTTTGGTGCAGAGAGTGACAGCATCTACGGTACTAAATCACATAAAATTGCCAGTAGGGAAAGTCATATCTTAGTGTTTCTCCATTGATAAACTCCCTGCAGTTAAAAGATCAAACTTTTTTTAAAAAAAATTTCTGGAGGAGTCCTTACTCTTCTGTGTCGGCTATTATTTCAGGAAGCATTCAAAGTAAGTGAAGTCTGCCACAGTACAATCTTTATCTGCTACCTGCTAGCTGAAGTGGTACAATTTGTTATAATACTCTATTTCCCTTCATATATAATAGGGCTAACCTGAACCTCAGTTACTGAAATTATGAGCAAGTGCCATCTGCATCACTTATGTGAAAGGGAGGGAGGGAAAAAACAGCAGATTCAAGTCCTAAACAGAACAATGAAATGTCTTGGAAATGATGGATTGTGAAAAGCACTTTACTTTTGAATTCTTTCGCAACTGTATACATGTTAGTGGAGAATGGGAGAAACTATAATTCTACTACAGGTAAGCAATATGAGCCAGCTACATTGAAAAGAATTTCATTGATTGTAAGAAAGATGAGCTGAGTTAGAGACGAGATATTTTATTTGGGTTATCTAGTTTTAGAAATTTAGTTATTGAATTTTGATATCGTTGAATTTTGATGTCATGTATCATATATATTTTTGTACGGTTGTTTCTGTACCTGTTTGTTCTGTTTTTCTTTTGTTTTTTTAAAAGGCCTTCGGGCTATTCAATAAATGTACTGCACAGCCCTCTCTACTACAGTTAGTCCTAACATACAACTGAGCCCAAAATTTCTATTTGCTAAGTGAGACATTTGTTAAGTGATTTTTTCCCCATTTTACGACCTTCCTTGCCACAGTTGCTAAGTGAATCACTAGAGTTGTTAAATTAATGACATAGCTGTTAAGGGAATCTGGTTTCCTCATTGACTTTGCTTGTCAGAAGGTCCCAAAAGGAGATCACATGACCCTGGGACATTGCAACCGTCATAAATATGAGTCTGTTGCCAAGATCTGAATTATGATCACAGGATCATAGAGAAGCTGCAATGATTATAAGTATGAAAAATGGTCATGTCATTTTGCTGTGCTATTGTAACTTTGAACGGTCACTAAATGAACTGCTGAAAGTTGAGTATATAGGCGAGTATCTCAATCAAGGCTCAATCTATGCTCCTCTAGGTTTCTTTGCTGGACTACAAATTGGTCATTGGTCATGTAGGCTGATGGAACTGCTGTCCGTTGCTTTACAGATAGTCCTCCATTTATGACCTAATTGGGATCAGAATTTCCATTGCTAAGCAAGGTAGTTGTTAACTGAGACGCACTTGATTTTTTTTTTTTACTTTTTGCCATGGTTGTTAAGTGAATCATACAATCATTAAGCAAAACCAGCTTGCTCATTGTCTTTGCTTGTCAAAGCCAGCTAAGAAGATCACAAATGGCAATCACATGACTGCCCCCCTGCCTCGCCCCCCCCCCATACTGCAACCATTGTAAATACATACTGGTTGCCAGGCACCCCAATTTTAATCATGTGAGCATGAGGAAGCCGTGGCGGTGATAAATGCAAGGAGCATGCTTAAGACACTTTTGTCAGTACTGTTGCAACTCTGAACAGATATTAAATAAGCCGAGGACGTGTATGCCTAGATTTTTAGCCTTCTGAATTCTTGGGCTCTGAAGCGGCAAACTGTTTCTAGCTTTTAAATAGTCACAATAGCCCAGTGAGTGTCCATAGAGAAATGAGCTACAAATATTGCACTAGACTGCATAAAGAATGGCCTGATTATTATTTTTCCAAATGCCTTCCTTAAATTTACTGACCTAACATACTCCCCCTCTTAATTGGTCACTGATCCATTTATTGAAATGAAAAGAGGAGAATCTAATTAATGGATTTCTAAAAGAGATCCTTTGAAAGTTGTGGCAACTGAGCTGCTTTTCAAAAAGTAAACATCTTTTGAATATGATATATGGTATTTTTCGGAGAATAAGACGCACCAGACTATAAGACGAACCTTAGTTTTGGGAAAACAAGGAAAAAAGGCCTCTGCCTCCAAGCAATTTGCCAAACAGCAAACAGCAAACAGCACAGATGATATACACTGTTTGCTGTGTATTTCTGTGCATGTGTGCCTGACCCATAGAAATAGCAAAGAATTGGAGAAATGTACATTATGCCAGAAAGTTTTCTTAAATATAGTCACACTAACTCTTCCCAATTATTTAAATAGATCTACTCCAAGGTAAGTCAGGATTTAACTCTAATACTAAACAGGACACTGTTACATTTCATAATATACTTGTACAGAGCTGTTAAAATTAATTAAAATTTCTGGAAGTATACATTATTCTCTATTATTTAAAAGAAGATACAATAGCATTGGGCCTCTTCAGTGCAAGCATTTATTTTAAAAAGCTTCTTTATTTTGTTAAGTTGTCTAGATTTTCAGGGGTCTCCAAACTTGGCAACTTTAAGACTTGTGGACTTCAACACCCAGAATTCCACAGCCAGCAAAGCTAACAAAGCTGGCTGTGGAATTCTGGGAGTTGAAGTCCACAAGTCTTAAAATTGCCAAGGTTGGAGACACCTGGCTAGAACAATAATAAAGCAGTCTTTAAAAAATAAGTCTAATAATTTGAACATTCTACAGACATTTATAGTTATTCATTTACCCCCTTGCATCCAGCAGAAAATAAAAATATGTGTGTCTCTCCCAGCTATTTGCCTCTTTGCAGCTAGTTTCACTTTCATTTTCCCACGTGGCAAATCAGCTGTAGGTCGGGAAGCTGCTACTGACTTGCTTGGCTTTACAGGCTCTTCCCTCTTTGCTGCAAGCAGGTAAATTGCTGGAAGACAGAGGCCAAAGGTTGGGGGGTGGGGGTGGGTGGGGGGGTGGGGGTGGGTGGGGGGGTGGGGGTGGGGGGGGGGTGATTGGGTGGGGGGGCTACATTCGGTGTATAAGATGCACCCAAGTTTTCACCCTCTTTTGGGGGGTAAAAAGGTGCGTCTTATACTCCATAAAATATGGGGTAAGTGTTAATTTACTTCTTAGCAGGGTTGTATCTCAACTTTCTCTAGTAGGGTGCCCTCCAGTTCTGCTGAATTTCTCCTTCCAGAGTTGTTCAATTTTTTTGATGTGAAACCCATTTCAAATTAGCCTGGCCAATTCTTAATAGTAAGGAATAGGTTTAATGTCCCCTTGTATTTGCTTAAGTGTGCCTAGGAATTTGTCTTTATTTTCTCTTCCTATCATTTCTCTTAGTTTACTAGAGACAGAAAAGAACATTTGCAAGATTAAATGTCTGCTAAATTGTGAAAAATGCTTCTTAATTCTTTTTTTTTCCTAACAAGGGTAAGCTAGGTGAGCCTGTTAGATCCAGCTGCACTCAGTTTTTGAGGCAGTCAGAAATTTAAATCATTTTGTGACAGAATATTTCATTTTAACCTTCTAGCTTGTATCACATTCTATAATATTCATCATTGTCTCCATTTGTAATCCTGCCAGGAATGGTGCTTTGAAAGAAACTCAAAGGACATTACGTTGTCAATATATTTGATTTCAATTCAATGCACAGCTGCAAAGAGCACATCTAAGATAAATGCATATACATTTACAAAGATATCAAGAATCACATAACTTGCATTGAAGAAACACAAGTTCCTGAGCTGTTGCTTATGTTTATTTCTTTGGTCCTCCAAACTTAACTGTTCAACCACTATCCTAGTTTATTTGTAGGACTATCAGATCACATCCCTGAGATTTTTGCTCCAGAAGTGTAAAAAAAAAGTTACTCACTGTTTAGCAGGAACTTATGATATGGCTATCAACTTCTTCCCCATGTTGAGCTTTCTCCCACTACTGAATTAAAGTGTTCTTCACTCATTCTTCAGTCACAGAAAACATGGCACATTTCTGATCTCTCTCCTACCTTAATTGCTTCTGCTTCAAGTCACTCTTCTCACTTGATTTTCTTCTGAAGTAACAGGTGTCAAAAGACAGCCAGTCGGATATAGTGATTATAGCATCAGGCCAGGAGACTGTGAATTCTAGTCCAACCTTAGCAGGGGAGGGTTCCAGTTACCTTTGCTACTGGTGCGTATCACGACGTTGCGTGCGCGCGTCCCATTGAGCGATTTTACTTCCACGCATGCTCAGAAGGACGTTTCAGACCGAAACACAGCTGAGGAGATGCTCAGCTGTGCTTCGGACGAAGAAATAAAGGTCATTATTAACCTGAGGGCGGGTGGGAGGGCTTTTTCCCAAAGCAGAGGATGAGGAGAAGCCATCCAAACCCGAAAAAATCGCCAAAAATTCCCATAAAAATTACGTCACTAGCGGGCTGCTACCGGTGCGCACGTACTGGTCTGCACCGGTAGGAACCCACCTCTGAACCTTAGGCACAAAGCCAGCTGGGTGACTTGAGTTAGTCTTTCTCTCTCAGCCCTAGGAAGCAAAAGAGTTCTGAAATCTTGCAAAAATACCCTGCAGGGACTTCTTGAGGTGGTCACCAGGAGTCAAAAACTGATTTGAAGACACAAAAAGAGAGAAGTATGTGTGTTTGAGAAAGAGAGCAGTGAGGGGAGAAGGAGACTATGTTTTTAATATGCCTTGAAACTGCCCTTGGATGATGTTAGAATAAGAAATAAAACATAAAGAATTTCAACACAAATTCAGTGACTATGATTTGCATCTCTTACTCATGAACTCAGGATAAGATGTCGATGTCATGAGGACACAGCAGGAAAAAAATATATCACTAAGGATCCATGTTCAGTGAATCTGGCTTTCCCATTCACTTTGATTGTCAGAAGGTCACAAAAGAGGATCACATAACTCTGGGACACTAAAACCGTCATAAATACATGCCAGTTGCCAAGTATCCAAATTTTGATCACATGACCATGGGGATACTTATGCAGTTGTCATAAGTGTGAAAAATGGTCATCAGTCACTTTTCTCAGTGCTGTTATATCTTTGGTCACTAAATGAGTGGTTGTAAGTTGAGGACTATACTATGTACAGGACAGAAATTGCCAAAGATGAAAAGGAGAACCATTATGGCAAAGTGACAAGATTAGGCTGAGGAACACACACCTACTTTTCAGGTAGGTGATAAATGGAACGCTGCTGAAGGCTTCAGGTCATATATTTGCAGGGTTATGAACATCAAGAAGAAATAAGACCGGAGAACATCTATTTTGGTAACATGTCTTTTCCTTTCTAAATGAGAAATTTGAAGTCGTCATTGTCACAGCTTTTTGTGGAAAACCATACCGTAGAATTCCTAGGAAAACCAGTGAGAATACTTCTTTTAAAACTTGTCAACTGCTCTTTCTTGTTGCGGGTTAGAAAATCAGAATTTTGAAAGCCTGTCAAAAATTTCTCTCTACTCGGTTTTGTGCAGAGCAAAATCAAGGCTGGCTTAATTTGAGTTTCTTTCTCACCCTTTCATATCCTATTTGACTGTTGCCTATATAACCGTGATGTCAAACCCATGGCACGCGTGCCACAGGTGGCAGGCGGAGCCATATCTGAGGGCACGTGAGCCGTTGCCCTATGTCAGCTCCAGCGCGCATGTGCACGCTGGCTAGCTGATTTTTGGCCTTCCGGAGGGTGGGGGAGGCAGTTTTTGCCCTCCTGAAGGCCTCCTGAAGCCTGGGGAGGGTGAAAAACGGCCCAAAGAGCCTTCTGAAAGTCCGGAGACTTCAGTGAGGCCTGCGCGCATGCGTGGGGGGGCAGCGCGGGGAAGGGTTGTGCATGCATGCGCGGGGGGAGGGCATTGCATTATGGGTGGGGGCACGCGCATGCTCCCTTTTGGCACCCAAGCAAAAAAAACGTTCGAAAACTGCTACATAAGAAGGTGAGAGACAGGTACCTCGGTCTATATACCAAACGAATGACCCATTGGGATCCCCATATCAAAACAATCTTTCCTTATGTGCGGCCAGAATCTGAAAATTACATTTAACACAGCACAGTACTTAACCAAAATGGTTCGGTTGAGATCGGCATATGTGGGACTGATTGGGGTAGATTGTAGGGGTGATACCGAAATGCAATGTTATCATATTTTATTTATCTACCATATTTTTCGGAGTATAAGACGCACCTTTTTCCTCCCTAAAAGTGGCTGAAAATTTGGGTGCGTCTTATACTTCGAATGTAGCTTTTTTTTCCAGCCCTAACTAGGTGCTAACAGATCTTCCCAGCTCTTACCTTGCAGGCTCTTTCATTGTTACTCTCTCAGAAGAATGTTTTCCAGCCCTAAGTCTTTGCAGGTTTTTTTTTCATTGCTCTACTTGCTCCAAAGAAGTTGTTTTCTAGCCCTAACCAGGTGCTAATGATCTTCACAGCTCTTACTGGCTTGCAGGCTCTTTCATTGTTATTCTCTCAGAAGAAGGTTTTTTTAAGTCCTAACCAGGGGATAAAATAATGTGCTGAAGCTGACCAGACTAAGGACGCTAGCCAGATGAATACCTGGTAGGCAGATTGTTTTCCTCTATTTTCCTCACCCAAAACTAAGGTGCGTCTTATACTCCGAAAAATACGGTATATATTAAATGATTGTATTTCTTTTTCGGGTTGTATTTTATTCCAATTTCATTTTAAATCGTATTTTATCCAATTCCATTTTAAATAGTTTTTATCAGATTTTAGTAATACTTTGTATCTGGAACACTGCACTTTGATATGGCCCAAGGGCTAATCAATAAACTAAACTAACTAACTAACCCTTTCATCTTTCTCGGGACCAAGTACTCCTTCCCCTGGACAGTTCACTAGCCAGACCAGGTCTGTGTTCTTTTCACATTGTGTATTGCTTGCTTGCTGAGATCTCATCTGGCTTACCCAGTACAAGTATAGGCAGCAACCCAACACTCACTCATGCTGATGATGTTACCTAGTTGGGTAATGAAAGATCTGCAATGAAACAACCAAGCTAGGAGAGTAGAAAGGAACCCTCCATTCATTCTTCTGATATGGAGACAGGGCTGTCACTTTACATGCAGAGGTGGTATTCTGGTGGTTCGTACAGGTTCGGGTGAACCGGTAGTAGTGACCTGCGGGTGGCGCTATGCCATCCTATTTAGGCTCATTTTGTAACCGCGTGCATGCACATTTGCGAACCGGTAGGGAAGGTAAGTGAATACCATCTCTATGTACATGCCTGAATTCTGAATGATCACCTTCATTCCTGAATATCGGAAACACTCCATCCCTCTGTGCCAAAATACCAGCTTGTTTTGCTTATTCGCATTGTTTTTCTATTGCATTATTCATTTATTTGTCATCTCTACAAGTCTCTCTGTATAGCTCTCAAAAAATCAGGCTTTCTCAGGCAGCTCTGAAAACTTTGAAAACCAAAATATTTCATAACACGTATCCGTCAACCCCAGCATTCTGATTTTCCAGGTTATTCTGTATGGTAATTGAAATTTCTCTTTTTAATGCAACTGATGCAACTCAGTCCAAGTGTTAACCAGGATTTAATCAGATTTACTGATGGTGCTTCTTCAGAATTATCACCCTCCGTTTTCTTTATATATTGTTTGTATGTAAAGAACAGTGGTGGGTTGTTGCCGGTTCGGACTGGTTGTTGTGGCCCGCCAGCGGCCTGCACACCTGGCACTGGAGTCGGACAGTGAGGAGGCTGGCAAGGACTCGGTGCCAGGAGTGCATCCAGGGCCTTCGGAACCTCCAGCACCTCTTGGCAGTGATGAGGAAGGAGGGGCTTCTCCTCCTCTGAATGCAAGAGCACGCAGGGCTGCCAAGAGGCAGGAATGGTTACTCCAGAGGAGGTCTCCTTGAGAGTAAGACTTGGGGCTAATTGGCCACTCCCCTAGTCTACTTAAGGACATCAGAGGCAGCTGACAAGCTGCAGGAAACAATATTCAGACTCTAGTATCTGTTGTGCATTGACTTGTGAATTTCTTGCTTTGGATTTCATATCAAGAAAAACTCCTGGGCCTTTTGCCAAGCCTTCGGGTATTACGTGAGATAACCAGAACTAATTGTCTTGTTTTGAACTAAGACTGACTAAACTTACGCCAGCTGCTAATGAATACTAATTAGCAGCTGACTTTCTGCAAGCAAGGTTTGCGTCTGTTGATTTGTGTGTTTTGCCACTGCTAAGCCATTTATTAGCAGTGGTTCATTAATTAAACTAAGTTTGTTCAAACGGTGTGTTTTTGTTACATTCGTAACTGGGGACAGAACACCGGTTCTTTAGAACCGGTAGCGAAAATTCGGCGCAACTCGCCAAACCGGCAGCGATGACTGGTGGTCCACGCTCCCAAACTGGTCCTCTGGTCGCCGCGGATTTAAAAAAACCCTCTACGCATGCACAAAGGCTTCTGCGCATACGCAGAAGGTCATTTCTGGGAAGGGACGCGAACGTGCACTTCCGTCGCAATGCGAACTGGTGGGAAAGGTAAGTAAGAAACCATCCCTGGTAAAGAAGAAAATAAAAGTGTACGACAAAAGTTCAGAAATTTTGACCACAAAAGATTTTTCTCACACGGGTAGTTCTGAACTTTAACAAACACAGTTGGGACCAGAATTTCTGTTGTTAAGCAAGGTAATTGTTAAGTGAATCATACCCGATTTTATGACCTTGTTAAGAGAATCACTGCAGTGGTTAAATGACTCACACGGTCTTTAAGCAAACCCAGCTTCTCCCATTGACTTTGTGTGTCAGAAATCAATTGGGAAGGCAATTATTGTAAATGCAAGCTGGTTGCCAAGTTGCCTGAATTTTGATCATGTGACCATGGAGATATTGCAACAGTTGTAAGTGTGAGAGGTATCATAAGTCATTTTTTTCACTGTTGTAACTTTGAATGGTGACTAAATTAATGGCTGTAAGTCAAGGACTACCTGTATATCCATACTTTCGCCTTCTCTAGATTTTTCATAGTATATTTTGCTGTCTAAACATCTTCATTTATTCTTCCAATGTGTTCAGATTTATTTTATATAGTTACTGTAGTTGGTTTATCATTCCTTTTTTTATGATTTAGAGAGTGTGATACAAGATGTGTTTCAAGACTTATTTGATTATTTACCTCCTTATTTAATTCTAACTGGAGCAGAATGACTCCATGCACAGAAACAGATGGTAAAATCCTTGGGGGGTTTATGAGAGTCTTTCTCTTTGTTTTAAAATTGTGGCTCTGACAAGCTTTTAGTAACCGCTCACAGAATGTGTCCTGCGATCTCAGAAGAAACGTAAAAAAATCCAAATTCTTTTCAAATCCAAATTGTGTTTTTTCTATTTCCTTAATTCATTTTAATCAACCGCAGTAATACCTGGGCAAACAATCGATACAAACTCAAGGTAAACCACTCCAAACCTGATTGCAGAAAATACGACTTCAGTAACAGAGTGGTCAATGCCTGGAATGCACTACCTGACTCTGTTGTTACATACTCAAACCCAGTGTATGACACTGATTGTCTGGATCCCTTTCAATCGGGTTTCAGGCATGGCTACAGTACGGAAACGGCTTTGGTCACCCTGATGGATGATCTCTGGCAAGCCCAGGATGGTGGTCATTCCTCCATCCTGGTGCTATTTGACCTCTCAGCGGCTTTCGATACCATTGACCATGGTATCCTTCTGCGTCGTCTTGGCGAGGTGGGAATGGGCGGCACTGTTTTACAGTGGTTCTCCTCCTACCTCTCTGATAGGACGCAGTCGGTGTTGACAGGAGGGCAGAGGTCGAGCCCTAGGCCCCTACTCTGTGGGGTGCTGCAGGGCTCGGTCCTCTCACCCATCCTGTTTAACATCTACATGAAGCCGCTGGGTGAGATCATCCGACGACACGGGGTGAGGTATCAGCAGTATGCTGATGATACCCAGTTGTACATCTCCACCCCGTCTCAATTCAGGGAAGCTGTGGATGTAATGGGCCGCTGCCTGGACGATGTTAGGGTCTGGATGGGGATCAACCGGCTAAAACTCAACCCTGACAAGACCGAGTGGCTATGGATATTGACTCCCAAGGATTTTGTCAACTGTCCCTCCTTGGTTCTTGGGGGGGGGGGAAATTAACTCCCTCAGAACGGGTTCGCAATTTGGGTGTCCTCCTAGATTCACAGCTAAAATTGGAGGAACATCTTTCAGCTGTGGCTAGGGGGACCTTTGCACAGGTTCGCCTGGTGCACCAATTGCGACCCTACTTGGAGAGGGAGGCTCTACTCACAGTCACTCACGCCCTTTTCACCTCCCGGCTGGATTATTGCAATGCGCTCTACATGGGGCTACCCTTGAAGAGTATCCGGAGACTGCAATTGGTGCAAAATGCAGCTGCGCGAGCTGTGGTGGGTGTGCCTAGATACACCCACGTAACACCTATCCTCCGCCAGCTGCATTGGCTGCCCATTAGTCTCCGGACCCAATTTAAGGTGTTGGTTTTGATCTTTAAAGCCCTACATGGCTCAGGGCCAGGGTACCTTCGGGACCGCATCCTGCCGCATACCTCCCTACGACCAGTTAGGTCCCACAGAGTTGGTCTCCTCCAGGTCCCATCGACCAAGCAATGCAGGTTGGCGGGGCCAAGAGGGAGAGCCTTCTCTGTGGGAGCTCCCTCCCTTTGGAACCAACTCCCTCCAGAAATCAGGACTATCCCCACCCTGCTGGCCTTCCGTAAAGCAATACAAACTTGGCTCTTCCAGCAGGTAAAAGTGAGACCAATCAGACTATATTTGGGTCTTCCCCCTGGTCATGAATGTTGGTTGTTTTTTAACTTTTATAATTTTTAACTGCTATGTGATTTTATATTTCAATAATGGATTTGACATGTTGTTAGCAGCCCAGAGTTCCCTGGGAGTTGGGCGGCATACAAATCTATTTAAATAAATAAATAAATAAATAAACCCCCAAATTTTAACCTTACTGTCTACTGTTGACCTCACCCGATTCCTAAGAGTTCTGTAAGGGGCATGCATAAGCGTAGCAACGTGCCTACCGTCCCTGTCCTCCTGTCTCCATTTTTTTTGTACCCATTTACTATGTTCATATTTATGTTTATACTATACCTGTTATCTTGTACATGTTTGACAAATAATAATAATAATAATAACAACAACAACAACAACAATTTTCCTCTTCCGTGCTTCAAATGACCATGTTGCAATTTAAAAATAATTATCCTGAGAAAACCTGTAATTTTTAGACACTATATTATAGCCCTTTCCTAAACCACTCTGTAAATTATCTTAATAACTACAATCCCCATAACTATTATAATATTATAATATTATATAGTAATAATATTATATTTTAGATTGGTGAATAAATATGTTCCAGAATTAAATGTTAACTGCCTTGCTTGCTTTCTGTAAAGGAATTCTACAAAATCAGGGTTGTTGCACTTCAATCACAAGCCATCCAAAAAAGTCAATTGGTCAACATTTAACAGCCAAGGATTATACTTAATGATGGTTAGGAGACAATACTACAAGGATGATACTACATGCAGGGCCTGGGCATTTAATGTATGGGGCCAGAATATTTCAATTTCTTTCTTTTATTATTACAGGTAGTCCTTGACTTACCACAAATGAGCCCAAAATTTCTGTTGTTAAGTGAGAATTTGTTAAGTGAGTTTTACCCCATTTTACAACCTTACTGTGTTCTTAGCGGCCTATAAATGCAATAAAATAAATAATAATAAATAAATAAATACTTGTCACAGTTGTTAAGTGAATCACTGCAGTTGATAAGTTAGTAACATGGTTGTTAAGTGAATCTGACTTCCCATTGAGTTTGCTTGTCGGAAGGCCGCGAAAGGTGATCACATGACTCAAGGACACTACAACTGTCCTAAGTCTGAACCACTTGCCAAGAGTCTGAATTTTAATCACATGATCGTGGGAATGCTGGAAAGGTCATAACTGAAAAATGGTCATGCCACTTTTCTCAATGCCGTTGTGATTTTGAACTGTCATTAAATGAGCTGTTGTATGTTGAAGACTACCTGTATTATGGTTGTTGCATATGTTTTAGGCTGGATTTGTCATTTTTGTCCTTCCCATGGACTGGGATAGGCAGAGATTGTTGTTTGATGGTGTTAAAGATATCAGTTATAGAATGTAAGTAGTTCCAAGCAAAGCTGCCTTTTGCAATTGATTGATGGTGATTTTGTCAATGCCAGTGTTGTTGTTGTTGTTATGAGATTGTACCCAAGGCGCCTATTATATATTATTATGGTGAATAATATAGTCAACCAGACGTTCAGAGTGGATATGGCATTTTAGCCATCTGTTGAGTCTTTCCCAAGGACCTGGGTTAATCAGATGTTGATGTTAGTGTTGACTCCAGATAGCCGCCTGGACAAATCCCTACAGTTTTCTTGGCAAGATTTCAGACAGTGATTCTCCATTGCTTGCTTCTTGGACAGAGAAAGTGAGTGGCTCGAGTTGAATGGCTTCTGCCTGAAAAGGAACTAGAATTCCCTGTTTCTATAAAGAGTTTTCCTACATTTTTCTCTGCCATTCTGTGATCATCCGCACTTCTGCAGCCAAATCTGGTCATCCTAAATGTTATATAATCTCTAATCCCTGTGTTTGAGCATTATGTAGGATACCCATTATGAGCTCCCTCTGCAAATGGTTTAAACAATAAAAAGATAAAAAGTATTTTTTTGTAATACTTGACCTCTTTACAAGACTGCTCTGGAATGAGGGTGCAAGTACTGAAATGACTGTTTAAATATACTAAGCTTTGTATTTTTAAAAAAATCTAATAGTGATTCTGAAATGTTTGTGAGTTGATCTTGGGAACTTTCAAAGAGTAATATAGACTAATGTAAAATAAAATAGAAATAAACATGATGTCATTTTCCCTTTGTTTGGCTGCTCCATACATCCTATCTGCATTTTAAAGACCCACATGCCAAAAAGTCCAGTCTAATAGGAAAAGTAGTTATTATGAACTTTTCCAAGGTTAGAATATCTACTATGTTGGATCTAATGAACTTCATCCATAGAGGAAGATGGAAATTAAAAATAGTATGCACCAGTTCTTTTTGCTTCTACTTTTCATTGCTAACTTCTTAAAGGAGGAGATGCCATATAGCTCAGAAAAGCAACCCTAAGCTCTCCTGCCTTGGGCAAGGGGTTGGACTAGAAGACCTCAAAGGTCCCTTCAAGCCCTATGGCTGTATGGTTGTAAGGTAGCAGAGATCTTACAATCTCCATTAATACTGATGATAAAACAATCCAATCTCTGATCAGTTTCTTAGATGTTTGGAATTATCTAGCTCAGGGGTCCCCAAACTTGGCAACTTTAAGACTTGTGGATTTCAACACCCAGAATTCTCCAGCCAGCATAGCTGGGAGTTGAAGTCCACAAGTCTTAAAGTTGCCAAGTTTGAAGACCTCTGATCTAGCTGCTGTCTGCCTAGGGTAAGACATTTCAGAACTTGGTGTACATGACTTGGACTTATCCTGTGACACAAATGTACACTGAATGTGTAAAATTCGAAAAACCGTATCATATATATTTTTATCTGTGAATGTAATTTTGTATATCTGAATGAAGGAGCCACTACTGTTCTTATGACATGCTCAAGAGAAAATTAATGTTGGCACCAGGCTATAATTTTCCTAAACGTGTCTATTTTATAACTATCTATTTTCAGATCATTAAGTCCAAATTATTTAAAACTTTATGCTCTTAATGCTTTTGGTAGATAACTTACACACTCCGTGGGACTTCTATAAAATCAAAGCATTTAATGCAAAGGTAAAGGAATGCATGCCAAAAGCTAAATGAAACACAAAGATAGGTAACTCAATATATGTTGAGATTATTTCTTCCGAATTGAGCTTGACACTTGATAACACTAAATTTCACAGATTTTTTTGGCAACAGGTATAGAAATGATTTGCCACAGCCTACTTCTGGGAATTGTTTTCGAAGTTTGGTCTATTGCAGTGATGGCGAACCTATAGCACGGGTGCCACAGGTGGCACGCGGAGCCATATCTGCCGGCATGCGAGCCGTTGCCCTAGCTCAGCTCCAGCGCGCATGTGCGTGCACGCCAGCTGATTTTTGGCTCGCGCGGAGGCTCTGGGAGGACAATTTTGGCCTCTCGAGGGCCTCCGGGGTGGCGGGGGGAGTGTTTTCGCCCTCCCCAAGTTCCAAGAAAGCCTCTGGAGCCTGCGGAGGGCAAAAAATGGGCCTACTGGGCCCACTGGAAGTCGGGAAATGGGGGAGTGGGGGGGTGTCATGCACGCATGCACAGGGGGGTGGGGCAAGTGGGGGGCTTTGAATTATGGGTGTGGGCACGCACAAGCGTGCGATAGCGCCTGCGCGCACTATTTTGGCACCCGAGGGAAGAAAGGTTCGCCATCACTGGTCTATTGTATTCTTTAGTCTTTCTTAATGTTAGCATTTCTAAGATATGTGGACTTCAACTTCCAGAATTCCCCAATAGCATAGCTAGTTGGGGAATTCTGGGAATTCAAGTCCACATATCTTAAAATAGCTACCATGGAGAAACACTGATATAACAGATAGGACTAAGCAGATTGATTTTGAGCCCACCTTCGGTAAATGCTGCTCTTTATCCAGTGTCACAATTTACACACCCTACAGATTTTATAGATTTATAAACAGAACAGTAGAATTTCAATTTGCTTTATTTTCTCACTTTCCCTCTTCTCTTTTTTTCCATGAGTTCCACAAAAATCCAGATTAGCTAGCCCAATACTGCAGACATTTTCTTTTATGCGTTCTGTGTGGTTACTATTGATTTTCCTTGATGCTCTTCAGCTATGCTGTCTTTTGATGCTAACGTTTTGACTCTTTTCTTCTCCAATCGTACATCGGTCTTTCTGCAATCTCTGTTGCTGTATCATTTTTCAAACTTTCATGCAACTTATCCCAATCCCTTGTTGTCTATAGTAGGGTAAAAATGATTCAGGCATTACCAGAGAACCAAACTCAGCTTTCTATATTTTCGAGTGTTCTTCCTATTTATTTATTTTATTTATTTTATTTAAATGGATTTCTATGCCGCCCAACTCCCAGGGGACTCTGGGTGGCTCACAACATGTCAAAATCCATTCAACAATATAAAAAGTACAATAATTAAAAACTACAAAAATTAAAAGAAGCGTCTAACATTCATAGTCAAGGGGGGAGACCCATATCTAGTCTAGTTGGTCTCACTTTCACCCCACCTGCCGGAAGAGCCAAGTTTTTATTGCTTTACGGAAGGCCAGCAGGGTGGGGATAGTCCTGATTCTTGGAGGAAGCTGGTTCCAAAGGAAGGGGGCTCCCACAGAGAAGGCTCTCCCCCTCGGCCCCGCTAACCGGCATTGCTTGGTCGATGGGACCTGGAGGAGGCCAACTCTGTGGGCCCTAACCGGTCGTAGGGAGGTGTGCGGCAGGATGCGGTCCCGGAGGTAACCTGGCCCTGAGCCATGTAGGGCTTTACATATAATGTGACTGTGAAGATTCAAGTCTTGCTTGCAAAAATGTATGTGTGTGGTTGGTTGAAGATATGGACTTTTGCAAGCTGAATAGATTCTGCAGATTCTCAGTTCTCATATCCATTAGCTGCACATCTTACGTTCAACCTGAGAAGGAGACATGTCTGTAGAAAATCTTGGCTGGAGGTTAGTACAGGTAGTCCTCAACATACAACCATTTGTTTAGCGACTATTCAAAGTTATGACAGTTCTGGAATAAAGTGACTTACAACTGGTCTTTTGCACTTACGACTGTCGCAACATCCATGCAGTTACATGAATTAAATTCACGTGCTTGACAACCAACATTATTTACAACAATTGCAACATCCCAGGATCATGTGATCACCATTTGTAATCTTCCCCAGGGACTCAAGCAAGCAAAGTCAATAAGGGAACCCAAATTCGCTTAGTGACCGAGTGATTCATTTAACCACGTTGAACGATTGCAGCAAAAAGCTCATAAAATCAGACGTGACTCACTTAATTTTCATATTGGTCACCAATGGAAGTTCCTGTCCCAATTGAACTTAGCAACAGTTCATTTAGTGACCGTTTGACATTACAACGGAACTGAAAAAAGTGACATGATTGTTTTTCACTCTTACGACTGTTGCAGTATTCCCATGGTCACATGATCAAAATTCAATGACTCATTTATGACGGTTGCAGTGTCCTGGGGTCTTGTGATCCCTTTTGCGAACTTCTGACCAGCAAAGTCAATAGGGAAGCCAGATTCACTTAACAACTGCATTGATTCACTTAACAACTGTGCCAAGGAAAGTCACAAAATGGGGTAAAACTCATTTAACAATTGCCTCGCTCAGCAACAGAAATTTTGGGCACACTTATGGTCGCAAACCGAGGGCCTACCTGTATAATGTTCTACCAGATCCATGCAAGTAGTACCGTATATACTCGAGTATAAGCCGAGTTTTTCAGCCCACTTTTTGGGCTGAAAAAAGCCGCCTCGGCTTATACTTGAGTCAGTGAAAAATTTGCCCGAAATGGAGGAGAAAAAGGGGCGGGGCCATGCCGCTGGGTGACGCCCCTGTGAGTTTCCCCTCCCTGTGTGTCAGTTTGCCGCGCAGCGCACACCGCACCATCCCTCCTCCTCACGTTCTAATGTAATGCAGGGCTGTCTTACGATTCCCCTTCCTCCCCCTCCTGCCACTCTGCAACAATGTCCCACCTCCTCCTTAGTTATTGTTGATACCATATTGTTTTTATTGACCCTCTTTTCCACTTACAGAGCTAGTTTACTGTTTTTCTTTGAAATAAATATTCAAAAACATTATTGGTATCTATTTTTATTTTTGAAATTTACCGGTAGCTGCTGCATGTCTCACCCTAGGCTTATACTCGAGTCAATAACTTTTCCAGTTTTTTGTGGTAAAATTAGGTGCCTCGGCTTATATTCGGGTCGACTTATACTCGAGTATATACGGTAATATAATTTTTAAATAAATAAATGCCAGTTTTTAAAACAAACAGAAACAAAAATATGTGGGGGTTTTTTCCCCCCAGAGGAAATGAGAGTCTGGGCTAAATTTGTTTTATTTTGTTTCTTTGAACTACTTTGTATTTTTAGAAGCAATCATCAAAAATATCGAAAGATTCGCATTCTGTTTCAGCAAATTCTGAGTGCAGCGGTCATTGTGAGAGCAAAGACAGGAGATGGATGAATTCCAAATGCATAATTTTCACATGAAAATCAGAGTGCCCTATTCATCACTTTTGTAAAGCTCTATATAGCTCTGATTGATAGAATATAATCTTATTTATTATGTTTGATGAGGGCCTTCAGTTTGGAATATATAAAGACTCTTCAAAATGTCCTGAAGACTTGCAATGCTTTCATGGCAATCTAAATGCAAATACCAAGCGCAAAAACCACAGAAATAAACCCACCTGCAACCATTTCATTCAGCCAGCAGAGGGCAGAAAAAGCTGTGCTGAAATTCGTTGTGATGTGATGAATAAGTTATCAGAATGTAGAAAAATTGCCAAGCACAATAACCTAAAATGCTGCATTTTAGGCGAAACATCTTCTTAAATATGATTCTTAGACCTGGGTTCTGTGGACTGCTGAACTGCTGTTCATTTTTGGAAAGTCTCATAATCCCTTAATAAAGTAGCTATTTCTATTTTTGATTTAATGGTTTTATTTGAAAAATAGAGCTCAGTAAAAGATTATGTAACTTCTTAAATCGTTATTTCAATCTGGTTTTGCTTTCTCAGAATAAAAGCCATCCTGAGAAGATTTTGAAAGTGGCCTTCTCCATTCCATCTGTGAAATTAGGGTCTCCTGCTTGAGCAGGGGGTTGGACTAGATGACCTACAAGGTCCCTTCCAACTCTGTTAATCTAATTTTAAATTATTTAATTTAATTTAATTTAATAGACGTTCTTATAGGCCGCCCAATCCCGTGGGACTCAGGGCGGCGTACAACAGAATAAGAAGCGTACAATAAAAACAATTATCATAATTTAAAATTAAAAGGCATAGTTAAAACAATTATAAAAACAACATTCAAGGGGGGAATCTGATCTTCCTATTCACCCCGCCTGCCGGAAGAGCCAAGTTTTTATGTATTAAAATTACCCTGTTAATTTTATGTATTAAATTACCCTGTTTCCCCCAAAATAAGACATCCCCTGATAATAAGCCCAATCGGGCTTTTGAGTGCATGGCAATAAGGCCAAGCACTTATTTCAGGGTTCAAAAATATATAAGACAGGGTCTTATTTTCGGGGAAACACAGTAGTTTAACTGGAAATGTAACACAGAGACATTAACTTTATTCAAAAACACTTCTGGGAAGCTTTAGAAAAATGTGACTGAACAAGAATTTACGGAGGGATTCAATGTTTCTCTAGTTATACCCGTACCAAAATTTTAATTCCTCCACAGATGAATAAACATGAAATCTAGTCACAACTGAATTTTCCTAGTTCACTAGCAAGTAACAGAGATAGGAATAAAAGATGGACATATGTCATTGATGGCTCATCTGCCTCGTTCAGCAGTTCCTTGATGCCTTCAATTCTCCTCTTGTTCAAAGTGATCAGTTTTTTTAGGAAAAACAGAACGTCAAGAAAGAATGAGACTTGGCAATCAGTATTCCCGTTACAGAATGAATTTGCAGGAATTTATAGCTCTGCAGTAATGAACTATTATGGAACATTTGTTAATGTAGAGAATCAGTACAGGTAGATCTTGACTTACAACTAACCCTTTAGCGGCCATTGAGGTTCAAATGGCACTAAAAAAAGCCACTTACAACCGATCCTTGCACTTATGACCATTGCAGTATTCCCATGCAGTATTGTCCAAAATTTGGGCAATAGATTTACAAAGGTTGCACCATCCTATGGTCTTGTGATCACCATTTGCAAATTTCCCAGTTGGCTTCCAGCAATTTTAGGGCGTGTCAAATTTTTCAAATTTCAAACATTAGGGGTGCTCAAAAGTTGTGACATGCCTTGGGGATTGTAAAGATATTTTGGTTACTTTAATATAATTTAGATGTGCTTGGTAAGTAACTACATAAATATAACTTTTTGTTCGTTTCATTTGCAGCAGGCAAAGTCAATGGGGAAAACCAGATTCACTTAATGACTGTATGATTCATTTAAGGACTGTGGCAAAAAAAGATAATAAAATCAGGAATGACTCCTCCCTTGACAGCCTTGCTTAGAAATGGAAATTCCGTGGTCAAAAGTCAAGGACTACCCATACTCCAAAATCTAAAAAGCATATTTTTCATTTATTTTATAAAATATGCTAGTTCTTCTTCAGCATTAAAATTATTTTTATAATCTGATCAATACATTGAGTGTAGCTCTCGATATAAACTGCATTCCATACTAAAGTGTTTCGTTTTATATAACAGATTTCCAATGTGTCGTATCTTCTTTCTCTCTTCCTCTTTTTTCCCACCTCTCTATAAATTTAAACGTGTGAAAAAATATTAATTTGGATGAATCATAATGAAATGGCACTGTGAATAGTTGAAAAAGACAACTGATGAAGGCCAGGGGGTTCTATTCATGTTTTTATGAAATACTATTTGATTGAGAAGATACTTTAAGTAAAAGTCTACATTTTAAAAAAATTAAAGAAGTTTCTCCTATATTAATTATAAGCTTAATGTTACCTGAGAAAGAGTCAGAATTAAATTCTATGTTTTTATTTTGAATAAGACTAGAACTAATGTTGCATCAGGCTCGTGGCTATTTTTGTACCCAAAGAGCAAAACCCGATGCCATCATTCTTGGTTTATGATGGCAGCCAGTTAATGCAAAATACAATCATGATTTGAATGTCAATGTAATCTGAGCAAGTGTTTAAGTGCCATGTTAAAACCTGACTTCCCCAGTATGTAGCAGTTAAATTTACTGCTAGATTGAATCGTTTCAAAGTTCCCAACATGTGTAGGATAATGATTGTGAGTAAGGGCCTTGGTTACACAGTAGTATTATTTTATGAATATATGGCCAGGGGCCAGGTTATTTGAGGGGCTGATTTTTCCCAGTCATACCAGGGGCGGGTTCCTAATTTTTTTACTACCACTCTGGCTTGGCTTATTTTGTGGGTGTGGCTTGCCAGCCATGTGACCGGGTGGGCGTGGGGCTCGGGACGTGGGCCTCCGGCAGCGGCCGGAGAAGCAGGGGGGCATTGCCCACCCGCAACGCAGCCCCCCGCAGTGGGAGCAGCAAGACCACGGCAGCGGTTCTTCTAGGAGGCTCCATCCGGCCTGAATGCTTCTTCCCATTCGATGATCCTAGGCTCCTGCCGCCCGTTCCCCCTCCCCTCAGCAGCTCGAGAATCCTCAAACGTGCAAAAATGCCTAGGATCATCATCGCGCATTTGTGGCTTCTCAGACTGCTGAAGGGAGGGGAATGGAGATAGCTCCTGCCTATTATAAATTTAAAAATTTACATTATAAATTTTTTTAAAAATTGTTTTTTAAAATGGCGGCGCCCAGGCACCGGCAACCGACCGCACCGGTACTGTGACATCACCAGCAGGCCGCTACCGGTGCTATAGAGTGGACCGCACCGGTAGGAACCCACCACTGAATACCTATCTCACCCACCAGAGCAGAGAGGAAAGTTATATTCCAAGTTCTCTCTTTTAAGGAGGTCTATCTAGTGCACGGTTGTCGAACTCGATTTCATTGAGGGATGCATCAGGGTTGTGTTTGACCTCGGGGTGGTGGTGGCCAAGGTGGGCATGGCCAGCTCAACGTCACTCCTGTAGGGGGTGCCTGTGGCGGCCCCAGCGCTCTGCCAGCGAAAACAGGCTCCCAAGCTCCGTTTTCAGCTGCCGCGGCCTCCTACAACTCTCTGCCAGTGAAAACGGAGCTCGGGAGGGCCGCACGTGAGTATCCCGTGGGCTGGATCCGGCCCCCGGGCCTTGAGTTTGACACCCCTGATCTAGTGGGACCAAAAAAAAGGGCCTTCTCTGTGGTGACTCCCTCCCTGTGGAAATAAAAATGGCCTCCACCTTGCATTCTTTTGAAAGGCCCTGAAGACACAGTTGTGCCAATTAGCCTGAGGGCCCCAGAGTGATATGGAACCCATCAAGTGGTTGGTCTGTTTGTTGTCACTGTGGGGGGCAGGTTTATTGGGCTTTGTATTTGCGGTTTTATTTCTCTAAGCTGCCCAGAGTCTTCATGACTTGAATGGCAATATAAATTTTCTTAATAAAAAAATAAAATAAATGTCACGGTGTATTTATGCTTTAAAGTGAATGGCCCAGAGTCACCAAGTGAGGTGAAGGCGGTATATATTTTATAAACATGCAAAGGATTTGTGTTTCAGTCCAAATCATAATCTGCATGAAGTTAAAAACAACTATTGTGTATAAATTGGGTGGTACATTTTGCCCCCACTAAATCGATTTGAATATCGTAGACATTTGTTACTGCCTTGCACCATATGTTTAATTTGAATTAAGCATTCAGATATTTCCATTAGCTGAGCCCTTTTTTAAAGAATAGATACAGAGATACAGATTAAACATTTTTTCCTCATCCTGATCCCTCAAGTATTGTCCTTAAATCTGCTTATACACTTCTTTTTGGCACCGAGATTACGGCACTCGATCAAATAAGTGTCAGAAAAACGAAGTCCAATGTGCAGTAAATTAGCTCTCTCTGCAGACCAAACAGATATCTTGGATTTTTTTTTAAGCCTACTATGGAAAAATAATGAATAATTGCCATGGCAACCTCTATTTTCCACCATGCTCACATCTCTCTCTCTCTCTCTCTCTCTCTCTCTCTCTCTCTCTCTCTCTCTCTCTCTCTCTCTCTCTCTCTCTCTCTCTCTCTCTCTCTCTCTCTCTCTCACACACACACACACACACACACACACACACACACACACACACACACGAAGAGAGAGAGTATTAAAGAAGGAACGAAAACTCAGCTTATTATGTAGATATTGTTTGAATAGAGAAACTGTACTTACCCCCAAATAATTTTTGGCCAGGAGAAAATCAAAACAATGCTTGCTGCATAAACAATAATTATGATCGTATATGCATTTTTTAAAATAGCAAAAAATATGAATGAAAACAGAGCAGGTCAACCAGCGTTGCTAGTGTGTTCCATCTTTAGCCCCTATAAAAATACATAATGTTGCAAAACAAGCTTTTATTTAATAGATATCAAGCTTTTTGATTGGTTAGTTGGTTGGTTGGTTGGTTGGTTGGTTGGTTGGTTGGTTGGTTGGTTGGTTGGTTGGTTGATTGATTGATTGATTGGTTGATTGATTGATTGATTGACAGAAAGGATTATATCCAGCCAGCTTGACTGGATATTTTCAAGAGTAGATCTCACTTGGCTTGCAAGTGTTTAGAAAGGAACGAGGTAATTATAAAGGTGTGCAAATATATCTTAATTGATTAATTGAGCCAAGAAGAATTTTACTTCTATTATTTTTTATTGATTTATTCAATTTTTATAGCTGCCTATCTCAACCCAATGGACTCTTCACTACTTTCTGTTGCTAGAAACTGTAATTTGATTTTAGCATCTAGTCCAGAGGTCTTAAAACTTGGCAACTTTAAGACTTGTGGACTTCAACTCCCAGAATTCTCCAGCCAGATGGCTGGAGAATTCTGGGAGTTGAAGTCCACAAGTCTTAAAGTTGCCAGGTTTGGGGACCCCTGATCTAGTTTGTCTACAGAGAATCAACATACTGGTGAAAAGTATTTTCGGGGGAAGAAAACCTAGATCTAACTGAACAACAGTATCTTTATTCTACTTCTTTAATATTACTACTGCATAGTCGTACCCAAATGTGCAGGGCAGGTAAACAAAAATCCAAGGATCTCTAATACAGTTAGTGCTCCTTTTATTTAGTGACCATTTATGTTACAGTGGCACTGAGTTATAACCATTTTTCACACTTTAGATGATTGCATCATCCCCAAAGTCACATGATCAAAATTTGGATACTTGGAAACTGGCAGGTATTTATGACGGTTGCAGTGTCCTGAGGTCATGTGATCCTCTTTTGCGACCTTCTCACAAGGAAAGTCAGTGGGGAAGTCAGATTCACTTAACAACCATGTTAAGCTTGGAGCCCGATCAGGGGAGGAAACATCTGAGGAAAAACCCCTATACAGGTAGTCCTCAACATACAACCACAATTGACTCACAAATTTATGTTGATAAGTGAGAAGTTTGTTAAGTGAGTTCTGCCCCATTTAACAACTTTTCTTGCCACATTTGTTAAGTGAATCACTGCAATTGTTAAATTAGTAATGCAGTTGTTGAGTGAATCTGGTTTCCCCATTGACTTGGCTGGTCAGAAGGTTGCAAAAAGGGATCCCATCAGAGGTGGGTTCCTCCTGGTTCGCCCGAATCTGTAGCAAACCACTGATGACATCACAGAATCTGTTTGGTCGGTGACAGTCCCTGGGCGCCGCCATCTTTTCCTCCCCCCCCCCCGGGTTTTTTTTCTTCTGCACATGCGCAAAAGCTGAGTTTCCAACACTGCGCACGCGTCACCATCTTGTTTTTGGCTTTTAAAAAAAATTCAGATTTTTTGGCATTGTGTATGCATGCGCCCACAAAGCGCATGCGTGCCCATGAGGCACAGCCATGTGATGCAGGAGGAAGCAAACTGGCAGCGAGGTAAGTTAGAACCCATCCCTGGATCACATGACTTTGGGACACTGCAACTGTCATAAATGTGAGTCAGTTGCCAAGCATCTGAATGTAAATCATGTGACCACGGGAATGCAGTCATAAGTGTGAAAAATGGTCATAAGTCACTTTTTTCGGTGCGTTATTGAAAACTTAACTTCATAACTTCTAACGGTCACTAAGCAAACTGTTGTAAGTTGAGGACTACCTGTATCTGCTGTTTCCCAAGGGAAGACAGAGAGTCCTTGTTAAGGTGAGAATAAATCTCATAGAGGCGATGTGGATCTTTTCTTGGAATTCAGACATTTAGAAATAAAGCCGAGATTAAAAGTCTAATAGAAAATATTTATTTCGGTACAAAAACAATAAATCATGAATAGTTACATACTTGTTAATAAAATTGTGACCGCTCCCGGTCAGAATCAAAGGCAGAATAATAATAATGGAGAATCAGGAATGCACACATGCGCAGAAGATCACATCACGTGTCCTGCTTGTATTGGAATGTACCATAATATTAGGATAGGGATGCATCACCCTGCATAGACATACAACTGACAATATTCACTACGTGACTGCAAGATTCTTGTAAACTGGTGATCAACAATAAAGAAACTTGTTTGACCCATCCTTTGAGCTGTCCTGGTTTTGCGCCTGGCAGTGAGGTTGAGAAATACTACCACAGGGCATCCCATAAATATGACTCTAAGTAGCTTACAACATAACATAAAATTCATAGAATACATTATAGCAAATCAATGTTTTTAACATAAATTCAACACAGTAATGATAATAATAACGTAACCGTAACATCAACAGCTGGATTCATCTTGGTCCAGGTTGATCTCTCATCCTTGCCTCAATTATGTATTCTGTCAAACAATTTCTCATTTTTGCATAAATGCAGTCTAATTGGTGGCGAAATATTTT
The DNA here is from genome assembly GCA_023053685.1 of Diadophis punctatus similis. Taxonomy (NCBI): domain Eukaryota; kingdom Metazoa; phylum Chordata; class Lepidosauria; order Squamata; family Dipsadidae; genus Diadophis; species Diadophis punctatus. Next base: position 43,174,297 of record JALIGW010000007.1, on the reverse strand, counting down.
CTTCCTCCAAAACTGTGGTAATTTTAGATGTAGGCATTAACGATCCTGTAGGAACCTTCCTCTTTATTTGGCAATGAATTACGGTAGTTCCAGATGTAGATAGACTTACAATGGACCTTTTAAAATCAATAAGGCTTAAATTAGTCATAACAAATTTCAATTCCATTGCCTCGAATGGCCCTGCTTTAACTGTGATTAGAACTACATCAGTTCAATATCTCTTGCAAAACAAGATAAACAGCCTTGTTGCATTTGGAAGCTGCCCAATTACATTTTGGATGGGACCTAAATCTTTCTCTCAAAATCTTGCCTATAAACATTTGCTTACATTGATCACATTCATCGTTTTGCATTCATGGTTCAGTTATTCTCTTTCCCATCTCTCTTTCTCTTTCTCTCTCAATCTCTCCCCCCCTCCCTCCCCCCTCTCTCTCTTTCTCTCTCTCTCTCTTTCTCTCTCTGCCTCTCTCTCTCCCGCCCTTTATCTCTATGTCTCTCTCTCTGCCTCTCTCTCTCTCTCTCTCTATTTCTTTCTCTCACTCTGTCTCTCTTTTTCTTTCTCTCTGTCTCTGTCTCTCTGTGTGTCTCTGACTCTCTCTCTCCCTCCCTCCCCCCTCTCTCTATCTATCTTAATCTCTCTCTTTCTCTCTCTCTCTTTCTCTCTCTCTCTCCTGCCCTTTATCTCTATGTCTCTCTCTCTGCCTCTCTCTTTCTCTCTCTCTCTGTTTCTTCCTCTCACTCTGTCTCTCTTTTTCTTTCTCTCTCTCTCTTTCTCTCTGTGTCTTTCTGTCTCTCTCTGTCTCTCTCTCTCTCTGTCTCTCTCCATTTTTTCCCCTTCCATCCGCAGAAATCTTTCCAGAATGGATAATGAAAATGATATGCAGATATATTTGGCTTAACAACCATTCATTTAGTGATTGTTACAATGGCACTGAAAAAAGTTACGATCAGTGCTCGCATCTATGACCATTCCCATGGACAAATGGTCAAAATTCAGGCCCTAGGCAACCAGCATCTATTTGCAATTGTTGTAGCATCCTGGTGTCCTGTGATTCCGTCCTTCCATCCTTCCGAGGGAGGTAAAATGAGGACCCAGATTGTTGGGGGCAATGTAAATACAAATATACCGTATTTTTCGGAGTATAGGACGCACCGGAGTATAGGACGCACCTAGATTTTAGAGGAGGAAAACAAGGAAAAAAGTATTCTGAACCAAATGGTGTAGTAATATATTATTTAATAAAATACCAGTGTAGCAGAATACTTTTTACAACCATGTACACTTTTTACAAACTTCAAACTTGACAGCTTTAAGACTTGTGGACTTCAACTCCCAGAATTCCTTCTCCAGTCATGCTAGCTCAGGAATGGGAGTTGAAGTCCACAAGTCTTAAAGCTGTCAAGTTTGAAGTTTGTAAAAAGTGTACATGGTTGTAAAAAGTCTTGCCAAGTTTGAAGACCCTTGCACCCCTAACCCAGGGGTCTTCAAACTTGACAGCTTTAAGACTTGTGGACTTCAACTCCAATTCCTGAGCTAGCATGACTGGAGGAGGAATTCTGGGAGTTGAAGTCCACAAGTTTGAAGACCCTTGCACCCCCTTGGCAAGTTTAAGACTTGTGGACTTCAACTCCCAGAATTCCTCCTCCAGTCATGCTAGCTAGAGTTGAAGTCCACAAGTCCTCCCGGTCTCGCAGCCAGTTCCCTCCTGAAGCTCAAGGGCTGCAACTTGAGCTGAGCAGATCTGCGGCGAAAGCGGCGGCTCCTGGTTTTCCCGGCCACGCTAGAGAAGAGCAGCTGAGGAAGCAGGCGAAGCGCGGCGACAGGCAGGTGTTTTGGAAGCGCCGAGGGCAGCCCTCTCGCTTAGCCGGCAGCAGCGGGCGCAGCGAGTTCCGTCCCCACGCGCGTCCCCGGCGCTTGCTGTGGTGACGCTGTTTTCTCCGAGACCTTTGTCTCGGAGAAGGAGCAGTAGACAAAGGTCTCGGAGAAAACAGCGTCGCCACAGCAAGCGCCGGGACGCGCGTAAGGACGGGACTCGCTGCGCCCGCTGCTGCCGGCTAAGCGGCATCCCGGACGCGCGTGCTGCCCTCGGCACTTCCAAGACACCTGCCTGCCGCCACGCCTCGCCTGCTCGTACGCCCGCTCGCTCGCAAGCGGGCAGCGGTGGGGATCGAAGCGGAGCGGTGGCACCTCGAAAGGTGCTAGCTCAGGAATGGGTGGCGGGGGCAAGCAGCGGTGATGGCGGCGGCAAGCAACAGCGGGGACGGCGGGGGCAAGCAGCAGGGGGGGCAAGCGGCGGTGGCAGAGGCAGCGGCGGGCGGCGGGGAAAACTTCCGAAGGGTGGGGGCTGGGGGGGTTGGGGGCTGCATTCGGTGTATAGGACGCACCCACTTTTTGACCCCCTTTTTGGGAGTAAAAAGGTGCGTCCTATACTCCGAAAAATACGGTACATTGCTTAATGGTGTAAACCGCTTAGAGAGTGCTTGCACTATGAGGCGGTATATAAATCTCACTAATAAATAAATTTGCAACTTTGAACAAGCAAAGTTAATAGGGAAGCTGGATTCGCTTAACAACTGCAGTGATTTGCTTAACAACCGCAGTGATTCACAATTTAAAACATGTATCAAACTGTACCTGAAGTTCTCAAAATAAAACTGGGATTTTCCAAAAGAACTCCTAAATGAGAGTCCCAAAGGAAACAATCATGGAATTCTTAACCGTTCAGCCCATGTATTAAATCATACTGCTATGGTCTTTGTGCTATAATATGACCATTTGAAAGTATAGTTTTAAAATATTTTCAAAGATAGTCTTGGTCTTATGCTACAGAATCAGCTATCATTAAATTACCTCCTAAATTTAACTTCCAAATTATGGGGCGTCAGCCATGGGTACCCATGGGGGAGGGTGGTGAAATGCATGTTGCTATGCCATGACCCAAAATTTGCTTAATCCCTTTCCTATTCCCAATGCAACTTCTGATATCAATGCATAAAGAGGGGAGGGTACTTATTTTGCACTGTCATGATATGTATGGAGATTCTTAGTCATCCATGTCATGGTTGTCCCAGAGGTGCTTTTTCAAGAGGCAACTGGACTTTCTGGGTTTTTCTTTGAAGACGTTTCGCTTCTCATCCAAGAAGCTTATTCAGCTCTGAAGAAGCTTCTTGGATGAGAAACGAAACTTTTTCAAAAGAAAAAACCAGAAAGTCAAGTTGCCTCTTCAAAAAGCACCTTTGGCACTACTAGTTACAATACTTGCCTTTTCATTTTGACAAAGCCTCCAGTTGCTACAGACTCCAACCTGGTTTTAATTTTTGAGAAGATTCCAGGTAGCCCTCAGTTTGTGACCACAATTGAGCCCAAAATTTCTTTTGCTAAGCAAGACCGTTGTTGGGCGAGCTGTGCCCCACTTTATGACTTTTCTTGGCACAGACGTTAAGTGAATCCCTGCAGTTGTTAACTTAGCAACACAGTTGTAAAGTGAATCTGGCTTCCCGTTGACTTTGCTTGTCAGAATGTCACAAAGGCAATCTGTACATTACCACCCCGTCTCAATTCAGTGAGGCAGCTGATGTAATGTGCCGATGCCTGGACGACGTTAGGACCTGGATGGGGAGAAAGAGACTCAGACTCAACCCCGACAAGAGTGAATGGCTTTGGATATTGCCCCCTAAGGACTATGACAACTGTCCCTCCTTGGTTCTCGAGGGAGTTAAATTAACCCCCTCGGAACAGGTCCGCAATTTGGGGGTCCTCCTAGATCCACAGCTAAAATTAGACCAACACCTTACAGCTGTGGCTAGGGGGGCCTATGCACAGGTTCGCCTGGTGCACCAATTGCGGCCATACTTGGATAAGGAGGCTCTACTCACGGTCACTCATGCCCTTGTCACCTCCCGATTGGACTACTGCAATGCGCTCTACATGGGGCTACCCTTGAAGAGTATTCGGACACTTCAGTTGGTGCAAAATGTGGCTGCGCGTGCTGTGGTGGGTGTGCCAAGGTACACCCACATTACACCTATACTCCGCCAGCTGCACTGGTTGCCCATCGGTCTCCGGGTCCAATTCAAGGTGTTGATCATCATCTTTAAAGCCCTGCATGGCTTAGGACCAGGTTACCTTCGGAACCGCATTCTGCCTCATACTTCCCTTCGACCGGTGAGGTCCCACAGAGTGGGCCTCCTCCAGGTCCCGTCAGCCAAACAATGACAGTTGGCGGGCCCCAGGGGGAGGGCCTTCTCTGTGTGGGGCCCCGTGCTCTGGAACCAACTTCCCCCAGAGACCCGAACCATCCCCACCCTGCTGGCCTTCCGAAAAGCCGTCAAGACATGGCTCTTCCTGCAGGCGGGGGGAGGAGACTAATTCCAATCTGAGCTCCCCCCCCCGGTATGACTGATGGTGAATATTTTTAACGTTTTGTACATTTTTAATTGCCATTTTTAACTTCTGTTTATTATTAGTGTTCTCGTAAAATTTGTTGTACGCCGCCCTGAGTCCCTCGGGAGTAGGGTGGCATAGAAGAACCAATAATAAATAAATAAATAAATAAATCATCCCATGACCCAGGACACTGCAACCGCCATAAATACTTATGGCGGTTGCCAAGCTTCTGAAATTTGATCACGTGATCATGAGGATCTACAAATGAGGAAAACAGTCACAAGCCACTTTTTTCGGTGCCTTCGTAGCTTCAAACAGTCACCAAACCAATGGTTATAAGTCGAATAATAACGGTACTTGGTTTTAATTTTATAGAAGATTATAGAGATACTTTGAAGAAGGAATTCAGCGCCATTTGGCAAACATCAATTTAGCTTGGATAGAAGACACACAGAAAAAACAAGAACAACTTGCCAAATTCTGTTTAGTATAAGAAGAAGGGATAGAAAGGCTTTCAAGATTCTGTTATTAAATACTGCAGGCAGAAGTCTCCAAATGTGGGAACTTTAAGACTTGTGGACTTCAACTCCCAGAATTCCCCCAGCCAGCTGGCTGGCTGGGGGAATTCTGGGAGTTGATGTCCACAAGTCTTAAAGTTCCCACATTTGGAGCAGGGATGGGTTCTACTTACCTTCCCCACTGGTTCGCATCACGACGGAAGTGCACGTTTTGCGCACATGTCACTTCCGGAAATGGCCCTCTGCGCATGCGCAGTACTAAAAAAAAGCTTCTGGTCATGCGCAGAAGCAAAAAACAAAATAGAACGAGAGAACCGGCTCAGGGGCATGGCAGGCCTGGGTCACTGCCGGTTCCAGCGACCCAGGCCGCCATGTTACTATCGGTTCTATAGAACCGGTCCGAACCGGGAGGAACCCACCTCTGGTTTGGCGATCCCTGCCCTACAACAATAGTCTTCCAGTAGTTCTCTTGTTGGCTATTTCCCAATCTGATGATCTTCCAATGGCCGACAAGCTTCTTGTTTTGGAGATATGCAGAATTATATTTTTGAATCTGCACCCCAGTTAAGAATGCCCTACCCCACTGTCCAATTGCTACAATCGACTTCACTCGGTGCTGTGCAAGGGATAAAAAGAAATATTTGAAATCCTTTCCTGAAAACACAATCATAAATATGAAGAAAAGAAACCCTGCTGGTTTGTTTTGGAGTATTGTTGGCTGTTGTGTAATTAACTTAAGTAGATATTGTACACTTTTGATAGATGGGCTGTTTATTTGTGGATGGCAGCTATTTCATCATCAGCTGCAAGATTCACTGCTATTGTCCATGTCCTCTTTACCCCTGACCAAGAAAGACTTTGTTGAAGGGACAGTTCCCAATGAGAAATCAGTTGTGCAGCACAATCTAGGCCAGGGAGGGCCATTAATTTTCCCAAGGAGCCACACGAGAAACTGGAATTGTTGGGAGGAGCTGAACCAATGTAACCTGATTTGAGGCCCTCAAACTCTATCAACTCAACTCCTCAGGCTGCTCCAGGCGAGTGCGTCACAGGCACAGAAAATTCTTTCCTCTCCTCACCCTCCTGTGGCCTCCAGCTGACTGAAAGAGCACATAGCGACTGGGCAGCAATAGCACTTAGTGCTTTACGGCCCTCTCTAAGCGGTTTACATAGTCAGCGTATTGCCCCCAACAATCTGAGTCCTCATTTTACCCACCTCGGAAGGATGGAAGGCTGAGTCAACCTTGAGCCAAATCATAATCGAACTCCTGACAGTGAGCAGAGTCAGCCTGCAATACTGCATTCTGACCACTGTGCCACCATGGCAGCAGCAAAGAGAGATGGGCCTGATTCAGCTTCTCCTTATTTTTTTTTAAGCCAAAACAATAATAGAATAAGTATAACACAATAACAGAATTGGAAGAGACCTTGGAGTTCCAATTCCTTGTTTAGGCAGAAGACCTTATACCATTTCAGACAAATGGTTGTCCAATCTCCTCTTAAAAACCTCCAGTGTTGGAGCAACCACAACTTCTAGAGGCAAGTTGTTCCACTACTTAATTACTTATGCCTATTGCTATTCATAGAATTCCCAGATTCTATGGCACATGTATAATTTGTTGCTAAATACACAATACATTCGAATGCTAACAAATACTGCAATTAGATTAGAGATAGCTCCATATTTCCTGCCTGTTGCATAACTCATACTTGTAGGAGCCAATTCGCTTTTGGAATTGAATCATTTTGTTCCTGTCTTCCTACAGATTTAGAGTACACAGTACTGAGAAAAATCTTGGAGCCTGGTGGTTTGATGGAAATATGAAAAACAGTATTGATATTTCCAAAGAGTATGTTAGAAAAGTAATGGGAAAAATATTAATAATGCATAGCCTCCATTTTAAATAATGGATGTATTTTTATAAAGCACTTTAGAGATCTTGGGTAATATATGCAGAATCTTGGTCATGCTTGAATGGCCCTTGAAAAGCTCATGGCCATTAGTGCAGACAAATAATCATCCTCTTCCTTCCTTGATTATAACGGCCTGAATGCTGGCTTAGAGGACTATCATTAACTCACAGTTCTAGAGCAGAAGCCAATATTTGATAAACAGGTAAAGCCTAAAATATCCAAGCAAATGTCTAATGGAATTGGAACAGGGTGATATTTTTCTCTGCTCTCTTGCAGGTAGTCTTCAACTTAAAATGATTCATTTAGTGACCATTCGAAGTTACGACAGAAGTAAAAAAAGTGACTTATGACCGTTTTTCACACTTACGACCATTGCAGCATCCCCATGGTCACATGATCAAAATTGAGATGTTTGGCAACTGACTCATATTTATGACGGTTGCAGTGTCACATGTTCCCCTTTTGCGACCTTCTGACAACCAAAGTCAAACCAGATTCACTTAACAACAGTTTGGCTAATTTAACAATGACAATGATTCACTTAACAACTGTGGCAAGAAAGGTCGTAAAATGGGGCAGACTCACTTAACAAATGTTTCACTTAGCAACAGGAATTTGGGCTCAATTGTGGTCATAAATCAAGGGCTACCTATACTAACGTCAGGATGAAACATTATTTATAGGAAAAAATTGTATTAGAGATGAACAAATCAGTCAGCTACAAGTCTGATTGGAAAAGGTTTTGAATCCATCTGTACTTTTTATTTTTTTTAAAAATGCAGAAAATCTCACATTCAGATATTCAAATAAATATGCCCAAACTTCTTTTCACTCCAAATACAGGTAGTCCTCGAGTTACGACCCCAATTGAGCCCAAAATTTCTGTTGCTAAGTGAAACATTTTTTTATTACTTCAGTTGCCAAGTGTCCAAATTTTGATTATGTGACCATGGGGATGTGCAACGGCCATAGGTGTGTAAAAATGGTCATGTCCCTTTTTTGGCTGCTGTCGTAACTTCAAACGGTCACACAAATCACGACAATAAGGGTGATGCAATGGCCGTAACATTGAGGACAGGTTGCAAGTCACTTTTTTCAGCACCATCATGACTTCAAACTATCATTAAAGTCATGGTCATAAGTCGAGGATTACCTGTACACGTTTCTAAATTGCTGTCAGAAAGTACATCCCTAAAATGATAAGAATAATAAACTGCAAGTAACTATTTTTTCTTCTTGGCCCAATTTGCCTTGAAATTCATGGATTCTTTAATTATTCATCCCTTTCTACTTGCCATTTCAAAAATAATAATAATAATAATAATAATCATCATCATCATCATCATCATCATCATCATCATCATCATCATCATCATCATCTCTTTTATTCATTAAACATGAAACTCCGTCAACTGAACATTTAAAAAAGTGTCACAAATACCACTGACTGGTGCTAATGGTTGATACAGGTTGCTGCCTGCGTCCTAGGTATCAACCAAGTACCTTCTTAAAATATATGATGCTCCGAGTAACGCAATTTTTTGCAGTTCCACTGGTGTTATTGCAGGAAGCTGCAATTTCTTGATGTGTTTTATAAAATTCTTGGACATGGTACCAAGAGCCCTGATGACAATGGATATCACTGTTACATGTTTCATCCATAGCCGTGTAGATGGCCAGGTTGCGATATTTTGTAATTTTTTCCAGTTCTTTTTCTTCGATTTTGGCATCTCCTAGTACAGCGATATCAATAAACTGTACTCTTCGGCCCTCGACAATCGTGATATCTGGCGTGTTATGTTCCAAATAACGATCTGTATTCGAAAGTCCCACAAGATCTTCACCGTCTCATTTTCAGTAACTTTTTCCACTTTGTGCTCCCATGACTTTTCGGATACAGATATGTCGTACTTTTTACATAATGACCAGTGGACTAATTTAGCAACTCGATCATGTCTAGCTTTGTAATCAGTTTGCGCGATTTTGCTGCACTCACATATTAAGTGTGAAACAGTTTCAACTTTGTCGTTGCAAAGTCGGCAGTTTGGATTGTCGGTGGATTTCTGTATCTTCGCTTTCGTGGCATTAGTTTGTATTGCTTGTTCTTGAGCAGCGAGTATAGCGGCGTTTCTGGCACATGAATAAATAAAATGAAATGTGTATCAGTGAAGTAAAGAGAAAATTAATCCTAGGGAGGTTGGAAACGACAAATTTATACAGAATTATGAAAGATAAGGATGTTTCTGAGAGAGGAAAGATCAGAATATTACAGCAACGGTCCTTTTAGTGGTAACATATTCTGTAAAAGCTGGTTATTAAGCCATAGAGATACTTTGAGATTTTTACTAAATATACCATGGACTGTAAGAAGAACCAATTAATCAGTCATGAACCTAATAAAGGTTGATCGCTCTCTTGAGGAGATTATCATCAATCAGAAAGGGACAGATTTTGGGGATATGCTATGAGTATATGCTAGACCAGAGAAACGACTCTGTTGAGGAAAGTAGAAGAGGAAGAGAATGGATAAAGTAGAAGAAAGGGATTAAAGATATAACGGGTTAAAAGCTTTGTCCATTTTGAACGTCTGACTTTCATCAGAACCTCTGCAACTATCTCCCATCTTCATTTCTTTGCTATCAACTTCAAATTCAATAGGCATGAAAATTGACATTATTTTTATCTTAATTTAACATTCATCCTTTTTTACATTTTAAGGCTATAATAAGATCTTCTTCTTCTAAGAAAATGGGCTCATCTGCATATTTCAGAATTGTTTTCAGCTCCAACTGTGATGCTAGTTGTCATCAACTATCATTCTTATAATTTGTTTGTAGAGATTAAATAGATTTGAGAGTATAATGTGCACTCATGTTTCATTTCAGATTTTTATAGTAGCTTCTTATTTATTGTAAGCTACACACATTATATTCAACATTGTGGTGTGATCTTCATATGCAAAGGCCTTGTTCTAATCAATAAAAAACAAACATAAACTTTTAAAAAAATGTTGTTTTGCCTTATTTATTTTATGTTAGCTATTGTTCTGGCAATGACCATTGTTATTGCTATTGGAGTTTAATGATTTCTCTTTCATGTTAAGTAAAAGTCCGGAGGTTTAGAACTCATTCTGAAGTAACCTTGTGTTTTTTTTTTTAACTCTTGTTTACTTAAAACCAAGGTGGCGCAGTGGTTAAAGTGCAGCACTGCAGGCTACTTCAGCTGACTGCTAGCTGCAGTTCAGCTGTTCAAATCTCACCGGCTCAAGGTTGACTCAGCCTTCCTCCTTCCGAGGTCGGTAAAATGAGGACCCAGATTATTGGGGGCAATATGCTGAACTCTGTAAACCGCTTTGAGAGGACTGTAAAGCACTATGAAGTGGTATATAAGTCTAAGTGCTATTGCTAAATAAAGGAGAAACTCATAGGGGAATCTTCATGCAGCTTCAAAGTTTTTCTCATTGTTTGTTTGTTTGCTTGTTTGTTTATTAATTTGTCAAACATGTGCAAGATAGCAGGTATGAATATGAACATGGACATGAACGAAGGAAATGAATACAAATAAATGGGGACAGTAGGACAGGGACGGTAGGCACGCTGCTGCGCTTATGCACGCCCCCTTTACGGACCTCTTAGGAATGGGGTGAGGTCCACGGTAGACAGTTTAAGGTTGAAGCTGTGGGGGTTTGAGGATGTAACAACGGAGTCGGGTAGAGCATTCCAGGCGTTGACCACTCTGTTGCTGAAGTCGTTTTTTCTGCAATCGAGTTTGGAGCGGTTTACCTTGAGTTTGTATTGATTTTGCCCGTGTATTATTGAGGTTGAAGCTGAAGAAGTCGTTGACAGGTAAGACATTGTAGTGGACAATTTTGTGTACTATGCTTAGATCAGACCACAGGTGGCACAGTTCCAGATTGTCCAAGCCCAAAATTTCAAGCCAAGGTGGCATAAGGGATTCTATTGTGAGTAGAGGAGTGGAGTACTCTTCTCGTGAAATACCTCTGGACCCGCTCAGTCGTATTAATGTCTGATATACTGTGTGGATTCCAGGCAGACAGTTGTGAAAATCTCAACTTTCAATTTCCTTCCCAGAATCATATGCCGCCTACTCAAGATCAGGTCCTCATGTTTTGTATGTATTATGAGCTTTCTGGAGAAATCCATAATGCTGTAAAAGATGGAAGGAAAGAAAAAAAAAGAGGACCAGCAGAAAGTAAGAACGACTCAGTTATAATGGTGATGATGAACCCATTATTGAACTATCTGAAGAACCAGACAGATCATTCTGGAAAAATTCTGTTTAGGTGGTCACTGAGAGTTTACTATTACGACCTTCTGACAAGCAAAGTCAATGGGAAAGTCATTTAACAACTGCAGGGATTCACTTAATAACTGGCAAGAAAGGCCATAAAATGGAGAAATGATCATTTATTTTTTTATAAACTCACCAATTAAATGATGGATATCCAAGTTTTCAGTGTTGTCATTATGCATGAAAAAAATAAATAAATGAAGGTAAGGAAGATCAGTAAGGAAGATAAGTAATCATACAACTTTAACTGGAAGAAGTGAAAACAATAGAGATTTTAAAATGGGTAAGAAATTCCATCCTTTTTTAGCTCAACTTAATACCCATATTTTCCTGATTTACATGCAATCTTCTGTTTTCCATTTCTATGAAATTCCATGTCCATTTTCCCATAGCAGTCTTTAGTGTTGGTACTTTCAACATCCCTTCTTAAAATAATAATAAATCTACATCCCACGTGTTGGGGATAAAATTAATGTGAAATTTTCCATTAATCCTATTTATATACCACAAATGAACCTTTCCTGTGAGCAATGTCATAGCAAGTTCTATAAGTATATCTATAAAAATATTCTTAGAGTAAGGTGACCAGATTTTATTTTTTGTAAAGCGGGACACCATTGACGGGGGGGGGGGTTCTAGGGGAGCAAGACGGGAGGGGTCCGTCTCTCTTATCCTTCAGCTTTGTGCACCCCCCAAACACCCCCCCTTCATCGCAGCCAGGGATGGGTTCCTACTGGCGCAGGCTTACCTGTTCGTCGCCGCAGGGTGAAATCCTGCCAGTTCGGCTGGGCCAGTCGTTCGGCATAGAGCCGATGGAACTGGCGGCGGTCGCGGCGCGGGGCTTCTCCCGCCCACTTTTCCCGCCCGGCTGTACGCCGCCATTTGGGTTATTTTGTCCTCTGCACATGCGCAAAGCGCTCTGCGCATGCAAGAGGGCAAAATAACCCGAATGGCAGCGTCCAGCCGGGCGGGGGAAGCGGGCGGGAGAAGCCCCGCGCCGCGACTGCCGCCAGTTCCATCGGCTCTACGCCGAATGACTGGCTTGGCCGAAAAAAGCGGGACTTTTTTGAAACGCCACGGGACGCGGGACAAATTATTCAAAAGCGGGACTGTCCCGCCAAAAGCGGGACGTCTGGTCACCTTATCTTAGACAGCAATGATATTTTAATCATGTCAATTCCCAGAGTTTAATTCACCACCCAGAATTCCCCAAAAGTATGGCCAGGTGTTGAGAATTCTGCAAGATACTGGAACAACGTATCTGGAAGGTTAAGGAATACTAATAAAATATAATCACAGGGCGAAAGAAAATCTGCTTTTAGATGACGTTTTAATAAAAGTATTATTTAGTTTAAAAATCTGAGGAACATATAAAATATTTGGCACTTCATTTCTTTCAATATTTTCTCCTGCTTTGTACAAATAGAGTATAAAAGTTTCATCAAATGGAGACAAGTAGATTTTCTAAAAAGGTTAGAAATGTTTTACTTGTTAAAGACATGTTTACAGTGATCGTCTCGTTATAGCAAGAGACATATTATATGTGTGTAGGCAAAACCTTTTCATTCAGTACATTAGTCTTTTAAACAATCTGTTGATTTTGTCTCCTGGATGATTCAGTCTTCTGGTACACATAGTCCTTGACCTACCGCCATTGGTTTACCTACCGTTCAAAATTATAACGGCATTGAAAAAAAGTGACTTATGACCAGTCCTCACACTTACAATTGTCACAGAATTCCCACAGATACAGGATCAAAACTAAAGGGGCGTGCATAAGCGCACCAGCGTGCCTACCGTCCCTGTCCTACTGAACCCATTTGTATGTACTCGTTTTATGTGTTTATGGCTATGTTTTGCTTCTTTATATCCATTTATTTGTGCCATTTTTTCATGAGTCTTGTTTCCTTGTACTTGTTGACAAATAAATAATAATAATAAATAAATAATAAATAATAAATAAATAAATAAATAAATAAATAAATAAATAAATAAATAAATAAATAAATAAATAAATAAATAATAAATAAATAAATTCAGGTGTTTACTACGGTTGCAATGTCTTGGGATCATGTTATTAGCATTTGCGACCTATTCAGGCAGTTTCTGATAAGTAAAGCCAGTGGGGGAAGCCAAATTTGATTAATGACCACATGATTCACTTAAACTTGCAACATTTTGTTGCAAGTTTTTGGACAAGAGCCATCTTCTTTGCTCTTTCATTGACATAACTGAGAGTTACCACTGATTTAAAGGAACCCAAGAATTAAAAGCAAATAGAAAACATAGTTGTTGGTTACAGGAATAGCCACAAACTCCTGGGTATTGTATATTATTGAAATGAAATTGAAGGAAGTCCAGCTTTGTTAATATTTGATGATTCCAACCTCAGTGAGAATCTAATTATATAAAATATGCCTCCTTCCCCTTTCTTTCTTTCTTTCTTTCTTTCTTTCTTTCTTTCTTTCTTTCTTTCTTTCTTTCTTTCTCTCTCTCTCTCTCTCTCTTTCTTTTGTATTTATTCTTTCTTATTTATTCTTTTTTTCTTATTTATTTTTTCTTATTTTTTCTTTCTTTCTTTCTTCTGCTATCTTTCATTTAAGCTTACCTTCTATAGCACCTGATCAATCTCTGAATACTAGTAGGTTTAAAATAAACATCCTAACTTAATTTGAATGATAAACCATGTTCTTGCATGCCAACATATAAATGTTTTTAATTTTTATATGTATTTTTATTTTTTTCTATTGTTGTTTTCTATTGATTGTTCATCTTTATGTTGTACGCCACCTTGAGTCACCCGGGAGTTGAGCGGCCTATAAGATTGAACAAACAAACAAACAAACAAACAAACAAACAAACAAACAAACAATAAATAAATAAATAAATAAATAAATAAATAAATAAATAAATTTCATCTCTTCCCAACTGCACTGTAGAGAATTTTGTTATTTGAGTATCTTTTTTAAGAAAACCATTTTGCCTATTATGCAGGTGGGTTGTCAGAGTATTGGGATAGTGCTTGGGCAGAATCAAAGGTAGAAGATGTGTCATTTTGCCTTCTCCTGTTAAAATACTCAAATAGACCAAATTCTCTTGAGCCACCTTTGTTGAGTCTTAAGGTCTTGAGTTATGAATAACGTAGCTAGAAAATATAGAGGGACATTGAGAAGTAGATTGGAAATGAACTTCTCCAAGCCTTGGACAGCGACCATTCACAGTTATGAAAGTAATGGAAAACATAACTTGGATACGATTCTTATATTTATGACTTTTCCTAGATCTGTAAAGCAAAGGAAAGCTGATGTAAGATCATACGCACAATCATGGTTTCACTTAATAATTACTTCACTTAATTGCACTGCTGGTCACAATTGTGGTCACTAAACAAGGACTACCTGTAAAGACTTTATTAAGTCAAGCTTGAGGCATTTCTGTTGTTTTCTTGGCATTAATGCAATGTGGATTCCATTGTCTTCTTCCAGAATTTCTTCTTTCAACTTCCCTCTACCACTTACAGTCTTGGTATGTCTTAGAGATCACCTACCAAAATGATAATTGGGGCCCAACTCCTCTTAGATGTGATCCCCACATTTCTGATTTATTCATTATACAGGTAGTCTTTGACTTACAACAGTTCGTTTAGTGACCATTCAAAGTTGCAACAGCATTGAAAAATGGTGACATGACGATTTTTCAAAGTTACAAACTTTGCAGCATCCCCATGATCACGTGATCAAAATTCATATGCTTAGCAAGTGGTTCATATTTATGACGGTTACAGTGTCTCCCAAGGTCATGTGATCACCTTTTGCAACCTTCTGACAAGCAAAGTCAACGGGGAAGCCAGATTCACTTAACGACTATGGCAAGAAAGGTCATAAAAGGGGACAAAATTCACTTAACAAGTGTCTCACTGAACAAAAGAAATTTTGGGCTCAGTTGTGGTCGTAGGTCGAGGACTCCTTTGAATGCAGAATTGAGGATACTGCAGAGTGCGATGGGATGAGCTTCCGTTACTTGCCTCATCTCCTGCCCACCTAGCAGTTCAAAATCCTGTGAACGTAAGTAGATAAATAGGTACCATTTCGATGGGAAGATAACAGCATTCCATGCGCCTCAGCATATAGTCATATGACCATAATGATGACAGAAGTATCTTCAGATAACACTGGCTCCCTCATCTAAAAACAGATGAGCTTAGCCCTCTAGAGTTGGATATGACTGGATTGGGGAAACCTTTACCTTTACTTTATAGTAAAAATAGTAAACTACTTTTCCATGCCACGTTATCTTTCAGAGTGCAGTTTATTACCACCTTCACCGTGGATGGAAATAATTTTTATCAGAATCAAATTCAACTTTAGCTACAACACCCAGGGATCATTAGTGCCTCTTTCCAGCTTAGCAAAATATGTGTGATGGTAAACAAAAAAAGTAAAATATAGTGTTTAAAGCGTAGTTAAAGTCTTTAACACATACATTGAGTTTTTCAGTTTTACATTATCAGTAAATATTATATATAATTGTATACAATTAGATTGCTGGTCTATTATCTGAAATAAAATCATATGCACACATGGAACAATTTATTTATTTATTTTATTTATTTATTTATTAGTGAGATTTATATACCGCCTCACAGTGCAAGCACTCTCTAAGCGGTTTACACCAGTAAGCAATGTATATTTATATTGCCCCCAACAATCTGGGTCCTCATTTTACCTACCTCGGAAGGATGGAAGGCTGAGTCAACCCTGAGCCAGTGAGATTTGAACCGCTGACCTGCGGATCACAGTTAGCTAAAGTGGCCTGCAGTACTGCCTCTAACCGCTGCGCCACCTCCGCTCATTATTTGCCAATGTAGTGCTTTATTTGTGACTTTGACTCACCACTGTTCTGACTTTACAAAGACTTGGCAAATGTACCGGTAAGTTATAATTTTCTATAATAAATAACTTCAAATGTCTTATATGTAGTAGACTCTAATCCAGTGGTTCCCAACCTTTTTGTGATCGAGTACCACTTGGAGGTCCCGTACAGTCGCCGCGTACCACCTGGTTCCAGAGAAACTAAATTCGATCAGATATCACTTTATTTCCATAATTGTACCGTTCCTTTTTTGGCCCCGCGCATCCAGCAACTGGATTCTCGGGCCGCTGGGACCAGGTGGGTGGCGTCTGGCAACAGTTGCAAATCGTTGCCAGATTATCTTGTGTTAGGCAGTAAACATTTTTGTGAAGTAAAAAATAACTAACTAAAAATCGTTCATGACCCCGAAAGTGTTTGTGTACCACCTGGAAGGCCCTCGCGTACCACTAGTGGTACACGTACCATAGGTTGGGAACCACTGCTCTAATCAATAAAGGCACCTCGAAGTACAAAGCTGTTTGTTTCTTCACAAAATTAGAGCAGGTATCACTTGACTGATCTGAGAGAAGCATTTATTTTCACCTTAAAGCACTATGGAGAGCTCTGATTTTGATCAATTTCAATGGGAAATGGGTATATTTCAGTATTTTACATGATCTCTTCAAGATTATATTAAACAAACAGTGGCAAGCGTAACATTACGCTAATCTTCTTATCTCAATTTTCCTCCAAAAATGATTGCCTTCCTACTGGTTTCTGAATATTATTGTTAATAATGTATTTATGTCTGCAGGGTATAAATAGGAATGTATTTATGACTGCAGAATATGTAATTATAGAGCATATAACTATTATGGGAAAATGGTTTGAGTGCAAGAAATATATTTCCCTGCCCACCATTTCTCCTAGTTAATAAACAGATTAAAATGTATGCAAAATAAAGACTTTCGGATCCATATATGCTAAACAGATTATCTTTACTTTTTATTTTTCTATCCGATTTATAATTTAGTTATTCATCTCTTTTCTAATTGGACCTAATTGAGTTGGATTAGGCATCACAATAAATTGATGGCATCACAATAAGGTCCAGATACTTGAACACATAGTCAGTTGTGCACATGGGACAACACAGGAAGCTTCTGTCTTCCCATCAACCTCTGCAGGGGGCAACAAGTAAATATGTGTAGCAACATCATGTTACAAGCCCTGTTGAGGTCAAAGGCACAAGCAGAAATTATTGGGTGGTCATGACACAGTTTCACTGTTCTTATAATATGGGGATGAGCTGTGGGTGCCTATGCGGTTTCTTCTTCTTCTTCTTCTTCTTCTTCTTCTTCTTCTTCTTCTTCTTCTTCTTCTTCTTCTTCTTCTTCTTCTTCTTCTTCTTCTTCTTCCTCTTCTTCTTCTTCTTCTTCTTCTTCTTCTTCTTCTTCTTCATCATCATCATCATCATCATCATCATCATCATCATCATCATCACTTTGATTGATGGAAGCTATTCAGGCAGGAAGCTTTGCTTCTGCTACCTAAAGATACTAGGGATTGAAGTAGTATCCTCTGTATACAAGAATATGCTTACTCCTAAAATTCGGACATTCCCTTGCCCAAAACAAAGTGGAATAATGGAATAACAGAGTTGGAAGGGACCTTGGAGGTCTTCTAGTCCAACCCCCTGCTTAGGCAGGAAACCCTACATCACTTCAGACAAATAGTTATACAATATCTTTTTAAAAACTTCCAGTGTTGGAGCATTCACAACTTCTGGAGGCAAGTTGTTCCATTGATCAATTGTTTTCACTGTCAGGAAATTCTCCCCTTAATTCTAAGTTGCTTCTCTCCTTGGTTAGTTTCCATCCATTGCTTCTTGACCTGCCTTCAGGTGCTCTGGAGTATAGGTTGACAACCCCCCCCCTCTCTGTGGCAGCCCCTCAAATATTGGAAGACTGCTATCGTGTCACCCCTGTGCTTCTTTCATTAAACTAGACATACCAAATTCCAGCAACTAGATGCAATATTCCATGTGTGGTCTTACCAAGGTTAGCTGTGATCATAGCTATGATTATTTGTTTATTAGATTTATATTCCATATTTTGTAGAGAAAGTCAAAGCAGTGTACACAATGTCCCCTCTTCCTGCCCAGCACAACAACCTTGTAAGGTAGGAGTTGAGAGATGGATATTGTCTGAAAGTCGCCTAGGACAGAGCTTAGACTGAGGTTAGAACACATAACTTCAACTGCTGGCCTGTCTGCTCCTAATCTAAAACCTTAACCATTATATCACATTGGATTATGATTTAAATATGTGTTGTAGCTTTTCTCCTGAAGCCCAAAGAAATTTATATGGGCTTGTCCCTTAATTTTTTCCCACAAGTACAAATGTATGAAGGGAATGTGGTAGCTAAGATGCAAGACACTAAACTTGTCAATAGAAAGGTCGGCGGTTCGAATCCCTTGTGCCGCCTAACGGAGTGAGCTCCCGTTACTTGCCCCAGCTTCTGCCAACCTAGCAGTTTGAAAGCCTGTAAAAAAAATGCAAGTAGAAAAAATAGGAACCACCTTTGGTGGGAAGGAAACAGCGCTCCGTGCGCTTTTGGCATTTAGTCATGCCGGCCATATGACCACGGTGACGTCTTCAGACAGCGCTGGCTCTTCGGCTTTGAAACGGAGGTGAGCACCACCCCCTAGAGTTGGGAACGACTAGCACATATGTGCAAAAGGAACCTTTACCTTTACAAATGTATGAAGTAGATAAGACTAATAGAGGGTGACTAGCCAAGAGCCATATAATGATCTTCTAAGGATAAGGGTTGTTTTGATTCTGAATGTCTCCAGTCTTAATTCACTCCCTTAACCATATATAATTTATTGGCAAAGACTTAGAATACAGATGGTCCTTGACTTTTATCCAAACTGGGGCCAGAATTTCCCTTCATAAGCAAGGCAGTGAAGCAAGATGCGCTCAAATTTATAATCCTTTTTGCCACAGTTGTTAAATGAATCACTGCCACTGCTAAATTTTGTCATGAAGCAACTCAGATTTAGCCCAGTGACGGCTTGTTGGAAGCCAGTTGGGAAAGTTGCAAATGGTGATCACATGATGCCAGGATGTTGCAATTGTCGTAAATATATGCTGGTTGCTAAGCACCCAAATTTTTATCACGTGACTAGGAATGCTGTGACAGTCATAAGCGCAAGAGCTGAAGTGGTGCAGTGGTTAAATGCTGCGACTGCAGGCTGACTGCTAGTTCAGCAGTTCAGCTGTTCAAATCTCACCAGGCTCAAGGTTGATTCAGCCTTCCATCCTTCCGAGGTGGGTAAAATGAGGACCCAGATTGTTGGGGGCAATATGCTGAACTCTGTAAACCGCTAAGAGAGGGCTGTAAAGCACTATGAAGCGGTATATAAGTAAAGTGCTATTGCTATAAAGTGCTATTGCAAGCATTGGTTGTAAGTCCTTTTTTTCAGTCGTTATAACTCTGAACAGTCGCTAATCAAACGGCTGTAAGTTGAGGACTACCTGTACATGTGCATAAATCCCAGGGAAGGGAGAGGAGAAGAAATGGATATGTTGTGATGGTAAGTTTTCCCTCCCTCATAAACAATACTCTGTGCAAAAGAATGCATCACACTCTAAATTTATACAAGCCAATTCTGTTCAAGGACAGAAAAAATAAAGTTATTACATACAGTACAAGTGCAAAACAGTCAGGTTCCTGTGATATTTTTTACCACCCCAGAGATGGCTCACTGAAAAGTGTTAAATCCAAAACCATTGACTTAATTGAAATTCTTCATTTTAAGTTGCTTTTGCATGTACAGTACATGGAAAGCAAATTCTAATATTTCACATATTTGGGAGGAGTTCAAGAATATTAAGCATAACTCTTTGTGAGATACAACCCCAAGTTGTGCATAGTGCCAGTAAATACATAACTCCAGCAGGAACCCTTCAATTTAGTGTTTGAGAGACATTTAATTAAACTGAAAGGGAATAATGTATTTTCATTAGCAAGATGGTGAGATGTGCAGTATTTTATGGAACGTACAATTATTAGGATAAAATCTAACTGGAAAATGATTTCACTGAGCTTCTGGTTGCACTGGGACTCAATTCATTTATCTTTGATAAACTCCAGAGGCAAAATGTGCCCTGTGAATTCAACCAAGTGGTAGAATATTTGGTTTCTTTGGTTTCCAAATTATATTGGGAAGAAATGGCATTTTGTATGGCATGGAAATGATTTTGCAAATGACATCCAGAAGCTATTAGAATAAACACAAGGTACAAACAAAAGATGTGTTAAGTTTAAGGGAGCAGGAAAATAGTAGAAATAACCAGCTGGAATCCCCCTTAATTCTCTGAGGTATTAGAGAGACAGAAGGAAAAACTGTGGAGTTCTTGGTGCTGTCTGAACTAGGCTATTTGCTTGCAGACATTTTATTAACCAAATGGGTAACATAATCAGTGCAAGTGAGTATGAGGTTTGCTAGCTCTTTATATGCCGTAGCTTGTCCTGCCAGAGTTTTTAGGGGTGTGATTTTTCTCCTTGGTAGTCCTTTTTTTTTTATTACTGTACCATTATCTATTCACGTTCCTTACCATTTATTTCTAGACCACACTTCATTAATCTTTTTTTTCCTTGTTGTTGCTTTATAATAGCTTTGCTATTTTATGCTTTTTAACAAAGGACTTGTACTGTAATGAACTCAACGTCAGCTGCTCTGAAGAGTATTTTTTTTTTGCCTTTTTTGTTTCAGTATTTTAATGGTCTCCATTAATGATATTAACATTGGTGATGCCTCTAATTAACAAAAATTAATCTCACCATTCTTCCTTTTCTCAGAAAGTCTTTTTTTCATCTTATCTGGAGATACCTGTTTTATATTTTGCCTATTAAATGCATGAAAAACCCCGAGTGCAATATACAGTACATACATTAAAAGCAAATAATGAATGGGAAACACAAAAATGCCAACAATGCAGACAGTAACCATTATATTAAACCATGAACCATTATTTGCAAACAGTTGCAAATAATGCATAACAATCTGAATTGTTACATGAAATGAGAAGAGTCTATATCAGTGATGGCGAACCTATGGCACGTGTGCCACAGGTGGCACGCGGAGCCATATCTGCCGGCACGTGAGCTGTTGCCCTAGCTCAGTGCATGTGCGCACCGGCCAGCTGATTTTTGGCTCACGTGGAGGCTCTGGGAGGGCATTTTAAGCTTCCGGAGGGCCTCCGGGGAGCATTTTTGGAAGGAAGCCTCTGGAGCCTGGGGAGGGCGAAAAACGGGCCTACCGGGCCCACCGGAAGTCGGGAAATGGGCCATTTCTGGCCTCCAGAGGACCTCTGCGGGGGGCGGGGGAGGCCATTTTCGCCCTCCCCAGGCATTGAATTATGGGTGTGGGCACTCACATGCGTGTGATAGCGCGCACACACACACTTTCGGCACCCACGGGAAAAAAGGTTCGCCATCACTGGTCTATATCAAT
The DNA here is from genome assembly GCA_023053685.1 of Diadophis punctatus similis. Lineage (NCBI taxonomy): Eukaryota > Metazoa > Chordata > Lepidosauria > Squamata > Dipsadidae > Diadophis > Diadophis punctatus. Next base: position 43,152,792 of record JALIGW010000007.1, on the reverse strand, counting down.
GATGGTGAACCTTTTTTGGTTTCTGTGTTAAAAGGGTGCGCGTGCCCACACCCATGCCCTCCCCCACACATGTGTGCTGCCCCGCGCATGCATGCTGCCCTCTGCGCATGCGCACTGGCATCACAACGGACTCCTGAAGCCTGGGGATGATGAAAAACTGTCAAACAGGCCAACCGGAAGTTCGTTTCCGACCTTCCGGTTGGGCCGTTTTTCGCCGTCCCCAGGTTTCAGGAGGCTTCCCTGAAGCCTGGGTTGAGCGAAAACGGCCGAAAAGAAGACCAAAAATCAGAACTGACATAGGGCAACGCCTTGCGTGCCCTCCGATATGGCTCCGCGTGCCATAGGTTCGCCATCCCGGGTCTATATGGTACAGTGTGGTGGAGATACACTTCAACTCTTGAGGTATGTGTGTTTTCATATTATAGTTACTTCACTTGAAAATGAGCATTTTGAAATCTAGAAGGCTGAACTGTACCCCCACTCCATATTAATGTATTTTAATGTTGCTGTATTGCCAGATTAGTATTCATTTGTATAGAAACTGAAACAAAGTTTGGCAGTTCAGGGCCACCTATTTCAACCAGTTGGAGATCCTCACCGCTCCAGTTTTGTGAGATGAGGAGGACTGAAGCCAATAAATTCTTCTTTGGGGTCCTTGCTGCTCTCTGAACTTGGTTGTTTTCTTGTAGATATTTCATTACTCAACTAGGGGAACATCTGCAGTACTAAGAAGGAGTGAGGTTTGCCCTCCAGTTACAGACAAGTGGCTTGCCCGGTCAATGTTGGTGGGAGCGTTCCTGGTGGTTCCGTATTAGGCATTTTACTGTTTGATTGTTGGTCTAGAGTTACTCTTGGTGTTAACCTCTGCTTATCTGGATGTGGATTGCTGGTGCAGAGGTGTTTGGGTCTTTTTATTCCTGTTTTGGCTTTTTGATTGTCTCTTGAATGGTATATAGATATTGACAAATTCCTTGTGTGTCCAATCACACCTGCTGGTAAAGTGTTCTGTTCTGTTCTGTTCTATTCCTATTTCTATCCATTCTATTCCAGATGTTGTTTATCTCCATGTGCCTGTCGATGGATGCTTTGAGTGCCAGTGCCAGGCTTCAAGAAATTCTGCTCCTTCCTTCCTTCCTTCCTTCCTTCCTTCCTTCCTTCCTTCCTTCCTTCCTTCCTTCCTTCCTTTCTTTCTTTCTTTCTCTTTTTTCTTTCTTTTTCTTTCTTTCTTTTTCTTCCTTCCTTCCTTCCTTCCTTCCTTCCCTTCCCTTCCTTTCCATTCATCCATCCTTCCATCTTATTGTCTGTCTGCCTGCCTGCCTGCCTGCCTGCCTGCCTACCTACCTACTGATCTATCTATCTATCTATCTATCTATCTATCTATCTATCTATCTATCTATCTATCTATCTATCTATCTATCTATCCATCCATCCATCCATCCATCCATCCATCCATCCATCCATCCATCCATCCATCCATCCATCTATCTATCCATCCATCGTATCTATCTATATTTCTTAACCGCTTATGTCCCTCCTAGGGGGACTCTAAGCAACATACAATATTATAAATAAAATTAAGTATTAAAATCAGAATAATTTAGGATTTAAAAAAATGAATTATAAAAACAACTTTATACAATTTTTAGAAGGTGAAGAATTACAAGATGGGAGATTAACAATTGTTAATACAAGTGTGGGGGAGGGGGGCGAGGTTCTCACTGGACAAGCCAGCCCCATGGTTGTGTGGACCTCTGTTCCTCACCCCACCCACCCCACAAGGCTGCACAGCCAAGTTTTGACCCCTTTGCAGAAAGCCAAAAGATTGGGGGCTTTTCCCACCTCTGAGGGCAAAATGTTCCACGATGCTTTTTGGACTTAGCTTTGTCTAGGATGCTCATAATTACCCAGTTGAATCTGTGGTGAAGTCTGTCCATGTGTTGTACAATTAAGGAGTTTTCATCATGTCTCCTGACTGCTAGATTTGGTGTTCATCTTCCTTTTGTGTTCATCAATGCTCCTCGTTTGAAAGAAATGCTTCTTTTCAATCACGGAATTTACACACTGGAGCAGCCTTATTTCAAAAGGCAGAATGAAAGATATGGAAGACCAACCACTTCCAGAGAGATTCTGGGAAAGAATGTGTATCATATGAAATCAGATTTCATTAGTCTATTGCTTCTTTGGTAAAGATGATTGCACCTGTTGATTAAATTTTATTTGCTTTATGAAATTATACTGGACATTGTTATTTACCGTAGACATTTTATTGTTTCCTATTGTAAGCCTCCCTCTGAAAGATAAGTGCCAAACAACATTAAATACTACAACTACTACTAATAATAATAATGATAATTAGTGTGATGATGGCATATCACACAGAGAAAAGATAAGATGGATGCTGAAGTAGCAGAATAGCGTCATCAGAATGCTATTAGGATGAGTGCATTGTAAGAACCCATTTCTTTATTATGTGACAAGTTGGTAGTATTGAATAAATATTCAAGACTACCATGCAACATTTCCAGAGCAAAAATGCACAGTTGGGTATTGTAGCTCATTGTAGCTCATTGTTGGTCCATTTGAAGTTGTAGCTGGAAGAAACCCAGAGAAAGGGAAGGGAAGGGAAGCGTGCCCCGGCTTCCGCCTTTCGGCTCTGCTCCGGACTCCTGGGCAGAAAGCAACAGTAAGCGTAGCAGGCGGAGTGTCTGGGCTGGGAGCGGCGGCGGCTAGGGGAGGGGTTTGCGGCTTGGCGTCGCTGCAGAAGTGTCGGCCTCTCGGGGAGCTGCGCACACTTGTGTGTGTGTGTGTGTTCGTGAGCGTGCGCGGCGGAGTGACTTGCTCGCTCGCTTCTCTCTCTCTCTGCCTGGAGCTGCCGCTGGGGTTGTTGTGATCCGCCGCTGCCTCCTGATCTCCTTTCTCCCCCTGTCACTCCAGCAGCCCAGCGCTGGCGGAGGGGGAGCAGGAGAGCCAAGAGTAAGGTGACCAGACGTCCCGCTGTTTCTTTTCAAAATTTGTTTGTTGTCTGGCATTCTTTCCAAAAAAGCGTGACTTTTTGGAAACAATGCGGGACGCGGGACACATGCTTGAAAAGCGTGTCTGTCCCGCCAAAAGCGGGACGTCTGGTCACCTTATGCATTGTATTATGGGTATGGGCACGCGCACATGCGCTGTCTTGCGCGTGCACGCACTTTTGGCACGCAGGGACAAAAAAGGTTCACCATCACTGTCCTATAATAAATTATTCCTGAATATTCCTGAAAAGAAATGCTGAATATTGTAGTAAAGCCTATCATGGGAATTAGAAAGGATAGAGTTGGGACTTGCTGGAAAGGTGTCTTCTCCCATTTCTCACTTTAATATGATCCCATTGTAGTTTCAGTTTTTAATTGGTCATGACTCCTGAAAAGATGCAGACTCTTGATAATAGCTAGGTATGCCTAGCCTACTAAAAAGAAGGAATTTGGGGGGGGGGAGCATGATAAAGGACAGGGGATTGAAGGGCTGTCACAGAGAAGAGGGGATAGAGTTATTCTCCAAAGCACCAGAGGGCAGGACAAGAAGCAAGGGTGAAAGACCATTAAAGAGAGATCTAACGTAAAAGGAGAAATTTCTTGATAATGAGAACAGTTAATCAGTGGAACAACTTGTGGGTGCTCCATCACTGGAGGTTTCAAAAATAGACTGGATAACCATTTGACTGGGATAGTTTGAGGTCTCCTGCCTTGAGGAAGGGGTTGGACTAGAAGACCTCAAGATCCCTTCCTGCCCTATGATTGTATGTTCTATGTTCTACCCTATAGCTCAGCCTTAAGAATGGCAAGTTACAAGTATTGTACAAAAAGAAAGACTTTTGACTGCTTTCCTCTACTGCCCTCAGGTGTGTAGGCAGTGCTCACTTGCATGGAAGAGATGACAAGCAAACCAAGACATTTTTGGTATGTGTGTGTGTTGTGCCTTTAAGTCAGTGTTAATTCCTGGTGACTGCCTGGACCAATGTAGTTTTCTTGGCAAAGTTTTTGGAAGTGGTTTGCCGCTGCCTCTTTCCCTGAGGGAAAGGAACTAGCCTAAGTTCAACCTTCTGACTTCATGCCTAAGGCAGGACTAGAATTTACTGTCAGCTGGTTTCTAGCCTGAAGCCTTAACAACTAGACCAAACTGCCTGTCTTTGGCAGGACTAAGCCTACTAAATATGTAGACCCACTCAAAGGTGGTCATGTACCTGTCTCATCACCCCAGAAAAAAATATTTGCAGTGGTACAAAATCCATGGGGAAACTGTTTGCTCAACTTCCATTCTGCACAAAATTAGTGGAGAAGGAAGGAAGATTTTCAGTTGTCCTTGATGATATGATTATACAACTGTTTCTGCAAAGGTTATAAAACTGCAGCATGTTAATCTTCCTGGCAGAAAAAAACAGCTGTCTGTTCTTCCTCATGCTGTTTTTTTTTCTAGATTTATTGTAGTGTAGGTTTTTGTGTGCATTTTGCAAGTATGTCATTCAATTCCTGCAAGTTAAATTTGATATTCATTACCAGGAACAACTTAGCAGCTCTCTGACAATGAACATTGGTTATCAACTCCAACTCAATTTATTATCTTTGTTTATATAATTTTTCTGAATATCTAATATTAAATTAATATATTTCCATATTCTGTACAATCAAAATAACAGTAGTGATGCAGCACTCTTAATTTCTAAACCACTGAGCCTGTTTCCATCTCAAGATTACTCCTTTTCTAATTCCAGGTACAATATTTATTTTCTATTAATTAAAAATAGAATGGGGTGTTCTTCATAGAAGATTCATTCATCTAGCTGTGAGTGTTACATTCTTTGGATGACAACATTCTTATTTCTTACAAGAGAGAATTAAGTACTTTTGACTTTATATCATTTTTTAAATTTATTTTATATTTTTATCCTATCTTTATTATTTTTATGCATAACTTAAAATGACAAATATATCCAACACACTTTCCTCCTCCTTTTTTCCCCACAACAATCCTGTGAAGTAGTTGGGCTGACAGAGAGTGACTGACCCAGTTGGCTTTTATATTGAAGGGGGATTAGAACATACTGTCCAAAACCATCCAGTTGGCTTTCATGCCTAAGGCAGGACTAGAACCCATAGTCTCTTGATGATTGGCTGAGGTGGGACTAGAACTCACTGTCTCCTGGTGGCTGGTCCAAAATCACCTAGGTGGCTTTCATGCCTAAGGCAGGATCCAAACTCAATTTCCCACTTTCTAGCCTGGGGCCTTAATCACTAGATCAAACTGGCTCCCTATAAGACCAAACTGGCTTTCTATATGCAAGGTTTTGAAGAATTACCCTATTTATGTAATATGTAAGAATGTAAGAATTATGCACTAGGAGTAAATAGGGCATCAGTTACGTTTTAGAGTATTTGTCACAGCGGTAAAATCTACTTACCTTCCCTACCAGTTCGGAAGCACGCGCACCACTGTCGTGTGCGCTATTTCACCCTCTGCGCATGCGCAGAGGGTTAAAAAAAAGAAAATGACGGCGGGTGGGTGGAGCCTCGCACTGCCACTACTACCGGTTCTCCAAACCACCGGCGATCACTGCTACTTTGTCACCTCCTTGGTGAAATCCTTATTGGGTACCCATGCCCTGTGGATTTTTTCTGCCATAAATCTAATTACTGGGCATATTGTCTAAGATACCTGCAAAGCTGTTAATGATATTGAGGCCAAATTCTTCTCTCTTTCTTCATGGTTTCCAACCTCCTCACTTCTAACAACCCATTGGACTCATGACAATAAGCTTGAATTTTGGCTTAAAGCTAGGAAAGAGAAAACATGGAAACATTCTGTCCTGATGCTTATTCCCTGATTAAGAGAAACATGGTCTATTTATTCGTGACCTATACTGTGTCAACCTGTAATCACAAATTCTGTTTTGTAAATTACTTGCAAAGCTCTAAAGCTGATGAACAAAAGTATCATCGTATGGAGGCGTATTGTGCCAGGGCTGTGTGAGGAAATGTAATATTTAACTTGGCCTGAAGGATGTACGGGATAAAAATTGGAAAGCACTTGATGTTCTCCATACAAATTAAAAACCTCTACACTTCTAACTGAAGTACTGTGCTATTTTCCTGAAGATGTAATAAGCTCCACTTGGTTGTTCTATGCACTTGTGTTGATAGGTATTTAATGCCTTCCTTGCCTGTGCTTGGAGACTAATTTACTCCTACGACTCTTAAACTTGATCAAAGCTTAAACAGCCCTGAAATAATAATGCCTCAGCTTGAAGCCTATTAACATTCATAACAAAACTTCCCCGCAAAGTGAAATAAATAAAGGTAGAAAACCGAAGGACATTGATAAGAAATGTTTTACTTGACTCTGATTAGAAAGTGCAATCATTGAAACATGCCAACATAAAGAAATTAAGAAATGGTTGTTGGAAGGTGGAGTGGGTAGGGAGGAATGGAAAGGAGGCAAAGAAAAGATTTCAGACTTTCTGGCAATGTGAGTTTTGAAATGTTATAGCTTGGAAAATAAAAGCCCCTGGAAAGTAAAATTGAGGTAGGATTTGTTGAGGCATAACAGCACAAAATGATAGCTCATCGTATGTAAATCAGCAGGGAGCTGTAATCTGTGGTTAATTTGAATGAAGAAGGACGAATTTGCAGTTACGACTGCATATTTCAGTCTTGTGGTCTACCCAAGTTACATTAAACCAATAAAAGGGGGGTATTTTGTGTGAATTTCCTCTTGGTTCTTATTTATTTATTTAAATTTACTGTATATGCCACCTATCTCACTGTCGAGCGACTCTGGGCTTGCAACATCATTAAACAGCAATAACAAACAATTAAAATTTGGCTGAGGTGGCGCAGCGGTTAGAGGCAGGTACTGCAGGCCACTTTAGCTGACACTGATCCGCAGGTCAGTGGTTCAAATCTCACCGGCTCAAGGTTGACTCAGCCTTCCATCCTTCCGAGGTAGGTAAAATGAGGACCCAGATTATTGGGGGCAATATAAATATACATTGCTTACTGGTGTGAACTGCTTAGAGAGTGCTTGCACTGTGAGGTATATAAATCTCACAAAATAAATAAATAAAATAAATAAATAAAATATTAACAATGTAGACTTTTGTAACCAGGCTAGATAATGTTATCAGCACAAGAAGAGTGGAGTTCAAGTTACCATAGGTAAGTGAGGATCATGGGTCATTAATTGAGCCCTTGTTTACAATTTCCTGCCAGCTTTCAACAACCAAAGTCATTGGGGAAGGCAGCAGGAAGTCAAAGAATAGGTGGCTCACAAGTAGGTTGGCAGGCAAGTAAGTGGCTACCGCTGGGTTGGAGACGGTGCATGAGGGTGAGTGAATGGCCAGGAAGGGCACATGAGTGGTGGGGGACACACAGGTAGAAAATGGTGGGTTTTGGCATGGCTGCTGCCAGTGCAGGAGGCCATTAGAAAAGTTTGTAAATTGTGATCACATGACCTTAGCAAGTATGAGCTAATTGCCAAGTGCCCAGATTGTGATCACATCACTATTGGGGTGCTGGGAGAGCCATAACTTTGAGGACCAGTCATATCCACCACTTGTTCAGCGCTATCATAACTTCACATCACTAAATGAATGGTCATTAACTAAGGAGTATCAGTAGACAGATATAGATGTCTACTGATACAGATATAAGTTAATTTGGTTTTGGATTTCAGAATACAAGGATTAGATAGACTGGTAAAAGCACTGTTTTATTTTTCTTCTAGCCCAAACCTAGCATGGGTTGGAAAGAGTCTTATGGCCAATACTCTTTGTATTATTTTTTGTAACAGCCACGTGTTATTGGCTATTTTATGCTGAGCTTACAACTGCACTGCTATTGGAAGGAGCACTAAAAGCTAAGAGTGCTTTTTATTTTGCACAACATTTTTACAATACAACTATTTGGAGTGTGGTTTTTTTCCTTCTGCCTGGACCGTAGAGCCATACTTAAATCTGCACAGGATATACATTTAAACAGCTGTTGGAGATGAACAAAGCACAGTTATCCGGAGCTAGCAAACTTAAAAAAATTTGGAGGGTGAGTTAATAGTAATATTGCTTTCCTTTAGAAAAATTATGACATGGTGATTGGAAGTAAATATTAAAAAGAATGTGCTGCATATTGGATATTTAAGATAGGGCTGTTGGTAAAAAAATAACGTAAATTTATGTTAATGTGCATGTAAGTTTCTTTCTCTGTGTATCTTATGCCTCCCCCCCCCCGTCTCAGTGTGTGTGTGTGTGTGTGTGTGTGTGTGTGTGTGTGTGTGTGTGTGTACCTACCTGCCTATACCAGTAGCTGCATAAAGTTATTTTCATTTTAGGGAAACTTTATTTGTAAAAAGGATTTTTAGTGCCTAATTTATTTCTGCATTTCATTTATTGGACAGAAAGCTTTCTAAAGCATGTTGGAATTAAAGTACATTATTTTAATGGACTAAATAATTTTGTAAATTAGCTTTCTAAACATCAGTTTAGCACATAATACAAGATAAGCGAAATGGTTTGCTTTAAAACATTGAACTCAATTAACAACATTTTAAAATGTATACAACTGTACTGGCAAGACTACTAAAAAGCAAACAAACAAAGATATTATATTGAATAATTCCTTCTGTTTTCTATTCTCACTGTTTGGAATATAACTTGTTTTGGAGAGGAAACATTGTGAAATATGAATAATAATAGACGGATTATTCTCATAGTAATTTCATTTTACCTAGGGCAGCTACAGGTTGTTTAGACATAATGAACATAATAATTGTAAAAACCACTTTGATGGATTTTCCATTTAAATAAATTATATTACCGTAGTCCTACTTTTAGCAGAAGAAAATTTGAGATTCACTTGTACATATCAAGTGAAATGGCTAAGCTTACAGGAATTTCCTTTCTAAAAAGTCATAGGAAATTTTTCAGCTATGTTTCTGTGTCACATCCATCTGTACTAATCATTACTTTAAAAAACTGGAATGAAAATATCATTGTGCATGTTCCAATGAATCAGTTAGACTTCAGCTACATATATTTGATAATTTGAAATAATATAAATTAATATAAGCAAAAGAGATATAGAAGATAAAGAATTAATCAATTAATAATGTCTATTCAGTCAATGACCTGTAAAAAACAGAGTGAAGTAAACAAACACAATAATATTCTAATAACTAGCAAAATAAATCACAGAGAATAATATTCATTCCTCCGTTCCTATGTTAATACAGTTGTTAACTGGATAATAAATCTAAAACATTAATAGATATGAAATAAAAATAAAACTATATATCCTCTACAATTTATTAGTTCAAATGTATCAGATTTGATTCATTGCTTGACTGATACAAGACATAGGAAAACAAAAAGATAAAATTTAAGTCATTCTGTCTTAAATTGTTAAGCGTTCAAATGATTCCGTATCTAACCTCCTAGTTATCATCAAATTGAGTCACAGAACAAAAAAAGCAAATTAATATGCATGTCCAATGTATTGCAGGATTTGGATATCAAAATATGAGGATTGGTTGAAAAATTCCCAACCTGAATAATGAATGTTGGAACTGAAGTAGCCTTCTGGTAATGCTGAAAACATTTTAGCCACTAATTATGCCTTCGTTCACTTCCTCTTATTTAAACTGCATTTCCGTAATGGAATTATTTATAGTATTTAAGCTTTCTGTTGAGTATATAATGGGTGAAAATGCAGGATCTTAGCAGAGCTAATAAAATTTTGGACTGAGGTTCTGTAAAGCAGGACTGAGGTTGGCTAATGCTTGGGGTTTGACTTAATTTTATTTGATTGATTGCAGCAGTATATTGTCATTGCCTGAATCTGTTAAATAAAATATACTATGATTATACTGTTGCTTTTGAATTATGTTGCATGCAAACTTTAAATTCACAAATTTATTATGAGATAATTACCTAAGACAACATGTAATTTACACCAGAATTAAGGTATATTCATTTTCTGTAAGTGGGTATTATAAAGTATTCAGAGATAGGGGATAATTTATGCTGCCCAAGAATCTTTTTTTAAATAGGCATTGAGAGCATTTCAATTTTGTTGGAACATTTTTCTGGCGTATAAGTAAAAATGCTTCATTTCTTCTTCTTTTTTTATATAATATTCAACCGTCGAATGCTTCACTTTCCATTGCAGACTGCCAATTATTTCCTGGACATGTTGAACTGTTAGGAGTGCTTTTTAAAAAATTGTTAAGAGTGCTTTATTTTATGGTTTTCCCCAGTCCAGTTTTCTTTTACACCTGTTCCTTGCCTTGTCATATCGAGCATTCAAGTTAAATAGACCGAACTATTGTAGGTTAGGAAAAAAACTGAAGGTACAAACTTCCTGTCACCATTTTAACTGCTTGATCCATTCGGATGAGTTTCTTTCCCTGATCGTTAAGTCACTGGGGCATTCCTGCCTCTCTTCTCTGATTGTTTCCTAGGCAACATCTCTTCCCTCATCCCCCAAGGTCCTTCACACATTCTACAGGTAATTCTTGACTTATGACTACAATTGAGCCCAAAATTTATCTTGCTAAGTGACACAATTGTTAAGTGAGCTTTACAACCTTTCTTGTCACAGTTGTTAAGTGAATCAATCAATCAGAATAGAGCTGGAAGGGATCTTGGAGGTCTTCTAGTCCAGCCCCCTGCTCAAGCAGGAGATCCTATACCAGTGATGGCGAACCTTTTTTTCCTCGGGTGCCGAAATAGTGCGCGCACGTGCTATCGCATGCGTGTGCGTGCCCACACCCATAATTCAAAGCCCCCCACTTGCCCACCCCCTGTGCATGCGTGCACGACCCCCCCCTCCCCTGTTTCCCAACTTCCAGTGGACCCAGTAGGCCCGTTTTTGCCCTCCCCAGACTCCAGAGGCTTTCTTGGAGCTTGGGGAGGGCAAAAACACTCCTCCCCACCACCCCGGAGGCCCTCCGGTGGCCGAAATCGCCCTCCCAGAGCCTCTGTGCGAGCCAAAAATCAGCTGGCGGGCATGCACATGCGCGCTGGAGCTGAGCTAGGACAACGGCTCGCGTGCCGGCAGATATGGCTCCGTGTGCCACCTGTGGCACCCGTGCCATAGGTTCGCCATCACTGTCCTATACCGTTTCTGACAAGTGACTGTCCACTCTTTTCTTAAAAACCTCCCATGATGAAGCACCTATAACTTCTGAAGACAAGCTGTTTCACTGGTTAATTGTTCTCACAGTTAGGAAGTTTCTTCTTAATTCCAAGTTGCTTCTCTCCTGGATTAGTTTCCATCCATTGTTTCTCGTCTTCCCTCTCTGGTGCTTTGGAAAATAAGTTGACCCCCTCCTCTTTGTGGCAGGCTCTCAAATACTGGAATATTGCTATCATGTCCCCCCCCCCTAGTCCTTTTTTTTTATAGACAAGCCAAATCCAAATCCTGCAACCATTCTTCATATGTTTTGGTCTCCGGGCCTTTAATCATCTTAGTTGCTCTTCTTTGCACTTTTTCCACTGCAGTTGTGAAGTTAGTAACACAGTTGTTAAATGAATCTGACTTCCCCATTGACTTTGCTTGTCAGAAGATGTCAAAAGTTGGTCACATGACCTCGAGATGCTGCAACTGTCATAAATACATGCCAGTTGCAAGCATCCAAATTTTGATCACGTGACCATGGGGATGCTGCAACAGTTGTCACATAACTCATTTTCCTCAGTGCCATTGTAACTTTGAATGGTCAGTAAACGAATGATTGTATGTAAAGGAAAGCTGTATTACAGTATAGCAGCAGATATACTGTGTCATCAGGGGTGGGTTCTAACTTAGCTCGCCGCCGGTTCGCTTCCTCCCGCGCTGCGTGGCTGCTCACGCATGCCGAAACGCATGCGCAGAAGCAAAAACCAACAAAAAATAGCAACCCCCCAAAAAAAACCAAGATGGTGGCGCATGTGCAGTGCCAAAAACCCGGCTTTGTGCATGCACAGAAGCAAAAACCAGCAAAAAATAGCAAAACAAAAAAAAGCCAAAAAGAAGATGGCGGCGTCCACAGACCAGCATGGACAGAACCGGCTCCGTGATGTCACCACCAGTTTACTACCGGTTCTATAGAACTGGTGCGAATCGGGAAGAACCCACCTCTGTGTGACATTAATCTTTAAGGCATTTCTCTACCAGCCAAATCTAAACAGTGTTTTATCCAGCTTTCTATATGTTTTCCACACTTGGATTGGATGAAAGAAATTTTACTTCTAAAGGTGGAAGTAGCCATGTATGCAATCTGGAGTCCAATAACCACTTTGATTGTCTGGTATTGTTCAAAATGCTTAACATTCTGAGTCGTTTACACTATTGAGGTAGTCCTCATTTAGTGCCTATCTCATTCAGTAACTGTTCATAAATATAACAGCAAATAAATATGTGATCAAATTTTGTGTATTTGACAACAATACATACTGGGGTGAAAGTAACATTGTGGGTAACGAGAGATTTACAACACTTTTTTTCCAGAAACCAGTGTTTACTTCCAGTTTTCAGCCTTGCGAATAGTGGGTTCGTTTAATGACCACGGGATTTGCTTAACGACTATAGCATTGATAACCAGCAAAAAAGAGTGTAAATTGGATCGGTCAAATGAATGCCTTGCCTTACGATTGTCATGATATAAAGTGGAAATTCTGAGCTCCACTACATTCCTAAATTCAGGACTGCATGTATTTGCAATCTAATTGCAAAGAACCGAGGTGGCGCAGTGGTTAGAGTGCAGCACTGCAGGCTACTTCAGCTGACTGCTAGCTGCAGTTCAGCAGTTCAAATCTCACCAGGCTCCAGGTTGACTCAGCCTTCCATCCTTCCGAGGTGGGTAAAATGAGGACCCAGATTGTTGGGGGCAATAGGCTGACTCTGTAAACCGCTTATAGAGGGCTGTAAAAGCACTATGAAGCGGTATATACATCTAAGTGCTATTGCTATTGCTATTCTTTGACTGCAATTGCAGCATATTCAAAAAATTGAGATTGCTGCTTGATGTACTCTTTTACTTATCATTCGAAACATTGCTGTCTCTTCTTTATCAACAGATAATTACAATCTTATTTCCCTTCTTCCTCTTAGATATTATACAAATTCATTCAGACTCTGATTGAATCCACATCTTTCTTAATCTTCAAATCCACAAATCTTCATTATGTTTCTTTGTGCTTTTATTAAAAAGTCCATCGGAGATTGCAGTTTTTTGGAAATATTTTTCTCTCTTTGATCAAACAGTCTTTGCCATTTCTATGAATTCTGACATTTCCACAATCCATTCCAGCACTGTGAGAATTGCATTAACATTCCGTCATTGTACATACAATAATCGTGAAACATCATTTCTAAACAAGTTTTCCATTCCAAAAAGCCCTCGGAACATATTGATCTAATGATTATACAACACTAACATCTTATTTTATAACCTGTTTTTCTTAAGTTAATCTTACATTTGACTGTTTTATTGATGTAACTCTGATTATTCAATGCTATTAGCATTGCATTAACACAGGGAACAATTGAGCTGCTAGATTAAAAGCAATTGGATATGAATCATCTGGTTAGAATTATGAAGTGCTTCAAATGTAGCTTTGCAATATGGACTCTCCTGGGAGCCTATCTGTTATTGGGATAAACCACAAATTTTCTGAATCTGGTTCTTCCCTCTATTCACAGTCATTTATTACTTCAAAAATTTAGAGGGTCAAGTCATGCCTGATTTAAACAAACGTACATTTTTGGAACATTACAGATTATCTTTGAATTTAGATTAGTGACCATTTGAAACAACAGTAAATATAGTCCTCAACATACAACAGTTCATTTAGTGACCGTTCAAATTTACAACACTGAAAAAAGCGACTTATGACCATTATTCACACTTAGAGCCATTGCAGCATCGCCATGGTCACGTGATCAAAATTCAGCCAGTTGGCAACTGGCTCTACTTATGATGGCTGCAGTCTCGTGGAGTCACATGATCACCTTTTGCGACCTTCTGACAAGCAAAGTCAATTGGGAAGCCAGATTCACTTAACAACCGTGATACTAACTTAACAACTGCAGTGATTCACTTAACAACTGTAGCAAGAAAAATTATAAAATGGGGCAAAATTCAGTTCACAACTGCCTCATTTAACAACAGAAATTTTGGGCTCAATGTCGAAGTTGAGAACTACCTATATTGAAAAACTGACTTAAGTCCAGTGCTCACTCTTATGACGGTTGCAGCATCCCCACAGTCTTACGAGCAAAATTCAGGCGCTTGGAAAATGTCATGAATTTATGACGGTTTTAGTATCCCGTGTCACATGACCACTACTTGCAGAGTCAGTGCAGGAAATCAGATACTCTTAATGGCCACATGATTCACTTAAAAACTTCTGTGATTTGTATAACGCAGAATGGTCATAAAATGGTATAGGACTTGCTTAACCACCTCCTTGCTTAGCAACATAAAATCTTGTTCCAATTGTGGTCATTAAGTTGAGAATTACCTATATATTAAATCAAGAGTACCCAGCCTGGAAACAATAGGCAAGATATAAACTTGAGTATTCATAATGACACCATTGATAGTACCACTTACAGATTGCCACTCATCTGTAGCCCATGCACACCACTAAATTTAATGTTAGAAAAACAGACATGCTTCTAAATTTCAGGAGATGTGGACAAGGCCCTATTATACAAATTTCAGAGTTTTATTGTTATGAGAAAATATGGTGGTTGTTTTCTACCCTTTCCAGTCTCCTTAATGTAGGATCTTTAGTGCTCTGAGCTTAGTTGTTTCCTTACAGACATTTCACTACCCAAATCTGCTACAAATCATACTGTGAACTATGTGGATGACACAGCAGTGGTGGGTCTTATCCGGGACAACAATGAAGATGCTTATAGGGAAGAGGTGAAGGCTCTGGTGGACTGGTGCAATAAAAATAATCTGGTTCTAAATGTAAATAAAACAAAGGAGGTCATTGTAGATTTTAGAAAGAGCTGACATGGTAATACACCAGTCAGTATCAAGGATGCAGCTGCAGAGATGGTCAACAGTATTAAGTATCTGGAGGTGCAGATAACTAACAATCTGAACTAGTCTCTCCACCCATCATCCTTAGTGAAGCATGCAAGCCAGCGTCTGCCTTTCCTGCATCGGATGAGGAGAGCACATCTTTCTCCTTCTGTCCTGGCCACTTTTTACAGAGGCACGATTGAGAGCATTTTAACAAACTGTATCCCTGTTTGGTTTGGTGGCAGCAGTGCCTCAGATAGAAAGTCCCTACAGAGAGTGGTAAGGACAGCCGAGAAGATTATAGGAAGCTCGCTTCCTGTTATTGAAGATGCTGCTTATAAGCATTATGTGCTTAGAGCTGAAAGCATTGTTAGAGACCCCACACACCCACTTCACGGTCTGTTTCTGCTGCTCCCATCTGGGAGGAGGTTTCAAAGTATTTCTAGCAGGACTACCTGATTCTGTAACAGTTTTGTTCCCTATGCCATCTGTCTGGTAAACTCGCAAGATTTGTTTCTCTCGCCATGTACATCTAAACTAGACTGTGTTGTTTCTCTGTGTCATGTAATATATGTGGGTATATGCATAATTTTGCATTTATTTTGTCATGTTTATGTAGTGTATATTGGAGGTAGACACCCTTTGAGAGCTGTATGGAATGAAATTTAATTTTAATATATGCCGATTAGTGTACATTCAAAGTGACAATAAAGTTATTCTAAGTCTAAGGTAACATCATCAGTGCTAGAAGGGTTTGTTCTTTTAGCACTCATAATGTTACCTAGTTGGGTAATGAAATATCTGCAAGAAAACAGCCAAGCTCAGAGAGCACCAAGGACCCCATAGTTCAACCTTGAGCTACAGATATTCTCCTCTATTAATCTCCTTAGTTTCTAGATTTTAAGAGGCTGCTTTGCCTTTAGCCAGAATGTTGGACAAGCGTCAATAGGGATTAGCTCAGAAATCTCATTACCGTTTCCAGAGCTTCTCTTTCACTTGTTCTAGTGCCAGTGTAGCATTGAAACTTTATATTTCAGTTATAAAGAGTCTCTTTTAAGACCAAATGGAGCTTTGAATAAGCCAACCGCTACTTAGATACTCAGTGGTAGAGATACGAAAAGAGAGATTGAACTGATAAGGATTTTCTTGGCAGAGAGAATGCAAATAATTTGGACAACAGAGATAGGAATAAAAACTGATATTGTGAAAGGAAAATCTGTGTGAAAGAACAAGAAAAGCCTCTATTGGCAGAATATTCTGCAAAGGCATTAGAAATTGCTGCACCTGGAAATTATGTTAAATTATGCAGTTAGTTAATTAAAATGTAATACTTGAAAGCAGAACGACATGCCCAGAAAGCAGGAAAACTCCAGTGGACACAATCATAAATGCTTGAATAAACGACCCATGGAAACAGAATAACAGAGGGACCTTGGAGGTGTTCTATCCAAGCTCTGCTCACGCAGGACACCCTATACCAGTGATGGCGAACCTTTTTGCCATTGCGTGCCAGAAGCGGGGGTCGCACAGGGGGGTCGCGCACGTGCGTGCCCACACCCATAATTTAATGCGCCGGTGGACCCGGAAGTCCCGTTTTTCGCCCTCCAGAGGCTTTCTAGGAGCCTGGGTAGGGCGAAAATGACCCTCCCCCCACAGAGACCCTCCGGAGGCCAAAAATGCCCTCCCAGAGCCTCCGCATGAGCCCTTTACTTACCTAAAAATGGGCCTTGGAGACTCCTGGGAGGGGAGGGGGCATGGCCAGCCGAAAATCAGCTGGCCAGTGCACGCATGCATGCTGGAGCTGATCTACGGCAATGGCTCTCGTACCAGCAGATATGGCTACGCGTGCCACCTGTGGCACGTGTGCCATAGGTTCGCCATCATGGCCCTATACCATTTCAGATACCGTATTTTTTGGAGTATAAGACGCACCTTTTTCCTCCCTAAAAGTGGCTAAAAATTTGGGTGCGTCTTATACTCCGAATGTAGCTTTTCCGGAGCTTTTTTTTTCCAGCCCTAACTAGGTGCTAACGATCTTCCCAGCTCTTACCTTGCAGGCTCTTTCATTGTTACTCTCTCTGAAGAATGTTTTCCCAGCCCTAAGTCTTTGCAGGGTTTTTTTCATTGCTCTACTTGATCCGAATAAGTTTTTTTTCTAGCCCTAACCAGGTGCTAACGATCTTCCCAGCTCTTACTGTTTTGCAGGCTCTTTCATTGTTACTCTCTCCGAAGAAGGTTTTTTTAAGTCCTAACCAGGAGATAAAATAATGTGCTGAAGCTGACCAGACTAAGGACGCTAGCCAGATGAATACCTGGTAGGCAGATTTTTTCCCCCTATTTTCCTCCCCAAAAACTAAGGTGCGCCTTATACTCCGGTGCATCTTATACTCCGAAAAATACAGTAAGTGGCTGTCCAGTCTCTTCTAAAAAGCCTGCAGTGATGGAGCACCCACAACTTCTGGAGGCAACCTGTTCCACTGGTTTATCGTTCTTCTCACTGTAAGGAAATTTCTCCTTAATTCCAGGTTGCTTCTTTCCTTGATTAGTTTCCAAACACTAATTCTTGTCTTGCCTTCTGGTGCTTTGGAAAATAGGTTAAACCCCTCTTTTTTTTCTGACAGCCCCTTAGATATTGGAAGATTGCTATCATGTCAATCCCTAGTCCTTCTTTTCATTAAACTAGACATACCCAATTCCTGCAACCGTTCTTCATATGTTTTAGCCTCCAGCCTCCTAAGTATCTTTGTTGATCTTTCCAGAATCTCAATATATATTTTTTAAATTGTGGTGACCAAAACTGGATGCAGTATTCCAAGGTCTTACAAAATAGTACTAACACTCCACAGGATCTTGATTCTATCCCTCTGTTAATGCAGCCCAGGATTGCATTGGCTTTTTTGGCGAAACTAGAACTTAACTAAAGCTAAAAACTAACCCATGTGGATCAAAACGGAACAAATTCTGTTTCAGCAATTCTCTTGGTTTCAGGAATGGATGCCATTCCGCTCCAAATCCCACCCCAAAATATTTGACACTTTAAAATGCCAAGTACTTGTTTGGTAATATGAATCATTACTTTGTAAGACAGTATACAGATAGTCCTCGACTTACAATGATTTGTTTAGTGACCATTCAAAGTTACAGTGGCACTGAAAAAAATGACTTACAATCAGTCCTCACACTTACTGCTGCTCTGTTCCAGAATTTCCATGGTCATGTGATCAAAATTCCAGCGCTTGGCGACTGGCATGTATTTACAATGGTTGTGACACCCTGGGGCAGGGGTCAGCAACCCGCAGCTCTGGAGCCACATGTGGCTCTTTCATCCCTCTGCTGTGGCTCCCTGTCGCCGGTCGGCATAACAATTTTGAGAGGAGCTTCCGGTTTGGGTGGGGGGAAGCAAGGCGCGCCAGGAGGAGACTCTATGGCAAGGGGCGGGTTTTCCGGTCAGCTCCACAATTGATAGGGCTTTTGGTTAGGACAGGTAGAGGAAAAAGGATGCCACTCTAGGAGGAGACTCTATGGTGGGGAAATCGGACTTTCGGTCAGCTCCAGAATTGAATGGGGGCTTCCAGTTAGCACCTTTGTGGCTCTTTGAGTGTTTAAGGTTGCCGACCCCTGCCCTGGGGTAATGTAATCAATATTTGTGACCTTTACAACTGGCTTCCAACAAGTCAGTGGAGAAGCTAGATTTGCTTAGTAAACATGTGATTCAATCAGAATTAGTGCTGGAAGGGACCTTGGAGGTCTTCTGGTCCAACCCCCTGCTCAAACAAGAGACCCCATATTATTTCAGACAAATGGCTATCCGGTCTCTTCTTAAAAACCTCCAGTATTGGAGCACCCACAACTTCTGGAGGCAAGTTGTTCCACTGGTCAATTGTTCTCATTGTTAATTTCTCCTTAATTCCAGCTTGATTCTCTCCTTGATTAGTTTCCATCCATTGTTTCTTGTCTTGCCTTCTGGTGCTTTGGAAAATAAGTTGACCCCCTCCTCTTCTTTGTGGCAGCTCCTCAAATACTGGAACACTGCTATCATGTCACCCCTAGTCCTTCTTTTCTCTAGACTAGAGAATTCACTTAACAACTGTGTCAAAAGAGGTAATAAAATCAGGTATGACTAATTTAACAACAACCTTGCTTACCAACAGAAATTCTGTTCCTACTCGGCGTCGTAACTTGAGCACTACTTGTTCAAAATATTGCAATTGTAATGTGCTACAGGAGAACAAGTTTGGTCTTGTGGTTAAGGCATCAGTCTAGAATCCAGGCGAGCATGAATTCTAGTTCCGCTTATGGGCAAAGCCTGCTGGGTGATCTTCGGCCAGTCACTTTCTCTAGGAAGGATGCAGCGGCAAACCACTTATTTATGTCCATGCAGTCTCCAGGAATTAACTTAAAGGCACCCTGAGAAGTCTATTTCTGCAGACAAGTACTTTTTGATGGATGTGATGGTAGCAAAGCTCTGCTAATAATGATTGAAGGCAGGGGGGAACAAGACATTTATTTTTTAGCCTGCAAGATAAACATCACACAGTAACTAGAAACGGCAAGTTTGAAGTGAGATTGTTGTCATAATGCTTTACTCAAAGCTGATAGGCATATTTGCCTGCTGAAGATGTATTTGTATTTTTGTTCAGTGTTATTTATCTCCCAGCACCTGATTTGAATTGGTGCATGTACTGAGCAGAAAGACGGTGTGAGGATAAATAATTTTAACTTAAAATAGTATAAGGTATATGATAGCCGTATAAAGTAATTTCAGAGTCTCAATAGCTTTTTTTATTTATAGATAGGCCTTCACATTTTTTTTCTTTTTATGACTCTGTAATCCCTTTTATCAGGGTGGAATCGGGGTGACTGAATGGAGTTGAGCATTTACTGGCCGGATGCCCTTCCTGATGCCTATGTGGAGTTCGCAGCAGATATTTTCCCTTTGCGCCCGTATAGAGAAAAATCTGTCGCTGCCTAGGATTGAACTCTCAACCTTCCAAATGGTGGACGAGAATCTTCACCTCTAGGTCACCAAGCCTTTCCTACAGCTAAGCCTTCACATAATGTGTCAGAATTTGAGCCTGGTCATTGTGCCTCAAGTAAGAAATCTGGGTAGATTTCTTCAAAGAACTGTTCATTGCACAATTTTAATCTTTGTAGATAAAGTGACACCATATCTGAATATCTTTTTCGTGATCTTCATGGCTGTTTAACATACTCTATTTCTTGAATATTGGTTCCATTACATGGTAATCCTCGACTTACAACCACAACTGAGCCCAAAATTTTCATTGTAAAGCAAGACAGTTGTTAAGTGAATCACTGCAGTTGTTAAAACGTGAATCTGGTTTTCCCATTGACTTTGCTTGTCAGAAGGTCGCCATGACCCCGGGACACTGCAATCATTAAAAATAGCCATTTGCCTGTGAAAAACAGTCATAAGTCACCCTTTTCAATGCCATTGTAACTTCGGTCACTAAATGAATGGCCATGAGGTCAAGGACAATTATATTGTTATTAGCTGACCCTAAAAAGCAGAAACTGTTCTCCACTGTAGTATCTATCTCCACTGTTTCAATAGAATACCACTTTTGTTTGCAAGTATGATGGAATTATTTTATTAAGCATTCTTCCAATTAATGTGTATAGAAGCTTCTCCTATGCGCTGCTAAGGAGAGTCCAAGCATAGGATCAAACTCTGGTCGGTTGTTAGGGACTGAGTTTAAATTTAGCTTGAAGTACGCCGTCTATCTGCTTTACCAGTCAGTTTTCAAAACTCAGTCGTGTGAAAGGGACGTTAGTAATTTTTCTCCCAGTTTCCTGATTTTTTAAAACAACTTACCTTCTCCAGCTTGGACTCTCCTTCAGCCAGGATTTCTCCTCCACCTCTGGAGGGCATTTTTGAGGTTGCCTCGTTGCCCTAAGAGGCTATTGCTGCCCACAGTGTGCAGGTTAGTTGGTACGCCGGCGAGAACCGCCACCGCCTTGCTTCTGTGGCAGCCGGAGTCCCTGCCCCACATGGGCTAAACTCTTTCCGAGTGGAGTAGAGAGAGTTCACAGCAGCGAGGGTGCGCCTCTCCTCTGCAGCCGCCTTTGACGAGGCGACGATTCGGCGATTTCCTGTAATTCCGGCCAGTTCTCCTTTTCAGCGGTTAGCCGGCCAGTTCTCCTTTTTGGCGGTTAGCCTTCTCCGCCATTGCTCGAGGCCTCTTCTACCCTTTTTTCATTATTATGTCAAGTGCTTTTCCTGAGTGATCAATAGCAGTCTGGAAAGGTTTAGCTGATCCAACTTCTGATTATTATTTTGCAACCTTTAGCCAGCTGCAGTTTTAAGTGAAAAACCTATTTGAGGACTGAGTATATTTTAATTATAGAGCTTATGGCTATCAAATCGATTGGGGAGAAAAGAAAATAAAGAAACAAAATACAGCATGGTAAAGAATCATAAGGCATAATCAAAGGAGGCTTGCACTGAATAACTGAAGTGGTATTGGTGGAAATAAAAAATGAACGTATCTTTAAAATGTACCAGATAAGCTTAATTTGGTTCTTCTAATATAGAATCACTTCTTCCACATGAGTCCCAAAGAATGTCAAGTATATCAGAAAGCTAATATGAACATCAGGTGTGAGCAGCTGTTCTTAAAACAAAGTAAAGTTTTTACAGCCATAAGGTTCCACAGATCAGCTTTTGCATTCCAAGCATGTAAATTTTATTTCTCTGTAACAAATAAATATGACTTCGGTAGACAACTAAACCTGGTAGACCAAATCTTGCCGGGAGAAGAAGCAAAAATTAATTGATCTTCAGAGATATACTGACACAGTATAAAACTTCCTTGTATATTTTTAATATATTATGGATGGTCTTAAACAGAACACAATCTATAATAAAAAGAGAGACTGAATTAAAATAAGGAATTCTTGGATTGATTCTAATAATATGTTTTTCACTGACTGAATCAGTTTTGGTCATTTGGATCTTGACAATTTTTTAGCATAATTCAGAGACTACAAAAAGTCCTCCCTCAACTATATCCATTAATTGAATGACGTTTGGTAGGTGGGAAATATATATATTTTCCAGCAAGAGGAATTAGTTAGTCCATAATGTAGATGATTGTAAAGATGTTTAGCCAATTAATTTTATCGTAAATTAAAATTAGATTGCGTGCTGTCTTCCTTCATTTCTGTCAGATTATTGATGGGAGAGGCGTACAACAGACAGGATATCCTTAAGACCCCAATTGGTACTGGAACTTCCATCACTAAGCAATGTGGTCATTAACTGAGTTGTGTCTGATTTTATGACACTTTTTGCTCTGACTTGCACCATTGAACATTCCAACAAAGGTTACAGGTGGCAATCACGTAACCCCAGAACACGGCAACTGTCACAAATAAATTCCAGTTGCCAAGCATCTTAATTTTGATCAAATGACTGCAGCAATGCTATGACAATCATGTGTGAGTATCAGTCATAAGTCACTTCTTTCCAGTTCCATCGTAACTTTGAATGCTTGTTAAACAAATCGTCATAAGTTGAAAACTATCTGTAAATAAGTCGTTAATATTTCTTTCTTCGATTCAAACTTTAAGTGACATGTTCCAATATTCCATTTTACTAGATGTGTCTCTCCATTCTGACATTGATCCAATTCAAAGGAATATCAATCAATTTATGTTGATGTCAGTTCAGTTAATTGTGTTCAAAGTCACCCAAAGAAACCAGCCGTTATTCTTCAGGATAACTAAAATATTATATTGATATGACCAATTATTCTGGTAATTTGTTAACGTTTCTCTGGGACAGGTTAAGTGCACTTTACGTCTTTCTAGCAAGATTATTTTTAATGCATGGATTTCTGAATTATTCATAACTTGCTTTTTGGTTTTCTTTGTATATAGATTTTGTTTGCTAATGCACTTGATTGACTGTTTTGTGTACTAAAGCATTTATGTAGGTAATGCTAGTAGGACTATAAATGCTAAATTATACATTCCAGAATTCTGCATTAAGATGGAGGACATTATTCACCACTTTATGTTCCAGTTTATAAAGTTGCGCACAGTTTCATCTATCAGTTACTTTTGCACATTGCAAAGGTGATGCAGTTCAAGGAGTGTGTGGCTCGTCAGACTGGCCATATCAGCAATAATCTCAGTACGGTTACAAAAGGCAATTTGGAGCACCAGCCTCTAAAGGAGAGATTCTTTGCAGAGCCTCCAGAGTTAAAAGCTACTTAGATTGTCAGGATTAAAATTATTGGCTGCATGAATCCATATAATATGAAACACAGATTTTCTTGTATATATATTTATTTGGAGGCTGCTGCTGTAGAGTTTGGCACCAAAATCATTTAACAGATTAACAGAGTTGGAAGGGACCTTGCAGGTCATCTAGTCCAACCCCCTGCCCAAGCAGGAGATCCTACATCGGATCGAACTACCTAGGATCGAACTCACAACCTCCTGATTGTGAGGCAAGACTCATAATTCTTACAGGTAGTCCTCAATTTACACCCACAATTGGGAGCAAAGTGTATGTTGCTAAGCAAAGAGGTTGTTAAATGAGTCATGCCCAATTTTGTGATCTTTTTTGCCATAGTTGTTAAGCAAATCGATGCAGTTGTTAAGTGAATCAGGTGGTCTTTAAGCGAATCCAGCTTGTCACTAGCTGGATACGAAGGTCACAAATGGTGATCACATGACCCTGGGATGCTGCAATTGTTGCAAATTGCAAAATGCTTGCCAGGCATCCAAAGTTTGATCACATGATGGTGGGGATGCAGGTATGGTCATAAGTGAAAGGACTGACCATAAGCCCCCTTTTCCTTTGCCATTATAACTTAGAATGGCCACTAAACTAAATAGCAATAGCACTTAGACTTATATAGCGCTTCACAGTGCTTCACAGCCCTCTAAGCGGTTTACAGAGTCAGCATATTGCCCCTAACAATTTGGATCCTCATTTTACCCACCTCGGAAGGATGAACGGCTGAGTCAATCTTGAGCCTGGTGAGATTTGAACTACCAAATTGCAGGCAGCTGGCAGTCAGCAGAATTAGCCTGCAGTACTGCACTTTAACCACTGCGGCTCATGTTGTAAGGCAGGGATGTCAAACTCAATTTCATTGAGGGCCACATCAGGATTGGGTTTGACCTTGGAAGGCCGGGTAGGGGTGTGGAGTGGGCGTGGCCATGGTGGCCGTGATACGGAACCACACCTCCGTAAACATGATTTTATAAACTTATAAAAATAGGGAGGCGTACATTTCTGTGATTTTGTTTTTTTAATACTTACTTGATCACCTTATAAGAGAGAGACCAGATCAAGAAACTGACTCCATAGGAAGACTAGAACTATAAATTATTGACATAGGCTAGTAGCAGAATCCTGCAAGCCTGAAAGGTAAAATATTTTACTTTTCCTCTCTTTTATAACCTTCCGAGTCAAGGATGGCCTCCTGAAGTACTCTGGAGGCCCCGTTTTGGGCCTGGAAAACGAAAAGCTGTTGCGGGGAGGTGTGTGCCTTGCCTGCACCCCATTTTTGCTAGCAGAGGCACCATAGGCCGGTCCTTTGCTATTTCCAGACCGGCCCCGTGGGCCAGATTTAACCACCCCGCGGGCCGGATTCTGCCCACATGCCTTGAGTTTGACACTCCTGTTGTAAGGACTGCCTTATACATAGTTATATCATCCACACCAAATGCTTTTAATGAATTGATTAGATGGGGTTCTGCTGTATACAGGTAGTCCTCGATTTATGACAATTGGGACCCAAATTTCCATTGCTAAGCAAGATAGTTGTCCCAAAGGTGCTTTTTTCAAGAGGCAACTGGACTTTCTGGAAGTCCAGTTGCCTCTTGAAAAAAGTACCTTTGCGACAACTATGACCTGGATGACTGAGAATCCCCATAGACAAACCAAGATAGTTGTTAAGTGCCTGTTTTAATGACCAAACCAAGATAGTTGTTAAATACCTGTTTTAATGACCATTTTTTGCCATGAGTTTTAAACAAATCACCGCAATTAATTGAATCATGTGATCATTAATGAATCTGGCTTCCCCCATTGAGTTGCTTATGAGAAGCTGGCTGGGAAAGTCACAGATGGTGATCATATCAACCACGGCACACTGCAACCATTGAAAATGCATGCTGGTGGACCAGGGCCCGAATTTTGATCACATGATTGTGGGGATGTTTATAAGTGCAAGGGTCGGTTGTAAGTCTCTTCTTTTTCAGTGCCATTGCAAGTACGAACAATGGCTAAACTCATGGTTTTAAGTCGAACAATGGCTAAACTCATGGTTTTAAGTCGAGGACTACCTGCCTTTGTTTTTTTGTGAATTTGAAGCAGGGTTGAAATGCTCCCGGTTCAGTCATGCCTGTCGGTCGTTGGAGAGCCGGTCGCAAAGGCAGTGCGAGGCTCCGCCCACCCGCCCGGACACCGCCATTTGGGTTCTTTTACCCTCTGTGCATGCGCAAAGCATTCTGTGCATGCGCAGAGGGTAAAAGCACACAAATGGCGGCATCCGGGCAGGTGGGCGGAGCCTCACGCTGCCTTCGTGACCGGCTCTCTGACGACCGAACCGGGAGCATTTCACCCCTGATTTGAACGTTGTGATATCAAATGATCATTAACTTTGAAAATAGGAATCACAAAATACATGCTCACCATTTAAAGTAAGTTAATCCAAGTTTCCTCCATAAACCAAGCATAAGCAGGTCTACATATCATGTTATTGCAGGAAGCCCCCAAGTATTCCAGAAAATGTTTTTTTATAGTGGTACAGATAATTCTCGTCGATGGTAATTGGGACCAAGTACTCTGTTGCTAAGCAATATGGTTATAAGGTGACCACATCAATTTATGGGGGAAGTTCCAGCAGTCCCAGTTGTCATTCATAGGCAAATCCATCATGATCAAAGCATACAAAAGGTGATTGCCTTTTGTAATTTCCTGCTGGCTTCCCCATTGCTTGTCGGAAGTCAGCAATGAAGGTCAAAATGGCAATTATGTGACCTTGGGATGCTGCAATGCCATAATTGCAAGCTAGTTGCTAATTGCCTGAATGGCACTCATGTGATTACGAGGACACTGTGAAAGCCACAAATATAGGAACCCATTGTAAGTACCCCTTGTTCAATGCTTTCATAGCTTCAGTCCCTGAACGATTCCATGTTGAATGAGGACCACCTATATATGATACATATCTTTTGCTGACATCCTGCTCCTGTAAAATAACTGTAGTATTTAACATTCTGGAAGGACTAAATCAATCAATGGTCTGACATAGCCTAAGTCAGGGGTGTCAAACTCAAGGCTCTATTTTCACTGGCAGAGGGCTGCAGGAGGCCGTCACGGCCAAAAATGGGGCAGCGGGCTAGCAAAACAAACTAAAAACAAAACAAAAGGAGAAAGTTGAAAATTAAAGGTGGTAGACCCAGGCGACAAGAATAGGAGAAGGAGGCAGCATTAGAATAATAGTAGATATACCTAGAAGAATATATTATATATCTAAATATGGATAAAGGGAAAGATATAAGTTTAAAAATAGCTCCGCTGTTGGAACGAAGTCAGGATTTTTGAATTGCTTGTCTGCTAACTATAAAATGGATTATGATTAGATGTACTCAGGGAAGGATCAGAGGGAGGAAGAGAAAGTAGAAAGGAAGGGGAGAGAGAGAGAGGAGAGAAGTAGAAAAGAGGTAGAGAGAGAGAAAGAAGGTAGAGGGAAGAGAGGGAGATAGAGCAGTGGTTCCCAACCTGTGGTACGTGTACCACTAGTGGTACGCGAGGGCCTTCCAGGTGGTACGCGAACACTTTCGGGGTCATGAACGATTTTTAGTTAGTTATTTTTTACTTCACAAAAATGTTTACTGCCTAACACAAGATAATCTGGCAACGATTTGCAACTGTTGCCACATGCCACCCACCTGGTCCCAGCGGCCCGAGAATCCAGTTGCTAGATGCGCGGGGCCAAAAAAGGAACGGTACAATTATGGAAATAAAGTGCTATCTGATCGAATTTAGTTTATCTGGAACCAGGTGGTACGCGGCGACTGTACGGGACCTCCAAGTGGTACTTGATCACAAAAAGGTTGGGAACCACTGAGATAGAGGGAGGGGAGTAGTATGATATATAGAAGGAAAGCAGACGGGAGATAAAAGTATGAAAGAAGCAAGTTAAGGATATATATTTATGGAATTTTGGATAGAAATGTATAACTATGGATATTTTGATACTATGGTATATGTATGGATGTTTATGTAAGTTTGGTGAAAAAAAATTTTTTTTAAAGGAGCAATGTTTCCCCTTTTGCATTTGAGCATCTAAGTAGGGACAAGAAAGGAGAAAGGGAAAGAGGAAAGACAAAGAAAAAGAAAAAGAAGGAAAGATGGGAAGAGAGCAAGGAAGGAAAAATAAGGAAAGAGGGGAAGGAAGAAGAAAGGAGAAGGAAGAGGGAAGGAAAAAGAAGAAGGAAGGAAGGAAGGAAGGAAGGAAGGAAGGAAGGAAGGAAGGAAGGAAGGAAGGAAGGAAGGAAGGAAGGAAGGAAGGATTATAATGAAAGGTGAGGGACAGTCTGAGGGAATTCCTGCCTTAGCACTTGGCCACCACAGGTGCTCCCGACACGAGTGATGTCAAGCTGGCCATGCCCACCCCGACCCCCCGAGTTCAAACACAACCCTGATGCGGCCCTCAATGAAATCAAGCTTGATACCCCTGGCCTAAGTGGTCCTACTTCAGCAGCTTTTGATGCCATCAGTCTTGACATTGAGAATGGAAGGCTTTTTACACAGACTGATTTATACACCAGGTACTTGTTCCTCTGAGGCCCTCCTCCCAATGATCCATGCCTTGGTCACCTGGCATATGGGCTATTGCAATGTATTCCGTGTGGAATTGCTCCTGAATTGCATTCAGATGCTACAGCTGCCCCAAAATATGTGGTATCAGCAGTAGTGGATACGCCTTGGTTTGACCATTGTAACACTTC
Source organism: Diadophis punctatus similis (assembly GCA_023053685.1). Classification (NCBI taxonomy): domain Eukaryota; kingdom Metazoa; phylum Chordata; class Lepidosauria; order Squamata; family Dipsadidae; genus Diadophis; species Diadophis punctatus. Next base: position 43,124,751 of record JALIGW010000007.1, on the reverse strand, counting down.
TTTTTGAGCTGCATTAGTTTGCCAATAAGTTTCTGGGCTGAATTCAGAAATTGGTTGTGGTTTCTTCCCTTCATTGTGGTGTGTGTGTGTGTGTGTGGGGGGGGTTTCCTGATTATTTCTGTACTTGGTTTCTATTGTTGTTCACTGCTCAGAGTATGTTGGAGTCAGACAGCCTCATAAACATGATTAATTAATTAATCAATAAATAAGGAATACCCTCCCATAAATATTGAATTTATCTTTTAAATACATGGTTTCCATATCTTCTCTTATGGTTTGTAGAAAATTAGTGTAAAGAATATTAAACTGTAGATTTCTGAAAGAAAATCTGTCCATGTTTACCATTATTTTATTAATACATTTCTGTCTCCTGAATTGATTAATACTAAAGCAGGCTTCTCTCCCAAATGAATATATAGATATAGATATTTCAGCTTGATTATCATTTAAATGAAGAAACAAATAAGATTTTATTTCCATAAGATGACACCAAGAATAAGTTATTATAAAAATGGAAAGCCAAGAGATTTCATCTTTCCATATTCCATATTCATGACAGAGCTGGTATCTGATAGTTCTGTTTTAACCATATGCTTAAAAAACTGTATCATACCTTACTTCAAATATCAAGTCAGAATCTGTGATTTCAAGTATATCTCAAGGGTAACGCTGTCCTAACCCACCAACAGCTAGATATATTTATATTATTTTGCATTTAAAAAAATTTCTAGTAAAGAACTAAAAGTAGAACTATGTTAGGCACTAGGCACAAATAGCCAGACCTGCACATCTAGAGTTCAAACTAGCTATTTTATTGTTCTCTGCCTATAGTAGAGTAATCATATTGCTTGCCCTCTTGTGTTTACTTAAGGAGTTCAGGCTGATTCCTCACTTGAGTCCTCCTACTATGTGAGACAATTGCTCGCCATCAGACTAGCAAATTACATTATTTATTGAGAAGATAAAATATTTTCTGAACAGATGAAAACAAATTCATTCAAACGGTAACATCTTAATCAGTGTTCATTACACTTTATGGTGTCTGGGGTTTCCTTGTTTAAATATTTCATCATAATTATGGCTCTAGCCCAGCGGTCCTCAAACTTTGTGACTTAACAGCCCAGCTGGGGGAGGGAGAGGGGAACTGGGCTGCATGAGTGGTCAGCAGGGGTGAAATGCTACTGGTTCATTTCGGTTCTCCCGAACCGGTAGTAACAAATACTTCCAGTTCACCGAACTGGTAGTAAAAAATGCTTTTAAAAAGTAAAAAAAAGGTTCCAAGGATGGGGCGGCACAGCTGATTGTCACAGCTGATGAACCTTTTTTTTTACTTTTTTAAAAGCATTTTTTACTACCTATTCGCCCGAACTGTGACTCTGTGAGGTTACTTATTGTTTCAGGGGCCATTTTGTGTGAAGTCCAGCTGCTTCTGCATTGTGTGTGAGTCAGTTGTATAGGAGTCAGTTGTGTAGCTTTTGTGTTGTTTGTATGTTGAAGTGTGAAAGTTGGTTTTTGAGCTCTTTGTGGCTCTGTGAGGTTCCTGCCTGTTCCAGGGGCCATTTTGTGTGAAGTCCAGCTGCTTCTGCATTGTGTGTGAGTCAGTTGTGAAGGAGTCAGTTGTGTAGCTTTTGTGTTGTTTGTGTGTGAAGTATGAAAGTGAAAGTTGGTTTTTGAGCTTTTTGTGGCTCTGTGAGGTTCCTGCTTGTTGCAGGGGCCATTTTGTGTCCTTTTCCATTGTGTATGAGTCAGTTGTGTGGCTTTTGTGTTGTTTGTGTGTGACGTGTGAAAGTTGGTTTTTGAACTCAACCGGTCACATGACCATGACCACCAAGCCATGTTCCCCCATCACATGACCACCAAGCCACGCCCACCAAGCCATGCCCACAGAACCGGTAGGGAAAATTTTTAGATTTCACCACTGGTCAGCCAGTGCACGTGCACGCAGCCCTTGCATGAATCATGGACTGGTGCACATACACACAGCTTGATTTGTGTGAGTGGTAGGTTAGTGCGCAAGTGCCAGTGCCAGCCAGCCCATGCGTGCCTGCTCCAGCCAACCACTTTCCGAATAGACCACAGTCCGGTAGTGGGCCGTGACCCAGGGGTTATGGACCACTGTTCTGGCCTATCAAAATCATAGATAATGACAGGTTTTGCCATCCAGCTGAATGAAAAAAGAAGGTGCAAAGGATTACCATTTTAACCATGTAGTCATGAAGAAACCGGTAGAAATACAAAACCTCAGCTTTGTTACGAAATATAATGTGCCAATAGAGAATATTTGCACTTCAGATTTGAACTCTGTGGTCCCTGGTTCTCTCTGACCTTGGTTGCTTTCTTACAGATATTTCAATACCCTACTAGGAAATATCAGTACCAGTATTCATCGGTCATCACTGATGATGTTATGTAGTTTGTAATGAAACATCTCGAAGAAAACAACCAAGCTCAGAGAGCGCTAAGGATTCCACAAAAATACATTTCAGGACTTCAGTGTGTTCTACATGGGGCTGCCCTTGAAGATCACTCTGAAGCTTCCACTGATCCAAAATGCAGAGATCAAGGCAGTGATAAGCCTGTCTGAGAACTTTCACAGCCTCTGGAAGGTTACACAATATTGCACTAAGTCTTTGTGTGGTCTTCTTATTTTTAACATTGTGTGATACATGAACCTGCCCACTGTGACTTAACTTTATCTCTTCCACCAGCTGTACTGAGGGGGGGGGAAACCCCTACACAATATATGATCCTTGCCTCTGTGCAGAGTTAACAGGCATCCGGCAAAAGGAGAAAATGTCTCCCTCTTGGTCCTCCTATGCCCCATTCAGCAGGCGTATCCGTAACATCAAATACGGTCTAGCTTTTTGACTAACTAACAAGCTTCCTGAGCAGCTTTTTTCTCTGCTTCTGTAATAAGTGCTCACTGCAAGTTAACAAGCTCTGCTCTGTGTAATTGTATTAGTATCCTCCCGCTGCTTGAAACTGACAAGACCTTAATCAGTTACATGCTAAGGTTTTTTGCTTTTTAGGGGGTTGGCAGCTAGCAGTTGGCAGCCACAAGCAAACTTAGCCAACATCTGGTGCTTGCATATTCCCCTCAATGTGTATTCCCCCTGAGTGTCTGTTTGCTCACTTGTTATCCCTTCTCTCTAGTGAATGTAGATACAAATATTAAACAGTTGGTATGGTCCAGATTTATTTATTTATCTGTATCCCGCCATTATTATTATTTTTATAAATAACTCCAGGCGGTTAACTTATACAGCACGCCTTAGCAATAGCAATAGCACTTAGACTTATATACCGCTTCATAGTGCTTTACAGCCCTCTCTAAGCGGTTTACAGAGTTCAGCATATTGCCCCCAACAATCTGGTCCTCGTTTTACTGACCTCAGAAGGGTGGAAGGCTGAGTCAACCTTGAGTTGGTGAGATTTGAACAGCTGAACTGCTGAACTAGCAATCAGCTGAAGTAGGTTGCAGTGCTGCTTTTAACCACTGCGCCACCTCGGCTCCTTCCTTTTCCTATTTCCCCCAAAACAACCCTGTGAGGTGGGTTGGACTGAGAGGATGATTGGCTCCAGGTCACCCAGCTGGCTTTCATTGTTAAGGACTATGTAGGTAATCCTGGCTTACGAACCACAAATGGGCCTGGAATTTTGGTTGTAAGTTTGGGCAGTCATTAATGGGGTCACCATGTGAACTGACTCATTTAATGGCCATTTTTACAGTGGCCCTTAAGTGAATCACCATAGTTTTCAAGCAAACCATATGGTTGTTAAGGAGGCCCAGGATATCTAATGGGAGTTTTTTTTAAATCATTTTCTGTCAAAAAAAATAGCAAAAACCACAGGTAGTCCTCGACATACAACAGTTCATTTAGTGACCGTTCAAAGTTACAACGGCACTGAAAAAAGTGATTTATGACCTGTTTTCACACTTACAACTGTTGTAGCATCCCTGTGGTCACATGATCACAATTCAGGTGCTTGGCAATTGACTCACATTTATGACGGTTGCGGTGTCCCGGGGTCACATGATCCCCTTTTGAGACCTTCTGACAAGCAGAGTCAATGGGGAAGCCAGATTCACTTAACAACTGTGTTACTAATTTAACAACTGCAGTAATTCACTTAATAAATGTGGCAAGAAAAGTCGTAAAATGGGGCAAAACTCACTTAACAAATTTCTCACTTAGCAACATAAATGTTGGGCTCAATTGTGGTCATAAGTTGAAGACTACCTGTATTGCAATCGGAGTCACATGACTCTGGGGCACGGCAACCTTTGTCAATGCCATCTATTGTGAAGCAACCAAAATGCGGTCACATGACCACTGGCGGAGGGATTGTGATATTTTAGACCGGCTTTAAGGCACTTCCGACCATTGTAAAAGTTTATAAAAATCACCTTTTCAAGGCTATTCTAACTTCAAATTGTCATTAAGCAACCAATTATTAAGCAAGAATTACCTGTAACTAATAATTGTGGGGCATTAAAAAATCTTCTTCTGAAGACATAGCAATATGATGATGCTTTCTGTCTGGTATAACAGCTTTGAAAATGCTTTGCCATTGGAGGCGTTAGCTGGAACTGGTGAATGTTAAAATCAAAAAAAGATCTAGAGATCGTTTTGAGCAGCCCTAATTTAATTATGTCACTGTTCTCTAATACTTCTGTTGCCACAGGATAGGAAAAGTTTTGCTAGCCTTAATGGTTACTAGATAACCCTCTACTTTTAAGTTTCAAAGTTAAAGGAAAGGTAATATGAGTTGATGGGACGCGGTGGCTCAGTGGCTAAGACCTGAGCTTGTCGATCAGAAAAGTTGGCAGTTCGGCGGTTCGAATCCCTAGCGCCGCGTAACGGAGTGAGCTCCCGTTACTTGCCCCAGCTTCTGCCAATCTAGCAGTTCGAAAGCACGTAAAAAATACAAGTAGAAAAATAGGGACCACCTTTGGTGGGAAGGCAACAGTGCTCCGTGCGTCTTCGGCATTTAGTCATGCCGAAGTATAGTATAGATAGTAATGACCACGGAGATGTCTTCGGACAGAGCTGGCTCTTTGGCTTAGAAACGGAGATGAGCATCGCCCCTAGAGCCAGAAACGAGTAGCACACATGTGCGGGGGAACCTTGACCTTTACCTAATGTCAGTTGACTAGGTTTTTGAAACATAAATAGGAAAGTCAGGTTTTTTTCTAACAATTCCAGCAGGCACCAGTAGCCACAAATTGCAGTTTTTAGATTCCTTTGCTAAAGACATAGAGAGAATAAAGAGAACAATGGATAGTCTTTTTATTCTTAACAAGATACTGCAAGAGGAAGAAGACTAGAATTATTAGAATTTGAGATGAGCCTGATTTATACCAATTCACATCAGCAATTCAGCACTACGGGAAGAATTTGAATTGTTTTCCCTGCATAGCGCAAAGAGTAAGTAATTGCCAATTAACTTGCTCAGAAGAAGTGACAGGATACAATCTTTTCACTTATTTAGGCATAAAGGTAGAAAACACAGGAAGAACTGGAAAAAAGCGGGATCGAACTCAGTTCAGGAAATACAGGTAGTCCTCGATTTACAACAGTTCATTTAGTGACAGTTCAAAGTTACAATGGCACTGAAAAAAGTGACTTATGTCCATTTTTCACACTTACAATTTTTGCAACATCTCCATGATCATGTGTTCAAAATTCAGATGATTGACAGCTGGTTCATATTTATGAGCGTTGCTGTGTCTCGGGGTCATGTGATCCCCTTTTGCGACCTTCTGGAAGCAAAGTCAATAAGGAAGCCAGATTCACTTAACAACCGGGTTACTAACTTATCAACTGCAGTGATTCACTTAACAACTGTGACAAGAAAATTCGTAAAAATGGGAGAAAACTCACTTAACAAATATCTCACTTAACAACAGAAATTTTGGCCTCCATTGTGGTCCATCTGTATAGCAAGTATCTAGAAACAAGTGCTGAGAAATTGAGGAGTGGAGGTTGAGAAAAAGTAATGGTTAACATATATATATGGATGCTGGAATGGAGATATCAGGAAAAGAGTTACAAAACCAACAGACAACCATTGTGTAATCCTCAACTTTCAAGCATTCATTTAGTGGCTGTTCACATTTATAATGGGACCAAAAAATGTGACTTGCGATCCCTTTTCACACCTATGACCAATGCAGCATCCCCTGGTTTTTACTGGCATACATACAGTCTGATACATATATGTATTTATGTATTACACTGTATGTTTATGTATTAATTAATTAAATAAATACATTAAATATTTATTTAAATGCTGATATGTATTTCTGATTGTTGCAGTATCCCGGGATCATGTGATCACTTTTTAATGATCCTTCTGACACCCAAAGTCAATGGAGAAGCCAGATTCGCTTAACAAACTTGTTAATAACTTAATACCTGCAGCGGTTCATTTAACTGTGCCAAGGAATATTATAAAATGGGGCAAAACTCACTTAACAACTCTCTTGCTTAGCAACAGAAATTTTGGGTTCAGTTGTGGTCGTAAGTCAAGGATTGCCTGTACTCAATAAACTACGCAATAAGCAAAGATAGAATATAGAAGATTTGGGTAGAATATAAAGAAAATAAAGAAATGATATGATAATACGCAGTGTGCTAGTAGTGGTATTGTTGGTTTTGAATTTTTAGATAATTCATGGGAACAGAAGACCGCTAAACTGATGCCTTGAAGAGCACTTCATATAGTCCCTCTGATATATACTGCATATATTTTTCTTAACATTTCTTTTTTAATACAAGTACCCAAGACGAGTGTTATGTACTGGAGAAGAAAAACTTACATTTAAGTGAAAAAGAACATCTCTTTTGCTCCAAGAAACCCAAAGGCTAGTTAAATTCCATTCTTAACATTAGTCTAGATCAGGGGTGTCAAACTCGCGTCTTCACGGCAGCGTCACGTGACGTATCTGGACTTTTCCCCCCTTTGCTAAACCGGGCGGGGTGGAGCCAGCATGTGACGCATCTGGGCCGTGAGTTTGACACCCCTGGTCTAGATCAGTGTTTCTCAGCCTTGACAACTTGAAGATGTGTGAACTTCAACTCTCAGAATTCTTTAGAGAGCATATGCTGGCTAGAGGATTCTGGGAATTGAAGTTCATACAGTCATAGGCTGCCAAGGTTGGGAATCACTTGTCTAAGATCAGGGATGCTTCAAACTACATCTGGACTGAATTTCTATTTTAAAAAATCTCTTTAAAAATGCCTTAAAGCAGGGATGTTCAACCTTAGCAACTTTAAGACTTGTGGCCAGTCATGCTGTCTGGGGAATTCTGGGACTTGAAATTCTTAAAGTTGTCGAAGTTGGACATACCTGCCTTAGAAGCTCTTGTTTCAAAGAATATCCGATCTTCAATACTTTCAGATATCCATCCCATGGTTTAGTTAGAATCTTTCCTTTCTCCGTAGGAGACTGAAATGCAGACTTAATGAGGATAAAAATACAGCTCCCCAACGACATGCAAAAATATATGTTGCTTGTTATTTTAATAACACCATTTGTCACTAGAGCACATACCAGATGCAGTATTGAGTGGGGAGTAGCATGATATTTATGATGCTAAAAATCACTATTTTTTCATGGTTCTGTTCTTGTCTTCAGTTTTTATACTTTGGAATTAAATTCCAGGAGCTACTCTTGTAGTTTAAGAATATGTCTATAGTATAGATAATTAAGAATAATACATACATATTGTGCCTTGGGATCCCAGGAGACTTGGAAATTATTGAGGTGGCTTCCCTATTAACATCTCTTTGCCTAACATTTCTTCTACTTTAGCCTTATGTTTTTATAGCTTTTAAATGTTTTTTTCTAATGATGACGATAATAAGAATTGTGTTTCTATTTATTAATTTAATTGCTTTTTAGTCTTGTTGTACACTGCCCAGGGTCACTTATTTGTTATATAAATTCGGTAAATAAATAAGTATTTATAATAGGTTCTGTCCTTTTTAGTCTGAAACTAAAGGGGTCCCCAATCTTTTCAGCTTTGTGGACTCAGTGGCAGGGGGAGGAGATGGTTTCACACAGTAATCCCTACATGCGCAAATGGAGCTTCGTGCACTCGTCCACTGCTTGTGCGGCCCAGTTCCCATGGGCTGCGGATCAGTATAGGGCTGTGGAGACCCCTGGTCTGAAATACGAAGCTGATGTGGGATGATTTGAAATGAGTTTGCATAGTACCAATAAAACACAATCTGGTCTGGTCTACTTAGGAGCCTCAGTGTTCCTTGTTTGGATTGATAGATCTGCTCTTAGATCAGTAGGCTTTCCTGATTTGGGTATCACTGATTAGTCCAAAGACAAGGTCTTAGAGGCTAGACAAATTTGAGGACTGAAGAGAGGATTGATTCATTGAGCAAAATTTTAAAAAATGCTCCAGTCAAATTACTGTGGAAGGCATATGTGTAGTCTATGACTTATGATCAATCACTTTGTGAAGTTACAATAGACTCCCTGCTCAAAAGTTACTTATGACCTGGTTTTGAAGTTATGGCCACTGCAGCACCCCCCATTGTCATTTGCCCTTATCACCAACTACAACCTTCCTGCCTATCTCCCCCCACAAACGCCCTATTGGATTCCCATAGGCCTTGCGTCTGCTTCCGACAAAGCCCTTTTTCCTATCTTCTACATGCATTATCTCTGCATATGCTTAATATATACATGTTTGTAATTAACTGTGAGGTATTGTTGAGTAATGGGTTGCATTACGAAGTTTGTTGGATCTGCAACTTAGCCAGGGGCGGGTTGCTCTCTAAGTTGCTACCGGTGCGCTGCGTGCGCATCTTCACGTTTTGAGCGCACATCCACATGCTATGCGCGTGCGCCCCTCATGAGATTTTGCTTATGCACAGAAAGCAAAAAAAGCCCAAAAATTCTGAAAAAAAGATGGCGATGCGCAACGGACCGGTGAAGATGGCGCGCAAATTACGTAATTGGCCGGCTGCTACCGGTGCGGTAGATTGGACCACACCGGTAGGATCCCACCACTGAGCTTAGCGTGGAAATAGAATTATTAGTTTTATTTTACCAGCTTTATTAAGTAATAAAGTCCTTTCTTTCTAATTCAAAGCTTCATTCTGTTCTTTTGTATTGTTGCTTCTGGAAATATAAAGGCATCATGCAGCATAATAACATCACTGTTTCTTTGCAATCTGAATTATTGTTGCTTGTTTATTTATGTATTTATGTATTTTAATAATTTGTGCCCCATTGTTACAATATCAGGAAAAAAAACTCTATCAAAATGCAAGATTCAGATTAAAATTTTTGAATTGTGAGCTGCCCACAGTTGTTTGCTGAGATGGGCAGCTACAGAAATCATATCAATTCAATCAATCAATCATACTAGACAATCAATCATACTAGACAACCCATGACTTCTTGTCATTTCAGAGATATTTCCTTATCTAAACAGAGATAGAATGACCATCTCAAGAAAAAAGCAGTGGGAACAGAAGCAACTTGGGAAAATATAGGGAGTTCATGTTCGCAAATGTTCTAACTACTATCTAATCATTTTCAAAACATTCGAAGCCTCAAATAATAGTAAATTGTTAATTGCAATTTATATTCATTCATTCTGCTCAGAAACAGAGAAGCTTATAAAACTGAAGAAGAAAGAGGAGTGTTAAAGGAAAAAAGACTATGCTAAGATGATAATAATGCATACAAGGAAAGGGAAAACAGATTTTGTTCACAAATGATTTACCGTATTTTTCGGAGTATAAGACGCACCTTTTTACCCTCAAAAAGAGGGTGAAAACTTGGGTGCGTCTTATACACCGAATGTAGCCCCACCTAGCCACCCCCACCCTTTGGCCTCTGCCTGCCAGCAATTTACCTCTTTGCAGCAAACAGGGCAAAGCACAAGAAGAGCACAAGAAGAGATAAACTGCCTCCCGACCTACAGCTGACGGAGGCTTGCAAGCCACATGGTAAAATGAAACTAACTACGGTGGCTGTAATGTGACAAATTGCTGGGAGATAAACTGCTGGCAATATTAGACTGCTGAAATTGCAAGGAGGCAAGCTATAGCTGCTATGGCTCAGAGCTAGAGCTCTTGCCTCACAATCAGGAGGTTGTGAGTTCTATCCTAGGTAGAAGTAGATTCTGTTAATATGTTATTTTGTTAAATGTTTGTAGAGTGTTCAAATTATTAGACTTATTTTTTAAAGACTGCTTTATTATTGTTCTAGACAACTTAACAAAATGAAGAAGCTTTTAAAAATAAATGCTTGCTCTGAAGAGGCCCAGTGCTATTGTATCTTCTTTTAAATAGCAGAGAATACTTCCAGAAAGCCACATCAATTTTAAAGATCTGTAAAAGTATAATCTGAAATGTCCTGTTTTAGTATTAAGTATTAGTATTAAGTATTAGTATTAAAAGAAGGCAGCTGAGAAACCCTGACTTAGTCATGTTTGGAGTAGATCTATTTAAATAATTGGGAGGAATTATTGTGATTACATTTAAGAAAACTTTCTGGGATTAATATACTGCCATAAATGTACATTTCTCCAATTCTTTGCCATTTCTATGGGTCAGGCACACATGCACAGAAATACACAGCAAACAGTGTATATCATCTGTACTGTTTGCTGTTTGCTGTTTGGCAAATTGCTGGGAGGCAGAGGCCTTTTTTCCTTGTTTTCCTCCCCCAAAACTAAGGTGCGTCTTATACTCCGGTGCATCTTATACTATGAAAAATACGGTAAGTTGGTTTCTTTGGGAGTTTATTTCCTCTTGAAATAATGGAATCTTGGAAGAGAGAGTGAGGCTGACTATGCGCACCTCTCACTCACTTTAATCCAATTCACGCGCAAGTCTTGACATCCCCCCCCAATTATAGATGTCGAATACAAGTGGACGAACATCAATTTCCTCTTGAATAAATCTCAGTGAGAACCAGATCAAAGGGACTTCTACTGTACTTCTACTTGTAACTTCTACTGACTGCAAACAACCAGTTGTAAGTCAAGGACTTCTTGTCGTTGATTAGCTGGGTCTAGAATGTATTGAATCTGTCCCAAAATAACTCAGTTTCTCAACCTTAGCATTCTCTATGCTGTGATCGACGGGGCAGTCCAGGATTGGTCACCTCTAGTCCGCTAGCTCTATGACTGTATTAAATAACTGAAAAACTGAAGACACTCACCAGCTGGATAGGTGGCCAGCGGAGGGTGCTGCAAGAATCGGAAGCCCTCCATGAAAACTGCACTCTCCTCTTGTCTTCGTTTAGCAAGCTCAGATCGAGGGGAGAAAGAGAGAAAAAAGGAAAAAATTCTAGAGTTGTCTATCAGGGAAAATAAAATCAAGAACAACTACAGTAGCTCAAACACCGGAGCTACACATTTTACGTCCAAGAGCTGAGACTGTATTGAAAAACTGGAGACCGTGTCTTTCCTAAGTTGCCGGCTGGCTATCAGGGACTGGCTGGTTAACTGCAGCTGCGGTGCCAGCTTTGCCAAACACTTTGACTTAGTTACAAAACAGAAGGAAGGAAGGAAGGAAGGAAGGAAGGAAGGAAGGAAGGAAGGAAGGAAGGAAGGAAGGAAGGAAGGAAGGAAGGAAGGAAGGAAGGAAGGAAATATCTTGAAATACTGGCTGGAAGTAGCCTAGAGCTACTCAGTTCAATAAAGCTGCTAATATCTTAATACAGAAGTTTTGGAAAGTCAGAAACCTGTTAATGAATCACAGTGTTTACTATAAGAGGAAGAAGTGTGAAAAAAAGGCATGTAAGCAGAGTAATTACCTTAGATATGTGTAATGCAAGTTAAATTTAAATACAAATGACAGTAAATCAAAATGTTGCTTTTCCGGATATCACTGTTGCTGTGTGTGGAGGTATGGAGATTCTCAGTCATCCAGGTCATGATTATCTCAAAAATGCTTTTTCCAAAAGGCAACTTGGACTTCGTTGAAAACATTTTGCTTCTCATCCAAGAAGCTTCTTGAGTTATGAACTGCAGAAATTTCTTGGATGAGAAACATTTTTTTAAAAAAAAGAAAGCCAAGTTGGTTTTTTTGGGGGAAAAACACATTTGGGACTGTTATAAGGAAATATCCTTTTAGGTTCAGTTCCAAGTGGGGAAAAAGACACTGAATTCATGAAGGTTGCTTGGAAGGAAGGTTTAATGGTGGACAGGAGCACATGGCTTGAGCCCCTGTACAGAAAAGGTAGCTTACATGGTTCCAGGTGTGGTGAAGAGAAAAGAGGAAGAGGAATGCTGAGTTCCTGGTTTTTATAGTCTAAGTTGGGTCCCACCTCTTAGATTTCCTTTTCCTGTATAGAAATGTATCCCATTGGCTCTCAGACCCCCCAGGGGCATGCTGGGGCAACTCTTGGCCTTTTGTCTAATCCAGCTTTGGCTGAATGAAAGGGCCTTGGGCAAATCCTATTGTGGTTTTATCATGCAAAAGACTTCCAGTCCAGGTGAGAGGAATATGTGAGCTGGGGTGGGGGTTTCCAAGAGGAGTCTTTTGTTTGTTTAAAAGCATGTTTCCAGATGTGTTCCACAGAATATTTCCTACCTTTTAATATCTCCTAGGATATCTCATTTCCTAGGAGAGGGGTGGATGCTAACTTCCTACAATCCCTCATTTTTTTTTCAAAACATGTGAGTGCAACACATGTTTTGACACAAACTTCAAATTGATCAGGTCAAGGAGATTTTATGGGTGCTTTCAATTTTCTCTGATGCAGAGGGGAAGACGTTGAAAGAGGCAGTTGAAAGAGGCAGCAGCAGGATTCCTTCAGTGGCTCCCAAAAGGAGAGCTTTCAATCATGATGGTCAATGGCCAGGGCAAAAGTTCTGGCAATAAATTTACAGTATCCAATTTTCCATGCCAATTATGTTCAGATGTTTGATAACACTTTCGATGAGCTCCCAGACAGGTTTCAAGCAAGCACAGGCCCCACAATATTCCCACAGCCATGGTTTACCTTGAAATCACAGGCTGCCCATTTCCAAGGGATGGTTCTTGAATCTGCCCTAGCTCTTACTTTAGTGCATCTAGGATTTGTGAGTCCAAATTGAAGTTAGCCAGTGTGCAATCTAGGCTTTTTTTTTTTTTTTTTTTTTTTTTTAGAATGAGCCCTGGGACTCTTACTCCTGAGACCACCAGTGCAAAATACCCTGCTTTACTGGGCAGCAGTCAGGCCTTCGGTTATTGAAGATCCTTTCTGCTAGCTCTTCAAGTGGGGAAATTGCCTGAGGGGACCTGTCCCCTCCCCCATGGAATTAGCAGGGAGATATGACTGCCTGGGCTTTAATGCCACAAAGCAGGAGTCAAAACAACAACAACAACAAAACCAGCAAGCTAAAAGCAGCTTTGGGTGGAGGTAGGTGGAAAAAGGATAACCTCAGTCTAATTCTGAATGGCGTGTCTCTGTGTGTTTGTGTATGCAGCTACAAATTTACCTCCCACTAGACAGAAATCTAAAGTGTACAGAACTCACTGTGGCAACCACTCCCAATACAATTCTTACATGAGTACATTAAACTGATTACAATATAGATGAGACAAGAAAGAGAAACGTTACAATGAATTTCAGTGAATGAAGCAAGGAAAGAAAGAAAACAAAGAAAAAACTTTACAATGAATTTCTGTGACTGAAGCAAAGAAAGAAAGAAAAACTTTACAATGAATTTCTGTGACTGAAGCAAAGAAAGAAAGAAAAACTTTACAATGAATTTCTGTGACTGAAGCAAAGAAAAAAAACTTTACAATGAAGTTCCCCCCTCCCCCCTAGTCTTTTCAGCTGTCTTCTGGGGATTGAAAATAGATGTTTGGTCTTTATTTGTCCATCTCAGGGTCCTTTCATTCATGTCTGCTGGGTGGCCTTAGGTGTTGGTGGTAAGGCTGGTCAGCCAGGCTTGGAAAGATCTGCTCCACTCTGGTTGCTGTGATGACTAGAGGACTAGATTCAAACCCAATTCTGGCTCAAATGGATGGAATGTCTTTACTGGAGGCAGTTTCTGAGCCCATTTGGTCTGCTTCCATAGGCTTCAGGATCATGTGTGCAGGGCTGAAAGACATAAGAACAGGGTCCCTTCCCCCTTTTGCTGGTAATTCTACCACGAGAGGCATTGTAAAAGGATTAGAGATTTGTGGGGGGGGGGAGTAGATAGCTTGCAGGCAGGGTTTGAGGAAAACAAACAACACATCAGTATCGCAGTTAAATCAATTATAACAAAATGGAGACATCACCGGGGAAAAAAATGAACAGACATTTCCATCTTAGCAGAGAATTGGCATCCATTAAACATCACAGAAGAGCAATATTAAAACTGTTTGCATGTACATACAGTAAATGTGAGAATGGAATTTTCCTGTAAATTAACTTAAAACATTGTCCCTTAAATTTTGGCTTTTCTTAAAAACACAGAGAGGAATAGGAAAATTGAACTCTGTTCCTTGTCCCAGACCAGGTTGGCCAGTCCTAACTGGGCAAAGACATTTTCCTTTTCAATGCTTTTAATTTTTCTAACAATTTGAAATTCATATCTCTAGGAAACAGAGATATTTTACAGTTGCAATTACCTCGAGTGCGCACAAGACAAGACAAAGACGTACACATACACAAAAACATGGACAAAGAGGATGACAGGACATACACACAAGTCCTTCCTGCCATAAATTTCAGTTAAATTATGGAAGGCACAAATCTTAACAAACAAACCACGTGGTTACATATAAGAGAGAGAAAAGAAGAGAGAGAGAGAGACAAACAAACACCTCAACATTTTTCCTTTTCTGTTTTCTTAAGTACCTTTATTTAGCCAAATTGGCTGTTTTGTTTTGTTTTTTTCTGTGTCATCCCTCAGCAAAGTCCATTTCCTACTTTTGCACATTCCTGTATTCCTGGCGTCCCAGGTTCCAAGCCCTCACAAGGGTACCCGCCACCCTCGAACTAGAGCTTCCCATGATCCTTTAAATGTAAGGTTCACTTTGGCTTAGCTAGTGACGCGCTCACTGTTTTCAGAGGCTAAAAAACTCTGGGAAGGACTTCCGATTCCCTCATGGAAGTAAGGGCCCCTTCCTTGGGGAGTCGTCCGCAGTTTTCAGAGGCTAAAAAACTCTGGGAAGGACTTCCGCTACCCCACAGAAGTATGGGCCCCTTCCTTGGGGAGTCGTCCGCAGTTTTCAGAGGCTAAAAAACTCTGGGAAGGACTTCCGCTACCCCACAGAAGTATGGGCCCCTTCCTTGGGGAATCTCCTTTAGGTTTATCAGATCCAAAAAGGGGATCTGCGAGGACGTAGTCGCCCCTGTACGACTAGTACTAAGACCTCCACTTTCTATTCACGAGCTTCACATTTTAGAACCAAAAAAATTATGGGGTTTGCTTTTGGGATGTGCACATAAAAAAACAACAACAACAACAAAATTTGCTTTCCCACCCTTCAATCACACACATACACACACACTCTCTTCCTCCTTCCCTAACAGAAGCTCCTGTGCTCTGTAAACGCTAAACAGAACTTACACAAATCAAAACAGAGAAAGAGAAGACATTGACACATAGGCTGGTAGATGAGAAAGAAACTCTATACTACCAAATGAGGATAAACAAAAATAATTCAATATTATGAAAAGCTGTATGAGCAAGAAGTTTCAGAAAATAAAATTAAAGAATATTTGAAAAAATGGAATTGCCTAAAGTACCAGAAAAGGACAAAACTATTAAATGAATGAATATCAATGATGGAATTATCAGAAGCAGATCAAGAGACAAAAGAACAACCAAACACCAGGACCAGGTGGGCCAGTGGCAGAATTTTACAAAGATTTTACATACTGAGGTATTGATTAATGTAAAGGTACCACATTCCTGAATGGGAGCAAATATTACTTTGATTCCAAAATAAAATTCAGATTTAATGCAGATAAAACTATAGGCCCATCTCTTCACTGAATGCTGACTATAAAATATATACTTCAATAATGGCAGCAAACTAAAAGGTTCCTAAATGAATTTATACATTCAGCTCTCTTAAGCTTTTTCTAAGAGACAGATTAAAAACAAAATGAGAATGATTTTAAATACATAAAAAAAGGGCACAAGAAAAGGATGCTATTCATTTTGATACTGGAAGTGCTAAATATAAATATTATGGCAGACACAGAAATTAAAGGCATGGAAACTTTGAAAACTAATTTTGCACCAAGTGAGAAATAAAATATGTTAATAACCAACCTTACTGACAATTTTGTTGTCCAAAAGGTAGAGAAGAGAACTAGAGGAGATAATTAAGTCCATACTTGACTTAATACTTACAAACAAAGAAGAAGTTGTAGAAGGATTTGAAACTGCATCATTAACATAACAAAAACGATTGAACACAATTGAACACACCAAAGTCTTAGATTTTAAAATAAAGCTGACCTTAATAAACTCAAGAGAAACTTGAGAAAGATTCCTTGGATGAAAGTCCTAAAGGAAAGAAGCAACTCAAGAAGCTGCTTGGTAAACTCTGAAAAAACTTGATTATAAAAGCCAATTGCACAAAAGCAATCAGGAAAAAAAACCCAGAAATCCAAGAAACCAGCATGGCTGCACAAAGACCTCACTGACAAATTGAATGAATGAAGGACAGATACAAAAATGGAAAGAGGGACACATAACTAAGGGAGTATCAGCAGATAGCAAGAATCTGTAAAGAAAATCAGGAAACAAAAGCCTTGAATGAACAACGACTTGCAACAAAGGTGAAAGATAATATAAAAGATTCTTCCAATACATAAAAAAAGCAGGAAAAAAAATCAAGGAAACAGTTGGACCACTAAGAAGAGAAGGCAACACAGAGAAAGCCATGAGTTGCTTAACTCATTCTTTGCATGTCTTCTTGCAAAAAGAAATGCAACCCAACTAACCAGAAATATAACTGGAAAGGAAAAAATAAAACAGACTGTAAACTAAAGTTATAATAAGCAAAAACAGTAAGAGAACACCAGGTCCCAGAGTCCTAAAGGAGCTGGTAAATGAAATCTCAGAACCACTGCACATCTTAAAAAAAAATCTTGGGACACGGGGACCACCTGAGAAACTGGGAAAAAGCTAATGTGGTTCCCATCTTCAAAAAGAAAGAAAAAAAAAACAACAAAATTCTGAGCCCTATCTAATGCAAAGAAAAGTAAAATCCTACCCCTAGGTAAGGAAAACCAAAAATATAGATAACTATTATAAATTGGTGCAACAAATTAAAACAGATTTGGAGAAGTGGAAAAGAACCACCATAAAATGAGTATCCTGCAATGGCTAGCAGACAAAACAGGGCTGGGGGGGAGAAGGGGGGAAAAGGGGGGGAGGAAATATCAAAGGATTTAGGACGATACATTAACTTGGTTAAACAAAAAGCATGATTATTTTTTCCTAAAATGATTTGTACCCAGACAACACACTATTCAATTGAAATTGGAATTTACATATGCCATAAAGTAAAATTAAAAAGCAAAAATTACCCCCACACACACATACACACATGCAAACACACATTTCCCAGTTTTCTATGGTTTAAAGTAAAATTTAGAGGTAGGTACTCACCTTCTTTCCAAGCAGCCCTTGAATTGAAACTCAAAACCCCTTTAAAACCTAATTTCCAATGGCCCAGGTCAAATAAATTTATTTAGGCCCGGATCACTGGAGAGGTTAGCTTGGAAACCCACCTGGGTCGCCAATTGTTATAAGGAAATATCCTTTTAGGTTCAGTTCCAAGTGGGGAAAAAGACACTGGATTCATGAAGGTTGCTTGGAAGGAAGGTTTAATGGTGGACAGGAGCACATGGCTTGAGCCCCTGTACAGAAAAGGTAGCTTACATGGTTCCAGGTGTGGTGAAGAGAAAAGAGGAAGAGGAATGCTGAGTTCCTGGTTTTTATAGTCTAAGTTGGGTCCCACCTCTTAGATTTCCTTTTCCTGTATAGAAATGTATCCCATTGGCTCTCAGACCCCCCAGGGGCATGCTGGGGCAACTCTTGGCCTTTTGTCTAATCCAGCTTTGGCTGAATGAAAGGGCCTTGGGCAAATCCTATTGTGGTTTTATCATGCAAAAGACTTCCAGTCCAGGTTAGAGGAATATGTGAGCTGGGGTGGGGGTTTCCAAGAGGAGTCTTTTGTTTGTTTAAAAGCATGTTTCCAGATGTGTTCCACAGAATATTTCCTACCTTTTAATATCTCCTAGGATATCTCATTTCCTAGGAGAGGGGTGGGTGCTAACTTCCTACAGGACGCTGCTGCTATCCTTGACAGATGTCAAGTTATATGCCCCAGGTTTTAACCACTATTATGATTTCCTAAATCGCCCTAGATCAGGGGTGTCAAGCTCAAGGTCCCGGAGGCCAGATCCGGCCCGCAAGGCGTTTAGATCTGGCCTGCAGGGCCGCCCTGGAAACAGCGGAAGACTGGCCCGGGGTGCCTCATCCAACGAAAACAGGCTCCCGAGCTCCGTTTTTGGCTGCGACTGCCTCCTGCAACCCTCTGCCAGCAAAAGCAGAGCTCGGGAGGGCCGAGCTTTTACTGACAGAGCGCTCAGCCCGCCACAGGCGCCCCCGACACCAGTGACATTGAGCTGGCCATGCCCCCCCCAGTCATGCCCCCCCAGCCCCTCCGATGTCAAATACAACCCTGATGCGGCCCTCAATGAAATCGAGTTTGACACCCCTACCCTAGATTGATAGTGTTCCCTTTGTAACCACTATAAGAGTCAGCTTGTAAATTCATCAATAAATATCAGACATCAGTTGAGGATCCTGCTAAAGATACTTTGGGGGGGGCATCATTTGTGCAGAGAAACAGTGAGACCCTTTTTTATCACGTCCCATTTGCTTTGAGCTTTTGTGGTTTAGTCAATTAGAAGCCTACAGGGTGAGATAATGCTGCAGTCCATAAATCTTCAAACACGATGGGTAGATTGTCCTTGAGCTACTACCTCCAATGCTGCTTGGTTGTTTCATGACACGGACACCGTATATTTTAAGCAACAACACAAGTCAATGTCCCTTTTCTTTCTCTGACTCAAGTGCTTGAATGGGTCTAAAAACAAAGGAGAAAGCAAGTCAATGTATAGCAATAGCAATAGCACTTAGACTTATATACCGCTTCATAGTGCTTTACAGCCCTCTCTAAGTGGTTTACAGAGTTCAGCGTATTGCCCCCAACAATCTGGGTCCTCATTTTACCCACCTCGGAAGGATGGAAGGCTGAGTCAACCTTGAGCCTGGTGAGATTTGAACAGCTGAACTGCTGAACTAGCAATCAGCTGAAGGTTGCAGTGCTGCTTTTAACCACTGCGCCACCTCGGCTCCACTGCGCCACCTCGGTATACAGTATGTTGCATTGTTCATACAAGCAAAATACAAGAATCAGCACATCTAGCCTGGAGATTATGCATCTTCATGGCATATACCAGTGATGGCGAATCTTTTTTCCCTCGGGTGCCAAAAGCGCGCGTGCGCACGCTATCGTGTGTGCATGCGTGCCCACACCCATAATTCAATGCCCCCATGTCCCACGCCCCCATGCTCATACATGCATGACCCTCCCTGCCCTGCCCCGCCCCCCACGCATGCGTGCATGGCACCCCCGCTCCCCCATTTCCTGACTTCTGGTGGGCCCGGTAGGCTTTTTTTTTTGCCCTCCAGAGGCTTTCCTGGAGCCTGGGGAGGGCGAAAACACCTTCCCCCCGCCCCCCGGGGGCCAAAAACGCCCTCCCAGAGCCTCCGTGCAAGCCAAAAATCAGCTGGCCAGTGCACACATGCACACTGGAGCTCAGCTAGGGCAACGGCTCGCGTGCCGGCAAATATGGCTATGCGTGCCACAGGTGACACGCGTGCCATAGGTTCGCTATCACGGGCATATACGGTGGCCACTGACAACAACATTTGTCTTTTGATACTTCTCATAGTTGCTGTCCTGCTAGATGTGATGTTTGTCTTGACTAGTTGATGTTGACTTGAGAATCTTTACTAGCTTCATTTACTTACTTAATTTTATTTTAAAAACTATTTAAATTGGTTATTTTCATTATTTCCTCAGGTCAAAGTTCTGCATTTGGAATTCTAATTCTGAACGGGGTGGGCATTTAAAAAAACAACATTTTAGTGAAAATACATTCTGTAGGACGGGATTCATCATAAAGGCAGAGATGATTAGAATGACCAGCATGCACTAAGTAGTATTCAGTTTGTCACTTCAGTTAATAACACGAGAATGCTGAAAAGAGATAAGAAAGCATAGGGTCACGGAAGTGATTTGCATGAAAGAATCCATCTTATTGAATTAGAATGGCAAATAGCATCTTTAATACCGGTAAGACATTCCATTTGTTTCACACAGATATACTTTTGAATTTCCCAGTATTAATAGCAGAAGTTAAGTGCTACAGGATAGACCACAGAGAATATCAGTCTTATTTGGTTTTTTAAAAAAATAACGTGGCATAATAATATGAAATTAGAGTGGCAACTGTTGCTATGGCTGCAGTGCCCATAACAACTTACACGTATTGCTTGCATTTACATATACAAGCTTTTACATTTAAGTGTGCAATTCTAACAAATGTACAAGTTGGAAAAAAATAGGATGCGAAATAAATTGGTTGCAGTAACTGTTGAAAACCACTTTCTACCATCTGACTCTTGACGCCTGCTACATAAATTGGTTGCAATAACTGTTGAAGACCCCTTCCTATCCTCTGACCCTAGCAAATCGGCCATCAAACCAGAGAGACATTTCTAATATAGAATGCGTAAGGAGTGGCAACAAACAGTTGGGACAAAACAACAACAACAACAACCAGATTATAATATGTCATAATCAGACGCCAACCATCTAAACCAGACTGAAGATAATCCTAAGGATTGTCAAATGCACTGAAATCAACTGGGTATCCAAAAACAATTTTCCTTGCTGATCTCTGGCCATTTCGGTTCTTTGGACTGCCTATATTGACATTTAAAAGCACAAATCTCTCCTTCCTGCCCAGAAACGCTTTGTATACTTTTGCAGAGGAAGACATGGCCATTTTCACAGTGGCTCTGAAAAAATTTGCACTAAGCTCCTTCAAAGCTCATTGCGCAAACGCTTGACCTTTTTTCAAGGTCAGTAATGGGTTCATCCATCTCACTAGGAAGCATGCAGGAAAATTAATAGAGACAGAGAAAATACACATTGGAATAAAATGCTTGAGAGAATTGAGTGTTGAGGACAACCAAAAGACAAGCTGTCAAAATATTATCTTGCTTATGGCTTGTATCTTGCTAGCTTGGGTTGAGATGGGTTACTGTGACTGATGGATCTTTAATCTAACAGTCAGGTAATGTAGTTTTGGTGTTTCTAGCTATTTATGGCCTGCTGGATCAGTAATGGGTTTCACTTACTTTTGCTATCAGTTCGGAGATGTGCATGTGCCGCTTCTGCGGATGCAAAGAGCGTCTGTGATGGGTGGAGTCTCCCGCTGCTACCGGTACGCCTGAACTGGGGTGAACCGGTAGAAACCAACCACTGCGTTGGATGTTTCTTGTTTATTTCTTTGTTTATTTAGATGTGCCCTCCTGGCCAGTTTAGACACTCATAGAAGACAGCAATGCTACATTTAGCTAAACTCTATTAACTAATGTAAAAAAACCGAAATACAGAATCATGGGGTTCAAAAGACTAGAGGTCTTCTAGTCCAACACCCTACTCAAGGCAGGAGCCTTATACCATACTGGTCAAATGATAGTCTGGTATATTTTTTTAAAACCTCCAGTGATGGAGTACCCACAACCCCATGAGTCAAGCATTCATTTGACTAATTATTCTCACTGTCAGAAAAGTTCTCCTTATTTCTAGGTTGGCTCTCTCTTTAACAAGCTTCCACCCATTATTTCTTGTCCTGCCCTCTGACGCCTTAGAGCAGGGGTCCCCAAATCCTGGCCGGTGCCCACTACTGGGACATGGGCCATTTGGAATCAGGCCACCAAAGTAGCAGGTGAGCGGGTGCATGCACCCCCATTTGCGTGATCAGCAGCCAAGCACATGCATGCTTGCCAGCCACTCATGCCAAATTATTCGTTGTCCTCCCCCCCTGCCCCCGCCGGTCCACAAAACCGGAAAGATTGGGGAACTCTGCCTTAGAGAACAATCCAACCTCCTGCTCTTTGTGACAGCTTTGTGACAAATACTGAAGATAGTTATCATGTCCATTCCTAATTTTTGTCTTCCATAGGCTAGGCATTTCTAGCTCCCTCAACAGTTCATCATATGATTTAGCCTCCAGATTCTTTATTATTTTTGTTGCTCTTCTGTGCACACTTTATAGGGCCTGCACATCTTTTTTTCCCCTTTCTTGTATTGTGGTGACCAGAACTGGACACAGTATTCTAGGTTTGTGGTGACACCAATGCAGTGTAAAGCAGGACTATCATTTCTCGTTGTCTTGACGCTCTATTGATACAGCCAAAGATTGCATTGACTTTTTTGACAATTGCAGCTGCTCATATTTAAAAAGATAAAGGTTTCCCCTTTTCAGTTCAGTGTGACTGTAGGGGGCAGTGCTCATCTCCATTTCCTAGCCAAGGAAACCAGCATTGTCCAAAGATATTTCCATGGTCATGTGGCCAGTGTGGCTATACACAGAAACGCACAGAGTACTGTTCTCTTCCCACCAAAATGGTACTTATTTATCTACTTGCATTTGCATGCTTTCGAACTACTAGGTGGGCAGGAGATGAGGCAAGTAATCGGAGCTCACCCCGAAAAATGGCACTGGGGTCTCGAACCTGGGCTTTCAGCTTTCTAGCTTACAAGCTTCAGTGTCTGTAACTGCTGAGCCATTATGCCCCCTGCTCATACAGGTAGTCCTCAACTTACAACAGTTTGTTTAGTGACCATTCAAAGTTACAACAGCACTGAAAAAGGTGACATGCCCGTTTTTCACAGTTATGACCTTTGCAGCAACCCCATGAGCATGTGATCAAAATTAAAATGCTTAGCTACCAGTTCATACTTACGACCGTTGGTGTGTCCCAGGGTCATGTGATCCCCTTTTGTAACCTACTGACAAAGTCAAGGGGGAAGCCAGATTCACTTAACAACTGGGTTACAAACTTATCAACTGCAGTGATTCACTTAACAGCTGTAGCAAGGAAGGTCATAAAATGGGGTAAAACTCATGTAACAAATGTCTCACTTAACAGAAATTTTGGGCTCAATTGTGGTCATGTCAAGAACTTCCTGTACTTAAGTGGTGATCTGCTAGGACACCTAGATCTTTCTCACAGTTATTACTGTTGTGCCATGTACCACCTATTCTATATCCAGGGTTTTTCCTGCCTAAGTGCAGAATCTTATTTTCTTACCACTGAACTGAATCTTAGGGCCCAGCATTCAAGTTTGTGAAGGTCCTTTTGGGTCTTCACCCTATCTTACTAAGTTAGCATTTCCCCCAGCTTGGTGTCATCTGCAAGTTTTATGAGTTCACTTTCTATCCCTCATCTAGATTATTTATGAAGATGTTGAAGAATATTGGGCCCAAGACAGAACCTTGAGGTATCCTCACTGCATGTTCTTCTCCATGTAGATGTAGTTCCATTGAGAACCATCCACAACATGCAATTGGTCAGCCAATTGTGAATCCATCTGGTGGTAGTACTGTCTATCCCATATTGTTTTAGCTCACGGGTGTCAAACTTGCCACGTCACATTGCCATTGCTTGATGTATCGCAATGTTTTTTTCCTTTCACAGAGCTGGGATGGGCATGGCCTGTGCGTGATGCATCTGGGCCCATGGGCCGCCAGTTTGACACCCCTGTTCTAACTTATAAAGAAGTAGGTGATTGTCTATGTTGTCAAATGCCTTATTGAAGTTCAAGTATATTATGTCGACAGAATTTTGCTGATCCATTAATTTAGTTACTTTATCAAAAAAGGCAGTAAGTTTTGTCAGGCATTATCCATTTTTAACAAACCCAAGCTGGCTTCTAGTAATTACCTTGTTTGTTTCTAGGTGCTCACAGATCCTCCGCTTGATTATCTTTCCCAGGACAAACAAGAAACAGTAAAGAAACAAAAACCCATTTTTTAAAATTGCAATGTACTGTATTTTATTTAATGGAAACATGATTTTGACCAGAGGCTTACATGAACTGTAGACAAACTCGCTTAATTCTATTAAACTATACTAAATCGTGTTTTATGTTGCTTCTTTTCTGCTAACGGGAAGCACTGTGCTTTAAAGTGTTCCCACTCTTCTCATTTTAAAATTGAAATCTGGATAAAAATATCTCACAGGATTCATTATTTCTAGCCTGTTTCACTTGCGCAGTAAAGCTACCCATACACCCACGTTACTCAATTTCTTGCATAGTTTCTTCTAATATTTTTTCTTTCTTTCCTCAATTACAGCATTAAATGAGTAGAAAAAAAGGATTTTTGTCTTTCAGGAAAATCACAGAGTATAACGCTCATCCAAAATTGTTGGGTGGGGGAACTTTCATGCAGTCACCATTACCCTGGGAGATCATCTTCCCCATCACTGTCCAGAAGACCAGTGCTCTTTCTCACCTGGTGTGTGAAAGAA
Source organism: Diadophis punctatus similis (assembly GCA_023053685.1). Taxonomy (NCBI): domain Eukaryota; kingdom Metazoa; phylum Chordata; class Lepidosauria; order Squamata; family Dipsadidae; genus Diadophis; species Diadophis punctatus. The sequence goes on along the minus strand of JALIGW010000007.1, from coordinate 43,100,147 downwards.
CACAAAATATTATACTACGCCACTGTTCTTATTGTTGCCTCATTGTACTTTCTTTCATACAGAAAACACAAAATTGTCTGACCCCCCCATGAAGGAAAGGAGCAAAACTGCCCCTCCCAAAGAGCAGAAATTTTATTTATTTATATAATAAATTTGGAGCGACTTTGGGCAGTGCAGTGCACAAGTAAGACCAAGAAACATAAAAGTTATATATAAATATTTTACCAGAAGTTTGTTAAAACAGGAACAAAATAATTAAACAGGAACAAAATAATTAAAATTCAAAGCTATAAAGGCAGAGGGAGAGTTAACCAGACCCATGGCTGCTTACTCCTCTGTGGGCCCCAAACAAGATGGTGGAGCCAGGACATTTCATAAAGGACAGAAGAGCAGAGACCCATCTCATGGAGAATGTTCCACAGGATAGGAGCAACGAGAGAAAGCTGAACTTCTGTAATTGATGGGGTCCACCCAGTAATGGGTTTCACTTACCTGTGCTACCAGTTTGGAGATGTGCGCGCGCACACACTTGCTTTGCTGTTGCGCATGTGCACTTTCTGCGCATGCGCAGATAGTCTGTGATGACGTCTGGGTGGTGGGCCAAGGCAAACCAGTAGCAACCCACCACTGAGTCCACCGCATATTCTCCCTGCTTGACCGAGTGGGATGTTCTGATGTAATTGAGCAAAGATAGCTCTGCAGGTAACCTGGTCACCTGATGTGGGGATTTAAAGGTTCTAACCAACCAGACCAGAAGCATCTGTGCTGGAGAGATCAAAAATGTCAAGAAGGTAACCATGACAATGCAATCAGAGCTGCAATCTTGACTCTCTTTTTAAATCCCTCTATGGATACCCTATGGGCAGGGGCGGGTTCCTAATTTTTTTACTACCACTCTGTGGGCATGTCTTATTTTGTGGGTGTGGCTTGCCAGCCATGTGACCGGGTGGGCGTGGGCCTCAGGAGCTTGGCAGCGGCCAGAGAAGTGGGGGGGCATTGCCCACCCTCAATGCAGCCCCCTGCAGCGGGAGCAGCAAGACCGCAGCAGTGGTTCTTCTAGGAGGCTCCGTCCGGCCTGAATGCTTCTCCCTATTCAATGATCCTAGGCTCCTGCCGCCTGTTCACCCTCCCCTCAGCAGCTCGAGAAGCCTCGAACATGCAAAAATGCCTAGGATCATCACCGTGCATTTGTGACTTCTCAGACTGCTGAAGGGAGGGGAATGGAGATAGCTCCTGCCGCCCGTTCTTTCAGCATCTCACGCGCTCCCTCAGCCATCCTCCCCTGCTTGGACTCACTGTGGGGTAGGAAGGCAGCGCATGCGCAGTGCCGGAAGCTCGGCTTCTGGGCATGCACAGAAGAATTTTTTTTAAAAAAGTATTTTTTTAAAAAAAATGGCGGCGCCCAGGCACCAGCAACCGACCATACCGGCACTGTGACATCACCAGCGGGCCGCTACCGGTGCTATAGAGTGGACCGCACCGGTAGGAACCCACCACTGCCTATGGGGAACCATCAGCCCCCCAGGAAGGACTTCTATAATATCTTTCCAAGTTTTCTTCTTGACCAGAAGCTGAGAAAGTAGTTCTTAGCAGAAGACCAATAGGAACTTCATTGGACAGCCCCTATATGTTAGTCTGATTTTTCCAGCCAAGTCTTTTCTCAAATATTCAGTTTTTAATAATTATGAAATATTTTGAATTATGATTTCCTATGTGGGGTAGCGTTCAGACAAGCTGGGCTGTTTATAAATTCTGAAATGCGACTGCTTGAGGTGGACCTTCTGATTTGATTTATTGATCTGCCTATTAACTGACATGGCTTTGGTGATCCACTGTCCATTTTATATAATAGTCTGGGATGTAACCCGATGAATAAAGAATTGTGAATTATGAAATCCCTAATTTCAAAAACGATGACTAATTCTTTATGTTTCTCTGTATATAGTGTTTTCATTTTGCTTTTTAAAAGTACAAGTTTCTGCATCAGTTTTGAGTTTTTGTTTTCAAAGCCCACATAGACACAATTACACTTCCTAATTATTTTATTACCTTGAATTTAGTTAATTTCTGTTAATTTCCCTGTAATTTCTGGTTTTGTTTATGCAATCACATGGAATTTCTCTTATTAAATCCTACTTACTAGTTTTCCATACCTGATATGCTGGCTTTATTGAACTGGAAATTAATAGGGTAATCCCTACCGGTTTATGTAGACTGGATGGAATATCTTTCCTTCAGATCAGAATTGGTGTTTATAGACTGGAAAAAAACCCACCCCTTTTGATCTGCATTCAATGACTGAATATAGACAGGGTTTAAAAGAAAATGACAGATGGTAGATGGTAGCCCTGTCTCTAATCCATTTTATTGTTGTGGTTCAGTAGCTAAGTTGTGTCTGACTCTTCGTAACCCCCTGGATCATAGTCTCCCCCATCCTCCACTGTTTCTCAGAGTTTGCCCAAATTCATGTTCATTGCATTTGTTTGTTTGCATCTATCCACCTCATCCTCTGCTGTCCCTGTCTCTTGTTGACAACAGTCCCAAGTTCAAAGGGGTTGCATAAAATTATACGCATTGATTTGATGAATGTTGCTTATTCGTTTTAATTCACTGGAAGATAGGCAACATGAATAAATTAAAGAAAGAGTTCAAATAACTCCTTTTATTTCCAAGTCAGAGATGATTTTTTTTTCCAAAAATGCCAGGACATTATTTAGAAATGCAATTAATGATGAGCACCGACGTTCAATTTTAGAATAAATTTGCAATGTGTCAGTTTGAGGAGTGGAAAAGAGGTAGGCCTAGTACATAAGAATTTCAGAACTTAGGTGCAGGAACGGTTGTGAGTGGTGGGTTTATTAGTCTATAGCCCAGCCAATATTCCAGAGATTTTCCTCCCAAATTGAAAGGTGTATTCTAAAGCAGGGATGTCAAACTCGATTTCATTGAGGGCCGCATCAAGGTTGTGTTTGACCTGGGGGGCGCAGGCTGGGCCAGCTCGATGTCACTCAAGTCAGGGATAACTGTGGTGGTCCGAGCTTCCTGCAACCCTCTGCCAGTGAAAAAGGAGCTAGGGAGGGCCGCCTGCGGTCCTCCTGAACTCGGTTTTCACTGCCAGAGGAACTGCGGGCCAGTCCTTTGGTGTTTCCAGGGTGACCCTGTGGGCCAGATCTAAGCACCCCACAGGCCGGATCTGGCCCCTGGGCCTTGAGTTTGACGCCCCTGTTCTAGAGTATAATGCGTGAGGTATTATCGTAATCTTGGATTTCAACATTTCCTAATTCCCATGTCAAACAGAGGCCTATTTAAAATCATAATCTGCTCAACACTTAAGAATCCAGAGATTCTTAGATCATTGTCCTTCAATAGACATGATCTATTTGAAGAGCTGAGGGCGGAACAGAAGGGTGTGCACAAAGCGAACAGAATTTGCAAATGGTTGGAAAGGGAACTGAATGTATAGAATCAACAATATGAATCATCCAGTTTAAAATAAGACACCACAATATATTCTCCTCCAGTAGAATAGAATATCAGTAGCTTAGGGTTAGGTTAGCATTAAGAACTGTGCAGTCCTTGGTGCTCTCTGTCAGTCCTTGGCTGCTTACTTGGAGACATTTCATTACCTAACTAGATCACATCATCAGTGCTGCTAGAAACAACATCTGCAAGAAAACAATCAAGTTTTCAAATTAAGAGCCGAGATGGCGCAGTGGTTAATTGCAGCACTGCAGGCTACTGCTAGTTCAGCAGTTCAGCTGTTCAAATCTCACCAGGCTCAAGGTTGACTCAGCCTTCCATCCTTCTGAGGTGGGTAAAATGAGGACCCAGATTGTTGGGGGCAATATGCTGAACTCTGTAAACCGCTTAGAGAGGGCTGTAAAGCATTATGAAGCGGTATATAAGTCTAAGTGCTATTGCTATTGCTAAATTCAGAGTTCACCAAGAATTCCACAAAACTATCTGTGTTAATCTAAACCTAAAATGCTTACTGGAAACTTTATAATAAATTTCAGGAAAGTCTTCAGGCAGAATTTTTCTTGAAAATTCCCCTGGCCATGTTTCACAGTTTTGCTGATGATGCTTTCCAGACCTTTAGCAACCTCTTTTCACCTCTCCTGAGACACAAACTTCCCAAAAATATGAGACTGAAGAGTGACTTGACAGTACAATATGGTGATTTAGCATCCTCTAATATCATGTGGGACAAGGTAGATGCTTTCAGCTTGTACACTAGGAAATCATAGGAGGAAAAATGTGTTATTCTACCGGCATGTTCATCACCAATTTTAATCCTTTCATATCCATTTCACTTTTGCAGCAGGAGAACTAGTTGCCAAAACTTGGATTGTGAAATGCAGCCTTGGTCTTTGTGTTACAAATATCTTTCTGTGTTCTGGTTGGTCTTCAGAGATGGTTGATTTAATGTGCAGCTTAAGGTGACAATTATAACATTAGTACTAAGAGTCTCATTGACACTCAGGTGTCACGCAGAATACTTTGAAGGACTCTGGTGAAATAATGATGTAAAATTATTCAACTGGAGAAATTCATTCTGAGAAACGTTCCTCAGGTAATATGCAAACATAGGCATGTAAGATCCCATAAGAGGCAATAACATATTTGATGGTTCACTTGCTGCCAGACTGAAATAGTTATGCGTCTTTGGTACCGTTATTTTGCATTATTAGACAGAATGCACATTTGCTGTCTTTCTCTTCCCATCTTCACTAGGTTTTCATTTCATAAAATGAGAGGAAGGTGAGATGGTCTAACATGATGTGTCGTTTAGAGAAGTGCTCATTAGTCTGCCTCAAAGTCTTAAAAGAGCGAACATCGTATAATTTCACCCTTGCTATTTTGATTATACTGCAGTTGAGAAAGTTGACTTGCTGTTCAATGTCCTTTAACCTTTTGTAGCATCTATTATGTTCATTGTTTAATAGTAATTGCCAGCTCAGATTGTACCATAGCAACATTGAAAGGTGTGTAGGAAAGATCGTGGGAGTATCTGACATCATATAGATGAGGATACATACTTTCTTGGTGGCCTGACAACACTACTATCATTGGGTCAAAAATGCCCAGAATCAGATCTGTTTGAGCTTCAGATCTTTAAAATATTGCAAGATGCAGCTACTTATGTATTAGTCCTTCAAGGAAGCACTCCAAAAAGCATTGCAGCTCTACTTAATGTCATATAATAAGAGATTTATAATCTAGAAAATGTGAAATATAAAGTATACAGAAGACAAAGAAATGGATCATCCAACAAACTAACCCAAACTGAAGACACAAAGGACCAGGCTCAAATTATGTTATTTTGGGCACATTAGGCAAAAACCTAGTTCTTTGTAGAAGGCTCTAATGTTGAGCAAGATAAGAAGAAAGATAAGATGATGGTGCCTTGGTAAGGCTACCTTTGGAATACTGCATCCAGTTTTGGTCGCCACGATGTAAAAATGATGTTGAGACTAGAAAGAGTGCAGAGAAGACCAACAAAGATGATTAGGGGACTGGAGGCTAAAACTTATAAAGAACGGTTGCAGGAACTGAGTATGTCTAGTTTAATGAAAAGAAGGACCAGGGGAGACATGATAGCAGTGTTCCAATATCTCAGGGGTTGCCACAAAGAAGAGGGAGTCAGAGTATTCTCCAAAGCACCTGAAGGTAGAACAAGAAGCAATGGGTGGAAACTAATCAAGGAGAGAAGCAACTTAGGAGACATTTCCTGACAGTTAGAGCAATTAATCAGTGGAACAGCTTGCCTCCAGAAGTTGTAAATGCTACAACACTGGAAGATTTTAAGAAGATTTTTGATAACCATTTGTCTGAAGTGGTGTAGGGTTTTCTGCCTAAGCAGGGGGTTGGACTAGAAGACCTCCAAGGTCCCTTCCAACTCTGTTATTCTATTCTATGATGAGGAGTAAGATGGATGGACTAAATTACAGCAGCAATGGGTGCAGCCTTGGAAGATCTGAAGAACCAGATTGGAGATAAATTGTCATGCAAAAAAAATATTATACTGATTTTTAATTGTCCTTAAAAATCAATACTGATTGGTTGGAACATAACTCATTCATCATCATCATCATAATCTCAGCATCGAAATTCTCTGATGTATCATAGAAATAATTATAGAAATTCTTGAGAGAGATGAAAGGTTCAAAAATGTGAAATATAAATAAATAAATAAATATAAATAAAAAGGAAACTTAAAAATCTGACAGCTTATTTGTCCCTCTCTTATATCGAAGAGAATCAAGATAGGGCAATGTTGAGTTTCTTCCTTATCCTCTACTCCAGGGTTCCCCAAACTTGGCAACTTTAAGACTTGTGGACTTCAAATCCCAGAATTCTCCAGCCAACTATGCTGGCTGGAGAATTTTGGGAGTTGAAGTCCACAAGTCTTAAAGTTGCCAAGTTTGAAGACCTCTGCTTTACTCTCTTTCTGAGCCAAGCTGATATCTACATAACCTCTCTTACAGTCCTTCTTCAAGATTGTTTCTCTTGTATATTAAATGTATATGGAACATGCCCTGATTAATAACATTTCTATTTGTATCTATTGGATGCGGTCAGAGGTGGGTTCCTGCCGGAGATGCTCAGTACGCAGCTCCGGTAGGGAGTGGCGGATTTCGCAACCGCTCCGGAGCCCTCTCTGGTGGTCCACCCGGCGCGTTGCCATTTTTTCGGTGATTTTCGGGCGATTTTGCTTCTGCACGGAAGCAAAATCGCGCCGAAATCTCACGAGGGGATGCGCGCAGGAGAGAGATTTCAGCGAGATTTTGCCTCTGCGCAGAAGCAAAATTGTGCCAAAATCTCGTGCACGCGTGCGTCCCCTCATGAGATTTCGGCGCAATTTTGCTTCCGCGCATGCGCAGAAGCAAAATCGCGGGAGGGGGCGTGCGTGCATAGCAAGCACGCCCCCCCGAAGCGTGGAGATGCACGCGCATGGCTCCGGCAGCGAGGTAAGTGAGCAACCCGCCACTGGATGCGGTGGCTCAGTGGCTCAGACACTGAGCTTGTTGATCAAAAGGTCGGCAGTTCGGCGGTTTGAATCCCTGGCACCGCGTAACGGAGTGAGCTCCTGTTACTTCTCCAAGCTTCTGCCAACCTAGCAGTTTGAAAGCATGTAAAAAATGCAAGTAGAAAAATAGGGACTACCTTTGGTGGGAAGGTAACAGCGTTCCGTGACGTCTTCGGACAGCGCTGGCTCTTCGGCTTTGAAACAGAGATGAGCACCGCCCCCTAGAGTCGGAAACAACTAGCACATATGTGCGAGGGGAACCTTTACCTTTTTTAATGTTTCTGCCTTTCACCTAGCCACTTCTTTCCGTGATATACAGTATCTCCCACTTGTAATCCAGCATTTAATTCATATTCGGACTCAGTCTCTTGATTGCTCAGAATTTATTATTCAGTTCAAGCTACGTAATTAATATACCAATGTCCTCTATTGTATTTTCCACATATCTCATAGACACTAAATAAAAAATAAAAGTTCAATTGACCACCTATTTGTGGCTAGATTTGAAATGACTAGTTTCATTAATACCAACATATTTTACAAGGTGATTTTGCAATGGTAGTCATGTGATATTTATGAACAATTGTGTCTTCTTTGGTGATTCAAAGTTAGGTATTCCTTGAACATGTATTTGCACATCAGTGTTTTTGAGTCATACCATCTGACAGAATTTGAAGCATAATATAGCTGATATTTTAATCTCTAAAAGGTGGACTAAAATATATATTTCTTCATTTTTAACTGGATGGTTTTTGTATGCTTTTCCTATTTAAGGTTGCAATGCATTTATTGCAACCAGAACCTCACTTATTCCATATAACGAAGATAAACCTATTTTTAGAGGAATCCTGATGTTACTGTAAGACATACAGGAATACAAAGTTAAATCTGAAGGCACAATATAATAAATTAGCGAGTCTGCAGCCCTGATATTAAGCAACCTTAATATCTTCTATATATCCATGTTATGTCACAGTAGTTATAGCAAAAATCACCATTTGTTTACGTGCATAATTTTAGTTAGCCTATATTATGATGGGTATGTGAAAAAAATAATGTCCCATTGTGAATATGGCAAAGAATGAATATTTCCTGGGACCCCAATAAGACATACCCCTCCCAAGATGTTCTTTAAAAAAAAAACATAGTGATAGATTGCTTCTGAATGCTAGGCGTGCCTTCTAATACAGGAATGTTTTGTGATTTATTATAAATATCATTCAATTTTGTTCAATGTCCCTAACACACTCTAGAATGTCCAAGCCAAATCCAAAATGTTTGGGGATTTTCAAGGCTACCAACTTTAATAAAGGATCGAGTAATGATCTGATGAAAATTAGCAAAGTTCTCTTTTCATTTTGCTGAAACAGGTCCTTTTTCCTCTGTTAATGAATTTAGAATGATAAATCCAGGTAAAAGCAAAGTATAGAGTGTTCCTCTTTATTGACATTTTGATCTGAAACCTCAGATCCAAACTTACAGTGCTGTTACGATGCCACGAGATGTCACTATGGTATTGTTGGCCCAGCTAGTGGTATTTATGGCCAAAATTAAGCAATTGTCCATTATCTTAAAAGCTACCCATAACGACAGCTTATAATTTCTTTAAATGAACAAATACTATTGGCTTTTTATCTTTCTAAAGTGAGAACGGCGGTTTTAAGAGGCCCCTGCAAGGAATGAAATTGCTTTTGCAAGTAGGCTCAGCTTATAGGAGATTGAACTACCATCTTTATTCTGTGATCAATTGAAGATGGTGAGGCTACGTCTGCCTTCTGAACTAAGGGCTCTCCAATTATGTGGAATTATCCCAAAATCCTCAATGGTGGCCATGCCTGAACTTCCAAGAATGTATACATCCAAAGGGAGTTGAGGGTGGGGAAGTCAACAACCATAATATACAAGTAGTCCTTGACTTACAACCATTCATTTAGTAACCATTCAAAATTACAGTGGCACTGGAAAAACGACAGGTTTCCACACTTGTTTCATCATCACATGAAACTCATTCTTTAATGAAAAGAAGGACCAGGGGAGACATGATAGCAGTGTTCCAATATCTCAGGGGTTGCCACAAAGAAGAGGGAGTCAAGCTATTATCCAAAGCCTCTGAAGGCAGGACAAGAAGCAATGGGTGGAAACTAAACAAGGAGAGAAGCAACCTAGAACTAAGGAGAAAATTCCTGACAGAACAAGTAATCTGTGGAACAGCTTGCCTCCAGAAATTGTGAATGCTCCAACACTGGAAGTTTTTAAGATGATGTTGGATAACCGTTTGTCTGAAGTGGTGTAGGGTTTCCTGCTTAAGCAGGGGGTTGGATTAGAAGACCTCCAAGGTCCCTTCCAACTCTGTTATTCTATTCATGATCAAAATTTGCATGTATTCATGATAGTTACAGTATCTTGGGTCATGTGATCAACATTTGTTAATCTTCCTGTCCAGCTTCCCACAAGCAAAGTCAATGTGGGAGAAGCCAGAGTCACTTAACAACCCACATGATTCACTTAACAACTTACAGTAGCAATGAAAATTGTGGTTGTAAATCAAGGACTAGCTATACTCAGATTTTGTTCTTTTCTTTCCACCCCTCCAAAAAATAATATCTACATTAGAAACCTTGGAAACCTGAAAGATGATGAGTGCTGACATTTTAGTTGAGTATAGCATTTGATGCCTTATCCTATTAGTTGTAACTTGATTTTTTTTTAAAGGGACTATCATGCCTACCACAGATTGTATAATAGGCAGTGAGCTACAATTATGTAAGATACCACAGATGGTTCTAGCAAGCTAGAATTGTGTGCTGAAACTGCCAAGGTCATGCCAACTGGAACAGGCACAGAAAGCCAGAAGACACTGACCAGATTGGTGTCTGGTGTATGAGCACTAGAATTAATTGTGCCAAGCGAGTGTGGCAGTTGTGTATAAATCTTCAGTACTCCGGTGCCGAAGGGCTGAAGCTTTGGACAAAAAAAGCAAATTACATACTAGAAGTAAGAGAGACAGGGAACAAGCATTTATCTCTCACAATTCTGACTTCAAGAAACTTCTTTTCTCAAGCAAATAGAATTAAATTGTTAACCTACTCATGCTTACCTGAAATAAATCTTCTCGAGCTTGATGGAATTTACTCCTAATAAACATGGATAGAGCTGCAATATTAGTGCCTTGTATTATGGTGTAGTCAGGGTTGATTTGATCCATCTGAGTGTGACTGATTAAATCAATGGATCAACACTTGGATTGGTGGAATCCCAGTAATCAAACTCCCTGAAGTCAAATTTGAATACAATACAGGCTTGATGTCTATGGAGATTCTCGGTCATCCAGGTCATGGTTGTCCCAAAGGTGCTTTTTTCAAGAGGCAACTGGGCTTTCTGGTTTTTCTTTGAAGATGTTTCACTTCTCATCCAAGAAGCTTCTTCAGCTCTGACCGGATGGTGAGGAATGGAAGGATTTGTACTCCTTGCAGACAGCTGGACATTTGCATTCTTTTAGGGAGTAGTTAAGGTCACCTGGAGGTTTGTCTATGTCATCAGGGTCACCTGAGTGGTGCAAATGGGTGTGAAGCCTGCTTGGAACTGCTGAAAGGACTGTGTTGTAGATTGGAGAAGCGAAAGGTCTTCAAAGAAAAACCAGAAAGTCCAGTTGCCTCTTGAAAAAAAGTACCTTTGGGACAATACAGGCTTGACTTATGTGACCAGTCATTTAGCAACCGTCCAAAGTTACAATGAACACCTGAAAAGCTACTTACAACTTAGTTTCAACTCCCGTGGTCACCTGGTTTCATTTTGGGCACTCGGTAACCTACCTGCATTTACAGCTTTTTGCAGTGGCCCATGGTTATGTGACCACAATTTAACTGTGATCTTGGTAGAAACTTATGTTTTCTTCCACTCTGGCTTTCAAAACTGGCCTGTGGAAAACAATGGATTTCCTGAATGACCACCATGTTTGCTTAATGACCTCTGCAATAAAGGTCGCAAAAGGTCCAGTCATGTGGTGGCCCTCTCTACAACCACCATGATTTATGACCATATTAATCAGTTATGGTTGTAAGTCCATGACTTACCTGTATTCGCTCTAATGAACATTATGACATATCAATGAGGATGTGTATTAATGTGCATTTTACTTGGTGCCACCTACTTTATAATATGCTCAGCAATGCCCAGAGTCACCTTGTAGGAAAGATGGGTGGAATAAAAGTTTAATAAATAAAAAAATAAATAAACACATTAATCTGCATATGATCTCTTTCTCCTGTAGCTGCTAAAATGCTTGCAGACAAAAGAACTGGAGATGGTTGGGACGAGGGCAAAACAAATATAACGTAGACACAAGGCTGTTTGTTTGTTTGTTTGTTTGTTTGTTTGTTTGTTTAATTTATATGCTACCCCCCTCACTGATAAGGCAACTCTGGGCGGCTCACAAACGGTAACAGAATAAATGTATTTAACACAGTTCATTAAACCATGCTAGATGTTTTTCTTGGGAACAAAATAAACTCCTGATCATAAAGGCCTTTAAGTAACGATAGAGATGACTTTGTAAGATTGGTGGTGAGGGGTTAGATATGTATTGCACTGCATGCATATGATTTATAGGCTGACATGATGAGTAGGAAACGGAAAGTAAGTAATGACTATAAATACTTGCTATCCTTTTCAGGTGTGAAGATGTGTGTTCACTAAACTTAAAAGAGAAAGTGTTATAGGCTTTCACTTTTCAGTATTGACCACTTTTCTCAAAAAAAAGACACTGCTTTCAAAATATGAGCGGAAGCGTTTCAGGATGAGGTACAAAGCAGAAACATCTACAGAAGATCCAGATCTAGAGACAAACTGAACACACTCACTCACTCACTCACTCACTCACTCACTCACACACACACACACACACACACACACACACACACACACACACACACACACACCAATCAATAAAATATCTAGCAGAAGTTTCTCATTGTGGTTCATATTCCAAAAAAATTCCCGAGATAACTGAATTGCAACTTATTTGTGCTACAGTTCTTTCATCGTATTTGTTTGTTTGTATTGAATTATATTTTCCTATGCATATTTCCCAGAAGACTCAGCAATATCCAGTTAGATTCCTTCTAATTCTAGCATTGGTAGAGGGGGTTTATTGACTCTTATAGGCTGAATGAGAAAGCAATTGGAATCAATTAAGTTCACTTATCTATAAAACAGATTATGGATGTAAAGACGGAGAAACTAGAAGTAATTTGGAGGGGCTAAGCTCAGAGAAACACTAATTACAGTGGTATCATTGCACTATTATTATTTTCTTGCAAGAAATGTTTACTGTGGAATAAATGGAAAGGGGAAGAGCACAATAGAAAGCAATTATGGGGTGGTTCCTCTATCCCCAGCATGACACAGTGACATTTGAAGCACAGAATAGCAATAACTATAGAACCTAACTTACAATAAACATTTCACTGTTACTGAATAATATACTTCACAGATTTTCAAAGTCCAAATCTCGGTACCATTTAAAGAATGGCCTTTTGTTTTAAAAACAATCAGAATTGAAAATCAACCAATGAATGCAATAAGCCCATAAAAGCCATTTCTAACCAAGGTGGCGCAGTGGTTAGAGTACAGTACTGCAGGCTACTTCAGCTGACTGCTAGCTGCAGTTCGGCAGTTCGAATCTCACCGGCTCAAAGGTTGACTCAGCCTTCCATCCTTCTGAGGTGGGTAAAATGAGGACCCAGATTGTTGGGGGCAATAGGCGGAGTCTGTAAACCTCTTAGAGAGGGCTGTAAAAGCACTATAAAGCAGTATATACCATATTTTTTGGAGTATAAGACGCACCGGAGTATAAGTCGCACCTTAGTTTTGGGGGAGGGAAATGGGGAAAAAATCTACCTACCAGGTATTCATCTGGCTAGCGTCCTTAGTCTGTTCAGCTTCAGCACATTATTTTATCCCCTGGTTAGGGCTGAAAAAACTCCTTTTTCATAAGAGTAGGAATGAAAACAAGCCTGCGAAGACTTAGGGCAGGAAAAACTACTTCGGAGGGAGTAGGAATTTAAAAATGCTGCAAGCCGGTAAGATTGTTAGCACCTCGTTAGGGCTGAAAAAACCTTTTTCAGAGGGAGTAGGAATGAAAACAAGCCTGCAAAGAGGAGTAGGAAGCCGGGAAGATTGTTAGCACCTCCTTAGGGCTGGGGAAAAAAGCTTCAAAAAAGCTACATTCGGAGTATAAGACGCACCCACATTTTCAGCCTCTTTTAGGGAGGAAAAAGGTGTGTCTTATACTCCGAAAAATGTGGTAAGTCTAAGTGCTATTGCTATTGCTAACCTCTGCATCATGTTTTTGATGGTAGTTTGTGGCACCTGGGCGGCCTCAAAATAAATAAACAATAGTGGGAGAAGAAGGAGTCGATTCTATATCTTGATAGCCCAATGAGATTCTTGGGAAAAGATTGTTAGATGAACGTGACTATACATATGACAGGGAGGAAACCAGATGAATACATTTTTGGCATGGTAGGACATTTCCAGTCTTAAGCATTTTAATTTTAATAATCACATGGAATCTGACTTGAAAAATAATTAGAGTGTTGCTAATTTCAAAATTCAGGATGTATATAGAACTGGAAGTTTTCTTACTAGGACTTACGTATAGTCGACTAGAAAATGCTCCATTAGAACCAATCTCCAATGTTATAATTGAATTTATTTCAACAGTTCAATGGCCTTGAAAATTATTAGATACCTTTCCAGCATTTTCTGTACCCTCTTTACTACTTGCCTCAGTACTTCTTATATAAATACATATAAAAGGTAAAGGTTCCCCTCGCACATATGTGCTAGTCGTTCCCGACTCCAAGGGGCGGTGCTCATCTCTGTTTCTAAACCGAGGAGCCAGCGCTGTCTGAAGACCTCTCTGTGGTCATGTGGCCAGCATGACTAAATGCCAAAGGCGCATGGAATACTGTTACCTTCTCCATAGTAAGTGGAGCTATCATCCAGGATGGGTTGACCTTGTCCATCAGCCAATGAGGACTGAGTCTGCTTTAATGTCAATTCTGCCTCTGTCTCTGTGGCCCACTTTTGACTCAGTCCTCGCATCTGACAGGATGTGTGGTCAGTGACTGGAATAATAGCTCCACTTACCAATTAGTGACATAAGCCAGTTTCATCCTTTCACATCTAGATCATGAGTTATTCCTCCCCCATCTACCATCTGAACATTATCAAAGGCTCCGGGGTAGAGGCCATGCAGCACAGGAGGCCTTGGCCCCAGCTGCTGTCCGAGGTCGCAGGCCGTGGGTCTATCGGCTAAGCGTCTTAGCCACTGAGCCACCGTGTCTCTATAAATACATATACCTAATCTTAAAAGGGCTGATAAGATAATTCCAGATGGCAAACTGAAGATCACTCTGGAAAAAGGGGAGCCAACATTTGCAGCCATGAACAAAGAGATGACAATTGTCTCCTTTGTGCCGCTCTGGACAAAGAGAGGATATGAGATCACCCACTTGTGCTCCTTACAGTTGCATCTCAGTAGGAAATTGCTAAGCAGCAATCTCTGGTAAGCTTGAGACAAGGAAAATGTTCACACTTGTGCTCTACAACCACAAACAGGACCTTTTGAAGTTTGTACTTCCCTTGCTAATCATTTTCAGAAATTGTCTATTAATTGTTTTAAAGAAGGTTGACATCTTCAAAATGAAAAGACTGGAAACACTGTGTGAGTGCCTTTGATTCTTAATGTAAAAACAAAAATGTACCATATTTTTCGGAGTATAAGACGCACCTTTCCCCCCCCCCCAAAAGAGGCTGAAAATTTGGGTGCGTTTTATACTCTGAATGTAGCTTTTTCGAAGCTTTTTTTTTCAGCCCTAACGAGGCGCTAACAATCTTCCCAGCTCTTACAGTCTTGCAGACTTTTTCATTGCTATACTCTCCGAAGGAGGTTTTTTTCCCAACCCCATGTCTTTGCAGGCTTTTTTTCATTGCTACTCGCTCCGAATAAGTTTTTTTTAAGCCCTAACCAGGGGATAAAATAATGTGCTGAAGCTGACCAGACTAAGGATGCTAGCCAGATGAATACCTGGTAGGCAGATTGTTTTCCCCTATTTTCCTCCCCAAAAACTAAGGTGCGTCTTATACTCCGGTGTATCTTATACTCCGAAAAATACGGTATATCTTTATTATTTTTAAGTGTTTAAAATAGAACAGCAAAACAAGCTTTTGGCTATAGAAAGTTTTAAACAGATTAAAGGGTCAGAAAACCCTAAAATATTTAGCTGTTGTACACAAGGCTACCCCTGAAAAATATCCAGAAGCTTCAGATGGTGTAGAATGAGGCCGTGTGGCCTACACTGGGTGCCCAAAGAAGAGCACATATAACACCCTGGCTCTGCAAACTGCACTGGGTACCAGTTTGCTTCTGTTTCCAATTCAAGGTGTTAGTTATCACCTATAAAGCCCTACATGGCATAGAATCAAGTTATCTACAGAACTGACTTTGCTCAATCTCATCAGCCTGTCTCTCTTGATCAGACAGGGAAGGTATGCTGAAGAACATGCCAGTCAAAGAATTTCGATTGGTGGGGTCTAGGAAGAGAGCCTTCTTTGTGGAACATTTTACCTCCAGAGCTTACAAAAGCCCCCAATCTCTTGACCTTCTGCAAAGGGATCAAACCTTGGCTCTATGGCTTGCGTGGAGGGCACAGACAACTACCCAAACATGAGGCTGGATAGTCCATTGAGAACCTCCCTGCCTGTTATAACCCAACATTAAATGGTCATTGTAGGGTTTTCTCTTTTTCCCCTTTTGATTGTCACTCTTCTATAATTTTAAAGATTTTAATCCTAATTTAATTTTAATGTTAATTTTTATACATTGTTTTATCAATTAACATCTTTCAGCTGTGGCTAGGGGGACCTTTGCACAGGTTCGCCTAGTGCACCAATTGCGACCCTTCTTGGAGAGGGAGGCGCTACTCACAGTCACCCACGCCCTTATCACCTCCCGGCTGGATTACTGCAATGCGCTCTACATGGGGCTACCCTTGAAGAGTATCCGGAGACTACAATTGGTGCAAAATGCAGCTGCGCGTGCCGTGGTGGGTGTGCCCAGGTACACCCACGTAACACCTGTTCTCCGCCAGCTGCATTGGCTGCCCATTAGTCTCCAGATCCAATTTAAGGTGTTGGTCATTACCTTTAAAGCCTACATGGCTCAGGGCCAGGTTACCTTCGGGACCGCATCCTGCCGCATACCTCCCTACGACCAGTTAGGTCCCACAGAGTGGGTCTCCTCCAGGTCCCATCAACCAAACAATGTCGGTTGGCGGAGCCTAGGGGGAGAGCCTTCTCTGTGGGAGCTCCCTCCCTATGGAACCAACTTCCTCCGGAGATCAGAGCCATCCCCACCCTGCTGGCCTTCCGTAAAGCAATAAAAACGTGGCTCTTCCGGCAGGCGGGGTGAAAGTGAGACGGAGCAGATTATCTCCGGGTCTCCCCCCTTGTTATGAATGTTGGAGATTTTCTTTTAATTTTTTATATATTTTTTAATTGTGATGTTTTATTGTAATAGATTTGGACATGTTGTGAGCCGCCCAGAGTCCCCCGGGAGTTGGGCGGCATACAAATCTATTAAATTAAATTAAATTAAATTAAATTAATTAAATTAATTATATTTTATTGTACACCAGCCATAGCCCCTCTTTGAGGGAGATTGGTGGTTTAAAAATGTGAAATATAAATAAATAAATGCTGGATTGTGAAGATTAAAATTTTGAAATTAATTTTAAGGAATAAATGAATTTTTTGGGAAAGAAAAACTGTTTTTGATATAGGAGATATAACAAGAGAATCAATTTATAAAGGTGTTCAAAGATATTTTTGAGGAAATGTATTGAGATTTTGAATCAATAATGTCAGCTATAATGTGTTTTTGTGGGAACAGTTTGTTTCCAGAAGTTACAGAAAAAGATATGCAACCAAGTCCATCTGAGAACAACATAAATAAGAAGTTTGGAAAGGAATTTGTCAGTAGACGTTAAAAAAAATTAGATGTGGTTTTTAAAATTAAGAAGGAAACAAATGACAATCCCAGAGAGCAATTGGAATAATTCTTTTTTCCCTGAACATATAAAAGAGGCTCTTTAAAGTATTAAAGAAATCCAAAACCTCTTAAAATGGGAATGGAATAAATAAAATGGAACAAGTATTGTACCAGTGTTTCTCAACAGCCATAACTGGCTGGGGAATTCTGGGAGTTGAAGTCCACATGACTCAAAGTTCTCAAGATTGAGAAACCCTGTTAACAAACTGTTAAAAGGCTAATCTCCATTCCCTGGAGCAGCAGCATGAGGAACTAGTTCATTTAATGCTGTGGGTTAATTCCCACTAATGTCTTCTTCCATTGTGCATTAATTAGATGGAGATGAGTTGCAGTGTTTGGCACAGGTGGGTTTCTAGGTTGAAAAGTGGAAACAGATGTTAGAATTGCTGGGGAAACAACGGGGACTAAAAATAATGTAGAGAAAGTAAAATTGTGTTGGGGTTTTGCATCGCCCATCTTTCCTTTCTGTCTCTATACATAGATCACAGCATTGACCTTGGACAGATGGCTATGAATGAACCTATCATAGAAAGGTGGGGAATTATAGCCTTATGTTTTGATAGGAAATTTTAATTGGGGAAAACATTCGAGGGAGAGGTTGATTGGGGGGGGGGCTTGAGAGTGACGGATCACTTTTTGTCACTTAAGTTAATTATAAAGAAGGGAAACCACTTATACTTGGCATCAGTGTTTTTGTGGATGGGCTACAGAGGATCAACAGCTTCACACAAGGCATCAATACTATTTAGAATGCTTGCTAGTGATGTGGATGATGGATAGAGGACAGATGGGTGTTGGAGTCTAGATGCTGGACAGATATGAATAGATATACAGATAGTCCTCAACTTACAACCATTGGGACCAAAATTTCTATTGCTAGGCAAAGTGGTTGCTAAGTGAATTTTATAACCCCTTTTTGCCACAGTTGTTAAGTAAGCCTCTGTAGTCATTAAGTGAGTCATGCAGTCATTAAAAGAATCCTTACTTTGCTTGTCTTGGTCTGACTTTGCTTTTCAGAAGCCAGCTGGGAAGGTTGCAGATGGCCATCACATGACCCTAGTATTCTGCAACTTTCGTAATTACCGTACATGCCAACTGCTCATCACCCTAATTCTGATCATGTTACTGTGGGGATGCTGCAATGGTTATAAATGTGAGGATCAGTCATAAGTCACTTTTTTCAGGGCCATTGTAACTTTGAACAGTTGCTAAACAAATTGGGCTACCAGTGTGGGTAGCTACATAGTTAGATTGCCCTGTTTATGAGCTTTAAGAGGGACATTTAGACACAGTCTTCCTCTTTGGATCAAACTTATGCTATTCATGAGGTGGAGGATGGAGAGTTTGGTTGCTATTGTGATAAATGGGAAATAACAGGCATTTCCCATTAAATTGACTTTTTAATGGAGGCTTCTTGACCTCATGAGACAAAGTCTTCAGGCCTAGCATTTAGTAGAATAAAAAAAGAGGATAGGGAAGGAGGGAGGGAGAGAAAGGGGGGGAAAGAGAGAGATGAAAAAGAGGATAGAGAGAAAAAGGCAGAGACAGAGAACAAAGAAAGAAAAAAGAGAGAGAAAGGAGAAAGTGAAAAAGAGGAGAGAAAAAGAAAAGGAGGCAAGGAAGGAAGGAAGGAAAGAAACACAGTGATTTAGTGAAGTATATCCTTCTAATAGGGACGCGGTGGCTCAGTGGCTAAGACGCTGAACTTGTCGATCAGAAGGTCGGCAGTTCTGCAGTTCGAATCTCTAGCGCCACATAACAGAGTGAGCTCCCGTTACTTGTCCCAGCTTCTGCCAACCTAACAGTTCGAAAGCATGTAAAAAATGCAAGTAAAACAATAGGGACCACTTTGGTGGGAAGGTAACAGCGCTCCGTACGCCTTCAGCATTTAGTCATGCTGGCCACATGACCATAGAGACGTCTTCGAACAGGGCTGGCTCCTCGGCTTAGAAACGGAGATGAGCACCGCCCCCTAGAATCAGGAACGACTAGCACATATGTGCGAGGGGAACCTTTACATTTACCTTTTATCCTTCTAATGGTATAAAGGTTCTTGACTGATTCAAGAATGCCCTAAAACAGAAGCTACTTGTATCATCTCAGAAACTGAAAACTCCCAACCAGCCTCACCCTTATCCATACTGGCTGCAGCATTTCTTTCAGCAGAAATTTAAATCCTGTGGATTCCTTACTGCTATCCTAAATCCAAGGAATATACACTAAATCAGCGGTTCTGAACCTGGGGGTCGCGACACCTTTGGGGGTCAAATGACCCTTTCACAGGGGTCGGGGGACTTTGCCCGGACACTGCCATTTGGCTTCTTTTACCCTCTGCGCATGCGCAGAATGCTTTGTGCATGCGCAGAGGGTAAAATAACCCAAATGGCGGCGGTGGGGCGGGGGTTGCAGCGGCAGGCACAACGGCGAGGTGGGGCGCGGGGGCGGGTCACGGGTCACGGTATTAGGAAGGTTGAGAACCACTGCACTAAATCATTTTTGTAAAAAAAAAACTATTAAGCTTCTGCTCACCCTTTTCGAAATCTCACTTTTATTTTGTGTGATGTGCCTCACACCACTTACTAAGTGACTTTTCCATTGCGTGGGGCTATTACAGCACAGGCTGAATTCTTGAGAAATGAAGTCACCTATAATGCAGAACAAATTACATAAACACATAGCAGATGTAGCACTTGTTGCTGGTTTACCCAGAACAAATGTGTTCTTTGTACACTTACAGACTAACTTAGTACCAGTTCTAAATTTCCTCCTGATAATTAAACTTTATTGAAATAAATTTAGGAAGCAATTATGAGGAAATTCTAGGGACGACTGTATTTCAAAAGGAAGACTCATTTTTAAATTATTTTTTTTGACCATTTTAAGAAAAGGAAAACCATTTCTAAGAAGGGTAAGGCAAAAGGGAAAAAATGAAGAAATAGAACAGACAAGATATTTACAAGTATGAAATTAGGTTAAAATGTCCAACATTTCATTAATTTAAATAACTAAATATCCTTTTGAAAAACTACAAAATCATTGTTAAAATCCTCTGTTGATATTAATGTTAATATTAATACCAACAGGGTAGTCTGCACAGGGTAAATCATAAATGAATTAAGAATTACACTAATTTTTATACAGAGAAATCTAGCTCACAATGTGGAGAAAGCCCTTCATATAGCAATAATATTCAAATGCATCATACATAAGAGATTTTATTACTTGTGCAGTATGTGAGGCTTGGTTTTCATTTATCTCTTGTTTTGAAGTGTGATTTTGTATTTTTTTTTACTGATTGAGAACTATGCTAGTTTATAAATGAGAACCCAGATTGTTGGGGGCAATATAAATACACATTGCTTACTGGTGTAAACCGCTTAGAGAGTGCTTGCACTGTGAGGCGGTATATAAATCTCACAAATAAATAAATAAATAAATAAATAAAATACCTCACAGATATGAGTCTGTGATGATAGATAGAGAGCTAGAGAGATGTGGATGGATGGATGGATGGATGGATGGATGGATGGATGGATGGATGGATGGATATAGATGACTAGACAGATAATATCTGCCTTTTATTGAGATGAAAAGATTAATCTGATGGAAGAATATGAATTTTGGTTCATAAACATCAAACACCCAATTTGAAAGCAGTCCAGATCATGGGCTTCATCTATCAAACTAAGCTGTGGTTAGTTTATTTGTCATGCTTTAAAAAAAACAGTTGATTGACTTCACACAGCATAATAGGCCATATTCCATGGTTTACAGCTGAGAGTGGATGGATTCATGACCAGAATAAGCCATAAAATACATTTATGGCGTGTTCTCATGTACTCGCTCACAAGAATTCTACAATGCAAGTTATAATTTCCTTCAAGCATCTTCAGACTTCACTCCACACAAACATTACCACCAGGGGTGGGTTCCTAATTTTTTTACTGCCACTCTGAGGGCGTGGCTTATTTTGTGGGTGTGGCTTGCCAGCCATGTGACCGGGTGGGCGTGGCTTCTCGGACTCCTGAAGGGAGGGAAATAGAGATAGGTACTGCCGCCCGTTCCCCCTCCCCTCAGCAGTTCAAGAAGCCTCGAACGTGCAAAAATGCCTAGGATTATCACCGCTCATTCGTGGCTTCTCAGACTGCTGAAGGGAGGGGAATGGAGATAGCTCCTGCCGCCCTTTCTTTCAGCGTCTCACGCGCTCCCTCAGCCATCCTCCCCTGCTTGGACTCACTGTGGGGTAGGAAGGCAGCGCATGTGCAGTGCCGGAAGCTCGGCTTTTGGGCATGCGCAGAAGAATTTTTTTAAAAAACAATTAATTTTTTTAATGGTGGCTCCCAGGCACCGGCAACCAATTGCACCGGTACTGTGACGTCACCAGCGGGCCGCTACCGGTGCTATAGAGTGGACCGCACTGGTAGGAACCCACCACTGATTACCACCATTCAGAGCACATCGGAAGGTGATCACCATACTGGAATGATTCTCATCCATACTGGGTCTACACTACCTCTACCCAGAGTAGCCTATAGAGATGTAAGCTACTTAGTCCGAGGATAGAGCAATTATCATTTGCCTGATGGGAGGGTACCACTTTTGATGCCCATTGCCCATGGTAACATGCCATTATCCCTGAACTACAGTTCCCAAGCAGTGTTGCAGCAATGCACAAAGATGCTTAAAATAATTTTTTTAAGTGGGAAAATTAATTGGGAAGTGTCTGTGGACTAATAGATTTTGAGTAAACTATGGCATCTACCAAAGGTGTTTCCCATTTTATAAAATTCATTTATTTTTCATTAAATCTATAGATTTCCCATATCAAAAGTGACTCTAAATCGGAAACCATTCTGGAGCGGAATACTAAATATAGTTTGGAGACATGATTTCCTGTGTTTAGTTTCTGAACAAGAAAATTCCGTATTAATATTTCACTTTAACTCTTTGCAAACTCCAGGTTCAGCCTTGCTGCTGAAAACTGATTCAGAAGCTAAGATGTGACTGATTTAAAAGCTGTGGTGGCACAATGTTTAGAATGCAGTATTGCAGGCTAACTCTGCCCATAGCCTGGAGTTCAATCCTGACCTGCTCAAGTTGATTCAACCTTCCAACCTTCTGAGGTCGGTAAAATGAGGACCCAGATTGGGAGCGATATGCTGACTCTATAAAGGCTCAGAGAGGTGCTATAAAGAACTGTCGAGCAATTTATAAGTCTAAGTGCTATTGCTATTGCTATTGCTATTGCTAAATTCATGGAGATTTCCATTCAACCATTTCCTTTATTACTGGTATTGTAGAAGAGTAAATATGTTCCCTGCTTAATGCATGCTTATTTTCAGTGCTTGCTTAAACATTTCATGAAGACTCTGAATAACACTGAGTGCAGAACAAGACCATTTGAATTCTGGACATTTGTATTTGTATTTGTTTATTTGTCAAACATATATGATTATAAGCAAAGTATTAACAGTAAAACATGATTGAATATATATGTAATAGTACAAGCATGAATGAGAGTAAAAGAGGTATGAATATATGGGTACATTAGGACAGGAACGGTAGGCACGATTGTGTGCTTATGCACGCCCCTTACCGACCTCTTAGGAATGGGGTGAGGTCGATGATAGATAATCTGAGGTTGAAGTTTTTGGGGTTTGGGGAAGAAACTACTGAGTCAGGTAAAGTGTTCCAGGCTTTGACCACTCTATTGTTGAAGTCGAATTTTTTGCAATCAAGTCTGAAGCGGTTTACATTAAGTTTGTATCTATTGTGAGCTCGTGTATTATTGCGGTTGAAGCTGAAGTAGTCGTTAACAGGTAGGACATTGAGGCAGATAATTTTGTGAGCTACACTTAGGTCAGATCGAAGGCATATTTTATGAGTGTGGCTGGGAACTCTTTTGCTACCAAACTTTTGAAATATGTAAGTCTTTCTTCCTTTGATTCTTTTTCTGATTGATCCTTCTGCATCCTAGTGCTCTACAAATGTATTAAATTTCAGTTCCTAGCAGCTGAGGCCCAATACAAAACTGAACTGTATCTTGGTGCACAATATTGTTGTCACATGGACCGGAATATCAGGATTGGGGTGCCAAAAATTCAGACAATCAGTGGGTGCAACACAGAAATAGCTAGCGATAGCAGAGGGAGATTCATATGCAGTGTTTCTCAACGGTGGCAGCTTGGAGAGGTGTGATCTTCAACTCCCAGAATTCCCCAGACAGTATGTTGACCCGTATGTTGAAATACGTACATTTTAAAGTGGTCACGGTTGACAGTAAAACCTGTCTCTCTTATTGCTGTCTATTTCTCTGTCCTCCAGAGTTTTGCAGCCTAGATCTGATAGCCCAATTCAAGAAAACTGTTGGAAATGTCACTGTGATAAGAGAGATTCTGACAGAGATTTTTAACATGCTCTGGCCTTCTTTGAACACTCTCCGTGAACACTTTCATTTGTAAGATGTGTCCTCACACAGGTCCCAGGCAAAGAGGGTCAGCTGAAAGCAGTCTAGCAGTGACCCTGTGGAGAATGCTACAACAGAGCTGCCAATGTTGTGTTAGGAAGCCCAGGGATTAAGGGAGTGAACATAACTGGCGGCCATTCATCCAAGGTGATTGTTTAGCAATTAAAAGTTGCCATTAATTCTTTCTTGCAAAAGCTGGGAATTTACATTCAGTGCTGAGCTCTGTTCTGCACATCTCCTACGATGCTGTTTGGAGCATGCGCCGCTCCAGTCCTCAACTGGCTGTCAAGGTGGGGTGGGGGGGGAGGCAAAAAAGAGAAAGAGAGAGAGAGAGAGAGGGAGAGCGAAGTAGCGCTCTGCCAGCTCTGAACTGCCAGTTCCTGGTTGCCAAGCAGTTACTCTTTTGTGGCGGGGTTGCGGAGGCTGTTAATTGAAGGAGTCCTCTCAGCATCTTTGGTTTTCCTCTTTCACTCTTCTTGTTTAATTTGGAGAGGCAGAAAGAGGGAGAAAAAAGAATGAAAGTGTGAGGGAGACTATTCAGATAGAGGCAGGAGATTAAGGGGTTGCTGTGTATTTTTATGGCAGTAAATTTGTGCCGGCTGATGCTCCACCGGTGATTAAGTGATGGGCTAGCTACTCATCCGTATTTCTTTAGCAGGAGTGGTGTGAAACACTTCCACAGTTGCACGCTCACTCTCCTTTTCTCTGCCTCTCATGCACATCAGCAGAAGCAGACCCATACCTACATACACACGCATACACAAGACTTGTGAGATCCTGTTTCTCACTGCAGTGAGTCCAAGTAGGTGAACATGACTACAGCTAAGGAAACTGCATCAGGAAAATCAGTCCATCAACAGGAACAGGTAATGGACTTTCTCTCTCTCATTCTCTCTCTTTTTTCTTCTTTTTTTGGGGGGGGAAAATAGGGAGATAATTTTGAATGCATTTTATGCCTCTTCGTTGGTTGGCTTCCTTCCCTTTTCATTGCTGACAATGTGTAATTAACATTCTAAAATGAGTCATCCCAAGCAGGATGTTGACTATCAGCTGTCGTTGAATATAAATACTTGTGCATGAATTTTTCAGTTTCCAATGATTTATACTATGACTCTGTTCATGTATGTCTGTGTGTGTGTGTGTGTGTGTGTGTGTGTGTGTGTGTGTGTGTTGGTGAGCTTGCTGGGTGTTTGGGATTTTCCAGTAGACACCAGGTGAGAAATTGGGGGTGGGGAGTGTCAAAGCCGTGTCTTTTCCTCACAGCATTAACCCAGTTTATGGTGTCTTAACTTGCTTGCAGTGGCTAATTATCTCCCTTCGCCAGGTTTGTCTTAACCCAAGCAGATTTGATCCAGCTGCCTTGTCTTTTTTCTTTTAGCTTCTTCACCTTTGTACAAGGCTTAATATGATTGCTTTTATTCACAGTGCAGCTAGTAGATAATTTTAGACTTTGGATAATAGTCTTTTGGGAACTGTGCTTTATATACATTTATATAGTGACTGTTGCTTCCCTTTCAAAAGGGAATTTTGCTGTATTTGGGGGTGCTCCTGTGTACCTTGTGATGGGGGGGGCTCCAAAGCTCAGTCCCAAATCTTAATCCAGGTTAGCATCTTCAATTGAGAAAATCTGTGGAAATATGGAGGTCAAATCCAGTTAGTGTTATGTAGAAATTGCTGCAGAATATCTTGTGTATACCAGGTGCTATGTCCCTAGTGAGATTGTTACCTTCTTTTTGCCCCTGGCCTTGTTTCCTGTAAGTTGCAGAATACTAAAAATTAAAAAAATTTAAAAAAATTATTTTTTTATTAAAAAAATCCTGTTAGTCTCTCCTCTTTTCTCTTTATCCCCTTATCAAGAAAAACTTCAAGTATATAAATATTTTTGTGCCAGATAATAAGTGCACAGAAGCAAGATCACTAAAAAAAGGAAACCTACTCCAGTCACTTCCTGAATTTTATCTGTAAATGGATGCCTTTTTCCTGGTCCAGTTCATAAAATGAGTTTCCTTCTCAATAGAAACCAGTTTTCATACTGATAAAGTAGCGAGTCACTTTGTCAAGCTAAAAGAGTGCGGGTAGGAAGGCATGACAGACGGAAAGACACCTCAGAACTTGATAAAACCTACAAAAATTTCACAGGTGCTTCTTAACTCCTCTCTTTATCCTATTTGCAGATCCTCTTCTGAGAAATAAAGAATATAGAAAGCCCATTTGCTTCAGATTCAAATATCAGATTCCACCAGGAGTCAACACGATTTAAACCTACCCTGGTTTAGCAATCTGAATTATCTTCTCTTTTTCCACATAAGCATGGCTATGAGGAAGAGATTGGAAGTTTCCACTGCTATTTTACAAAAGTATGCTTTGAAACTCTAAACTATAGTTTATTTAAGTACACTTTCTTGTAATAAGTCAGATTACTACAATAATAGTTTCTGGGCTTGCTTGAACTTATTCTAGTGAAAATTAAGCAGAATGTGTTCAAGTTTAGATGCCAGACCAGGCTACAGTTAATTTTAAATATGTGTATATATTCTCAGGGAACGTGAGGTTAAAGAGGCTGAGCTTCTCAGCTAGAAATCTGACAATCCAGGTTTGAGACCTGAGCCCTGTGCAATGGGGTTCCCGTCCCTTGGCCCAGCTCCTACCCACCTAGCAGTTCGAAAGCATGCAAATGCGAGTAGATAAATAAGTACGACTTTGGTGACAAAGTGTCAGTGTTCTGTGCACCTCAGCATATAGTCATACTGGCCAAATGTCCACGGAAATGTCTTCGGACTATGCTGGCTCTCCCCACCAAGGAATGGAGTCGTGTTCCACTCCACACCCCAGAGTGGAACACTACTGGACAGGGAAACCTTTTACCTTTATATATTCTCAATTCTTTTCTGCAGGAATGTTGCAAGGTGTTAAACACACATCTGATAACAGGCTCTGCAGATCATTCTTGCTATCTTTACTGCTAATCTATAGTTTAATGTTACATCCAAAGCAATTCACTGCATCCGAAAGAGACTTTAACCCTGTGTTTTAACTTACTGGATAGGATGTCACAGGAGACTAGTTTAAACAGATGTCCCCAGATGCAAATTAATTCTTAAAATAGTTTTCCTTTGGCTCATTATGCTGAGAGTTGCAATTTATATTTCCTCCCCCTCCAAGCATGTGGCTAAGTTTAAAGATAGGTGGGGAAAGCAGATGGTTCTTTATTAGATGCAGCGTTATCTGAAATGCCACAAAAGGACAGTCGTGCCTTCTCAGGGTGACATTACATTGAAACAAAAATGGTTTGAGCAACTTTTCTAATTAAAAAAAAGAGGTACCTTTCTCAGGTTGTCCCTTCCCAAACTTCCTTTGATATTTTTCTTTTAAGGGGTACTGTATGTATATGTTGAAACTCCTGCTTTCCACAAATAAAGATAAGACGTGAATTTAAAAGGAATCATTTGCAGCTGACAATAAATGAGAAGATAACAGATAACAGGTTAACAGAGTTGGAAGGGACCTTGTAGGTCATCTAGTCCAACCCCCTGCTCAAGTAGGAGACCCTACACCATTTCTGACAAATGGCAGTCCAATCTCTTCTTGAAAATCTCAAGTGATGAAGCTCCCATAACTTCCGAAGGCAACTTCTGTTCCATTGGTTGATTGTTCTCACTGTCAGAAAGTTCCTCCTTATTTCTAGGTTGAATCTCTCCTTGATCAGTTTCCATCCATTATTCCTTGTCTGGCCTTCAGGTGCTTTGGAGAATAGCTTGACTCCCTCCTCTCTGTGGCAGTCCCTCAAATATTGGAAGACTGCTATCATGTCTCCCCTGGTCCTTCTCTTCACTAGACTATCCATGCCCAGTTCCTGCAACCGCTCTTGATATGTTTTAGTCTCCAGTCCCCTGATCATCCTGGTTGCTCTTCTCTGCACTTTTTCTAGAGTCTCAATATCTTTTTTATAGTGTGGTGACCAAAACTGGATGCAATACTCCAGGTGCCGTCTAACTAAGGCTTTTTAGAGTGGTATTAGTACCTCACTTGATCTAGATTGTGTTACTGGATCTTTATACCATCTTTCCTGCTAGTTAATGGGTCTTCCATCTTATGCTAAAAAGCTTTGTGAATTAGCTGTCAACCAAAACATCTCAAGAAACATTTACGACATTAATACATTTTGCTCAGGCTTGATAAGCAAATAATTTTATTGTGCCTTCTGAAGAGTTCTGCCTCACTATGAATTTTTCATATGTTAAAAAAAATCACCAATTACCCAGTTCTGCAGCTGAGCTGATCTCCAACCAGCAAAATATTTTTTTCCTGACTGGTACTGTTCTTTTTATGTAAAGAATCGCTTTCTCTCTCTTTTTTTATAGTGGTAAAATTGCAATCCTACACGTTTCTTTGAAAATAAACCTAATGGAGTAAGAGTTACTTCTTAAGAAGCATTACAGAAATGGTGGCTTTGGATAGAATTTCCTCTGACATCCTTAAATGAAAAAGATTTTTTAAGTGATTAAGGTTTGGTTGTGCCTATCTGTCCCATATTTATTTATTTATGAAATTTATATAACCTCCCATCTTACAAGAAATAACAGTGGAAGAGAATGTTTGTAGTTCAGAGTTGAATTGTGTGGGCCTTATTGCTTTCTAACTTGGTTGTTTTCTTGCAGACATTTCATTACCCAACTAGGTAACATCATCAATGCAGAGGGGTGGGAAAACTGTAACTGGGAAAACTGTAACTATAACAATGACTTTCATTGTTCCAACTACTCAATCTAAATCACTCAGCAGGGTGATTTAGAATCTCAAAAACATAGATGAAACTTTAAAAACCCTTGAAAACATGGCTGAACCAAAATGCTGAGTCAAAGGGAAAACATGATTCAGATCATATGTGGATGAGCATGTCTTGCCTCTGTCAGAAGAACTTTAAAGCAGCTATATCTTTTCCTTGACAAACATGGCTGTTCTTTGACTCCAGATCTTGAAAGGTCCTACTCTAAACCTCTCCTTCCAGTGCTCAGAAAAGAGTGTGTGATGTACACTCAGACAGGGCTTAGCGACTTACAGATTAACCGAGTTGGAAGGGACCTTGTGGGTCATCTAGTCCAACCCCTCCACCCAAGCAGGAGACCCTACACCATTTCTGACAAATGGCAGTCCAATCTTTTCTTGAAAGCCTCCAGTGATGAAGCTCCCACAATTGCTGAAGGCAAGCTGTTCCATTGGTTGATTGTTCTCACTGTCAGAAAAATTGATCAGTTTCCATCCATTATTCCTTGTCTGGCCTTCAGGTGCCTTGGAAAATAGCTTGATCCCCTCGTTTCTGTGGCAGCCCATCAAATATTGGAAAACTGCTATCATGTCTCCCCTGGTCCTTCTCTTCGCTAGACTATCCATGCCCAGTTCCTGCAACCGCTCTTCATATGTTTTAGTCTCCAGTCCCCTAATCATCCTGGTTGCTCTTCTCTGCACTTTTTCTAAAGTCTCAACATCTTTTTTATAGTGTGGTGACCAAAACTGTATGCAATACTCCAGGTGTGGTTTTACTAAGGTTTTATAGAGTGGTATTAGTACCTCCCTTGATCTTGATTGTATCCCTCTGTTAATGCAGCTTAGGATTGCATTGGCCTTGTTGGCTGTCGCTGCTCACTGCTGGCTCATATTTATCCACTAAGACTCCAAGATCCCTCTCACAGTTACTGCTATTAAGCCTGGTTTCACCCAGTCTATATGTGTACTTTTAGTTTTTCTTGCCTAAGTGTAACATTTTACTTTTCTCTACATTGAATTTCTTTTTGTTAGATAGGGCCCAGTGTTCAAGTCTGTCAAGATCCAGATGGATCTTGAGCCTATCTTCTAGGGCAGTGATGGCGAACCTTTTTTGGTTCGCATGCCAAAAGGGGAGGGGAATGCGGGGGATCACGTGTGTGCGTGCCCACACTCATAATTCCATGCACCCCCGCACATGACCCCCCCCTGCTCCCAGCATGCAATGGCACGCCCATTTTTTGCTCTCCTCAGGCTCCAGAGCCTTTCTAGGAGCCTGGGGAGGGCGAAAATGGCCTTCCCCACCCCCTCTGGAGGCTGGAAACAGCCTGTTTCCCGACTCCCAGTGGGTTCAGAAGGCCCAAAAATCAGCTGGCTGGTGCACACATGCATGCCGGACCTGAGCTTGCGTGCCCACCGATATGGCTCCACGTGCCACTTGTGGCACCCGTGCCATAGGTTCGCCATCACGGTTCTAAGGTGTTAGCTATTCCTGCCAGTATCATCTGTAAATTTGTTAAGTTCTCCTTCTATTCTCTCATCTAAGTCATTTATGAAGATATTGACAGACTTGAACTCCCAGAATTTCCCAGTCATCAGTTGAAGTCCACACATTTTAAACATGCCAAGTTTGAAAAACACTGCTTTAATTAATAGTTCCTAAACTAGTACTAATTCTACTGGAGCTAAGTCTTCAACTTTTTGGGGTCATGGAACTTGTTAAAAAAGAAATCCAGAATCCATGATCAAGAGTAAATCTCTAGTAACAAAAAAACGTCTGTGTACAAGTGAATAGCTGGCTGGGGAATTCTGGGAGTTGAAAGCCACACATCATCAAGTTGCCAAGTCTGAAAAACACTTGCAGTAGTGATTGCCTAAAATGTTTGACTGGCATTTGCTGATTTGTAAGCCTGTGAAGCTCCCCACAAAGAGACACAGTAAAATTCTATGGAGGAAGGACAATCAAGGACTGCTAAATTTGTTTCTTCCTAGAAGTTAAGCCAATATTAACAACATGCCAAAAGGATTAGCACTATTTGCACACAGGCAATAGCAATAGCAATAGCACTTAGACTTATATACAGCTTCATAGTGCTTTACAGCCCTTTCTAAGCGGTTTACAGAGTTCAGCATATTGCCCCCAACAATCTGGGTCCTCATTTTACCAACCTCAGAAGGATGGAAGGCTGAGTCAACCTTGAGCTGGTGAGATTTGAACAGCTGAACTGCTGAACTGCAGTGCTGCTTTTAACCACTGTGCCACCTCGGCTCTATAAAGAAAGAAAGAAAGAAAGCTTTATCCCAAGTTCCATCCCATACAGCAAAGCTGTACCAAGGTGAAGAATGCTTTATGATGCACCTGGACTGTAACTTCTCAGAATACTTTATGGGCACTTTCAATCTGTAAGACCATATTTGGAAAACTGCATCCAGCTTTGGTCACTACAATGTAAAAAAGATGTTGAGATTCTAGAAAGAGTGCAGAGAAGAGCAACCAAGATAATTAAGGGGCTGGAGGCTAAAACATATAAAGAGCCGTTGCAGGAATTGGGTATGGCTAGTTTAATGAAAAGAAGGACATGATAGCAATGTTTCAATATCTCAGGGGCTGCCACAAAGAAGAGGGAGTCAAGCAATTCTCCAAAGCACCTGAGGGCAGGACAAGAAGCAATGGGTGGAAACTAATCAAGGAGAGAAGCAACTTAGAACTCAGGAGAAATTTCCTGACACTTAGAACAATTAATCAGTGGAACAGCTTGCCTCCAGAAGTTGTGAATGCTGGAAGTTTTTAAGAAGAGAATGGACAACTATTTGTCTGAAATGGTATAGGGTTTCCTGCCTGAGCAGGGGGTGGACTAGAAGACCTCCAAGGTCCCTTCCAACTCTGTTGTTCTGTATTCTGCTCTATTCCAAGTATCAGTAATACTGTTAGTCCTCAACTAGTCCTCAACTTACAACCATAGATTTATTTATTTATTTTATTTATTTAGTGCTCTTATATGCCGCCCTACTCCCTGGGGACTCAGGGCGGCATACAACATTTAAAGAACAGCTAAACAATATAATTTAATAACAATTTAAAATATATTTAAAAGAAACACACAAAAGCATACATATGTGGGGCAGACCAAGATGAAAATCGTCTCAAAGCCCCGCCTGCAGGAAGAGCCATGTCTTCACGGCTTTTCAGAAGGCCAGCAAGGTGGGGACGATTCATATCTCTGGGGGGAGTTGGTTCCAGAGAACAGGGGACCCTACAGAGAAAGCCCTCCCCCTGGGACCCGCCAGCCGACATTGTTTGGTTGACGGGACCTGGAGGAGACCCACTCTGTGGGACCTAACCGGTCGAAGGGAAGTATGAGGTAGGATGCGATCCCGGAAGTAACCTGGTCCTAAGCCATGTAACATTATGTATGGTCCTAAGCCATGTAACATTATGAGCCGAGGTGGTGCAGCGGTTAGAGGCAGGTACTGCAGGCCACATTAGCTGACACTGATCCGCAGGTCAGCGGTTCAAATCTCACCGGCTCAAGGTTGACTCAGCCTTCCATCCTTCCGAGGTAGGTAAAATGAGGACCCGGATTGTTGGGGGCAATATAAATATACATTGCTTACTGGTGTAAACCGCTTAGAGAGTGCTTGCACTGTGAGGTGGTATATAAATCTCACAAATAAATAAATAAATAAATAAATAAATAAATAAATAAATAAATAAATAAATAAATAAATAAATAAATAAATAAATAAATAAATAAATAAATAAATAAATGTAGGGCTTTAAAGATGATGATCAACACCTTGAATTGTACCCACTTTGGTTTTAGTGACCAAAGTTACAACAGCACTAAAAAAAAGCGACTTATAACTGGTCCTTGCACTGACAACAGTTGCAGCATCCCCACGGTCACATGATCAAAATTCGGACACGTATTTGTGATGATTGCAGCATCCCTGGGTCATGTGATTGCCATTTGAGACCTTCCCAGCTGGCTTCTGGCAAGCAAGGTCAAGATGGGAAGCTGGATTCATTTATCAATCACTTAATTCACTTAACCAGGGGTCTCCAACCTTGACAGCTTTACGACTTATGGACTTGAACTCCCAGAATTCCTCAGCCAGCATGCACTGGCTGAGGAATTCTGGGAGTTGAAGTCCACAAGTCGTAAAGTTGCCAAGGTTGGAGACCCCTGCACTTAACCATCACAATGATTTACTAAACAGCCAAAAAGTTCATAAAATTCAGCATGATTCATTTAACAACCGCCTTGCTTAGCAACAGAAATTTTGGTCCCAACCGTAGTCATAAGTTGAGGACTATTGTAGTAATTCCTTGCAGTGGTTTAGGCATATCTTTTTCATGAACTGGATTGCCTGAGTTGTATAAAGTCTTGGTAGTACAGTATTACAGGTTTTTTTCTACATTACTCCTGTATCGTAATTCAGCATTTTTACAAGTCTTGTTCAATAAATAACCAAAAGATCTCCTTGATTCTCCCTTCTTTTAAGCTTCATACAAATTGCTAAATAAAAACTATTACTTTCCTTAATAATGGTGTGGGTTTTTTTGCATTTATGGTTATAAAATAAAATGAAAAAGCATGACAAGGCTATACACTCAGTAAGAGTGTAATAATTTATAGTGGACTACAATAACTATTTCCTCATTTTTTACTCTAAAAACTTTTAATTGCTCTGAAAAACTGTAGTAATTCTGGCTAAATTCTTGTTTCATGCTAAACCAATATTAATTTCAGACAAACTAAAGTTAACAAACTCTGGTTTATCATCCTGCATGAAGGCAGCCCGCATGGCATGTAACTTTTCAATAATCAAAATAGAATAATTGCTTCATTTCAAGTGTGATCTGCCTGCCTGCTTTCTGGAATATTACCCCAAGTATTTCACTCTGAAGTTTTGCTGAATCACACCTCATTGCCCAATGAAGAAACAAATGAGCCAAGAAAGTTGCTAAATCAGTATTTCTCTCACTAGTCTGGTTTCTGAGTTTCTGTTGAGCTTTGGCTTGAGGTCAAACCTTTCTCTTTTAAGATTGTCAATTTCCTTTTTCAAATTTGTATCTTTTTCACTGAATATAGCAATAGCAATAGCACTTTACTTATATACCGCTTCATAGTGCTTTACAGCCCTCTCTAAGCAGTTTACAGAGTTCAGCCTATTGCCCCCAACAATCTGGGTCCTCATTTTACCCACCTCGGAAGGATGGAAGGCTGAGTCAACCTTGAGCCTAGTGAGATTTGAACAGCTGAACTGCTGAACTAGCAGTCAGCCTGCAGTCGCAGCATTTAACCACTGCACCACTTCAGCTCTTATACTTTAATGGAGTTACAAAACAAGTGATTAGTGACTGTCCCTGTATGTACCTCTCATTGTTTCAGAGAGGAGAGCTAAACGGGATGGACCTTATAAGAGCATTTTTTAAAAACAGTGTTTCTCAACCTTGGCAACTTTAAGGTGTATGGATTTCAACACCCAGAATTCCTACAGTTTTTCAGAGCAAGACTGACTAGGGAATTCTGGGAACTGATCAAATGCTTTCAGACGATTTTAGATTTGGATAAGATTTCGCCATGATGGCGAACCTATGGCACGCGTGCCAGAGGTGGTACACAGAGCCCTCTCTGCTGGCATGCACGCCGTCGCCCCAGGTCAGATCTCTGTGGCGTTTCTTTCGTGAGAATCTGTTTCCCTGCAAACGACAAAACAGAAGCTCATGAAAGAAAAAGATCTTACCTCTTGCTCCGCTGCCAGTGTTGGGATGCCCTGCCTCCCACCGGCCAGCTGGTCTTCGGGTCTCTGCTGCGCATGCGTGCATGCATGCGCATGTCTGTGCATTCGCACGCGTGCACACCTTTCAGTTTGGGCATGCACGTGCAGTTTGGGCACTCAGTGTCTAAAAGGTTCGCCATCACTGCTCTAAGGAGTTCAGGACTTCAACTCCCAAAATTCCACATATTTATTTTATTTTTTGTGAGATTTATATACCGCCTCACAGTGCAAGCACTCTCTAAGCGGTTTACACCAGTAAGCAATGTATATTTATATTGCCCCCAACAATCCGGGTCCTCATTTTACCTACCTTGGAAGGATGGAAGGCTGAGTCAACCCTGAGCCGGTGAGATTTGAACCGCTGACCTGCGGATCAGTGTCAGCTAAAGTGGCCTGCAGTACTGCCTCTATCCGCTGCGCCACCTTGGCTTATATCTTATATCTTAGAGTTGCCAAGATTGAGAAATACTGCTTTACAATGATTCCAAAGCTGGAGAACTCTATGGAGGTTCAACCAAATCTCTGCATC
Organism: Diadophis punctatus similis; assembly: GCA_023053685.1. Taxonomy (NCBI): domain Eukaryota; kingdom Metazoa; phylum Chordata; class Lepidosauria; order Squamata; family Dipsadidae; genus Diadophis; species Diadophis punctatus. The sequence continues at coordinate 43,065,460 of JALIGW010000007.1, read as the reverse complement.
TCCACACTAGGAGATCCATGCTAGTTTGTCTAAACCAGTGGTTCTCAACCTTCCTAATGCCGCGACCCTTTAATACAGTTCCTCATGTTGTGGTGACCCCCAACCATAAAATAATAAAATTATTAGGAAACTCAGGGGTGGGTTCTAATTTACCTCGCTGCCAGTTCGCTTCTTCCTGCGCTGCATGGTCGCACTTTGCGCGCACACGCATGCGCAGTACCTAATTTTTTTAAAAAAAATCCCAAAAAAGCCAAAAACAAGATGGCGACGCATGCGCAATGCCGGAAATTTGGCTTTTGCGCATTCTCAGAAGTTCCCATGGTACAGATTTTTTTTTTTTTTTGCAGTAGTCTATTTGCATGTGGGTGGACCCGCCTGGAGACAGATAGAGGAGCGGTGTCTCGGTTCCTAAGACCATAGGAAATATGTGTTTTCCGATGGTCTTAGGCGGCCCCTGTGAAAGGGTCGTTTGACCCCCCCAAAGGGGTCACGACCCACAGGTTGAGAACCGCTGGTCTAAACAGAGAACTGAATTTTCCTAAGCTGAATTTGGTGCTGTCCATGGTACTTATTTGGTGGTCTAATGTTTTCTGCTTTTCTCTGCCTCACTGTAAATCCAGTCTTAGAAAACACATTGTACCATTTCTGGGTTGGTCTCACTGTTGTCCTTGATACCTTAAGAATGTTGATATCTGAAGTCACTTTTATCTTCACAATGTAATGCTTTTCATTAGCACAACATAATGCAAAAATGAAATGAATCAAATGAAATTTATCAAGTTGCACAAGCTATTTCTCAGAATTTTACATCTTTGAAATATGTTTATATCAATGTTTTAGATAGTTTACATAATATTTTGCAGTAAGTTAATCCATTGCCACCAAATACTTTTCCTCCATCCAAATATTTAATACAATAAGTGGATTGTGTTCATGTATTACTAAATCATAATGTTTTGGTTTAGCTTTCACCTACTTTATTTTGAGAATCCAGCCATTGCAGTCGTAATTTAGAGATTTGTTTATTATGTGAATTCAATCATTTTGCATATTCTACTGATTTATGTGTCATTTGTCATTTTTTAAAATCTCTGATGGAACTTCATAGCTCACAGATCACAATTGATTGGTTTCTGGGTTTCTGGAAATGTAGGTGAACTATTAGCTCTACTCTGAAAAGAAACAGAGTACAAATCTGGATTTGTTCTCCTTAACTCCTAGCACCAGCCTAGAAACAATGAAATGGTGAGTTCCAGTCCCATCTTAGGCATGAAAGCCAGTTGGATGACTTTGAGCCAATCATGAGGAGACACTGAGTTCTAGTCCCACCTTAGGCATGAAAGCCAGTTGGATGACTTTGAGCCAATAATGAGGAGACACTGAGTTCTAGTCCCACCTTTGGCATGAAAGCCAGTTGGATGACTTTGAGCCAATCATGAGGAGACACTGAGTTCCAGTCCCACCTTAGGCATGAAAGCCAGCTGGGTGACCTGGGCCAATTACTCTCTTTCCACCCAACAGGGTTATTGTAGTGGGGAAAACAGTAGGAGGAAAGAGTAATTAGATATATTTGCTGCCTTGAATACATGTTTAGATCAGTTTTCTCTGGTTTGATGCCTTCCTTACGTGTTGAACATCAGCTTCCATAATATCATATGTCACTGTTGGAAATGTTTCATTTAGATTACAAATTTGTCTGGAATTGAAAAACATTGGTCAGCTGAGCGCTGAACATAAAAAACCACATAATTAACAAAAAACAAACTACATTAGAAAAAATACATTTTTAAAAACCACATATTTTACTTAATCTACCAAAGCATCATATAAATAATTTACCCTAATATCCAATCTCACAATATTTGCTGCTGGAATCATTTGATGAGATAGTTATTTCCATTGCATTACATTTTGAAAATATAGTTCAGTTGATGAGTTATTACTGAAGAAGTTATTCAGAGCTATCATAAACATAGAGTTGATCATTTGTAAATACAGTATATACTGTGCTTAGTACACATTGCCCATAACATAACCTTAATGTCAGGCCAAAGCCATTTTAGTTGGGGTTTTTGGCCTGCCACACTTTATGCTATTTTAAAATGTATGCTTAGCTGTGGGAATTTGGGAGGGGCAGTTGCATGAGGGATGTCTGCATGTAGCCATAACAAATTCCTTCTAGATGGTCAAGGTCATCCTTTGTCTTCGCACTCCAGCACCTGCACGGAAGGAGATGGGAATTGCTGCCAAGTTGGCAGATGAAGATTGGTCAACGTGATGGACTTGGGGGTGTGGAGACAAGGGCTTGAACTTTCAACTGGGTGGAGAGACACCTGGGGACTTCAGATTCAGGTTTCTCCCAGATGTGCCAACATGGCTCTGCTAATAAATTGGAACTTTGAGGAATACTTTGCCTCGGACTCTGATTTAATTTTGGATGCTATTTGGAACCCTGACACTTAATTCCGCATGATTAGAAGCTGTAAACCAGTCCGTCATATTTTCCAGTGATAGGATATTTTAATCTCTACATTCTCTTTTAAAACTTAATTAGCTTATAGTATTTGCACATTTGATTCATATATGGTGACATTTCAAGGTTTATTTTTGCCCTTTCAATAACTATGCTCCTAAAATATGTATTTGCTATCTTTGCCAGAACTGGAGCAGGATGGGTGGGTGGGTGGGTGGGATAGACAAACAGATAGATAGATTTTTTTTTTGCTAAAGCAATTAAGTAATTGTGGTATCTTTCAAACAACATGCAACTAAACTTACGTAAGCTCCAATTGGACAATTAGCTTTTATTCCTCTCAGATGTGTGGGTAGATGTCCTCTTGACCTATGTCTCAACTACTTCTCTTGCAGTAAAGCTGAAAAGAATATTCAGTTGTTTAATGTTATGAGGCTAGAATAGTCATTTCTCCAACAGATTGAAATCAGTAACAGTAAAAGTATAGACTTAGAATAACTTTATTGTTACTTTGAATAACAGAATTGGAAGTGACTTTGGAGGTCTTCTATTCCAACCCCCTGCCCTATACCATTTCAGACAAATAGCTGCCCAATTTCTTCTTAAAACCCCCCCAGCAATTGAGCACCCACAACTTCTGGAGGCAAGCCAATTCATAGAGTTGGAAGGGTCATTGAGATCAAGATGTTCAACCCCTGATCAGTGTAGGAATCCTAGTTGAAGAACCCCAAAAGACAGCTGTTCCCTCTCTGCTTGAATATATCCAGGAAAAGGGGAGTTTGGTGCCTCTCTGGGTAATTAGTTCCATCAAACCATTCATAATACCGGTATTAAGAAATATCTTCTACTAGTTAATTAAAATTTGCCTTCCTGTGGCTTAAATATATTGTTATGTCATCTGCACTATAAGACAATTTAATGTAACTCTGGGACTTTTCCTAGGTGATCTCTTTTTGGTTATTTGAAAAGTATGGTGACATGCTCAACTAGATATGGTGGATTTGGTCTAGACCAGGGGTGTCGAACTCGATTTCATTGAGGGCCACATCAGGGTTGTGTTTGACCTCAGGGGGCTGGGGTGGGCATGGCCAGGGTGGGCATGGCCAGCTCAACATCACTCGTGTCGGGGGCGCCTATGGTGGCCTGAGCACTCTGCCAGTGAAAATGGGCTCCCAAGCTCAGTTTTGCCTGCGACGGCCTCCTGCAACCCTCTGCCAGTGAAAACAGAGCTCGGGAGGGCTTCCCGCAGCCCTTGCGAGCTCTATTTTTACTGGCAGAGGCACCGCGGGCCGGTCTTCACTGTTTCAAGAGCGGCCCCATGGGTAAGATCTAAGCCCCCCAGATCTAATCACCCCATGGGCCGGTTCCGGCCCAGGGCCTTGAGTTTGACACCCCTGGTCTAGAGTGATCTAGACCAGTGCTTTTTCACCTTAAAAACCTTAAAGGTATGTTGACTTCAACTCACAGAATTCCCCAGCCAGCAGATTCTGGGAATTGAAGTCTACATGTCAAAAAGTTGCCAAAGTTATCAACACAGATCTAGATTTACTCAGGTTAAGTGGAAATCAATGGAACACAATCTGGATGCAATCCATTTAAAAAACACATATAGACATAAAAACTACTCACTTTCCAAGAAACGTTGCCTTTATGTCCAAATCTGCTTAGTTTTTAAAACTGATATAAAATTTGCCTCCAAATTTGCCCTTTTAAAAAAAGTAAGTTTTTTGGACTTGTGTTAGAAGTAGGGGAGACTCTAACAAAATTTTCTGGAGAGACTGTATCAATAATATACCATTCAAAATCAAACGGTAATATACTAGTGAGGTAAGGCCTATTTATATTTTTAAGATTGCAAAAATATATATTAAAATGTCAGTAAGGTACTCAGTAAAATTTATCCAACAAAATATCTCCTTCTAAGTATGTTCTAAAGCAGTGGTGGGTTCCTACCGGTGCGGTCTTGCCTGTCCGTCGCCGGCGAGCCGAAGAAGCTGGCGGCGTTTGTGGCGCGGGGCTTCCCCGCCTGCTTTCCCGGGATGCCGGGACGCCGCCATTTGCGTTCTTTTGCCCTCTGCACAGAGGGCAAAAGAACGCAAATGCCGGCGTCCCGGGAAAGCGGGCGGGGGAAGGCCTGCGCTGCAAACGCCGCCAGCTTCTTCGGCTCGGCGGCGACGGACAGGCAAGACCGCACCGGTAGGAACCCACCCCTGTTCTAAAGGCATTTAATAATATTTCAGTCTAAAAAGAAATTGTGTCATTCTTTTTATAGATAATATGGGAAGATAATTCTACAGTGTTGCAAGATAGTTTTTTTCCCCTCATCAATTTTTCATTCACTTATTAAGTCCCTCGTTCTTCCTGTGAAACTATTAAAGCATTAAAATTGAGAGTTTTTTTCCTTCCTTTTTCATTCTAGTCTGGTTAATGAAAAAGTTCAACACGCTGTCATTTCTTAGAATGATCCACTGAACATAAAGTCTCAAAGATTAATTTTGATGAAGCTTAATCAGAACAAGATTCAAGAGAATTACATTCAATTCTTTTCTATAGTCATTTCCTTTTAAGCTGAATTTTAGATTTTTACAACATTCCAAAAGATGTTAACCTTTACGGTTACATTTCCTCATAGTTGTAAGTTTATTGCTATAAATGAACAGCAGAGACATCTAAGCAAAAGGGATAAAAGAAAAACATCTTGAATCTATAAGACAGCAAAATCCAGAGAGAAGTGGAGGATTCAAATATATATATATATATATTCACGTTTAAGACTTCTCCATTAGTACAATTTTTATTGATTAGAGTCTTTTTTATTTTTATAATGGAGGAAATCAACCAGACTTTGGTTTATTGTAGTAGTAAACTTTCTGAAGCATTAGTTGTAATTACAAGGTACATTTTTATGTAATAAATTTGTAGGCTAAATATTTATTTTTAAAAACTATTTCCACTCTAAAGGTATATAAATTAAGTAATCAGTAAGCCAATGGGGTTTCTTTTAACAATAAATAAAAGTTGTTTGCAAGAAGTAAATATTAGGAATAAAAGCTATTAGTTCAAACATATTTTTAGGTAAAACAAATTGCCCTTAAGTAGGCAGTGTTGTTATCTTTGATCTATCTTCAGGATCACAAATATGTATTAAAATATTAATTGTTGCGATTGTTGAGCTGGTGTGAATAGTCTAGAGCAGTGGTGGCGAACCTTTTTAGGCTCGCGTGCCAAAAGGAGGGGAGGCGCGTGCTTGCGCGCGCTCGCATGCCCACACCCATTCCCTCCCCCCATGCATGCGCACAACACCCCCCCATGCTGCCCCCTGCGCATGCGCACCCCCCCCACCTCCGCGCAAAGGCTTCGGCCTGGGATGCCGAAATGGGCAAACCGGAAGTGCGGAAAAACGCACTTCCGGTTTGCCGGTGAGCTGTTTTTTGCACTCCGGAGGGTTCAGGGAAGCTCCCTGAAGCTCCGGAATGCAAAAAACTACAAAACGGACAAACCGGAAGTGCGGAAAAATGCGGAAAAATGCACTTCCGGTTTGCCCGTTTTGTAGTTTTTTGCATTCCGGAGCTTCAGGGAGCTTCCCTGAACCCTCCGGAGTGCAAAAAACAGCTCACCGGCAAACCGGAAGTGCGTTTTTCCGCACTTCCAGTTTGCCGGTGGGCAATGCTCACGTGCCGTCCCCTATGGCTCCGCGTGCCACCTGTGGCACGCGTGCCATAGGTTCGCCACCACGGGTCTAGAGTGATTATATGAGATAGGCAGTCCTGTAAACAAACAAACAGTAGTGTCTTATCTATGTTCCCTCAGAAATAAATTTATCTGTGTTTATGGAGACTTGTTTTCAAGAAAGTTTACATGAGATTTGCAATGTTAAGTATACTATCTCACCATTATATATAAACAGAAACATAAAAGCATAACATACCAAGCAAGATTTTATTTATTTATATTCGCCTTTATTATTTTTACAAATAAATCAAAATGGCCAACATAGCCAACACATGTTCCTCCTTATTTCCCCCTCACAACAACAGTCCTGTGAGGTGTATTGGGTTAAGAGAAAGTAATTGGCCAAGGGTCATCCAGCTGACTTTCATGCCTAAGGCAGAACTAGGACTCAGTGTCTACTGGTGATTGGCTCAAGGTCACCCAGACAGTTCTTGTGCCTAAAGTGAAATTAAAATGCATGGTCTCCCTTTTTCTTTTTTTATTAATTTTTTATTAATTACATTTCTTAGTGCTTAATACATATCGTGTTGTCTGGGTATTTAATTTGCTTAACAATAAATATTACCTTCTTAATCTCCACCTCTTTTTTCCAACCACTGGTAAAATAGATTCCATGTTTGATAATATTCTGTATCTTCTTTCTGATTCATTTTTAATGTCAGTCTGTCCATTTCTGCACACTCTAGTACAGGGGTCGGGAACCTTTTTGACTAAGAGAGCCATGAAAGCAAAAAATTTGGAAATTTATTTCAGTGAGAGCCATATAATATATTTTAAAAGTGAATTCAACTAAATGTCAGTATAATAAGCCTCTGAATTTATTCTTTTAAATGATGAGAGGTGTGGTCACAGCCTCAGCTCTGCCCTTTTGTGTATGTATGTAATGCTAATTAAATACAGTAGCCAGCATTTTGCAAATTATGATTTCCCCTAAGGATATTGTTGTAGAGAATCATAAAAGGAAGATTAAAAAAATAAAACTGTCCATTATGCTATCCTGTTCTATTTCTGGAACTTGCTGCGGACATTTCAACAATCTTGGAGGGGACAGAAAGTTGCATAGATCAACCTTTTACCCTGAAACAACAGCTTTTCAAGGTTGAGTAGAAGGGATGATGGATAATGAATGTGAGTGATCCCAGTTGAGGTCTTCATATGTAGATGGGGAGGATTTGTGGGTTGGGTGCAGCTTATAGGCATGGAATTCACTATCCTAGCGTCAAAAAATATAACTGCAATCTAAAATAAAAAAAATCTTTACCTTTTATGAAGATATGGCAGTGGTGAAATCCTCCCGGTTCGCCCTGGCCCGTCCTTCGGCGTATAGCCGATGGAACTGGTGGCGGTTGCGGTGCGGAGCTTCTCCCGCCCGCTTTCCCGTCCCGGCTGAATGCCGCCATTTGGGTTATTTTTCCCTCTGTGCATGCGCGCGCATGCACAGAGGGAAAAATAACCAAAATGATTGTGGTCAGCCGGGACGGGAAAGCGGGCAGGAGAAGCTCCGCGCCGCAACCGCCGCCAGTTCCATCAGCTATACGCCGAAGGACTAGCCCGGGCGAACCGGGAGGATTTCACCCCTGAGTTATGGTGCTTCAGAGATGCATCCTTTTCAGGCAAACTGGTTCACAACTATAACATTAATCCAGTGGTGAAATCCTCCCGGTTCGCCCTGGCCCGTCCTTCGGTGTATAGCCGATGGAACTGGCGGCGGTTGCGGCGCGGAGCTTCTCCCGCCCGCTTTCCCGTCCCGGCTGAACGCCGCCATTTGGGTTATTTTTCCCTCTGTGCATGCGCGCGCATGCACAGAGGGAAAAATAACCCAAATGATTGTGGTCAGCCGGGACGGGAAAGCGGTGGTTGTGTTCAGCCGGGACGGGAAAGCGGGCAGGAGAAGCTCCGCGCCGCAACCGCCGCCAGTTCCATCGGCTATACGCCGAAGGACTGGCCCGGGCGAACCGGGAGGATTTCACCCCTGCTGCGAGCCATATGCAATCATCAAAAGAGCCACATCTGGCTCGCGAGCCATAGGTTCCCGACCCCTGCTCTAGTATCTTCTTAATTATTTCTTCATCTCGTGGTGTTTCTACATTTTTCCAACATTGCGCAGATACAATCCTTGCTGCTGTCAAGACGTGCAATATTAAATACATACTTTTCTTATCAAGTTTACCTGATATTATACCTACCGTATTTTTCGGAGTATTAGACGCACCTTTTACCTCCCTAAAAGTGGCTGAAAATTTGGGTGCATCTTATACTTCGAATGTAGCTTTTTTTTTCTAGCCCTGGGATCGCTAACGATCTTCCCAGCTCTTACCGGCTTGCAGGCTCTTTCATTGTTACTCTCTCAGAATAAGGTTTTTTTAAGTCCTAACCAGGGGATAAAATAATGTGCTGAAGCTGCTCCGAATAAGTTTTTTTCTAGCCCTAACCAGGTGCTAACTATCTTCCCAGCTCTTACCGGCTTGCAGGCTCTTTCATTGTTACTCTCTCAGAAGAATGTTTTTCCAACCCTAAGTCTTTGCAGGTTTTTTTTTCATTGCTCTACTTGCTCCGAATAAGTTTTTTTCTAGCCCTAACCAGGTGCTAACTATCTTCCCAGCTCTTACTGGCTTGCATGCTCTTTCATTGTTACTCTCTCAGAAGAAGGTTTTTTTAAGTCCTAACCAGGGGATAAAATAATGTGCTGAAGCTGACCAGACTAAGGACGCTAGCCAGATGAATACCTGGTAGGCAGATTGTTTTCCCCTATTTTCCTCCCCAAAAACTAAGGTGCGTCTTATACTCTGAAAAATACGGTAATAAAAATAGTTCAGGTTTAAAATCTACATGCTTTCCAATCATCTTTTCTAGCCATTTATGTATTTTTTCCCAAAAATTTTTTTGCTTTGCCACAAGTGCACTACATATGTGCCTGTTTTTTGTTTACATTTCCAAAATTTGCTAGACATATTTTAAACATTTTAGCTAACCTGCCTGTTGGTAAGTGCCATCTATAAAACATTTTATATAAGTTTTCTTTATACGAAGTTGCCATTGTTAATTTATAACTCCTTTCCCATAAATGTTGCAATTCCTCTAATTCTATAATATGACAAAAAAAAATTCCCACTGTACCATTGTATCTTTTACTTGTACATTTTCCATTTTCAAATTTAATAAAAAGCTATAAATCTTCTTAATTAATTTTTCATCCGAATTCAACAGTGTTTGATCAAAGGGCCCTTTATAAAAGCCATACTTTTTCATATCTAAATGGTCTCCCATTTTCTAGCATAGCGCTTTAACTACCCTCATCAACTGATGGGAAACTCAGAAGTAACAGCATAAAGACTGCAAATAGACCAAGATGCACAGTCATGCCTATGCAAAAGCTCAAAGGGCATTGGGATTTTGTTAAGGCCTTGCACCAAATTATATAATTCTGCTGCCATGGTAACAAGCCTACAGGACCTGATCTTGACTGGATGATACATAACTTTGAAAACTTTACAATAAACCATTCAGTGGTGGGTTCCTACCGGTGCGGTCCACTCTATAGCACCGGTAGCAGCACGCTGGTGACGTCACAGTACTCGTGCGGTCGGTTGCCGGTGCCTGGGCGCTGCCATTTAAAAAAATTTTTTTTTAATTTTTTTTTAATTTTTCTTCTGCGTATGCCCAGAAGTTGAGCTTCCAGCACTGCGCATGCGCTGCCTTCCTACCCCACAGTGAGTCCAAGCAGGGGAAGATGGCTGAGGGAGCGCGTGAGACACTGAAAGAACGGGCGGCAGGACCTATCTCAGTTCCCCTCCCTTCAGCAGTCTGAGAAGCCACTAACGCGCGGTGATGATCCTAGGCTTCTCGAGCTGCTGAGGGGAGGGGGACGGACGGCAGGAGCCTAGGATCATCGAATGGGGAGAAGCATTCAGGCCGGATGGAGCCTCCTAGAAGAACCGCTGCCGCGGTCTTGCTACTCCCGCTGCGGGGGGCTGCGTTGCGGGTGGGCAATGCCCCCCTACTTCTCCGGCCGCTGCCAAGCTCCCGAGGCCCATGCCCACCCGGTCACATGGCTGGCAAGCCACACCCACAAAATAAGCCACGCCAACAGAGTGGTAGTAAACAAATTAGGAGCCTGCCCCTGAAACCATTGCTTTGCAGCTGTGTAAAGATTCTCCGCTTTTCTTTATTCATTAAGTAAGGGGGGGAAACAAGCTGGTTAACTCAGAATGAACTTAAAACTTCTATGTATATATTTAGAATGTTTTTATTATGAAGGAGAAATCAAAACGTCATTAAACCCCTCAAAATGTGGTCATTGAGTGAGATGTCATATGACTGCTTTGCTCAACTACCGCAATTCTGGCGCTCCTGGTCATTGAGCAGTCTTGCCAGTCATTAAGTGGGCAATGATTTTAATATAACATCGAGCACTCTTGGCCCCGTGAATGAATTAATTGTATGGGGTTTTTAAATTGTTGTGGTTTTTAATGTTTTTTTCCAATATTTATTGTTTGCACGTAGATTTATTGTTGTGAGCCGCCCAGAGTCTCTGTGGAATGGGCGGCATACACGTGGGAATAATAAATAAATAAAATAAATAAAGTCCCAGATAAAGAATGTGGGATACTTCAGGTCATGGTGGAAGAGACTGGGAGGCCCAGGAAAGGCTACACACAAGTTGGGCGGTTGCTGCAGGGGGTCACAAAACCTCAGCCTGCCTGAAAGCCTCAACTGTCCCAATCCGCCTGTCAGTGCATACAAAGTGCCCCACTTACTGTAACTTTACTGTTTTTATCTAGCTGCTGGCAAGATTTTCAGCCCCAGAGTGGAGGTTAAGAAGAATGCATAGCCATTTGGCTGGAAGGGTATAGGGACTTCTGCTTGATTAGAGAGTTGGACTAGAAGACCTCCAAGGTCCCCTCCTACTCTGTTATTCTGAGGACAGCACCATTAAATGTATGCACAGGTTTTTCTCTAGCAGCCTGATACAACTCAGCCGCATGGAGTCATAATCGGCAATTGCTTGTAGAATTGGGAGCTCTGCTTAAATCCCTGGGGAAGAATTCCACTAGGACTTTTGCTGGCTGCCTATGAATTCTCGCACCAGTAATCTGACACAACTGGGGAATAATAGCTCAGATTTACATCATGATTTATAATTCAGCCTTTGGGAATCTGCCTACAATATCCGTTGCAGAAAGCACAAAGCAATGATAGAACAGGCTATCTTTAGCTTAGAAATGAAGAATTTGGAGCATAGCTTACATAAGATTGGGCTTGGTTGAGTTTCGTTTCAAGTCAGTTTTTCACTCCTGGCAACTACCTGGGCAAGACCCTGAAGTTTTCTTGGCAAGGGTTTTTAGAATTGGTTTGTTTGTTTGTTTGTTTGAACCCACCACATGCGCGGAAGCAAAAAATCGCCGAAATCTCATGCACACATGCGTCCCCTCACGAGATTTTGCTTCCGCGCATGCGCAAGAAGCAAAATCAGCCCTAAAATTCCCAAAAAAAGATGGTGCCGCGCAACAGACAGGCGAAGATGGCACCGTATCTGTCGCGCGCAAATAGTGCCATCCACTGGCCGCTACCGGTACTGTAGAGTGGACCGCACAGGTAGGAACCCACCACTACTAAGGCAGAACTAGAAGTCACAATCTCCTGGCTTCCTTAACTTCTCCACCCATCTGACTCTCTTAAGCAAGTCAATGCATTTGTTAAGTGAATCATGGGTTGATAAGCGAAACAGGCTTCCCTCGTTAACTTTGCATGTTGGAAGCCATCTGAGAAGATTGCAAATAGCAGTCAAATGACCCTAGGACATTGAAACCATTATATATACATGCCAGTTGCCAGGCATCTGAATTTTGATCACATGACTGGGAATACTGCAATGATTGTAAGGGCAGGGACTGGTTGTAAGTCATTTTTTTCAGTGCTGCTGTAACTTCAAACACTTGCTAAACAAATGGTTGTAAGTCGAGGACTACCTGTAGTGCCTTTGGGCATGCATGCTATACCTGGTTAAACTATTCTTAATATCTAGAAATCTGGACCTATTACTATTCGTATTTTGTATGAATAAGCTAAAGTAGACTAAAATTAGTACTGTGTGATTTCAGATTTTGTAGAATCCAGACATTGTATTAATGGATTGTGTAAACAGCACATTATTAGACCAGTGGTTCTCAACCTGAGTCCCCCGGGAGTAGGGCGGCATAGAAGAACAAACAATAAATAAAATAAATAAAAATAAATAAACCTTCCTAATGCTGCGACCCATGCCCCGGCCCCGTGCCCCCGCTGCGACCCACCCCGTTGCCGCACCCACCACCGCCATTTGGGTTCTTTTACCCTCTGCGCATGCGCAAAGCGTTCTGCACATGCGCAGAGGGTAAAAGAACCCAAATGGCGGCATCCGGGCGAAGTCTCCAGACCCCTGTGAAAGGGTCGTTCGACTCCCAAAGGGGTCGCAACACCCAGGTTCAGAACTGCTGTATTAGACCCTAATTTTATTTAATTTTGCAGGCACAGTTGAAACATAATTTTTGAACTTGGTGAATCTACTCTTATCCAGTGTAGAAGAAAGTATCTGGCTGGATGCTTCAGTGGCCAAGGATGTTCTTATATGTGTCCGCAATACATCAGTTTGGAGATTTTGGTTCCTTAATGTCAGGGAATTGTGCAGCCCGTGTTCAAATGAAGTCATAAACGGTGACACAAACTTGTAGTTTTATGTAAATAAATATATTTAGATAAAATGAGATAGTTGGGAGCATCGTCACGTAAATCAACACAGCAGGAACACCATGAGGTAAATTACAGAGCATGCAGAGGGACACAGGAAAAAAGGCGGGGAAAATGGAAACTCCCCCTCCACACCTACAGCAACCAATCACAGCACAGCTTGCCTCACGCAGGAGCCAGCACTCTCCAATCAATCAACTCTGTGTGTTTTGGCTTACTACGCAACCCCACTGCTCCAGCTACTAAATTTATATATATATAACAATAATACAACAAATAATACAAGCAGCAATCTTATGATTCTAATAGCTGGATAGGATATAAACCAGAGACTTAAATTATTTTTTCACTTCCAGCGCAGCCAAATTGCAATGTAAATATTTCATACAGTAAAGCAGTACAAACAAAATATTCCACTTTATAAATGGCAAAATGTCATTCTCTCCATTCTTAACAATTCTGGCTTGTTTGCAGGAGATAGAACTGTTTCTTTCACCACCACCCTTTACTAGTTTCTTGCTGTTTTTATTTTTCATTTTAATTATTAAAAATACTTTTTGTGTGAAGTTTGGATGGAATTTACTTGTTCCAAAATTGCTAGCAACTCTATGTGTGGATTGCATCCATTTCCTGTATGATTCTCCTGTGTCCTGGTGCATTTCTACAATGATTCCGTTGTTTATTTCGTACCAAGTTGGAATAAATAGGCTTATATTGTTTTCCAGTATGAAAAAAATACAAACTTTAAGTCAGTGGTGTCTCTATTGACTTATGCAATATCACACAAACACAAACATATAGATATATACCGGCAAAAGCATATTTAAAACACCTAGAGATTTGGAGGTTGATCCCAGGCATCAATTAACTTCAAAAACTAGAAAACCATGTAGAAGAAAACAAAAAAAATCAGGGAAATGTTGAACGTAATAACCTGAGAAAGGTTATGTGCAGAATCTTAATAAATTACTGCAGTTAAATTAAACTTCTGCCTCTTTTTCAGTGGTGAATAACTGGAATATGCCTTACTTTAATTAGGTGACTTATTGGCAAGTGAGAAAAATTTATATGGGGAACATCACTAATTAATGATTGCTTTCTTTAACCTTTACTTTAGACTTATTGGTTTGACATTTGAATCCCAATGTATGTTGCTGTTTAAAATAAAATATGTTTAATATAAAAATCCCATCCTTTTTCAATCATACACTGAAATACAATTTCCTGTTTTAACCAATATAAGGTCTATTAGATTTTTATTATGCCTTTCTATCACAAGTGCAAGGCATTATAACTACAGCTTAGAATTCTTTCTGTTTTATTCCTGTAACAACTGAATGAGCTAGATTAGGCTTAGAGACATCTACTAGACTTTTATAGCTAAATGTGGACTTGTAACCAAGGCTCGGTTTGTACTCAGCTCTTGAACCAATATATCACACAGCTTCCTTACAATTTACTGAGCAATATAAGCACAAGTCCTTGTCCAGTCAAAACTATATAAATTTCTAATCTTCATGAATTCATAGATATATTTTAAAATATACTGAAAGAAAAATGTTGAACAATTGAAGGTGTAGAAAGAATGGGACCTCTACATTAGGATCTAATATTTGATTGTCTTGTAGTTGGATACAACTCAGACATCATGATGCTGGAATTTCTCTTTAGATGCTGAATCAAGAGATAGAATTTCCCCTGTTTTAATGCCCACAAATGAATGCTAACCTTATGGTCTTTTCTAGAGCTGTTCCTTAGAACTGAGAACAATTTAGCATACCCATAATTAGCACAAAGATTCTGGTTTCCATTATTTAAGAACATAATTGAAAATTTGTTTTATTATTAGATTTATTTGTTGCCCATCTTGCCATGGGGCTACTCTGGGTGGCTTACAATAGGATAGATCAGGGGTGTCAAAGTTGATTTCATTGAGGGCCGCATCAGGGTTGTGTTTGACCTCGAGTGGCCGGGGTGGGCGTGGCTGCACTGGATGTGGCCAGCTCGACATCACTCATGTTGGGTGCACCTGTGGTGGCCAAGTGCTAAGGAAGGACCCCTCAGACCCTCCCTCACTCTCATTATAATCTCCCTCCCTCCCTTCCTTCCTTTTCTTCTTTTTCTTCCCTCTTCATTCTACTTTCTTCTTCCTTCCCCTCTTTTCTTCTTTTTCCTTCCTTGCTCTCTTCCCATCTTTCCTTCTTTTTCTTTGTCTTTCCTCTTCCCCTTTCTTATTTCCTGTCCCTTCTTGCATGCTCAAATGCAAAAGGGGAAACATTTCCCCTTTTGTTTTTAGTTTGCTTTGGTAGCTCTCTGCCAGTGAAAACAGAGCTCCATTTTCGCTGGCAGAGGGCTGCAGGAGGCCCTTATGGCCCTTCCAAGCTGTTTTTGCTGCCAGAGGCACCATGGGCCGGTCCTTTACTGTTTCCAGGGCAGCCCCGCGGGCCAGATCTAAGCACCCCATGGGGCGGATTTGGTCCATGGGCCTTGAGTTTAACACCCCTGGGATGGATGGATGGATGGATGGATGGATAGATAGATAGATAGATAGATAGATAGATAGATAGATAGATAGATAGATAGATAGATAGATAGATAGATAGATAGATAGATAGATAAATGTTTTAAATTTTTGATATGTGTAAACTGTGTTCAGGCAACTTTTGCCCTTAAAGGCATCCCACAAAAAATGGGAATAGACAAGAAAGTGTTAATTTAGCTTGCACTGATACAATCATAATGGGAACTATCCTTTAGAATGATGTGGGGTAGATCCAAGAAAACAGCTTTTAAGCAACTGATCTGCAATGCAGTTTGGTAGTACAATTCTTTATTTGCAATAAAAAAAGATTTTGCATTTGTGATGTAGAATGGATGAATGTATGAAGCAGGAAAATGGTGAGATGAGCAAAAGGAGATCTGGCAGTTTTCACAACCCAGAAAGCACTGATGCATGCACATCATCCTTCAAGTTGCATGGATGATGCTGATCAGATCAGCTTCTGAATTCAGGAAAGGGGCACGGAGAGGCTGAATCCATTTTTGGCTTGGGGAACCAGTCAGACAGCTGTGTTCATGACTGAAGCAAGCTGCCCTCACATTCTCCTGTTCTTTAGCCTAAGGTCTTTTGTAGATAACAAAAGGGACCAGCCCATTTAAATTCTATGATTTTAACCATCTCACGAGAGGGAAGATGCCATTTTAACTACTAATTACATGTCAAGTTTCATCAAGTGACTGGATTATGTAAAAACCCTCTGCTAGATGAAACTAAAGCATTCAATCTTGCTATTAGGGATAATGCAGCCACATGAGTGGCATTGATTTCTTTAACCCCTCTTAGATACTAAGAGCTTGTGGCTTCTTTCACAGAATCACAGAGGTAGATTGAGGATATCTGTTCTTTCTCAAGTGGCAGCCAAGGGTGGGTATTATCTGCCCCATCCATTTCTTTAATGTATTTATCTACATCGGTACGCTGAGTTACTGGCAGCCTCTTCTTTTGATACAATGCTGTATGAACAGCAGAAGAAAAATTGCAATAGGCATGGTCTTTGAACATCTCCATTTCTTCCCATTTTGATGTGACAAGGAGCCAGGAAACTGCCCTACAGCATCTCATAGATAAGAAGAAACTGATGAACCCCTATTTTCACACCTCAGTCACCTCTGCTACAAATAGTTTATGACATCATTGAATTCATTTGCCATCTGTACCCAACCTTGCAGATGCTCGATTGATGTAGGTCATTCATCCTTTTGCTTCCAGTATTGAGACAATGAATGATGTTTCCCATTGGGCCAAATTAAAATATGTAAATATAAGAGGGAATTATGCTTGAGAGAGCCACAAGTTTTGCAGGCAGCTATAAATCCCATAGAAAATCCTTAAAGGAGGACCTTGAAAAGAAGAGAGAGGCTGTTCAACGGCCCCGTGTTAGGCATAAGAGCTTATACAGTGTTTCCCAACCTTGGCAACTTGAAGATATCTGGACTTCAACTCCCAGAATTCCCCAGCCAGCACTCGCTGGCTGGGGAATTCTGGGAGTTGAAGTCCAGATATCTTCAAGTTGCCAAGGTTGGGAAACACTGGCTTAGAAACACAGAGGTCCAATTTTAACCATCAGGTCCAATTTTCTTCTCAGTTATTGGCTGACTCATGAGGAAAAAATAATAAAGTGGAGGAGAAGAAAGGGAAAAAAGAAACAGAATGGAAGAGTCTGAAAAAAAAAGGCATAGGAGGACAGAGCCAATAGTATATTGAATCTGGATGTAGAGAATAACCACAGTTTCAATGCAATCATCTTAATGTGCAACTTTACGCAGCTGTAATTGCATGCCAAAATACTATTTAGATGTGATTTGTTGAGCATGACTGTGTATTTTGATGCACATCACACAGGGTGCAACAAAGACATCAAAACATCTCTACAGTATTCCAGTGCAAATCTAATGGCCAACATTTTTATGCTTGGTTCTTCTGTATCCTTGAGTGATTGACCAAGACATCCTATTATTTTAATGAAGCTGCCAATACAACCCTTCGGTCTTTCACTATGTTTGGATTCCAGAGAGCTGGGTTGCCCGTATGAGTAGGAAATGGGGGAGAAAGTACCAACAGCAGATGCTCTATTGATGTACTCACCGTGCGTAATTCAGGAAATGAAAATATGCTGTGAGAAAGTGACAAGGTCTAGCCTTGATTTGCATCTTCATATCCTTTGAAGTTTTTCCTTGCTCTCTCCAGCAGGTTTTAGACTGAAAATCTTCCTTTTTCTCCCTCTCTGCAGGGATCTCTTGGTTTCTAGATGCTGTCACCCACCAGCTAGGTAGCTTTCCTTCCACAGTTCTCTTAATCAAACCAACTCTTTTTTTTCTAGCATCCATCTTTGTTTTCTCCAGGGTGATCTGTTTCGAAATTGTGACAAAGGGGCATCTTCTTCAAATAAGAATACCTCTGCTAAAATTAAATAAAATTGGGTATGAAGGCAGTAGTGGGAATTTCTGGTTGCCCTGCTACTCTTGAAGCTTGACTGTGGATTAAAAAAATCATTTGAAAACACTTGCATTCTCTTCTAATGATTAACTGGGGGAAGTTCATGATTTCCAGAGTGATAAGCCTACTACAAGTGTTTGTGCATAATGAGACATTTCTGGCATTTCAGAAATGCCTGCTGAGCTTCTCCGAATGGACAGTTTTTCTGTTTGAAATTTCAAACCCTGAGAAGCACTTTCTAGAAGGGGAATTAAGACTCCTGGACTTTGAGGCAAAATGTCTCATCAGTGTTAGGGATAAAGCCATGGGTGATCTGATTAAGCACATGTAAAGAATTTCCTAATGGGTCATTTTATGACGGCATGGCTAATTGAAAAACAATTCTGTGGGCCTGCTCTTGAAGAGTATCCCATTCTGAATCTGAAAACTGCAACCAACTCAGTCTGGTGTTCTCCTCTATTTGGTGAAAGTACACAGATGTTGAAATGCAAAAACGGGTGGCAAAGAATTAAGGACACCCTTTCTGAAATAGAGCAGATTGGTTGGAGCATTTTCCTCCCAAGAAGCATATGCTGTACTTGATAAGCTTGACATTGAGCAAAATTATTTTCCAGTTAGTCCCTAACTCCAATTCTCAAAGTATACAAGTAGCCAAAATAATTGCAATGATAGATATAGTATGGAGAATATGGAGACTCATAAATGTTCTCTTATTCTCCTTTGGGTGTCGATAAATCCACACCATCTTCTGCTGTTAGGACAAAGCTGGGAATTCTATAAAGCCATCTTCTTACAATTCAAGTATTTAATTGCTGGCTGAAGATTCTGTCAATCGTCCCAAATAGACTTCCAAAGCTATGTTTTGAAAAGAAGTACTTGCACAAGTCCTCTTGTACTTGGGCTGTCCAGATCAGAGCACTAATTCACAACTGGTCCACTACTCCCAGGATATGTCCCAATGATCCTTAATTTAAGAACCACTACTCTGCTGGCTGGGGAATTCTGTGAGGTCTTAAAACTCCCAAGGTTGGACAGCCCTGCTCTAATGCATAGTTTGAACAATCAATTTTATGGTAGATGTAGGAAGTTTTGAGAAATGAAATCTATATTAGATAATGATAGTAAAATAAAACGAAGAGAAACAACTGCAAAGCATAAATTTTAAAAAAAGATTATAGAAAACCTTCCTCTTTCCTATCCATTTGGTTTTCCAACTAGCAACCACAACTTAGATATTTTTACTTTACACTCAAAATTGAACATTATTGCTAGTATCTGCTTGAGTCTAGTCCTTTTGATAGATCTCATAACTTTTTCCTAGAAACCATATTCCAATCGTCATTATTTACCTTGCTGTATAATGTGAATATATAAGGGAGCCATTCTTGCTTAAATTTGGTTACAGTTTTATTACCGGTATGGACATACAATAAATTTAGTAATTTTGCCATTCCTGTATATTCTCCAATTTTGATCTCCTAGTAAAATATCTAATCTAATCTAATACCTAATCTAATATCACTCCTATAATCCCTCTTTTCCAATGTTGTACCAAACCTGGCCTTGAAGCTGTCAACATAGCAAATTGTAACATTTTTCAGTTATGTTTCTGGAATTATACCTAACAAAAATATTTGCAGTTTCAATTTTATTTGTAAGATGTACTCAGTGGTTTGATGATTTGTCTATGTTAATAATTATTGACAGAGATTGGTTGATATGTCCCATCAAAATGCTGTCAAAACATAAATCACATAGACAGATTCTCCCTATGACAATCTGTCTTTAACCTGGTTTTTCAGCTCTTCCAATGATGCTCCATTGCATCTGTAACTGAGTCCATCAATCTGCTGGTCTTCCTCTTCTCTTTCATTCCCCCCTTTCCTACCATTAGAGTTTCTGCAGAGGACTGGCTCTTTGTCTAACAGTCTCAAGTAGGATAATTTGGGTATCATTGTTTGTTCCTCAAGTAAGAACATTGGGGTGATTTGTTTGATACCAACAATTGAAAGCAATTTTCCCTTATAACTTGGAAATAATACATAGCTTTCAGCTTTCCTACCTGATTGCTTCTCTAGGGCATATGAGACCATACTTTCTCCCCAGCCTTGAATTATAAGAGGCTTCCTTCACCTCCACGCAGGAGGTCTAAAGTTGTTGCAATGATTATTACAAAGAACAAGAATATAGCAAGTCTGTTGACCTGCACCTGAAAAAAATAGAGATGTCCATATGTTCCCAATGAAAAGGTTAAACAATTCTTGTCCTCCCTCCCTTATTCCTTCCTTCCTTCTCTTCCTCTTCCTCTTCCTCTTCCCCTTCCTTCCTTCTTCCTTCCTTCCTTCCCCTTTCTGCTCACAGGCCATTCTTAAAATATTTTTACTCCCATTGACACTGTTGCAATACACCAAATACTGAAGGAGAAACGTGATCAGACTCTTATTTGTCCCAAAATAGACATCACTTCAAGAGCTGAAGTGGTGCAGTGGTTAAATGCTGCAACTGCAGGCTGACTGCTAGTTCAGCAGTTCAGCTGTTCAAATCTCACTAGGCTCAAGGTTGACTCAGCCTTCCATCCTTCCGAGGTGGGTAAAATGAGGACCCAGATTGTTGGGGGCAATATGCTGAACTCTGTAAACCGCTTAGAGAGGGCTGTAAAGCACTATGAAGCGGTATATAAGAAAAGTGCTATTGCTATCATGTGTTTCATACAATGCTTTTAAAGTTCTGCTTATTGCTTAAATAAGCTTTCCTTAATGTAACATGTTTTAGATGTGTTGCTTTGCCATGCTGGATGGAAATTGTGGGAGCTGAAATCTCTCCATATTGGAAGTCCTGGCTAAGGAAGACTGTTTTAAAACATTTTTAAAGCAATTGCAGGAGCAAAGAAGTCTTTTAATTTACCAGTGACTAAAATAGAAGGCTCTGAAGGTCTGGCATTATGGCTAGCACACCATATGTTTCAGATACCGTAATTGTTTTGTATCTGAAGCACAACTTTCCTCAGCCAGCTTGCAATCAAAATATTCTCACTGAATTCTTGGGTCAAGGATAAGCTTTCTTCTAACTGCCCAATTTGGGGGGAGAGTTGGATTTGGCATTTTTAATATATGGTTTTTAGACAGGGCAGTAGCTAACTTTCTACTAAGCTGAATTGTTCTAATACCTCATTCACTTTAGCCCTATTCCTGCAACCTGATGCCCATAGATGAGGTAAAAGAAGGTAAAAGGATCTTCCTTTCCCAACTGCCACATGTCCAGGAGAAGATTGAAACAATACCAGAGGTGGGTTCCTGCCTGTTTTTGCCGGTGCAGTTAATAGCTGTTGTTCAGCGCAGAGCCGAAGACGCTGCTGCCGTTCGCGGCGCGGGAGTTTTCCCCGGGTGCTGCCGCCGCCCGCATGGCCGCCGCCATTTGCGTTCTTTTGCCCTCTGCGCATGCAGAACACTTTGCGCATGCACAGAGGGAAAAAGAATGCAATTGGCGGTGTCCATGCGGGCGGCGGCAGCACCCGGGGAAAGACCCCGCGCCGCGAACGGCAGCAGCTTCTTCGGCTCTGCGCCGAACAACAGCTATTAACCGCACCGGCAGGAACCCACCTCTGAACAATACCTGTGTATGATATATCTGTTTATATAGAGTAGTGTTTCTCAACCTTGACAACTTTTAAGCTATGTGAATTTCAACTCCCAAAATTCCCCAACCAGAAATGTTTATATAGAGTAGTGTTTCTCAACCTTGAGAAATACTAGATTATTTTAAAAAGTTTTGCCTTCTGCACACATTACCTTTATGAATACATTTATATTGGCCTAATCATAGCTCAGTGTATCAGAAGAGTCACATCACTAATAAATACCATAAAATGATCTGTTCGTTTTGGGCTTAGCATTCTATGTGAATTCAACCAATGTGGTTTCCAAACCCTGGTATATCTCTTGATGTAGTGTGTGTGGACTAAGGAAGTTCTGTTCTTTCAATAAACCATGGTTAAAGTAATATACAGTATAATCCAGAGTTTTCTGCTAACATTTTAGAAGCTAGATGTATAATTAGCCGGCATGGTTTTATTTACTTCATGAATCCCCTTGTGGACAATGAATGTTTTGAAATTTCCTTTGAAACAAATTAGTTTAAAATATATGAAGATACTTAAATGGGAGTCATGTTTAAGATATAAAAAGATACTTAAATGAGAATCAAAACTGATCCATTTGAACCTGCTGGCCTACTTATAAACCCAGCCTTCTAATTAAGTTCCCATATGGAAAACAAATTTGTGCCTGAGGCCATTTCATGCTCAAGCTAATGGAAATCCCCAAGTTTCTGTTTTAAAATTTGACTCACTGTAAATAAGGTTGTAAGGAAGGGAGCTATTTTCAGCTCCTTTGCTGAGTTGATGAAATAAATATTAATATTGTTTGGAATAACACAGATGGTATACTCTCAAAAATATATCATTTTTGAAATGCTATCTCTAGTTATCTTGGGAGTAGTCTAGATCAGAGTACGCCAACCTTTTCGGCTTTGGGGACGGGGGTGAGGGGATGGTTCCACATGCGCGTCAGCCAAACATGCGCAGCTCCCTTTCCAAATAGAGCATGCACACACTTACCTGCTGTTTATGCAAATGAGGACATGCATGCACGCGTTCTTGCTCACCGCTTCCTCGGCCCAGTTCTGAACAGCTCAAGGCCCATAGGTAGGCTACGGCCAGGGCATTGGGGATCCCTGGCCTATATATTGATGCACCTATAGTTAGACAATGTGTTAAAGTTAAGTCAAGTAAGTCACTTTTTCCAGCATTGTCATACTTTCAGCATCATCAAACCAATGGCCATAAATCAGGGATTACCCGCAATAAATTGTGAAATAACAAAAATCCATCATCTGCAGTACATGCAGTTAACATATGCAGTTCTCAGAACATGCTTCTCTTGTTTTCCCTGTTTTTTCATATGGAAAAGTGAACCTATGAATTTGCCATCTGAAAGTCATAAATCTTGTCACTTGAATACTCGTTTGCCTCATGCAAAGTCAACTCCTTCTAGTGGTTCTCTGTGACAGTTGACAAGAACAAATCTGAACTAGTTTTCATTGCAGTTATGGCAATGCTGCTCTCCTAGGGTATTTGAGAAAACAAACATTAAAAAGTGATCCATTTTTATTGCCTCAAATATGCAAGCATGGAGAATAGCAGAATTAATATTGCTGAAATCTCCCTTGACAAGCTACCCCAGCCAACCTTAGATGATACCTTAGATGACTTTGACTTATGATCACAATTCAGCCCAAATTTTTGGTTGCTAAGCGAGACATTTGTTAAGTGAATTTTGCCCTGTTTTACAACCTTGGTTGCCACACTTGTTTTTTGTTTTGTTTTTTAATAATTTTTATTGAAATTTCCAAATTTAAAAACAACACAACATTAAAAAAAAGACAAAACCACATAAGAAAAAACAAACATACAAAACACACATACATAAAATATAATTCCATTAATACAGCTTTGTATCATCGGTATTTTCCTTCTCATTTCTGCATTTTCCTAATTCTGGCTAGTGTTTTGTACATTAAACATTTTTTTTATCTTCACTTAGTCATTATATACACTATTAGCTATTAACTAGTAATTATATACTATTATAAACATTATATACTATTATATACATTATCTTACAACCATTAAGATTTAAGGTTACATCAATCACAATTTTTTCTTCTTTGTAAGATTTATAATAATTCATATTTCTCTTGAGTCACACATTAATTTTACTTTTCTTTTCGAGCCACTCATATCATCTATTCCAAATCTTACAATACCCTGTTTCCTCTCGTTCTCTTAGTTTCATAGTAATTTTACTCATTTTTGCACATTCTAGCACCTTTTTCACAATCATAGCATTCGAGGGATTTTTGTCTTTTTTCCAATTTTGTGTGAATGTGATTCTCGCTGCCGTTATTATCTGTTGTATGATATAATAAATTTCTTTCCTAATGTCTTCTTTCATTATTCCCAAAAGAAATATTTCTGGTCTTAATTCAATTTTTTGTTCTGTTATTTCCTCAATCCAATTTCTGATTTTTTTTCAGTTGCCACGCTTGTTAAGTGAATAGCTGCAGATGTTAAATTAGTAACGTGGTTGTTAAGTGAATCTGGCTTCCCCATTGATTTGGCTTGTCAGAAGGTCAAAAAAGATCACATGACCTTGGACACTGCAACTGTCATAAATACAAGTCAGTTGCTAAGCTTCTTAATTTTGCTCATGTGACCATTGGGATGCTGCAATGGTTGTAAGTGTGAAAAACAGTCATAATTCTTTTTTTTTCTGTGCCGTTGTAACTTCAAACAGTCACTAAATGAACTATTGTAAGTTGAGGGCTATATGTACTGGAATTGATAATTATTTTTGTTCTTGGCATAGTGTTGTGTATATATGCTTGAAAGAGAGAGAGAGAGAGAGAGATACCTTGTGATACCTTTCACTTCTTTTATTCAAAGTGAAGCCAAAGGACAAAAATTAGATTAATGAATATTTGCTGCATATTACAACAAGGAAACAAATGACATTCAAACATTCTGCAAATTCTTATATTATGCTATTGTCAGAGAAACATAATATTTCCCAACATATTAGCATAGAAATAGCTTTGTCCCCTATTACCCAAAATAGCTTTCTTTCCTCCTTCTTTGTCATTCAGCTGTCAAAAGTAAGGCATCAACTTTCAGAGTGAATGGACCCTTATGCAAAGTTTTGATAAATAGGTCTTGAAATATGCACATAATGAAATTCTTTGAGCTCACATATTTCAAGAATAAAAGAATTCTTAAAGTCAACCAAGAAAAAAAGTAGATGGAAAAACTTACACACAAATGTGAAAAAAATAGTGTATGTAGAAGAAACTTCTATATATTTTTAGTCACACAGCTTTCAGATAAGGGAATAGAATTGATCTATATACAATAATTTTTGAAGCTATTGTCCATATGTCCATATTTCCTGCCACTTTTATTTGTGTATTTTACAATCTGTGAGTGAGATAGGCAGTTTTTGGAAGGAAGGAAAGGAGTGAAGGAAGGGAGGAAGGAAGGAAGGAAGGAAGGAAGGAAGGAAGGAAGGAAGGAAGGAAGGAAATAAATATTTTAAAATAGTATTATTGACTTAGCTCCAGAAAATTTGAAGAAACTTTTGAAATCATAAAGCAATGAATAGTAGCAATAGGAGGGAAAGCTGAATGCTGCGATGCATAAATCAACCAACTGAAGCAAAATCAAAACTGCCACAAAAATTGTTGTAAAATCAGGTCAGCCATGTGACCTGATTTTATAACTCTCATGAGTTACAACCATGATGGGTAGATTCTATTATGCTTATAACTCAAGAACTACCTATAAGTCATCTTTGGTTTTGCTCGGGTGCTTTAAGAAGAACTGAATGCAGACAGAAGAAGTAGCTCTTAATTTGTCATTGATTGAGGCAAAACAACATCAATAGTACTCCTATGGTCAAGTACATTGGAATGCTTTAGAAAAAAGATAAAACAAGTGAAGTACAGTTCTCTAAGCACAAGCTCAACTCTGAGCTGGGCATCCTGGACTTCAGAGAGAAACCAAGGAGTCCATGGTAGACTTAATCTATTGCCATTGCTTTTTTAAACTCTTCATCAGAGTAGTAAGTTTAATGTCAGATCCTGTCAAGTACCAGGGAAATCAAGAGATCCAGGCAGTTCAAATGTGTATAAAGATTTATTGCAAGCTTAAGCTTTCTACAAGAATCTGAACTACTAACTGTTAAGGGAAATTAGCAGGAGTTAAGAATAGAAGGAATTCAAGGCGGGCTGGACTTAGCTCTTTTGTGGGCACGAAGGAACTCATGACTGATGATGCATTTGACCCCTTCCTCAGACTCAGCCTAGTCATCTACAGGTCTATCCACATACCCCAAATTCATACAGAAGTGATCTCTTCAAAGGATTAGTGAATTCAGGTTGCAAGTAAGAGAGATGTTAAAGATAAGAAGCAGAATGTTTGTGATCTTCTAACATTATCCTCGCTTTACCTTTAAAATTCGACAATTCTTTTTAAGGAAATGGAGTTATGAGTCATCCACAAAACTCTTGTCACGAAACTCATGCTGAAACAATCCAACTGACAGAAAATTGTGGTGGCAGGTAGTTTGGTAGTTTGCGTAACTGATCGCAATTACATTTGTGTGTAAGAAAATGACCTTGAGAAAAAGCAAATGAAACATAAGAATCAGTGGTGGGTTTAACTTACCTTTGCTACCAGTGCAATGCTTCTGCGGGTGGGCGGGTAGTGATGACGGGCAGGTGGGAGGAGCCTCCCACTGCCGCTGCTACCGGTTTTACTTGAACCGGGGCGAACCGGTAGAAACCCACCACTGATAAGAATCCATGCTAGGTAGCCACCCTGGTTGAGTTTTAATTTTTGAAAGAAAAATTGTTGACATTGCTTTTTAGAGTAATCCCAGGTTTTTACTTATGGGTTTGCATCTCCCAACACGCACATATCCGTTTGCATGTTGACTGATGTTGATGTGTAAATGAAGAGCTTCTATAAAAGAAAATGTATGAAGTTCAAGGTTGAACTATGGACTTATTGATGCTTTCTGAAGTTGCTGTTTGCTTGCAGAAGTTTTATTACCCAGCTGGGTAACATCATCAGTGCTGATCAAGAATTGGATTAATGCACTGTTGTCCTACATGTTTGTTTTTCGATAGTCATGAGATTAGCCTTCTGCATCATATTGACCTTTAGAGATACTGAATTTTAGCTCACCGCATTCTGAATATTAAAATCCCAACTAATCTAGAAGACACCAAATTATGCTGCTTCGTATTATCTTGGATAAGGTTTTGCATGTCCAGAAACTATCCATATTGGATTTGAGTTCCTGTTTTCACTATTTTAAAATGTCATAAAACATTTAAAACACTATTTTAAATTAAAATAAAATAAATCATTTTAACTACTCTTTCAACATTTGTATCTATATTTATCTAATCTTTTAAAATTGGTATCAGCCTTCCAGGTAGACCAGACAAGAAACACGACTAGATGAGCTAATTTTACTTTATTATAAATAAACTACCTTAGCTACATTCACTTCACAGGGCTCATCAGCTGTGTACATACCTTATTTTTCGGAGTATAAGACACACCTTTTTCCCCCCTAAAAGAGGCTGAAAATTTGGGTGCGTCTTATACTCCGAATGTAGCTTTTTCGAAGCTTTTTTTCCAGCCCTAACTAGGTGCTAACGATCCTCCCGGCTTCCTACTCCGTCTGAAGAAGTTTTTTTCCAGCCCTAAGTCTTTGCAGACTTGTTTTCATTCCTACTCCCTCTGAAAAAGGTCTTTTCAGCTCTAACGAGGTGCTAACGATCTTACCGGCTTGCAGCATTTTTTAATTCCTACTCTCTCCGAAGTAGTTTTTTACCAGCCCTAAGTCTTTGCAGGCTTGTTTTCATTCCTACTCCCTTTGAAGAATTTTTTTTCAGCCCTAACCAGGGGATAAAATAATGTGCTGAAGCTGAACAGACTAAGGACCCTAGCCAGATAAATACCTGGTAGGTAGATTTTTTTCCCCTATTTTCCTCCCCCCAAACTAAGGTGCGTCTTATACTCCGGTGCATCTTATACTCCGAAAAATATGGTATTTATAATTGTATTTGTCACTTTAAATCTAAGATAATCAACTTTTGCCATCACTAATGCTAGTGATCCTGTGGCCAACACTTCCACTTTGTGAAACCCTTGAACTTTTCCCCAGAAATATAGTCAGGCTTTAAGCCTTTTGAAGATACCTCTCTTGGGCTGACTTATAATGCAGTGAACATTCAGCACTTCAAAGATTCATGACATTCTCACCCGGATGTCTCATTTATGAAGAAATGCCAATGAATTATTTAAAATGGCATTCTTGCTGGTCTTAGCAGTTCTGGACTGACTTTGAGAATCATTGGGAATCTTGGCAGGTTTTCAGCAGCTCTTAAGAGGTAGTTTCTGTTCAATGTACAGGAATGAGAGAAGACACTTAATCCTTTCTACTGTATTAGCACCTTTGCTAATGAAAGCAACAGTTAATGGAAATAAGAAATGGTAGTATTTGAATAACCTTGGAGAAGCTACACTAGATCAGAAAAAGGTCATTTTAGTCCAGGATCCACAGTGAATAACCAAAGAAGTCCCTAAGACTCACGTGGAAATTTTCTATCAGGTATGGTTCTGTAGTAATGTCAGGCCCCAAGAATGACACGTGGCCATGGGCGTGGAATTACTTCTGAATGGTTTCTTCATTGTTATTCACCTAGAGACAGAATCTTGCTTGTTGTTGTTGTTGTTGTTGTTGTTAGTTGCAAAGTCATGTCCAACCCATCGCGACCCCATGGACAAAGTTCCTCCAGGTCTTCCGGTCCTCTACCATCCCCCTGAGTCCATTTCAGCTGACGCCGACTGCTTCAGTGACTCCATCCAGCCACCTCATTCTCTGCCGTCCCCTTCTTCTTTTGCCCTCAATCTTTCCCAGCATTAGGCTCTTCTCCAGTGAGTCCTTCCTTCTCATTAGGTGTCCAAAGCATTTGAGTTTCATCTTCAGGATCTGGCCTTCTAAAGAGCAGTCAGGGTTGATCTCCTCTATGACTGACCGGTTTGATCGCCTTGCAGTCCAAGGGACTCGCAGGAGTCTTCTCCAGCACCATAGTTCAAATGCCTCAATTCTTTGGCGCTCAGCCTTTCTTATGATCCAACTTTCACAGCCATACATTGCAACTGGCAAAACCATAGCCTTGCCTATACGCACTTTCGTTGGCAGGGTGATGTCTCTGCTTTTTAGTATCTTGCTAGACTAAAGCAACTCTCTAGTTGCTTTATAGATATTCTCTGTGGACTGCTAGGGAGAGGTCACCTTAGCCCTCTTCATGCCTACCAAATTTTCCCACCTGCACTGCCTCTTTGCCCTCTGGGAAGCAGCCCCTCCCTCCTGGGACTACATTCCACCACAAGTAGCTAATAATCACATTTTTTTTCAATAGTGTTTCCTGTACTATTTTCCAAGAGTTCATATCTTCAAAAAGTGTCGATTTATGAATTACCATTGTGGGCAAAACACATTTCTTGGTGTTCTGAAGGAGGTGATATGTTTTAGATCCTGCATTTGTGTTCATGCAAGACTCACAAGTTCTATTATCACCTGGAACATTTGCTTGAAATCTGGGGAATTTTTTTTCTTTTGACCCATGTGAAAAGCAATGCAAGAATATCTTCTGCTTGAAAATCCAGTGCTTATGTTGCAAGCATGTGCTTCGTAGGTTGTAACATTTACAAATCAGAAAGCTGATGTCTGTCTTGTTCAGCTTATAAATCCAAGAAAGGCATGGACTGTCATGCTAACATTTTCTGCTCAATAATTGTACTCTATCATTCTTCATATTTGAAATTCTTGTTCATCCCTGAATGTGCTTTCTCAGTAACCCTTGATTTAACTATCTACTTTTTTATCCCCAGTTGAAATGAAGAATACTTACGTATGACAAGAATTGTTAGCATCCATTCCTTGATCTTTACTCTTTTTCTCTAGTTTTAAATCCCAATTTCTTTGAATCAGGGATGTTCTTTGCATATTTAAACTGTCATTATTATTATGCTGTATAACTGCATAATTCTGATGATAATGATATATGCACCAACAGGATTATTTTGAAAAGTAGTATAATGACCCTCAAATATTATGTGTGAATCCTATGGATTAAACAGTCCCTGTCAAAGGAGACTATTTTGGTAGGAAAGATGGGAATAAGAATAGCTGAAAATTGCCATGTGAGTAGAAGAAAATTTAAGAGATGGGTGAGAAATCTGATTCTCCAGCTAAGGTTGAAAGCAAATCCCAATATCTAAGCTTGCTAGTGTTGAATACTGGTAGGAAGATAAAAATAGAACTTGCACATAGAATGAGAAGAAAAAGGCACGGCTGCTAATATATAAACAATTTCTTCTTCAGGAAATACAAGGAGTCCTCAATTGACTGTAGTAATTGGGACCAGAATTTCTGCCGTTAAATGACACGATTGTAAAGTGCAACATCACATGAGTATGCCACTTAGCAACTGCAGCTCCAGCAGTCCCTGTTACTATCATTAAGCAAATCACTGTGAGTCATTAAACGAGAATGTGACCACAATTTCCTGCTTCCCGCCAGCTTCCCCATTGACTTTGCTTGTGGGAAGCCAGCAAGTCACAAATCATGACTACAGGATACCGCAATGGCCAGGACTTTGAAGACTGGTCAGAAGTATCAGGTGTTCAGCAGCATCAAAAGTTTAAATAGTTGCTGAACATGTGGTTGTTACTGAGAACCACTTGTAGAATAGAATTGGGATTCTTTCAGAGGTGGGTTCCTGCCGGAGCTGTCCAGTGCATAGCTCCGGTAGGGAGCGGCCAATTGCACAATTTGCGCACGACCGCTCCGGAGCCCTCTCTGCCGGTCCATCGCGCGCGTCAAAATCTTTTCCTGAGAATTTTGGGCGATTTTGCTTCTGCACATGTGAGAAGCAAAATCTTGCCAAAATCTTGTGAGGGGATGCGCATGCGAGAAAGATTTGTTTGTAAGCCAAAATTTACTGGCTATGGAATCATACCCAGACTGCTTACCCCTCTTTAAATTCTAAGATTGCCTTGACATTCATTTACAGAGTACCCAAACCTATTTCTTTTCTTATGTATTTTTTTTATTTTGAAGGAAATATATTGATTGCTAACTTCAATCACCAGCCAAAATTGCTGCATATCATTTTGTCCTTGCTCTGTGCCTAAACCCACAACTTTGTAAGAGATAAACTGGGCAGAATTCCCTGCCCAGCAAAACCGAAAGGCAGATGCTGTTCTTTCTTAACTTGTCATATCATTTTAGACTGAGTAACTACAATTAAATATTAGAGCAATCTGTTTGATTAATAGTATTGTAACAGAATATGGCATTAAGGATGGTTTGCTCACAGGGATAGCAATAGCAATAGCACTTAGACTTATATACCGCTTCA
The DNA here is from genome assembly GCA_023053685.1 of Diadophis punctatus similis. NCBI lineage: Eukaryota > Metazoa > Chordata > Lepidosauria > Squamata > Dipsadidae > Diadophis > Diadophis punctatus. Next base: position 43,034,477 of record JALIGW010000007.1, on the reverse strand, counting down.
TAGTGCTTTACAGTCCTCTCTAAGCGGTTTACAGAGTTCAGCATATTGCCCCCAACTAAGGCAGAAAATCAGCAAATAGCCCAAGCCCGTAAAGATGAAGTTAGGAAAGCTAAGGCTCACAATGAACAAAGGCTTGCGGCAAAAGTAAAAAATAACAGAAAAAGCTTCTTCGAACACATTAAAAACAAGAAAAAAGTCAAGGAACAATTGGTCCATTGCTGGGAGAAAGTGGCAAGAAGGTGAGAAGCAACAGGGAGAAAGCAAAGCTACTTAACTCGTTTTTTGCATCTATCTTTACACAAAGGGAAAAAACAGTCCAATCTATCAAAAACAGCACCACAAAAAATATGTTCCTAACATATTAGGAACACAAATTAAAATAGGGAAGAAAATGGTAAGTGAATACCTGTCTACCTTAGATGAATTCAAATCACCAGGACCGGATGGATTACACCCCAAGGTTCTGAAGGAACTGGCAAGTGAGATCTCAGAACCACTGAAGTATATCTTTCAAAGATCCTGGAGCACCGGGGAACTGCCAGAGGACTGGAAAAGAGCTGATGTAGTTCCCATCTTCAAAAAAGGAAAAAAAAATAGATCCAGGAAACTACAGACCTATCAGCTTGGCCTCAATACCAGGGAAGATTCTGGAAAAGATAATCAAGCAACGAATCAGCGAACACCTAGAAGCAAATAAAGTAATAATCAAAAGCCAACATGGGTTTGTCAAAAACAGATCATACCAGACTAATCTTATTGCATTCTTTGACAAAGTGACAAAATTAGTGGACCAGAGGAATGCTGTCGATATAATTTACTTGGACTTCAGTAAGGAATTTGATAAAGTAGACCATAACCTACTACTAGATAAAGTAGAAAAATGTGGGTTAGACAGCAACACCACCAGATGGATTCGAAACTGGCTGACCAACCACATTCAACGTGTAGTCCTCAATGGAACTGCATCTACATGGAGGGAAGTCTGCAGTGGAGTACCCCAAGGCTCTGTTTTACGCCCAGTACTCTTCAACATCTTCATCAATGACTTGGATGAGGGGATAGATGGGAAACTCATCAAATTTGCAGATGACACCAAACTGGCAGGAATAGCCAACACTCCAGAAGATAGGCTCAAGATACAGAAGGATCTTGACAGACTTGAACATTGGGCGCTATCTAACAAAATGAAATTCAATGGTGAAAAAAGTAAGGTTCTACATTTAGGCAAGAAAAACAAAATGCACAGGTACAGTATATGCGGTACCTTGCTCAACCGTAGTAACTGTGAGAGGGACCTTGGAGTCCTAGTGGACAACCATTTAAATATGAGCCAGGAGTGTGCAGCAGCTGCCAAAAAAGCCAACACATTTCTCTGCTGCATAAACAGGGGGATAGAATCAAGATCACATGAAGTGTTAATACCACTTTATAATGCCTTTGTAAGGCCACACTTGGAATACTGCATTCAGTTTCGGTCGCCACAATATAAAAAGAATGTTGAGACTCTAGAAAGAGTGCAGAGAAGAGCAACAAAGATGATTAGGGGGACTGGAGGCTAAAACAGTTGCAGGAACTGGGTATGTCTAGTTTAGTGAAAAGAAGGACTAGGGGAGACATGATAGCAGTGTTCCAATATCTCAGAGGCTGCCACAAAGAAGAGGGAGCCAAGCTATTCTCCAAAGCACCTGAGGGTAGAACAAGAAGCAATGGGTGGAAACTAATCAAGGAGAGAAGCAACTTAGAACTAGCAGAAATTTCCTGACAGTTAGAACAATTAATCAGTGGAACAGCTTGCCTCCAGAAGTTGTGAATGCTCCAACACTGTAAGTTTTTAAGAAGATGTTGGATAACCATTTGTCTGAAGTGGTGTAGGGTTTCCTGCCTAATCAGGGGGTTGGACTAGAAGACCTCCAAGGTCCCTTCCAACTCTGTTATTCTATTCTATTATATATATTCCCTCCCCACTCCAGGGGAAGATTACTGCAAAATCCCCATTTCCTCCCGATCAGCTGGGACTCGGGAGGCAGAGAATAGATGGGGGCGGGGCCAGTCAGAGGTGATATTTACCGGTTCTCCGAACTACTCAAAATGTCCGCTAACGGCTCTCCAGAACTGGTCAGAAACTGCTGAAATCCACCTCTGCTTTGAACTGTCACTAAGCAAACTGTTGTAAATCAAGGAATATCTGTATTGTGTATGGGCTTGTGTATGTCACAATAGCATATGCTTTGAAATCTTGAATCACCTCTATGTAGGGTTTGAACAATTCCAAATCAGCTCCAGCTGCCTAGGGCACCATGCCTCCTTCTCTGTCTGGTAGCTGAAGCCACTTCATTTCTAATTCAATTGTGGTATACTTGAAACCACTATGAAGTTCGTGTTTGTTTGAGGTTCTGCAACCTTGGCGGAATTTAAGACACATAATTTTTTCATTTGGAAAATTCTTGTCTAACTTAGTTCTTCCTTTGTGGTTACAAAGCCAACAGTCTTTTAAGACTTTTCAGCTGCTACTTATGGTAAAGCAAATAAATATTGGGGCCAGATTCATATTTTAATGGAGAAGATTCTCAAAATGCCTATAAAACTGAAACCAGAGGTTTTTCTTTTAAGACTACATGACAGGGAACTTGGAAAAAATATCTGGGACTTTTATTATTATATATGCTGACTGTAGCAAGAACTCTTTATGCATACAAAAAATAGAAAGATATATTAGGTACCGTATTTTTCAGAGTATAAGACGCACCTTTTTCCCCCTAAAAGAGGGTGAAAATCTGGGTATGTCTTATACACTGAATGTAGCCCCACCCAGCCTCTGAAACGGAGCTTTGCAAGGCTAAAACAACCTCTCAAAATGAGCTTTGCAAGCCTGAAAACAACCTCTCAAACCGAGCTTTGCAAGCCTGAAAAAGCAGCCTCTGAAACGGACCTTTGCAAGGCTAATATACCTGTTCCAGGCTGTTTGCTAAGGATGCTAGCCAGATGGATGCTGGTAGGCAGATTTTTTTTTCTTATTTTCCTCCCCAAAAACTAAGGTGCGTCTTATACTCCGGTGTGTCTTATACTCCGAAAAATACGGTAATCTCCACAATAGAAGAATGGATGGGAAAACTTGCAGAAATAGCCAAATTAACTGCTTTAATCAAAGAAAAAAAATACTGTAAATCTAGTTTTGTTTCTAATAGGCAACCGCTTCTAGACATTGTGCTCCAGGCAGAAAAAAATAAAAGTTGGCTTTAGGATTTCCTGATTAGATACATCCATTGTTGCAGAAATGATTAGTTTACTAAGTATGTAAAAGTAAACAGTTGCGGCTGTATCTTAGTATTTTTATTCTACTGTGCTCAAAATGTTGGCAGTTAATGCCTTTACTTCCCCCCCCCCCCTCGCTACACGCCTTTCTTTCTCCCTTTTCCAATCTCCATTTCTCTACTATCCTTATTTTCATTTGTATTTTATTTTACGAAATTTAATAATAAAGAAAGGCTATTCAGCTGGCTGTGTAAGATACTCAAGATATGGCTTTGCCATCTGGCCTCGGGATCTTGTAATGGCAGGATGGAACTGTAAGATACTTATGTTATTATTGGCTTTGCTGTTCCACAAATTACATTTCATGGTTTAATGGGCTCTTCTGCTTTTAATATTTTCAGTGATTTTTGTTGATATTTTTTAAATTATGTAATAGACTGTTCTAATTTAACTTTGTTCTCCACCCAGATCACAGATGTGAGATGGGTGGCTATATGCATTTACCAAATAAATAAGTACTGCCAAGGCAATCAACACAACAAAAAGTAAGGTCATCGATGAAAGAAATAAGCATAGCAAAATTGAAGTTGATTGGGGGGGTGTTATCATGCTGAAAGAGTTGTGGCAGCTCAATCAGTTTTGTTCCTTGTTCTAAGCATTTTTACAGAAGCATTTTTACATTTTAGAGAAGAGAATGTGGCTGTGGATTTGGAGGGGAATAAAAATGGCGGGGTTGCCGAATAATCTGGAAAAGGATCTCCAGATACCTTCAAAAAAAAAATGTGGATGACCTCTGATTATTATCCCTTCTTCAATGATCAAAAAGGTCCTTTTCCCAAGGAATATCAAGCTTCAGGGAAATCAGGAGATTCAAGCAGTTCAAATGAGTATAAAGCTTACAAGAATCTGACCAACTGGTGGTTAAAGGAAATGAGTGGGAGATAAGAAAGGCATTCAAGATGGGCTGGACTTAGATCTCTTGCAGGCACACAGGCAGAGATGGTATTTAGCCGGTTCGGACTGGTTCGAGCGAATTGGTAGCGGGAATTTTGAGTAGTTTGGAGAACCGGCAAATACCACCTCTGGCTGGCCCCGCCCACCCGCCCCTGCCGTTCCCTGTCCTATATTCCTTTTTTTAGCTCAGCTGATTCACGCGGCATTGCCACGCCTCAGCTGAGCTAAACAACAGCTCAGCTCACCAGCGCTGACACCAAGGGCAGTCTTTGAGTGTTTTGCGCGGGGGCGAAGCAAAACGCTCTCTCATAGAACCGGTAGGAAAATATTTGGAATCCCACCACTGCGCACAGGGGCTCGTGACTTATGACTTTGACCCCTCCCTCTGGCTCAGCCTGGTCTTCTCCTGCTGGACATTCTAAATATACCTTCTAAATGGCTTTGGAGCATCCATCCAAGCAGAGAAGAATAATTCCATTCTCTACAAGGGTGAACAAATATAGCGGGGGGAAGAATTCTCTATGTCCTTGGGCTCCCGCTTGTGAATTCTCACTATCTCTTCTGCTTTCTATAAGTCTGCTTTCACATGGATGTCTACCAAATAGCAATTTTGAAACCTCAGGATGTAATTAAGGGGAATAAAGGATGCACTAAAATGTGCGTGATTCATCAGCATACCATCAGGATATGTAGGAGTGCTTTTTATAATGCACTCAGGGTGTGAATTCCCGATGCATCAAAACACATTCTTACTTACAAGAGAGACCTAACGGGTGGCTGGAGGAGATACTAAGCAAGTAGGACAGCTGCAAAAGAAGAGACAGATTTTTTTTTAAACAAAAAACTCTAAAGATGAAACCTCCCTGGAGAATGTGTTTGAGCATGCTGGTAATTTTGCGAGTCTCTTTGGAGAAGTAGGAGCCTCAGGGGCAGAGGGTGATCAGAACTAATAAATTCAGTTTTCTTTGTTAGAAAGATAGTTCTCAACTTTTGTAAAGTGCTCAGATAATGAAATCCCACTGCATCCAAAATGGTACACCAGAGATAGATCCAAGTATATTGACAGGAGAAGTGAAGCTGGACTTATTTTTATTTATTTTTATCCCACCTTCATTATATTTTTAAATGACACAAAGCAGCAAACATACATAATATCGCTTCCTCCTTTTATTTTCTCCACAACAACAACCCTATGAAGTGAGTTAGGCTTAGAGAGAGTGAGTGGCCCAAAGTCATCCAGCCAGATTTCATGCCGATCAAGCAGGACTAGAATTCACCATCTCCTGGTGATTGGCCCAGTGTTACCCAACCAACTTTCATGGCTAAGGCGGGACTGGAACTCACAGTCTCCTGGTGATTGGCCCCAAATCATCCAGCTGGCTCTCACGGCTAAGATGGAACCTAGAACTCACAATCTCCTAGTTTCTTACTCTGAATTAAAACATTGTGAAGCCCCAAATGAGTAAAAAATCTGATATAAATTCTTCTGCCCTGTTTTCAAAGTAGCTTCTCCAATATTGAATCAAAATAAAAAATAAAAAAATGGCAATATATGAAGTAGCTTAATACATGGCAATATAATCACGAGAGCTCGTTGATATATACAGTATATATCAACAATAGATAGCATATCAAAATGATTTTGTTCTCTTGCAACGAATTGATAATACCTTCATTAGGATGTAGATCTCTTTTTTGTGTCTTCCAAAAGTTGTTACATTATACATATGATGATGTTCGTCCATTGTGTTCGAAGAGGACCTTGACATCTATGAGAATCGGGGGGGGGGGATGTCAAGACTTGCGCATGAATTGGAGTAAAGTGAGGGAGAGATGCACATAGTCAGCCTCACTCTCTCTTCCCAGATTCCATCTTGCTCCAATAGCAGGACAAGAGTCAAGACGGTTGGAGATGGGCTGGGCGCAATGGTTGACCAGTGTCTTGCCATGCTCTTAGCGTACCACATCGCTTGCAGAGACTGCCTTCATGACCGTTGTCCTATTCTAGTAGATTTCATCCGCTCAGTCCGCCGGAATCTGTCTTCACATGCTCGGGATAGACAAGTCCCAATCTCACCGAAGGTCAATGACCCAACAGCTACTCTCAACCTGGTTTGGCCAGTCTGTCGAAGCTGTTGCCCAGGGTGTGGCCGCTGTGCATGCTACAGCTGCTAGGAGCCACAGGTGAGAGCTGAGTGACAGGTGGGGACCAAAGGTGAACGAGCTGCCCTAACAGCTGCCCTAAAATGAGCTGCCGTAAAAGGACACGACATGCCCTTACACCAGAGGTGCTACCCCTCCCTGAGCACCCCATACACCCCACATTATACATAAATAGTAGTACAGTATAACAGATTTCATCATGACTCCCACAATAAATCACACCCTTGGAAGGGTATATGTTTAATGTCAAAATTAATGACTTGCTGATAGATATAGTCATTTGCAACATGGATGGAAATTTAATTTCCCCACCTAGTAATAAGATGAAGGATTTTGTTTAATTATTTATAACTGCTGATTAAAGTCAGGATGAAGCAATCCAGACAATGGAATTAACTTTTTATTCATTTCCACTGTTCTTCTGCATGTCCAGTCCACACAGGCAGTAATTTATGTGATCCAGATTATGTTTTCTGGATATTCTCCAAGTGTCTTATATTCCAAATTATGACTGAAATAGATTGACCCCTACACCCATTCAATAATAATAATGATAATGATAATAATAATAATAATAATAATGATAATAATAATAATAATAATAACAACAACAACAACAACAGAGTTGGAACAACAACAACAACAACAACAGAGTTGGAAGGGACCTTGGAGGTCTTCTAGTCCAACCTCCTGCTTAGGCAGGAAACCCTACACGACTTCAGACAAATGGTTATCCAACACCACCTTAAAAACTTCTAGTGTTGGAGCATTCACAACTTCTGGAGGCAAGCTGTTCCACTTATTAATAAGGTTTCTTCCTTGCTGACTTTTTCCTTTCCCTGGCCAATGTGATAATATTCAGTAGCTTCATCATAAGATAGCAATAGCAATACCACTTAGACTTATATGACCTCGGAAGGATGAAAGGCTGAGTCAACCTTGAGCCGGTCAGGATCGAAGGAATCAAACTCCAGGCAATGTGAGCAGAGTTAGCCTGCAATACTGCATTCTGACCACTGCTATCGATAGGATCTCCATTTTGCTACAGAGCATCAATAAGCAAAATTTAATAGATTTAACAGATTAACAGAGTTGGAAGGGACTTGTTAATGAAGACCTGTTTAATTTATTCAAATCCCGCCTTTAATTTTTTTGTAAATAATTGAAGGCAGCGAACCAATCTAATACTTCTTCCTCTCCTATTTTCCCCACAACAATCACCCTGTGAGGGCTTTCATACCTATAAGGCAGAACTAGAATTTGTCAGAGTTACGCAATAAATCAGAAGCTTCAGAAGATAACTGCATTTTGCTGATTCAAATAACTTCTTTATAAGTAGAATAAAACATTAACAATACCACACTTTGTTTCAGATCACATGTTGAGATGTTTTCACAGCAAGCTTTAATGGTGGACAGAGTAAACCACGCCCTTCTTCTTGCTAAGTTTCTGGACATGCTCAATTAACACTTCAGCCTGATTGGCTGACTCAATCACATGGCTCTCCCAGTCATGAATATTCCAACACTCCTCCCTTCATTACTGGGAGAGACATCAAACCTATTGGATTTAAACATTTCCTATAATGGACGCCACCCAATGGTTTGGTCATCATGTCTGCTAAATTATCCTCTGAAGAACAATGATGTAAACTTATTAATTTTTCTTTTACAGCTTCCCTGACATTACAATACTTAATGTCCACATGTTTACTTCTGTTCTTCACTCTGTCACCTGTTGCCATTTTTATACAAGCAGCATTATCTTCATAAACAGTTACAGCTTCATTTACATTTACATTTAAATCTTGTAACAACTGTACATACCAAACTACTTCAGAACATAACTCAGACAATGCAATAAACTCTGCTTCTGCAGTTGAAATAGCAACCGTTGTTTGTTTTCTGGACTTCCAACCAATTAAAGCCCCTCCAAACATTATTACAATTCCAGAATTAGACTTTCTGGTTTTTACATCATTTGCATAATCACTATCAACATGACATTTCAATTTTAATTCTTCAGTGACCTGTATTTGAAGACCCAAATTCACAGTTCCCTTCAAATACCTGAGAATTCTTTTCACACCCATCCAATGCAACTTTGTAGGTGTAGCAGTAAAGCGACTTAGAATGCTCACTGCACAAGCTATGTCTGGTCTGGACCACTGTGACAGATATAACAGACTCCCTATTGCAGAGTGATATATCTCCTGATCACAGGCTTCACTTTTGTCCTCACCCAAACTATTGTAAAAATCTGTGCTCATAGGTGTAGGAGCAATATTACAATCTTTCATGTTATACTTCTCTAATAATTGTTCAATTTTTCTCCTTTGACTGAGAATATAACCCTTTTCAGTTTTTTGTATCTCTACACCGAGATAATTCTTTATTTCTCCCAAATTCTTTAATTCAAATTTCTTTTCTAACTTATTAGCAAATTCTTTAACTTGTGATGCATCCTTTGCAATGAAACAAAGATCATCCACAAATGCTAATAGTAGACAATTCCCACCTTGTAACTTTCCAGTGTATATGCAACCATCAGCTTTGCAACTCTTGAACCAAAGACCTTTCAATGCAGTATCTAAACAGATATTCCAATTTCTGGCTGACTGCTTCAGCCCATAAATAGCCTTGTTCAATTTATACACCATGTTAGGCTTTTTATTTTCATACCCTGGCGCTTGAACCATATAAATTTCTTCCTCTAATTCAGCATTGAGGAATGCAGTGGTTATATCAAAATGCCAAATTCTATGCCTGTATGCTGATGCTAATGCCAGTGCTAGTCTTATGCTCTCACCTTTTACAGTTGGCGCGAACACCTCATCATAGTGCACATTCTTTAATTGAGAAAAACCTTGTGCCACCAACCTTGCCTTATACTGTACTTCATTATTGGGTAATACCTTTTTCTTATATACCCACTTACATCCTACAGGTACCCTGTGGCAAAGTCACAGATGTGAACACTTCATGATCTCCCATGGATTTCATCTCTTTATCCATGGCTTCCTTCCACTTTTCTTGTTCAACTTTTGGTAATGCCAATACTTCCTTATAGTTTCTTGGCTCATACCACACATTACACACTTTAACTTTACTGGCAGAATACCTGTCTGGCGGAACCCCTCTGTTCCTACGCTCTGACCTACGTGGCATTGCCTGTACTTGTGTTTCAAGCTTTTCTGGCTTCATATCTTGTTCAGACTCTCCTCCCTGAACATTGACACCTTCAGTAAATGATTCACCATCATTACATGAGTTATTGTCACTAAGTGGATCACCGTCGCTAAGTGGATCACCATCACTAAGTGAGACATTTTCAGAATTTGCATCAATTCTGTTCCAATTTTGTTCTGCAAAACTAGCAGACCTTGAAATCACTATCCTTTTACTTCCATCGCTAAAGCGATACCCTTTTGAGCCTGGCTCATAGCCCACAAATCTGAGCTTTCTAGCCTTTTGTTGTCCCTTTCTTCTGATTGCCTTTGGAATATGTACCCAAGCAGTACTTCCAAATATTTTTAAATGTGCTAGAGAAGGCTTTCTCCCATATAGCATTGCATATGGAGTATTATTGATGGATGAACTCCACAGCCTATTTACTAAATAATTGGCAGTCAGTATGGCTTCACCCCAATATGACCTGCTCATACCAGAATCCTCCAGTAATGAGTCTTTCATTGTTTGCAAAACACCATTCCTCCTTTCAGCTATTCCGTTCTCCCCCGGTGTGTAAGGATTTGTGCGCCTGTGTCTTATTCCCAATTGTCTCAACCATTGTTGAAAATTTGTTGACATAAATTCAGAACCTCTGTCAGTTTGCAACTGACATACCTGTTGTTTGTACCTTCTCTCTACAAAACTTAACCATTGCTTAAATTGCTGTAGCACCTCTGTTTTACTCTTAAGTAAGTAGCAAAACCCAAACCTGCTGTAGTCATCCACAATGACCAGCGCATACTTTGCTCCTCCCAAACTGGCTTGCATAGGCCCAATTAAATCAGCATGCACCAGTTCTAGAGCTCTTGTGGTTTGTCTTGTGCTAAACTTGCTCACTGGGAATGCTTTGGATTTCGATGCTTTGCATACTGCACAATCCAAATATGCCTTACATCCCTTCAAATCTAATCCTTCTGCAAATTCTTTCATTTGTTGAACAACCTTAAAATTAGCATGACCAAGTCGTCTGTGCAGAAGATGAACACATGAATTGTGTTCTGCTACATTTTTAAATATCTGGGAACAATGTGGGACCTTTTGTCCCTGCAATACATAAAGATTATCCTCTTTTATGCCCTGTGCACAAACATTCCAATTTCTTTGGATGATACACTTCCCATTAACAAATGTGGTTTCATAACCTTGCTTGTCTAAACTAGACACACTTAACAAATTATGCTCCATTTCAGGTACACATAACACATCAGTAAACCTGGATTCCAAATATGGAATTTGCACATCACCTCTTCCAAAGATTTTAGCCTTTTGACCATTGGCTAAGGCCACTTCTTCATTGTTTCCTGGAAAAAATCTGGAAAATAAGTCAGAATTATTAACAATTGTTTGACTAGCCCCACTGTCAATCAACCATTTGTCTCTATTGTTATTATAACAAACTTTTGCAACTGCAATCTGTCCTTGCAAATAATGTCTCTTGTCTTGCATATTTCTTTTCTGTGTACAGCTTTTCTGCAGATGATTGGTCTTTCCACAAATGAAACATGCTTTCTTATCTTGCTTGCAGAATTGTTGCTGTGTAACTTGATCTCTCCTGCCTCTGCTTTCCTCTTGTCTGCAGACACCTCGGCTGTTGCTAGAGATAGGCAGCCTGTGGAAAATTTTGCTGGAGACTTGCTGTAAGTTTCCACTGTACCCCTTGTTGGGCCCCTGCCTGTGGAATTTTCCATCAGCATGGCTGAAAAGCCTTTTCTCATATTCATTCAATAAACACGATTTCAAAGCCTCCAAATTCAAATCTGCTTCTGGCTTACTTTCAAAAATAGCTGATACAGTCTCCCAGCTTTGATCCAAACTGTTTAACACTAATAAAACTTTCTGGGACTCTGGAAACTTTACTCCACGTTGCTCCAATTCTAGAAAATTAGACTGCATTTTCATTAAATGATCTTCCATAGAATCTCCTGTCTGCAAACTCATTCTGAAAAGCTTTCTTGAAAGTTGGACCACATTACACGCAGAAACATTGACATGTACTGCTTTCAATTTCTGCCATATTTCTTTTGCAGACTTTAATTCAGCTACATTTAAGAATTGATCATCCCCCAGACTTAAAAGAAGATAAGCCATAGCTTTGTCATGAGCCTTTTGATCTGCTGCTCCAAGCACTTGCGGGGGGTCTGCTACGATGTCCCATAATTCTTTTGCTTTCAAAAAACATTCCATTTTTGCAGCCCAAATTAAATAATTTTTCTTCCCCAATTTAGGTATTGGACTGTCTTTAAATTCCATAGCAGCAGCCATCCTGCTTTATTTTTTCTTCTCTGCCTGTTCCTTTAACAACACAGACAGCTTCTTATCAGCTTTAAATTACAATGCAGTTTTAACTTTACTTCTTGAGCGATTCCTGGGCCCATAACCTGTCAGAGTTACGCAATAAATCAGAAGCTTCAGAAGATAACTGCATTTTGCTGATTCAAATAACTTCTTTATAAGTAGAATAAAACATTAACAATACCACACTTTGTTTCAGATCACATGTTGAGATGTTTTCACAGCAAGCTTTAATGGTGGACAGAGTAAACCACGCCCTTCTTCTTGCTAAGTTTCTGGACATGCTCAATTAACACTTCAGCCTGATTGGCTGACTCAATCACATGGCTCTCCCAGTCATGAATATTCCAACAGAATTCACCCTTGCCCTAAAGTCACCCAGCCAGCTTTCATGCTTAAAATGAGACTAGAACTCACAGTCCTCTTGTGATTGGCCCCAAAGTCACCCAGCTAACTTTAATGCCTAAAGTGGGACTAGAACTCCCAGTTTCCTGATTTCTAGCCTGGTACTTTAACCACTAGACCAAAGCAGATTTCATTTTGTTCATTAATATTTTGGGGATTGGCTGATGGGTTGAGCCAGAACCAAAAATGGATACCCGGTCTCTTTCTGAAACCATTCCTTTCTCTTTTTTTGTGACTTCACTTTCTTATCCTTCTTGTAATACCTTAACTTCCTTTTTCCTATCTACTCCAAGTAGGAGGTCATAGGGTGTGACCGAAATCTGATTTAATGACCAATGGGCTGTTTAAATTTGGAGAAGACTTCTTAGATTTAGTACACACAGGAGGAGCAGTATCTTCTCTGGATCAGTAGAAGTATAATTTCTCCACTGCTGTCCTCATATTGTTAAATTTGGAAAAGTGAGTGAGTCCCTAGTGGGGGAGGAGCAGAAGGATTCATATGGATGCTCAATGACTTAATAATGGAGGCAAGCATGCCTATCAAGCATGTGTCTAACTGTCCTTCTGAGTTTCCACAGCCACTATGAAATACATTATTAAATTCCCAACATTAGCTCTTGTCTGCCTTCAGAATCCTGACTTTTTTTCTTGTCAACAACCCCTTTCAGGGGCCTCCAAGTTTGTGTGTTTCTTGCTGAAATATGTCACTGATTGCAGTTGCTTGGATTTTTTCCTCTTCTTGATCTGCATAATGCCTCCTGAACAGCATCATTGTGCGTGATTTATTTTGAACACTTTAAAAAGGCAATAAAGTGCAATTTTACATGTATTCTGGCAACTTGATTCCATCAGGTTTTATGAGATGCTAATATGTCAGTTGTAAATGGGGAGGGAGAGAGGCGTAAGTTGTGTTCCTAAGTAGTTACACATTTGAAAGTGCTTTCTCTCTTAACTGCTCTTTCAAAACAACCATTTTCTGAGATTATACACTTAAGATGCCACACATTTCACGACTCATTAAATTCGCTGGAGTAGGGAAGGACTTTTTCAGCTCTGCCCAACCTGGTGCTCATGACCCTTGGCTTGAGGCTGGTTGGGAATTTCAGGAAAGCCAATCAGTGGTGGGCTGCTGCTGGTTCGGAGCGGTACATCCGATGATCAGCTGGTCCCGCCCACTCACTCCTGCCTTATCCTGTCTTATATTTCCTTCTTTCTGGCTCAGCTGATTCACGTGGCACAGCTGATTTCCGCACCTCCGTTGTTCTACTTACCAGAAGGTAAGTAGCCGAGCTTCAAATTGCTGTATTTTTAATGCTACACATAAGCGCGTTAGGCGTGCATGCGCACGAAGCATGCATGCATGTGCAAAGTGCGCGATCACCAAACCAGTTGTTAAACTGGTTGCAGCCCACCACTGAAGCCAATATATTTGGAGGCAAAACTTGAAGAATAATGGTGGGGTGCAGTATTACTCATAGTGTTGTGACTTCTGTCCTAAAGTTGAGTATTTCTTTGTATGGATGTGCTTTTCCAAATTTAGCTATGCTGGCTGGGGAATTCTGGGAGTTGAAGTCCACCCAGCCAAGGTTAAGAAACACTGGACTTAGAGGTATTTATTAATTAATGTGTACCCCGCAAATTTCTCCTTAAGCTATCTTTCCAAGTAGCGCAATTAATTAATAATGAATAAATCAAGCTTGTGAGACATGACATCTGTTGATGTTTCCCATGAATGTGAAACTATTAAATGTTGAAAATTCCCCTTGATCATTGGGCGCAATTAGAAATGTGCATCTACAGGATCATTTCCAGCTTGGAATTCTTCCTTTGAGCTTTTAATCTGAGGCTATTTTGATCTCAAAATTTAATTGGTTTACACGTCTCTAGCGGAATGGGACTTTTTGCCTCCTACCCTTGGCCGCACCTATTTCGCCTCCAGAGTTCCGCCTCTGGCTATTCACTGCTAACTTTTCTCCTCAGCTGACACGCCCCTAGCTGTTTGCCCCAGGCAGTGGGCCACGGACCTTCCATCCCACACTCTTGGGCATGGCGGATTCACAGAAGGAGGGTTCCTCCTGGTTTTTTTTTGCCCCCCTGGGACAGTTATGCGCCAGCCAATTGGCTAGCTGACAAGGAAGCCAAAAGCTATCATGCGATCGATCACGGGGGAGGGTTGGGGGAAGGGCTTCAGCCAAATGGCTTTAGAAAGTTGAGGCTCTTAGTATTTTTAGGAGAAAGAACAAACGCTTGTTAGGAGAAGGGACGGGAGGGGGTGGAAACTCCCCTGTACCTGAGCATGCATCCCTGATCCAAAGGAGTTTTTATTTAGAGAAAGAAAGAAAGAAAGAAAGAAAGAAAGAAAGAAAGAAAGAAAGAAAGAAGGAAGGAAGGAAGGAAGGAAGGAAGGAAGGAAGGAAAGAAAGAAAGAAAGAAAGAAAGAAAGAAAGAAAGAAGAAGGAAGGAAGGAAGGAAGGAAGGAAGGAAGGAAGGAAGGAAGGAAGGAAAGAAAGAAAGAAAGAAAGAAAGAAAGAAAGAAAGAAAGAAAGAAAGAAAGAAAGAAAGAAAGAAAGAAAGGGTGGGGAGGGTGGGGAGGGAGGGAGGGAGGAAGGAAGGAAGGAAGGAAGGAAGGAAGGAAGGAAGGAAGGAAGGAAGGAAGAGAAAGATTCTAGTCCAACCCCCTCCTCCAGCAGGAGACCTTATATCATCTTGGTTGATATCATCTCTAACACAGAGGAGAAATTCCCAGAAAAGGGTAGGAAGTTACTAGGTAAGGCTGCCATGCAGAAGAAGGCAGAGATAGTCCTCGATTTACGACAACAATTGAGCCCAAAATTTTGGTTGCCAAGCAAGAGCATTGTTAAAGTGAGTTTCGACGCATCTTACGCAATCCATCCTCCAACAGTGGATGTCAATCACTGTGGGCCAGATTGAGAATTTGAGGCCTGCCAGATTACCGGTGATTGACACACAGGGTGTGTAAGAGTAAGGGTAAGGGTACCCCTCGATTTACTGTATGTCCACCATTGAGCGTCGAATCTCCGTTGCAAAGCGAGACAGCTGTTCCAGTGAGCTTTGTCACGTAGTGAATATTGTCAGTTGTATGTCTATGGAGGGTGATGCACCCCTATCCTAATATTATGGTACATTCCATTACAAGCAGGACACGTGATGTGATCTTATGCGCATGTGTGCATTCCTGATTCTCCATTCTTTTTCTTGTGGTTTGGCTCTGACCGGGAGCGGTCGCATTTAATTAGCAAGAATGTAACTTTTCAGAATTTATTGGTTTTTTGTACCGAAATAAATATTTTCTATTAGACTTTTAACTTCGGCTTTATTTCTAAATGTCTGAGTTCCGAGAGAAAGATCAACATCGCCTCTATGGAGATTTATTCTCCTTAACAAGCTTTCACCCACTTTACGACCGGTCTTGCCAGCATTGTTAAGCAAATAGCTGTAGCTCTTAAGTAAGTCATATGGTCATTAAGTGAATCCGGCTCCCCCAGGGACTTCGTTGGTCAGCTCGCAAAAGGGGATCACATGACTCTGGGACACTGAGACCGTCATAAGTAAGAGTCAGTTGCCAAGCATCCGAATTTGGATCACCTGACCATGGGGATGCTGCAATGGTTATTAAGTGTGAAAAACAGTCATAAGTCCCTTTTTCCAATGCCGTTGTAACTTAAATGGTCACTAAGCCAGTCACACAGTCGCTAAGTGAATCTGGCTTCCCCGTGGAATTCGTTGCAAAGCCGTAAAGTGGCCGTAAATTGGGAGAAAGCTCACTAAACAGCTGTCTCGCTTTGCAACGGAGATTCAGGGAAGCCAGATTCACTTATGAGCTGCAACTACTCACTTAACAATGGTGGCAAGACCAGTCGTAAAATGGGTGAAAGCTCACTGAACAGCTGTCTCACTTTGCAACGGAGATTCGGGGAAGCCAGATTCACTTATGAGCTGCAACTACTCACTTAACAACGGTGGCAAGACCGGTCGTAAAGTGGGTGAAAGCTCACTGAACAGCTGTCTCACTTTGCAACGGAGATTCGGGGAAGCCAGATTCACTTATGAGCTGCAGCTACTCACTTAACAACGGTGGCAAGACCGGTCGTAAAGTGGGTGAAAGCTCACTGAACAGCTGTCTCACTTTGCAACAAAGTCCACGGGGAAACAAGATTCACATAGCAACTGTGTGACTCACTTAAGAGCTGCAACTACTCGCTTAACAACAGTGGCAAGAACGGGCATAAAGTGGGAGAAAGCTCACTGAACAGCTGTCTCTCTTAGCGATGGAGGGTAGTTGCTGCTTGTAAGTCACACAGTCGCTACTATTACCATCCCCCCTGCCTTTGGGAATTAATAATTTGAATAATGGTATTCAACACAATCTGAACATGCTGTTTGGTCCTGCAGCACAAAAGAGCAAGTGGAATAGGAAAAAAAAGTATTAAGAAGTTCAAATGTCTAAAGGATGGATAAGAACAGGAGGGTATTATTCTTCAATCTGAATACATCTGTCTTGGCCTCTCTTGGGAAAGTTTGTGAAAAAGCACTGATTCTCAGTCGTGATGACAGATGATTAAGAGGAGCTGTCGGTTCAGATTATTATTGACTCTACTTCTATTTTTCTTCTCTGGGTATCATTCTAAAAAAAAACAGCTCCGGCTCTTGAATATAGATGAAGAAATCAGATGGATCTTGAGGAACTAAAGAACTCTTGCAATCTTCCCATTGTATCCAGATAGCTGCCACTTGAGGCAATCCACTTTGGATTATGAAGGCTTGCTAACTAAATGTATTGCGATTCTTTTCTCTTGATCTTAGTTGCTTATTGCAATGTTGCTTATTGCAATGTTTACAATATTGCTTAGAAAGTTTGATTTTCTAATCATTTCTAAGTTTTGTGTCTATCAATAGCCTGAAAAGAAGCTGTTTTTCATGTAGAAAATCTTTTTTCCTGAGTTTATTGACCCATGTTATTGGATTCTGGTACAGTTCACTATCAACTGCTATTTCAAACCTGCTATAAGCCTCTGCTAAAATAATGCTAATGCATTCAAAAAGGGGAGGGTTAAGATTCTGCCACAGATACTGTTTTAGTATCTGTGAGATAATTAGAAGTCTTACTAGATAAGTCAAACTTGTTGCAATCAATCATCACAGCAGGAATCTTATTTATTTATTTATTTATTTATGTATATATGTATGTATTTATTTATTTATTTATTTATTTATTTATTTATTTATTTATTTATTTATTTATTTATTTATTTATTTATTTATTTATTTATTTATTTATTTATTTATGACATTTATATACCGCCTCACAGTACAAGCACTCTCTAAGCGGTTTACACCAGTAAGCAATGTATAGTTACATTGCCCCCAACGATCTGGGTCCTCATTTTACCTACCTCGGAAGGATGGAAGGCTGAGTCAACCTTGAGCCGGTGAGATCTGAACTGCTGACCTGCGGATCACAGTTAGCTAAAGTGGCTTGCAGTACCCCACTCTAACCGCTGCGCCACCTCGGCTCCTTTTCAAATCTCCGCTTCTGGTTATTGGAATTGGCTGGTGGGTGGGGAATCCCAGCAGCTGAGAGATATGGAGGTGAGGGTCCTAGCCAAGGTTAGCTATAGGCATTGAATAAATTTATTATTGATATTATTATTATTATTATTATGGTCTCGATCAAAATTTAAGGATATTGAGCACGAAAGCAGGGCTGCATACGTCAACCTTCCACATCAATATTCCAGAAGTAAAATGTGAATGTAGCCCAATATTTGTAAAGCAGACAGATTTTATTCATCTGCCCCTTGTGGAATTTATTCTGGGAAACATCTGGATTCAGTGCAGAAATAAGGAAAAGGGATTATTAGTGTAGGATTAGTTGTATTGATCTGAGAATTAGCCCTTCTTGTTTTATGTGGGGCAACAATTCTAAGACAGACTTCCGACAGCAGGCAAATAAAGATAGATAGAAACACACTATAGTTTCCCAGGCTAAGGATTGTTACACAAGTGAATAAGCCAGGTCCTTCATCAGTTTGACTTTTTCATAGAAAAAGGTTCATTTCTCCTTCATTTCTCCTGCAGTGACCAAAGGCTCATCTAACAGTCATGATGATCATGCTGAAAGAGAAGGAGGGGTTGGATACAGATACATACAGGTAATCCTAGATTTACAACTATTCATTTAATGACTATTCAAAGTCACAATGGCACTGAAAAAAGTGACATGATCAGACCTTACATTTTACAATTGCAGTATCCTCATGCAGAGGTGGGTTCTAACTTACCTCGCCACCGGTTCGCTTCCTCCCACACCGCATGGGTGCACGCGCACATGCGCAGTGCCGAAAACCCAGCTTCTACACATGAGCAGAAGCCAAAAACAAGATGGCGGTGCCGGCCATTGCTCCCGGTTTGGCGAGCGGGGGAAAATTCCTGCTACCGGTTCTATAAAACCGGTCTGGACCGGGAGCAACCCACCTCTGTCCTCATGGTCTCATGATCAAAATTTGGGCCACCGGCATGTATTTATGATGGTTGCAACATCAGGGGATCGCCGTTTGCATTTTCCAACAAACAATTTGAGCCTTATCTAGTCATTCCCAAATTTAAGCTGCAAGGCTGTGGAGATTCCTGTATTATAGGCAGAGATATAAAGTAGTTAGTTTGAATTCTGTATGTATGGGTCCAGTTGTTTGTGCCAGATTCACTTAATGTGTGATTAACTTAATAACTGCAGTAATTCAGTTAACACCCCTAGCAAAAAAAAGGCTGTAAAACTAGGTGCAAAGCTCACTTAACAACTGCCTTGCTTAGATATGGAAATTCTGGTCCCAAATGTGGTTGTCAGTAGAGGACTACTTGTATTAGGTAAAAAAAATATTATCTAAAAAAAGATGTTACAGTCAGTTTGATATACATATGTCAGTTGGAGGATGTGATATGCTATTGCTAAGTTTTATATGCCAGTTTTTCAGAACTGGATTCCCTCCAGATACATTGGACAAAAGCCCACACCTTTCCCAATCATTTTGGACAACCCTGAGAGTTGTCATCTAAATACTTGGTGAAGGGAAATATGAAATGAAGGGAGGGAATAAGCCACCAGATTCACAGTTCTAGATATGTTTAGTGTGGTGGGATTTCATACCAGGTGAGTACAGATCGTTAGAGGCAGTCCTAGAGAGGTACAACCACAATTGAGCTCAAAATTTCCATTGCTAAGCAAGACAGTTGTTAAGTGAGTTTTGCCCCTTTTAACGACCTTTCTTGCCACAGTTGTTAAGTGAATCACTGCAGTTGTTAAGTTAGTAACACAGTTGTTAAGTGAACCTGGCTTCCCCATTGACTTTGCTTGTCAGAAGGTCGCAAAAGGTGATCACATGACCCCAGGCCATAAATATGAACCAGTTGCCAAGCATCTGAATTTTGATCACATAACCATTGGGGATGCCATAGGAGTTACATTCTCAGACTGAAGCACATAGGCTTCAGTCAGGTCCTCCATTCTGGAGGGAAAATACTGACTGCTGATTGGCTAGACCCGTGATGGCGAATCTATGGCACGTGTGCCACAGGTGGCACGCAGAGCCATATCTGCAAGCACGCGAGCTGTTGCCCTAGGTCAGCTCCAGCACGCATGTGCGTGCCGGCCAGCTGATTTTCGGCTCGCGCGGAGGCCCTGGGAGGGCGTTTTCAGCTTCTGGAAGGCCTCCGGGGGGGGAGGCCGTTTTTGCCCTCCCCAGCTCCAGTGGTGCCTGGGTAGGGCGAAAAATGGGCCTACCGGAATTCGTGAAATGGAGCGGGGGAGTTGTGCGCACATGCGGGGCAGCGCGGGGGGGTCGCGCGTGCATGCGCAAGGGTGCGGGATGCATAGGGTGCATTGAATTATGGGTGTGGGCACACACAGATGCACAATAGCGTGCACGTGCGCACTTTTGGCACCCGAGGAAAAAAAGGTTCGCCATCACTGGGCTAGACTGTCTGGCAGCTCCCTATAAAAGAGCTGGCTGTCAGACAGAGCCTTTGCTGGATTGTAAATAGTTGCCAAATAAAGAGCTGTTGTTTTGAAGCCACTTCTGTCTGCTTCTTCCATTCACCCTATTTAACAATAACGGTCCAAATTGTGAAGATCCTATGTCACCTTTTCAGTGCCATTGTAACTTTGAACCGTCACTAAACAAATGGTTGTAAGTCGAGGATTATCTGGAGATGACTGGATGAACCACAGTCCTTTCAGCTCTGAAATTCGGCCAGGACTCTGCTTCAAACAAAGGACAGATTTGAGAAGACTGGAGGCAGCATGCTTTCCTTGATGTGTCTCCTTGAATGACAGCCTCAAAATGACAACAGTAATAGTGTCAATATGAATTGACCTCTTGATATTTTGGGCTTTATGAGGTTTGATAGTTACAAAACTCCCATCACTATCAGGAGTACTTGAGAATCTTCCAAGGAATTGACCCTATGTTAAGTAAGGATGCTCCCTGGACCTTAGCAGATATCGGCTTCCCCAGGTAAAACCCTTGATTTATGTGATTCTAGGCTACTGAAAGAAATGGTGATTAAGCAGAGGTTATATATCCTCCTAGCAAACACAAAGCAGGACTTTCATTTAAGCCTGTGGTTTCCTATCTGTGCACAGCATGTGGTGCATCTTTCTGCTTTCAATCATCCACATAGTGAGTCACAATGTGGAAGCTTGCTAAGCTTTTAGAAGATCAGTCATTTGCCCTTTGGTATCTTGGGCAAGAAAAAAGTGTCTTTGCATTTATTTATTTATTTTATTTGTTTGTTTTTGTCAAGTACATATTGATGATATACATAGATATAACATGGTATATAACATCTTTTTTTTTAACTTTTTAATCTTTTTAAAATTGTTTTAATCATTGTTTATTGTTTTAATGTTCTTGCACAATGTTGTACGCCGCCCTGAGTCCCTCGGGAGTAGGGCGGCATAGAAGAACCTAATAATAAATAAATAAATGGTTTATATACATAAGATGGGTACTAATAAAAGGGAACATTAGGACAGGGACGGTAGGCACGCTGGTGCGCTTATGCACGCCCCTTACTGACCTCTTAGGAATCAGGTGAGGTCAACAGTGGACAGTCTAAGGGTAAAGCTGGGTGGTTGGACCCGGCCCCCCTCTGCTGAGTGTGGAAACAGAAGCGGAGGGGGGTTCTGGCCCACCCCCAGGCTCAGTATGAATGGGACGTATGGTCTGCCGGGAGAAGTGGAGACCAGTGGGGGGGAGGGGGATCTCTGGGGAGACGGGGAGTGAGAATATTACGGTCATAATGGGGAGAGGCAGGTATGCCGGGAAGAGAGGGGTAGGCCGCTCTCGGGGAACAAGGATTCGCTGTTTGCAAGCGATTCCTTGTTCTGGCCCCTCTGGTTTGGTTCCATCTAGCTCAACCCGAGTGCCTGGTAACCAGGGATGTCAGGGCCCTGGGCTCAAGCTGCTGCTGCTAAATGCCAGGTCGATTACCAACAAGGCCCCCCTCATTTGGGATTTAATCCTAGAAGAGGGGGCGGACCTGGTATGTATAACCGAGACCTGGCTGGGCCAGGAAGGGGGGGTGCCCCTTTCGGAAATATGCCCGGACGGGTTCTCGGTTCAGCATCAGCCGCGACCCCAGGGAAGGGGTGGAGAAGTGGCTATTATAGCTCGCCAGAATCTGTGTCCTCGAAGGAGCCCTGCCCCGGAGATTGTTGGGTGTGAGACACTCCTTCTGAAGTTGGACTTAGGGGTCCAGGTGGGCCTTTTGTTAACGTACCTGCCTCCTAGCTGCGTTACAAAGGCCCTGCCTGTTCTGCTCGAGGCGGTTGCAGGGCTGGCGGTTGAGTTCCCCAGGTTGATGGTGCTGGGGGACTTCAATCTGCCATCGTCCAGCGAAGCCTCGGGGGCAGTCCAGGAGTTCATGGCTTCCATGACAACCATGGACCTGACCCAAGTAGTTCAGGGTCCGACGCATGAGGGGGGTCACACGCTTGACCTTGTGTTTCTCTCGGGGCAGTGGAGAGATGATCTGGGGCTAAGGGGTTTAGTCACAGTACCCTTGTCGTGGTCAGATCATTTCCTTCTGAGGTTGGATTTCATGGCACCACTCCTCCACCACAAGGAGGCGGGACCGACTAAGTGGTTCTGCCCCAGGCGCCTAATGGAACCCGATGGATTCCAGAGGGAACTTGGGGAGATACCTGAATCCCTGGTACACAGTTCGTCCGAATCCCTGGTTGCCGCCTGGAATCAGGCGGCGGCAGGGGCTCTGGATCGGATTGCGCCTTTGCGGCCTCTCCGTGGAAGTGGATCCAGGAGGGCTCCTTGGTTTACCGAGGAACTCCGGGAGATGAAGCGCCACAAGAGACGCCTAGAGCGACGATGGAGATCTAGTAAAGCTGAGTCTGACCGGACACTTTTAAGAACTTTCATTAAGTCTTACTTAGTGGCGATAGGGGCGGCAAAATGTTCGCATTTTTCCGCTCTTATTGCGTCCTCTGACTCCCGCCCAGCTGCCCTGTTTAGGGTGACCCGCACCCTTCTGGCTAAGGAGGAAGGCGGAGACCCCTTGCAGGGTAGAGCTGAGGAATTTTCTCGGTTTCTGGCGGATAAAGTCATTCAGATTCGGACAGACCCGGACTCCGATTGGGCAGTACAGGCCGAGATGACTGGGGCAGGTCTTAGTCCGGTTATATGGGATAGGTTTGAACCGGTGACTCCTGAGGATGTGGACAAGGCCATAGGAGCTATGAGCTCCGCCACTTGTTTATTGGACCCGTGTCCTTCCTGGTTGGTCTCGGCCACCAGGGAGGTTTCATGCGGCTGGCTCCAGGCGTTGGTCAACGCTTCTTTGAGAAAGGGGTCCGTCCCGCAGCCCTTAAAAGCTGCGGTGGTGAGACCCCTCCTCAAGAAGCCTTCCCTGGACCCGGCGGATTTAAAGAACTTCCGTCCAGTCTCCAACCTTCCCTTCGCGGGGAAGGTTGTTGAGAAAATGGTGGCACTCCAGCTCCTATAACTGTTGGATGACACTGATTGTCTGGATCCCTTTCAATCTGGTTTCAGGCGCGGTTACAGTACGGAAACGGCTTTGGTCACCCTGATGGATGATCTCTGGCGAGCCCGGGATAGGGGTCATTCCTCTATCCTGGTGCTACTTGACCTCTCAGCGGCCTTCGATACCATTGACCATGGTATCCTTCTGCGTCGTCTCGGAGAGGTGGGGGTGGGCGGCACTGTTTTGCAGTGGTTCTCCTCCTTCCTCTCTGACAGGACACAGTCGGTGTTGACAGGGGGGCAGAGGTCGAGCCCCAGGCCCCTACTATGTGGGGTGCCGCAGGGCTCGGTCCTCTCGCCCATCCTGTTTAATATCTACATGAAGCCGCTGGGTGAGATCATCCGACGACACGGGGTGAGGTATCAGCAATACGCTGATGATACCCAGTTGTACATCTCCACCCCGTCTCAATTCGGGGAAGCCGTAGACGTAATGGGCCGCTGCCTGGCCGATGTTAGGGTCTGGATGGGGAAGAATCGGCTAAAGCTTAACCCTGACAAGACTGAGTGGCTGTGGATACTGCCTCCTAAGGACTCGACCAATTGTCCCTCCTTGGTTCTTGGGGGGGAGAAATTAGCCCCCTAAGAACGGGTCCGCAATTTGGGTGTCCTCCTAGATCCACAGCTAAAATTGGAACAACATCTTTCAGCTGTGGCTAGGGGGACCTTTGCACAAGTACGTCTTGTGCACCAATTGCGACCCTACTTGGAGAAGGAGGCACTTCTTACAGTCACTCATGCCCTTATCACCTCACGGCTGGATTACTGCAATGCGCTCTACATGGGGCTACCCTTGAAGAGTGTCTGGCGACTGCAATTGGTGCAAAATGCAGCTGCGCGAGCTGTGGTGGGTGTACCTAGATGCACCCACGTAACACCTATTCTCCGCCAGCTGCACTGGTTGCCCATTAGTCTCCGGATCCAATTTAAGGTGTTGGTCATTACCTTTAAAGCCCTACATGGCTCAGGGCCAGGTTATCTTCGGGACCGCATACCTCCCTACGACCGGTTAGAGCCCACAGTGTCGGCCTCCTCCAGGTCCCGTCGACCAAACAATGTCGGCTGGCGGGACCAAGGGGGAGGGCCTTCTCTGTGGGAGCTCCCTCCCTGTGGAACCAACTCCCTCCAGAGATCAGGACCATCCCCACCCTACTGGCCTTCCGGAAAGCGATAAAAACCTGGCTCTTCCGGCAGGCAGGGTGAATGAGATACTCTTTTAACTTTTGTATTTTCTGTATTTTTAATCATTGCATTTGTATTGTTTTATATTTTAATGATAGCTTTTACTTTGTAATGGATCGAACATGTTGTGAGCCGCCCTGAGTCCCTAGGGATTGGGCGGCATAGAAATCCAGCAAAATAAAATAAAAATAAAATAAATAAAGTTTTGGGGGTTTGGTGACGAAACCACAGAGTCAGGTAGTGAGTTCTAGGCATTAACCACTCTGTTGCTAAAGTCGTATTTTCATTGTGATCATATCTACATTTTGTGCAGCTTATGAAATTTCATCTGGACATACTGTATTCTTGGAAATAGGATTCTGGAGCTCAAGAAAACAAATGTGGCTCCAAGTTTATTGCCTACAATAAATCAAACTTATGGAATGGGGGAACTTGTCAATCTCAGAGTAAAGTAACAGAGTACACATAGTCCTTGACTTATGATCACAATTGAGTCCAACATTTCTGTTGCTAAGTGAGACAGTTATTAAGTGAAATTTGCCCCCATTTTATGACCGTTCTTGCCACAGTTGTTAAAAGAATCACTACAGTTCTTAAACTTAGTAATATGGTTGTTAAGTGAATCTGGCTTCCTCATTGATTGATTGTCAGAGGGGCACAAAAATGATCATGTGACTCCAGGACACTGCAACTGTCATAAATATGAGCCAGATGCCAAGCGTCTTGAATTTTGATCACATGTGGCAACTGGTGTGAAAAAACAGTCATGTCACTTTTTCCAATGCTGCTGTAACTTTGAATAGTCACTAAATGAACTGTTGTAAATCGAGGACTATCTGTAACAAAGTTGGAAGGGACCTTGGAGATCTTCTAGTCCAACCTCCTGCCCTTTTCCCATTTCAGACAAGTCACTCTTCGGTTTCTTCTTAAAAGCCTTCAGTGATGGAGCAGCCACAACTTCTGGAGGCAAGCTGTTCCACTGGTTAATTATTCTCACTGTCAGGAAATTTCTCCTTAGTTCTAGATTGGATTTCTCTTTGATAATCTTCCACCCGTTACTTCTTGTCTTGCCTTTTGGTGCTTTGGAAAATAGTTTGAACCCTCTTCTTTGTGGCAGCTCTTCAAATATCGAAACACTGCTATCATGTCACTCCTAGTCCTTCTTTTCACTAGACTAGACAAACCCAATTCCTGCAACCGTTCTTCATATGTTTTAGCCTCCAGGCCTCTAATCATGTTTGTTGATTTTCTCTGCACACTTTCCAGAGTTTCAACGTAACACCCATACTCCGCCAGTTGCATTGGCTGCCCATTGGTCTCCAGGTACAATTCAAGGTGTTGATTATCATATTTAAAGCCCTACATGGCTTAGGACCAGGTTACCTCTGGGACCGCATTCTACCTCACACTTCCCTTCGACCGGTCAGGTCCCACAGAGTGGGTCTCCTCCATGTCCCATCAACCAAACAATGTCGGCTGGTGGGGCCTAGGGGGAGGGCCTTCTCTGTGGGGGCCCTGCTCTCTGGAACCAACTCCCCCCAGAGATACAAATTGTCCCCACCTTCCGAAAAGCCGTGAAGACATGGCTCTTCCTGCAGGCAGGGTTTTGAGACAACTTCATCTTGGTCTCCCCCATGTATGTAAGATGTTGTATGCTTTTTTTAAAATGTATTTAAATTGTTTTAAATTATACTGTTTAGTGGTTCTTCAAATGTTGTACGCCGCCCTAAGTCCCCAGGGAGTAGGGCGGCCTATAACAATCCTAAATAAAATAAAATAAAATAAAATAAAATAAAATAAATATCTTTTTTATAATATAGTGAGCAAAACTGGATGCAATATTCCAAGTGTGGTTTCACTAAGGCTATATAAAGCAGTTCTAAAACTTCACATGATCTTGATTCTACCCCTGTGTTAATGTAACCTAGGATTGCATTGGTTGCTTTGGCGGCTGCCTCATACTCTGGCTCATTTTTAAATAATTGTCCAATATGACTCAAAGATCTCCCCATGCCCCGTTTTTGGCCAGGGCGGCCTCCTGCAGCACTCTGCTGGCCAAAATGGGGCGCAGGGGGCATCCCCGCCCATGCCCTGTTTTGGCCGGCAAAGTGCTGCAGGAGCGTCCATCCCATCTACCCCTCCCCAGCCCCCGGCCAGCCCGCAGAGGAAATGCTGATCTGGCCCTCAAAGAAATCCAGTTTGACACTCCAGGTTTATATTATGACATACAAAAAAATACAAAAGCAAACAGTAGGAAAAATAGGGAAGGGAAAAGGGAAGAAAAAAATGTGAAAAATAAGGGGGGGGGGAAAGAAAAGGCAATGACTTCAGACTCCCTTTGGTGCAGTAGAATAAGGCATTAACACTAAATCGCCAGTTTTTACTTTTACATAATAGTTTAAACTAACCATTTCTATAACAACAAATCTATCTAATTGATAAAACCCAAAACTAAAGTTTCATTTCTTCCACCTCAAGCACAAAGTCCAGAATGGTTTCCATGTAGAAATAAAAGTATTTGTATTTTTTTTCTTTGATCAAAACACTCAATTTAGCTATCTTTGCTAACTTCGTCAACTTTTGCAGCCATTCGTCCATTGTAGTAGAGGTGGGCTTCAAAATTTTTAGCAAGGGGTTCTCTGCCCGGTTGCTGGGTGGGTGTGGCCATGGTGGGCGTGGCCTAGTCAGCCTCCTGTACCACAGGGGGGCATTTTTGCCCTCCCCGGACTCTGGAGGCTTTACTCGAGCCTCTGGGAGGGCGAAAACTGCCTCCCCAGGCTCTGGAGGCCCTCTGGAGGCTGGAAACAGGCCCAAACTTCCAGTAGGCCCGTTTTTCGCCCTCCCCAGGCTGCGAAGGCTTTCCTTGAGCCTCCAGGAGAGCAAAAACGGCCTCTCCCGGGCTCTGGAGGCTGGAAACAGCCCAAACTTCTGGTAGGCCCGTTTTTTGCCCTCCCCGAGCCTCCGCACGCACCCTGCACCTACCTGCATCCAAAACGGGCTGCATGGGGACTCAGGGGAGGGGAGGGGTGGGCAGGGCCAGCCAGGAGTGGGATTTGGAGGTTTTCCAAACTGGACAGAATCTTAGCTACAGGCTCTCCCGAACCCCTGAGAACCCCCAGCAGCCCACCTCTGCATTGTAGGGATCAAAATTCCATTTTTGTGAGTTGTAAGTTACTTTTTTAAATTTGTAATTTTGAATGGTTGCTAAATTAATGGTTTTAAGTCAAGGACTACCTGTACTGTTTCTGCAAGCCATGTATAGGTGGGTTCCCTTGTCACATTGTCTGTGTGGCGCTTTCAATATTACAGTGGGGCTAAGACTGCATTGCTAAATTGCATGATATTCTGATTATTTCCCCCCACGGCCCTCGGTGGGGGGGGGGAGAAATACCATTGAAATATGTATTTTCAAATTCTGATTGATTTTTTTACAACATGCCACATCAAAAATGCTAGAAAAACCCTCAGGTTCTGTCCTAGCCTTCTCCAACACTGCTGCGTCCTTCCTTTGCAGATCTTCAAAGCTCAAAAACATGGTTTTATTTAAACTTGCGCTCACTGCCCGCCCAGTTTTTTTCCTACCTTGGGGCTAAGGGAAGCTATATGAGTATTTGAAATCTAGGCATGTGAATTTTATGTCATGAATGAAAGTGCAAATTACGAGGCAAAAAAATAGAGGTAGCCCAGCAGAGCAATACAATAAGGAAAGTCAATAACGATGATAACAACAACAGCAAAATGATAATGCCTTAGAAATAATGCTAACCTGCAAGCCGCTTCTGCTAATGTGTTTGTAATTTGGGAATGGAGGATATTAAATCGGTTCTACCAAACATTTCCACTTAAGTGGCTTGTAGGTAGGGGTGTTATATGGATTGGAAAAAATGGCTGAGTTGTTTTCGAGTACAAATTGAATGTATCAAGAGAGAGGCAAAAATTTTAATGGGTTGAAAGTCCATTTACCCCTGGAATATAAAGTGCAGTAAACCCATTAGAGAAGAAGTTAATTGCTTTCTTTGACCCCTCTGCCTTCAAGAGCAATTTTTTTAGGGCAGTTTACTACAAAATATTAAATACCGCATTAAGAAAACAACCCGGTTTTCCAAGGCACCCGAAGGCCAGACAAGGAACAACGGATGGAAACCGATCAAGGAGAGATTCAATCTGGAAATAAGGAGAAATTTTCTGACCGTGAGAACAATCAACCAATGGAACAGAAGTTGCCTTCGGAAGTTGTGGGAGCTTCATCACTTGAGGCTTTCAAGAAGAGACTGGACTGCCATTTGTCAGAAATGGTGTAGGGTCTCCTGCTTGGGTGGGGGGTTGGACTAGATGACCAACAAGGTCCCCTCCAACTCTGTTAATCTATGTGATCTATGTAAATTCATATCAGCTAAAAAGAATCTGGTTGCAGAATGAGAGAAATTAGGAACTTTATTCCCAAATTCCAATCCAGGTAGTCCTTGATTTATGATTTCAGTTGGGACTGGAACAAAGGTAGTTAAGGTAGTTGTTAAGTGAGTCGCACCCAACTTCATGGACATTTTTGCTAAGGTTTTTAAGTGAATCATGCGGCCATTAAATGAATAATGTGGTCGTTAAGTGAATCCAGATTTCCTCATTGGCTTTGCTTGTCAGAAGCCCAGTTGGGAAGGTTGCAAGTGGAGCTCGGGTGACTTTGGGACACACTGCAACTCTTGTAAATATATGTCAGTTGCCAGACTCTGCAATGGTTGCAAATATGAGCCCTGAAGATAAGTAATTAGACCCAGGAGACAAAATTTGGGGGTTTTTTTGGAGGCAGCATTATTTTAGCAACATATACCTAGAGTAAAGTATTATATATTTAGAAATGATACAACAATAAAAATTCTAGAAGAGGCACCGCTAGCTTAAAATTTTGGAATATATCATCATATATCAAAGTTGTAAATATGAGAGCATATGCACCGAAGACAAATTCCTTGTGTGTCCAATCACACTTGGCCAATAAAGAATTCTATTCTATTCTATTCTATATTCTATTCTATTCTATTCTATTCAAGTGCAGATGTAGAAATAATGCCAAAGTTCTATGTGAACTGAGACTTTGGCATATAGACATACTGTATCTCTGGAAGATTTGAGGACAACAACATAGTATGGGAAGGATTTTACATTGCATTTCCATTTCTTCTAAGTTGTGTTCTCTCTCTCTCTCTCTCTCTCTCTCTCTCTCTCTCTCTCTCTCTCTCTCTCTCTCTCTCTCTCTCTCTCTCTCTCTCTCTCTCTCTCTCTCTCTCTCTGTGTGTGTGTGTGTGTGAGAGAGAGAGAGAGAGAGAGCAGTAAAGAATCTTGCTTAGTTCCCAAGGACAGCCATAATCAACTAGGTCCAAATGTTAAAATAAGGAACTCAATATAGTACCAGTTGAAAAGAAGCTAGAAATATATGGTTGCAGGATTTGGGAATATCTAGTTTAATGAAAAGAAGGCCTAGGGGTGACATGATAGCAGTCTTCCAATATTTGAGGGATTGCCACAAAGATGAGGAAGACAGCCTATTGTCCAAACCACCTGAAGGCAAGACAAGAAACAATGGGTGGAAACTAATCAAGGAGAGAAGCGACCTGGAACCAAGGAGAAATGTCCTAACAGTGAGACAAATTAACTTGTGGAATGGCTTGCCTTCAGAAGTTGTGGGAGACTGGACAGCCGTTTGTCTGAAATGGTATTGGGTCTCCTGCTTGAGCAGGTGGTTGGACTAGAAGCCCTCCAAGTCCCCTTCCAACTCTGTTCTGGTGGGGTTTTTTTCTGTTTTCCAATCTAGATGTCTAGGTTCACCTTAATCCAGCTCCAGATGTTGAGAAGTCAAGTCAGGATGATGTCAGTTTCACCCCAGTGCCAGATAGTTACAACCCAATTTGCAGGCTGGCTGTAAATTGGGAATTCAGGCCAACAGTTATACCATGATTCAACAATACAGGGTTCAACAATACAATACAATTCAATGCAGAGAAAAGTTAAGTCCTAAACTTAGGTAAGAAAAACCAAAAACATACATATAAACTGGGTAAAACCACACTCAATAGCAGTGACTGTGAGAGGGATCTTGGAGTCTTAGTAGACAACCAGCTAAACATGAGCCAGCAGTGTGCAGCTGCAGCCAAAAAAGTCAATACAATCCTAAACTGCATTAATAGAGGGATACAATCTAGGTCTAGGGAGGTACTAATACTATCTATAAAGCCTTAGTTAGACCACACCTAGAGTACTGCATCCAGTTTTGGTCACCACACTATAAAAAGGATATTGATACTCTAGAAAAAGTGCAGAGGAGAGCAACCAGGATGATTAGGGGACTGGAAATTGAAACATACGAACAGCGGTTACAAGAACTGGGCATGGCTAGTCTAGCGAAGAGAAGGACCAGGGGAGACATGATAGTAGTGTTTCAATACTTGAGGGGCTGCCACAGAGAGGAGGGGGTCAGGCTATTTTCCAAGGCACCAGGAAGTCAGACAAGGTTAATGGATGGAAGCTGACCAAGAAGAGATTCAACCTGGAAATAAGGAGAAAATTTCTGACAGTGAGAGCGATCAACCAGTGGAACACTTGCCTTCAGAGTTGTTGTGAGAGCTCCAACAATTGAGACTGCCATTTGTTGGAAATGGTGTAGGGACTCCTGCTTAAGCGGGGGGTTGGACTAGATGACCTACAAGATCCCTTCCTACTCTGTAATCTCTGTAATAAATCCCAGCACTTCAGTCACTTAATCCCTTATTCAGTCTTTGACTTGACTTGGTAGAAAGCCCAAACATTATTTGGCTAAATTGGAACCTTGATTGCAGACAAGAAGCCTTAAAAAGTAGCATTGATTTCCTACCCCAATGCAAAGAATTTGGAGCCTTTACATACTGTATATATATGTGTGTGTGTGTGTGTGTGTGTGCTCCAGATGTTCATCCTACACATTTTTCTTCCACTCTTCTGAGTTATACTTGGACAGTATTTTAATGGCCTTGGGTGGCAACTGAGATATGTTGATATAATAGTTCTCCCCAGCTTGGGAATGGCTGGTCGCTGCCTTGCCAGATTCAATCCAGACAAATTATTTGGCTGGTTGGATAAATTCATTTCCACTGCAAGCCATGAAACAGATTCTTTTCAAAACAAAATAAAAAGGCAGCTCCATCTGTCTTCTGCAGGGCTTTTCAATAGGAGGCACTTGGTGAGACTCAATAGCCCTGCTGAATTATGGACTATACTGCTTGGAGACGCAATTCAGCATCTGTTGGGACACAGATCCTCTCTCTCTCTCTGCAATAAGAGAATCGCATTGCCTTTCATATGAAGGAATGACTTTATAATATTCATTTAGCAGATTGAATATAGGTCAGCAAGCAGCTGCCTTCCAGTGGAGCTGTACTCTTTTTATGGCTCAGTTATTATCTTTCATGGCTATTTCAGCAGTTTTTGGAAACTGCAGTGTTACAGTTGGTTGGTTTGGCATTTTCCACTAGGAAACTGAATTCTTTGGGGAGAAGCAGACAATGGTGCCGATGTCGCATGCTCGTTTTGGGAGAGAGAAGCTCCACTGAATTCATCTTGACTTAGATATCTTCCATTAATATGTTCTAAATAACATTGGGTTAATTAATACCAAAACATATTGCATGAGGAGGTTTAATCCTTTCACCACCATCTCCTAATCTTTAGCCAAAGAGGATCTATCAAGAGCTGTGGTGGCGCAGTGGTTAGAATGCAGTATTACAGGCTAATTCTGCCAACTATCAGGAGTTCGATCCTGACAGGTTCAAGATTGACTCAGCCTTCCATCCCTCAGAGCAGGGGTGGGTTCCTCCCGGTTTGGACCGGTTTGCCCGAACCAGTAGCGACCCGCTGGTGACATCACTGAACCGGATCGGTCGGTGCCGGTCCGTAGGCGCCATCTTCTTTTTTTTTTTTTTTAATTTTTTTGTTTGAATTTTTTTAAATTTTTTTTAATTTTTTTTGAATTTTTTGGAAATTTTTCTCTTCTGAGCATCTGCAGAAGCCAAGTTCCAGCACCGTGCATGTGGTTGCCATTTTTTTTGGCTTTGTGGGGGGGTTTGGATTTTTTGTTACTGCGCATGCGCTCAAAGTACACGTGCGCTCACTAGGCGCACCCGCGCGGGAGGGAGCAAACCGGCAGCGAGGTAAGTTGGAACCCACTCCTGCCTCATGCATAATATGAGGACCCAGATTGTTAGGGGCAGTAGGCTGAATCTGTAAACGGCTTAGAGAGGGCTGTAACATACTATGAAGTGGTATATAAGTCTAATTGCTATTGCTATTTTGAGGCTGCTTTTTGTCATGTGGTTGCATCAGTGATTTAGGACTATAGTATGGTGAAACGTTAAAACTCCATTTTAAAATTCCTTTGATGACTCATCACTGCCATCATTATGACCTTTGATAAGTGTTGTTCTTGGTCTTTATGAGGTGGCGAGGTGTCTCTCCAAGAGATCGAAATCGTGTCATCCACTGCTGTCAGAAATGATGATGGTGCTGATGATATGCTATAAAATTGTTCTTGTCTCTTAGAAATCACATGGATAGATTTTTATCTTGACTGTCAGAAGTACTCAGTGTTATCTGTGTGGAGAAAAGTTGGTTTCTGGCCCTCACACTTAGCTGCTTCAGACAGATCATATTCATTGGTTCCTCTGTCTTTTTTCAAAGCTATTAATGCAAGTAGCTGTCATAAAATCCTTTAGTAATTAATTATCTCATTTGTTGAAGAAGTACGCTCTTTGGACTTAAAGCCTTACCTGTCACTGGATGGTTCTGAGTTTTGAAAGCTCATTCATCCTCATCATCTATCTATAATTTTCTAAATTAAAACTCCCTCACTCTTTCCCCCATCTTTCATGAGGTGCTAGGTTCATTTTCCATTTTTTTAAATAATCACCTGCCAAAGAGAAAGGATTATATTTTACTTCGTGAAAGGAAGAACAACCCTGGGGTTTAAGAGCACCTCTGCACAGAGTCAAGAAGCAATCTATTACAACACTGGATAAGAAAAATCTTGCCAACAATACGGAAAAGCAAAATGGCAGAATATGTGGCAAAGGGGAAATTGTAATCCTTGACTTACAACCATTCATTTAGTGACCATTTGAAGTTACAACAGCACTGAAACAAAGTGACTTACAATCAGTCCTCGCACTTACAACAGCTCCACAATCTTATGAACAAAATTTGGTTGCATATTTACAGTGGTTGCAGTGTCATGTGATGCAGGGGTTGCAGGTTCATGTGATGCAGGGGTGAAATCCAGCAGGTTCTGACAGGTTCTGGAGAACCGGTAGCGGAAATTTTGAGTAGTTCAGAGAACTGGCAAATACCACCTCTGGCTGGCTCCAGAGTGGGGTGGGAATGGAGATTTTGCAATATCCTTCCCCCAGGAGTGGGGAGGAAATGGGGATTTTGCAGTATCCTTCCCCTGGAGTGGGGTGAGAATGGAGATGTTGCAGTATCCTTCCCCTGCCACGCCCACCAAGCCACACCCACAGAACCGGTAGGGAAAATTTTGAATTTCACCCCTGATGTGATGGCCTTTTCTGAAGGGTTCTGACAAGCAAAGTGAATAGGGAAAGCCAGATTTGTTTAACAAGCACATGATTCACTTAACAACTGCATTGATTGACCTAAACAACCATGCCAAAAAATGTCATAAAATTGGACACAACGGATTTAACAACTGCTTTGTTTAGCAATGGAAATTCTGGTTCCAACTTCGCTCGTAAATCAAATACTACTGGTATATATTCATAATAGAAATCTAGCCATATTATGCAAAGCAATAGTATTCTTGTTTTTGTTTGTTGAAGTTCAATAACAGCACATATGAGTTAATGATTACATCTTATTCTATTCCTTTACTTAATTAATAAACATAACAACTCATAGTCTCCCCTACGCTGGCTGGAGAATTCTGGGAGTTGAAGTCCACAAGTCTTAAAGTTGCCAAGTTTGAAGACCTCTGAGCTAATGCATTTCCCGAAATTCCCAGAGAATATAGTCAGAAGAGGTAAATTTAAAAAACAAGGAATAAATTAAACATCATGATAACTGAGGAATGCAAGCAACAGTTTAGGTAATTTTGCTCCTCCGGGACTGTTCTATTCCTTTTCATCCTTATTCATATTCAATTCTGAAATTCATTTAAGAATGTCATATTTCCATGGGATTGTAGTCCATAACACTGGTACCACAACTAATAATTCTCTTTTTCTATTTCTTTCAAAAAGTCTACATAAAAGTTACATTTTGCCCATTTCCTCTAATGAGAGCCATTAATTTTGTCATCCCTGTCAGTTTCATCACTTTCATTAATCACTGTCTCATTGTTGTTATAGTATAATCTTTCCAACATTGGACATATAGAAGTCTTGGTGTTGTTACCAAATATAAGATTTAAGTACCATCAAAAAAATTTTTTTAGCATTTTCTCCATTAATCCCAATAAGAAAATATCTGGTCTAAATTGTATCTAATGTTTCAGTTTTTTCTTTCATTAATGTATGTAACAATAGAATAATAAAATTGGAAGGATCTTGGAGCTCTTCCAGTCCAACTCACTACTCGATCAGGAGACCACTTCAGACAAGTGATTGTCCAATCTCTTCTTAAAAACCTCCAGTGATGGAGCACCCACAACTTCTGGATGCAAGCTCCCCCTGCTATATTGTTCTGTCAGGAAATTCCTCCTAAGTTTTTATTTTATTTATTTTTTATTTATTTATTTATTTATTTGTCAAACATGTATAGGATAGTAGTAGTTTGTATAAACATAAGTAAAAAGTAACGATAAAAGAGGACAATAGGACAGTAGGACAGGGACGGTAGGCACAGTGGTGCGCTTATGCACGCCCCTTACAGACCTCTTAGAAATGAGGAGAGGTCGACTGTAGACAGTCTAAGGTTAAAGTTTTTGGGGTTTGGGGAAGAAACCACAGATTCAGGTAGTGCATTCCAGGCATTGATCACTCTGTTGCTGAAGTAGTATTTTCTGCAGTCGAGTTTGGAGTGCTTTACATTTAGTTTGAATCTATTACGTGCTCGTGTATTGTTGCGGTTGAAGCTGAAGTAATCATTAACAGGAAGGACATTTTGGTATATGATTTTATGAACTACATTTAGATCAGATCGGAGGCGACGTAGTTGTAAATTGTCTAATCCCAGTATTTCAAGTCTGGTGGAATAAGGTATTTTGTTGTGAGTGGAGGAGTGAAGGACTCTTCTTGTGAAATATTTCTGGACTGTCTCGATTGTATTTATGTCTGATATGCAGTGCGGGTTCCAGACAGGTGAGCTGTGTTCCAGAATTGGTCTAACAAATGTTTTGTATGCTCTGGTTAGTAATGTAATGTTGCCAGAGAAGAAGCTACCCAAAATTAGATTAACAACTCTTAGTGCCTTTTTGACAATGTTGTTACAGTGGGCTCTAGCACTTAGGTCATTGGATATGAGTACTCCAAGGTCTTTGACAGAGTGAGGGTCGTCAAAAGTTCGTTTCCTCCAAGTTTGTATTTTGTATTCTGATTTTTTTTGCCAATGTGTAAGACAGAGCATTTGTTGATTGAGATTTGAAGTTGCCAGTTCTAGGCAGTTCTAGGTTGGTTCTCTCCTTGATTAGTTTCCACCCCTTCTTGACCTGTCCTCAAGTGCTTTGTAGAATAGGTGGACCCCCCTCTTCTTTGTGGTAACCCCTCAAATATTAGAAGACTGCTGTCATGTCACCCCAGTTTATATTTCTGCCCAATATTGTTTTGCTTCGTTGCATTCTATGATAGAATATTCCTTCTGATTTTATACTTCCAACAAATATTTTTAGTCCCTTCATAATTTTAATGGTGGCAGCACAGTGAATCAGGCTTGTAATACGGATGGAGTACCAAGCAGTACACTTCGTATGTAAGGAAGTCAGAGAATCATATGTTGATCAAATATTATGCTCATTATTGTTTATCTGCTTAAAAATAACTTTTGCCAAAATTATACATGATTTAATGGAATAGTGGAAGAAAGGATTGTCAATTTAAGCCAGATGCCCATTAAATGATGAATGAAATTTTTCAAAACGCCAAACGTATTTTTCTATCAGAAAACCTATGTTAACTAATAACAATGAATATTTATTCTGAGGGGAATCTGGAAATATTCTCCATACTGATTTATGTTTCATGCAAAAATATGAACAAATAGATTTTCTGAGGTCCAATATATTACAACTTTGCTTTATATATTTATCTTTGAAGGAATCATTGAAAGAATGAAACTTTAGTCTGTTTAATCAATATTAAAAAAAACAATAATCCCACCATCCAGTTCTTAGGAGATGCTTATCTGTCAATAAGTAATGGTCAATTTAGTTTTGTCATCAATTAATATCTAATTTGGGATGTGGGTAAAATGCGTTATTTATATGATGTTCTTCAAATGGAATGAATCCTTAAGAGCATAGGAAGATGCCTTCAGCTAAGTTAGATTTCTCATTCACCCATCCAAAATATTTATTTCCAAAATGTCTTGCCTGCTTTTTATTATACCCAGGGTGCCAATAGCAATTTGCAATTTTCTCAAAGTTCCATATAAGAGTTTCTCATCTAGGACTCTAATATTGGGCATGGAACATGAACCCACCTGATTAAGCCTGGAAGAGTGATTCCTACTGAAAATCCAATCTTCACTGAACCCTAAAATAAATTCTGGTAGTATTTGAGAAAGTATCGTTTTCTGTGGTGTACATTATTTAGAGCTGTTAGTAGGTTCTGCTGCTGGTGAGTGAAGTCCTTCCCAACTAACATTAGCTCAGATATTTACAATCAGTTGCATATGCAAAGCACTATCCAAGCCATTATTTGTCCTTGCAAAATTTGGGCAAATGTGCCCAAGTTCTGACAGACATCCTCGGCATTTAATAGCCACCTGCCAGCTGGCATAATGATGGCTCTAAATAAATAGATAAAAATAGCATTGACTTTCTTCTCTCCAAGTGAGAAGTAACATTTCTGTGCTGGCAGGCAATTTGGAGGCCTTAATGATTAAAAGTCATATCCCTTAGGCATGCCTGGTTCTTACTTTATTCAGTAAATCCCATGCTCTCTATAGGCTGCTGTATAGCTTCTGGAGTTGGTCGTTTCTGCCTAAAAGGACTGTGTATAAACTTTTTTCTTTTTATTTAAAAAACAATAATTTGTGAAGCAGGGCATCATGTCATTAATAAAATTTCTAAAATGCAGACGTCCATATTTGGAATTGCAAGCATGTGGTTATAGCCATCTGCCATTGTGAGTAAGAATGTTTGCAGCTGAAATGGAATAAATGGACCCAGTCACCTCTATGATTAGAAGCTACAACAGTGTCACAGGCATCCATGATGCCTTTGTCAAAAAGATGTGAATTACTGACAGCCCTTGACTTATGACCGTAATTGAGCCCAGAATTAGGATGGTAAGTTGTAGTGGTCATTAAGTGGGTCACCATATGACTCCATCTGATTTTACAAGCTTTTTTGCCATGGCTGTTAAATGACTTTTAAATGACAGAAGGACTCAGTCAAGATCATGTGAAGTACCAATACCACTCTATAAAGCCTTAGTAAGACCACACCTAGAATACTGCATCCAGTTTTAGTCACCAGACTATAAAAAAGTTATTGAGACTCTAGGAAAAGTGCAGAGAAGAGCAACCAGGATGATTAGGGGACTGGAGAGTAAAACATATGAAGAACGGTTACAGGAACTGGGCATGGATAGTCTAGTCAAGAGAAAGACCAGGGGAGACATGATAGCAGTATTCCAATATTTGAGGGGCTGCCACAGAGAGGAAGGGGTCAAGCTATTCTCCAAAGCACCCGAAGGCCAGACAAGGAACAATGGATGGAAACTGATCAAGGAGAGATTCAACCTAGAAATAAGGAGAAATTTTCTGACAGTGAGAACAATCAACCAATGGAACAGAAGTTGCCTTCGGAAGTTGTGGGAGCTTCATCACTTGAGGTTTTCAAGAAAAGATTGAACATTTGTCAGAGATGGTATAAGGTCTCCTGCTTGGGTGGGGGATTGGACTAGATGACCTACAACGTCCCTTCTAATTCTGTTAACCTGTTTTCTTCAATGAGTGGGGGGTTTTTTTGTCAGAAACCAACAAATGTTGCAAATGGTCATAAATGCGAGTCAGTTGCTAAGCATCCAAAAATGAAATCATGTGATGACTGTAGGGGAATGGTATGCAGCCATCAGATTCTTATGGATCATAAGTAGCTCTAGAAAAGTCTGTCATAGCTTTGGTCATTAAGCGAGGACTACCCGTGTATCACAGAATATATGTCATTAGTTTGGTGGTATTTCTTCCTACCACAAGCACTATCAAATGGATGCCTGAATTCCTCTCTGTTTGGCATCTTAACAAATAGAGTGACAATCACGTTTTTTTAAGGGTGAGTGCCATGAATGAGTAAAGTTGGGTTCATGCTTAGTAATTGAATCGGCTTTCTCTCATTCCACAATGCCAGACACAGGGGTGGGCTTCAAAAATTTTAGCAAGGGGTTCTCTGCCCGGTTGCTGGGTGGGCGTGGTCATGGTGGGCGTGGCCTAGTCAGCCTCCTGCACCACGGTGGGGGGGCGCTTTTGCCCTCCCCAAGTTCTAGAGGTTTTCCTCAAGCCTCCGGGAGGGCGAAAATGGCCTCCCAGGCTCCAGAGGCCCTCTGGAGGCTAGAAACAGGCCCATTTCTGGCCTTCCCAAAGTTCCGGTAGGCCCGTTTTTCGGCCTCTCCAAGCCTCTGTGCGCACCCTGCACTTACCTGCATCTAAAATGGGCCGTGTGGGGACTCCTGGGAGGGGCAGGGTGGGGTGGGTGGGGCCAGCCAGGAGTGGGATTTGGGGGTTCTCCAAACTGCACAGAATCTTAGCTAGAGGTTCTCCCGAACCCCTGCGAACCCCCAGCAGCCCACTCCTGGCCAAACATTTATGTTTCGTTCACTAAGGTACGGTTAGGCAAGCTGTGCTTAGCCCCGGCGTAAATCCAGTCAACATCACTGATTTTGAGTAAATATTCTTAAGATTGCATTGGAGTGTAAACAAGTTCTTACTTTTCTCATACAGAAGCCTTCAGGTGGATATTAGATGGTGGAATCACATTAAAACTTTATTATAGCCATTAACCAGAAATCGAAAATAAAAAATAAAGTCTAATACATTATAAAATATTCAATTCATTCTCATAGATAGAACATAAAATTATAAGGCTGGAAGGGGCCTCAGAGGTCTTCTAGCTCAACCCCCTGCTCAAGGAAGGAGCTCTTATACCATCACGGGCAAATGGTTGTCCAATATATTTTTGAAAAGCTTCAGTGATGG
Source organism: Diadophis punctatus similis (assembly GCA_023053685.1). Lineage (NCBI taxonomy): Eukaryota > Metazoa > Chordata > Lepidosauria > Squamata > Dipsadidae > Diadophis > Diadophis punctatus. Next base: position 42,994,540 of record JALIGW010000007.1, on the reverse strand, counting down.
AGCATTCACAACTTCTGAAGGCAAACTGTTCCACTGATTAGTTGTTCTCATTGACAGGAAATTTCTCCTTAGTTCTAGGTTGGATCTTTCTTTAATGAATTTCCACCCATTGCTTCTTGCTCTGCTCTTTGGCACTTTGGAGGATATGTCCACCCCCTCTCAAGTACTGAATGATACCCTCTCAAGTACTGAAAGAAAGCTATCCCTTTTACATATATATCTTTTCCATTTTGTGAAATGTATATAAAAAAGGAAGAGATAATATGTACTGAAGAAATTCATAAAAGAAATGTAAAAAATAGGATAAAATAGATCAGAAAGTATGTACTGTATGTATGTGTGTGTGTGTGTGTGTGTGTGTGTGTGTGTGTATATATATACATACATACATACATACATACATACATACATACATACATATGTGTGTGTGTGTGTGTGTGTGTGTGTGTGTGTAGGATTTTTTTGCTGATAAATAAAAATAAAGGGAGACTATTATATATATATACACATATAGAAGGAATAGATATAGAAAAGAATGATAAATATTTATAGTACATGTATACAAAATTGTGTGGACTGATCTTGAGCTACTATATGTCAAGGTTCCAAATAGTAATCGAGCAGAAATCAGAGCCCAAGGCAAAGAGTTCACCAAAGTTCCAATTTAATGCAGAGACCATGTTGGCAAGCGCATGGAGAAAACCAAACTATAACTAAGACAGGAACTATGATTCCTAATATTGTATGTTTGTATGTTATGTCATTTTTTTGTGTATATAAAATAAATAAATAAAAAAGAAAGAAAGAAAGCTATCCCTAATCCTTCACTTCATAGGCTAGATCTACTTAGCTTCCTCAATCCTTGATCAGCTTAGCTTCCAGATAAGCAAGGTTACTTCTGTAGATAGTCATTCTGTCTGATGATAGTTGTCCCTACCTCTGTCCCTTGCCAGGGAGTTGATGATTTTAGGATTTCTCTCAATTTAACTGAGCTTATATAAAATTGTTGACTGTGACCAGGGAGTTGTTTTAAAAATAGCTGACCCAATCTAAAAAACATGTCCCTATCTGATTTAATTCTATCTAATCCATGTGAGCGGAGCTTTTGTGAAACTGGAATTTTTTGTAATTTGCTTTCCAAAATTGCTGAAGGAAGAACATTAAAGCATTAAGGTTCTAGAAAAGGTTTATCTGGAATGGAGCTGAATGGAGTGGAGTGGAGTGGAGTGGCATAGAATAGAATAGAATAGAATAGAATAGAATAGAATAGAATAGAATAGAATAGAATAGAATAGAATAGAATAGAATAGAATAGAATAGAATTCTTTATTGGTCAAGTGTAATTGGACACACAAGGAATTTGTCTCCGGTGCATAAGCTCTCAGTGTACATACAAGCAACAAGTGATAAATCATGATCATAATCATCATAAGATACATTCATCAGAAATCATAAGATACAACACTTAGTGATAGACATAGGATACTAAGTAAGCAATCAACATAAATCATACTAGGATTCTAAATAAAACAATTACTATAAATCGTAAAATACAAGCAACAAAGTTATAGTCATAAGAAGATAAGGAAATAGGTAATAGGAAAGATGAGAAGAATAATAGTACTACAGCCCTATTAGGTAGTTCGACAGTGTTGTGGGAATTAGTTGTTTAGAAGAGTGATGGCATGGGGGAGTAAATGCAAATATTTTTTTAGGAGAGAGGCACTGAGTTTCCCTCAGTGGTTAAGAGATCTTCCTCATACAGTTGTAAGACAACTCCTAAATTTGACAGATGAGGTGCAACTTACTGATAAAGAAAAATATTTGTAGCTCATGGTTGAAATGGAGAGTCCTTGGTGCTTCTCTGAGCTTGGTTGCTTTCTTGCAGATATTTCATTACTCAAACTAGGTAATATCATCAGTGTTAACAGGGAGTGGGGTTTGCTCTCAATTTTTATTCTAGTGGCTTGCCTTGTCAGTGTTGATGGGAATGGTCTTATAGGTTCTTTGGTTGGGTTTACTGTTAGCTTCTTTGATTGAGGTATTGTTTACTTCTTGTTTGTTTGTCTGAGGTTAATCTTGGTATCAATCTCTGCTCATCTGGGTATTGATTGCTGGTGGGAAGCTGTTTTGGCCTTTTTGTTTCCTTTTTGTTGGTAAGGGGCCTGCATAAGTGCACAATCGTGCCTACCGTTCCTGTCCTAATGTAGCCATATATTCATACCTCTTTTACTCTTATTCATGCTTGTACTATTACATATATATTCAATCATGTTTAACTGTTTATACTTTGCTTATAATCATATATGCTTGACAAATAAACAAATGCAAATACAAATGTCTGACTATCAGCCAACTTGTCAGAGTTCCTGCCTTTTAGAAATTCTCTAGTGTTTTTCGTCTCAGCTTGGTCAAGGGTGCTCACAGTTTCCCACTTGAAACTATGGTTAGGTCTGTCCATATGTTGTGAAAATAAAGAGTTTTCATTAGGTTTTTTTGAGTGTTTTTTTTTTTAGTTTTTTATTAAATATACAATTAAAAACATTGGACATAGTGTGACTTTTCCGGTTCAAACATTTGTTTGTTTGTTTGTTTGTTTGTTTGTTTGTTTATTTATTTATTTATTTATTTATTTATTTATTTATTTATTTATTTATTTATTTATTTATTTATTTATTTATGTGGTTGGTTGGTTGGTTGGTTGGTTGGTTGGTTGGTTGGTTGGTTGGTTGGTTGGTTGGTTGGTTGGTTGGTTGGTTGGTTGGTTTAGCTTATATGCCGCCCAATTCAGCATGGACTAAGGGCTGCTCACAACCAGAAACCAACAAAACCATAATAAAAACATCTAAAAACGCATTAAAATATATCACTGTTATAAAATCCTTACAATCACACATTTTCTCTATGGGTTATTAGTTCCAGGCCTGCCGGAAGAGCCAGGTTTTAACATTCCCAAAAAGTTTTACCTAACAACAACTACAATTCATATTCGCTATTTAAATATGTACAATCTGTTACAATTCAAACACATACTGTAAATCCCTTCATCTACAAAAGTTACATTCAATACCAATACAATTCCTACGTATCATATAATAGTAACATAATAATTCTGCAATTCTCAATTTATCAATATTTATCTATCCCGACATTTCCTCCTCATTTCCAACCACTGATACATTTTATTCCAGATTTTGTAATATTCCGTCTCACCCTTGTCTTTGAGTTCTAAAGTTAGCCTGTCCATTTCTGCGCAAGTCAGTATCTTGTTTACTATCTCTTCTTTAGGTGGAGTCGCTTTACTTTTCCAATTTTGTGCGAAGACCAGTCTTGCTGCCGTTAGTATATGCAACATTAAATATATTGTTCCTTTACTATATTTATCCATTGTAATGCCTAATAGAAAGAGTTCTGGTTTTAAATCTATGCTTTGATTTAACATCTCTTCCAGCAACCTTCTTATCTGAAGCCAAAAAGCCTTAGCTTTCGGACACATCCACCACATGTGTTCTGTTAGTCTTCTGCTTGTACTTAGTAACTGTTGTAGTCTCTACATTATATGTTGTAAATGAATTCTGTTTTTTCTTCTGGTGGAGATGTAATTTAAATTATAAAATCTGACAGTAGTAGTAGTAGTTGTAGTGATTCATTTCTGCAAATTTACTAAAGTTGCAGATACTGGAATAAGATTATAGTTGCATTCTCTCCCCAACATTTATTTTTGATGAGCAACACACACATCTACTGTGAGCTATTGAGAGATATTAACTCCAAGAATTATTGATTTCCAGACTACTCTAATGCTTCATTGAGAACACCAGGCCCCTTCTTGAATATCTACAGAGTGAAGAGAGAGAGATTACTGATAAGTGATAGATGATTTTGAAAAACTTCCTTATTTATGAGATGATATCAAGGCCAAAGTGAAGCTGTAGTTGGAAAGTCTAAAGATGCATTCTGTGGCTGATTCAAAAGCAGCTCCCCCCAGATTGGAGAAGAAAATACCCATAATAATCTTGCTCACAGCCTTTTGATCTGGATGGTTTCCAGGCTCCAAGTATTCTATGCTTATCCATCATTTTCACATTTAGGAAATGATAGCTTTTGAGGTCTAGGTTACAATCATCTCAATATTCAAATTACAGAAAATAGGTTGCCTGCAGATAGACAGCTAGTGTAGCTTAGCTGAGCATGTGGCTAAAATAATATTTTCCAAGGAAATGCAAAGAATAAAAGTGTTGATGTATAAAATTTTCCTACTTAAAAATGGAACAGTCCTGTACCTAATTTTAATACTAGTTAATCTGAAGTGGTTATGCAGTCAAGAGAAAGTGAAACCTGCCACAAAGATAATAAGGAGGCTATGCCCCAACTTTTAAAGCATCTTTGATTTATTTGCAAAGACAATTAAGTTTGATCCTTTGTAATTACACAAAACTCCTCTGGCTCCTCATGTAGACTTGCTAAAGTTTGGTCAAGAATAGCGATGTCTGTAGCTAATTCATTGGATTTCGTTTAGAAGCAAGTCTCGTCAATATTAAATAAGGTAGCTTCTTCAAAACTAGAATCCACTGATTGCTTTCGTGTGCTTGGTCTTCTTCAGATTGTAAGTAATTAAATTGGGTTAGTAAAAGGCCGTTCCTCTGCCTTGTATTTACACAGTAATAACCTACCCCAGTTATGTCCCTATTGATTAGCGGAGGCTGGCAAAGAAGTAGCAAGCTAGAAATAGAAGAAAAGCATTGCTGAGTTAGTTGAGTCTAGTCTAGTCCAACAACCATGCTAATTTGTTCCTTTGTTGAACAACAAATTTATTTTGACTGTTCAACCAAAATCACGTTCCTTATACTATAAGCACATTGTTTCTTTTCCTGTTTTCCTGAACACCTGAGCAATTCAGCCCCATCTTCTCCATGATACCTTTTAGAACAGCGGTTCTCAACCTGGGGGTCGCGACCCCTTTGGGGGTCAAACGACCCTTTCACAGGGGTTGGGAGACTTCACCCGGATGCCACCATTTGGGTTCTTTTACCCTCTGTGCATGCACAGAATGCTTTGCGCATGCACAGAGGGTAAAAGGACCCAAATGGCGGTGGCAGGGCGTGGGTCACGGCGGCGGGTATGGGGTGGGTCGTGGTGGGGTCACGGGGGTGGGGCACGGGGCGCAGCATTAGGAAGGCTGAGAACCACTGTTTTAGAATGAAGATCATTCTACAGATTATTTTTTCACATGCCAAATGTAATTCCCAGTGGCTTCAACCATCATAATTTTTCTTCTTCTAAATGCCTTACACTTCTTGAACATACAACAGTTTGTTAATATCCTTGCTAAAATGTAGTACACAGAATTGGATGCAATTGTAAGGTCCCAGAAGTTTCCCCGAGCCACTGAGATGCTGAAGAGAATGAGACTCGAGACGAGACTTGCAAAAAGTGACAGCTTTTTATTTATGGCCAAAGTAAAAGGGCTGGGTGACAAAACTGTATCCAAAACACACAGACAAAATGACTGTAAGGAATAGCCACACCTAGATAAGTTTGTCTAGGATCTTATACACTTGTTTAGCTAATCAGAGACAAAAGTTTGTTATTCAATATGGACAATGTCTTGCCCATGCCCTCCCCGTCCTTTATCCATGGAGTGTTCTTTGTCCATGCTCTATCCATGCTTTGTTATCTTACAGACTATCCCTTGTCCTTGTGTGTTCATGCTCCTACACAGCCCACCCCCCAGTAGTGGATTTCACTTACCTTTGCTATCGGTTTGGGAACGGGAAGCTTCTGCGCATGCGCAGAATGTTTTTGATGATGTCCAGGTGGGCGGAGTCTCCCACCGCCACCGCTATGGGTTCTCCCGAACCAGTGCGAACCGGTAGCAACCCATCACTGCCCCCCCCTTATCTATGGAGCAGGATGTTCCTGGGAGCTGTCTCCAAAGATGTGCCTAGCTCTGAAGCCAATTACAGAAGCGAGAAACCAGATAGAAAAGGATACAATTCTTTTACAGAATGAATTCCTAACAAATTATTCCTAACCATAGCAAAATAGTACAAGCAACTTCTTTAACAGAAGCAAAGAGCAAACATTAGATTGATTTGTGTCAATATGTCCTTTCACAATATTCCAGTGATGGCGAAACTTTTTTGGTTCGCGTGCCAAAAGGGTAGCGTGGGGGGGTCTCGTGTGCGCATGCCCACACCCATAATTCCATTCGCCGCCCCGTGCATGCATGCATGACCTCCCACACACTCCCGGCACACGATGGCACACCCATTTTTCACTCTCCTCAGGCTTCAGAGCCTTTGTAGGAGCCTGAGGAGGGCAAAAACGGCCTTCCCCCCCGCCCCGGAGGCCCTCCGGAGGCAGAAAATGGCCCATTTGCCAACTTCCGGTTGGACCGGAAGGCCTGTTTTTTTGCTCTCCCCAGGCTTCAGAGCCTTTCTAGGAGCCTGGTGAGGGCGAAAATGGCCTTCCCCACCTGCCCAAAGGCCCTCCAGAGGCCAGAAATGGTCCATTTCCCAGAAGGCCCGAAAATCAGCTGGCTGGCGTGTGCATGTGTGCCGGACCTGAGCTCGCATGGTTTGCCATCACTGCAATATTTCATAAAAGAATACCAGTGAAGAATAGAAAGGAAGATTTGATCTTGTTATTTAGGTACCGTACGCTGGACATCTGTTAATGCAGCCTAGGATTTTATATGCAAGAACCAGTATGCACAAATGCAGTGAGTCATTTGTAATCTTATTTTGATCTCCTTATTAATTACAGGCAGTCCTCGACTTACAACTATAAGATTACTTCATTTATGCTGTGATTTTCCTCTGTTTTAAAAAACAAAACAGCTGTCAGGACGGTATGCTTTTAACCATGCAGAGAATGATAGAGATAGATGCCTAGAGATTTTTATTTTATTGTTTTTTTAGCTTTGCTTTTCTATTGCACTGTGGAAAGATTACAAGATGGAAAAGATTTTTTTTTAATTCAAAGGAACTAAAATCTCTTGATATGGGAATAGATGTCAATATATTAAATGAAAACATTCATGGTCGTTGTTGTAGACCTTGGCTGATCATTTCACCTTTTCTGGATCTGTGCCAGGATAATCTATAAATCATGTTCAAGCTGGTTTCCTTTGCCTGCTATCCTGGTGGAAGAAGCTTCTTGTAGAGAGCAAGAGGGAATGACCTAGAGCAAGGATGGCCAACTTTGGCAACTTTAAGACTTGTGGACTTCAACTCCCAGAATTCACAGCAGCTATGCTGGGTTGCTTCCACGCTACCAATTAAAGAACTAAAATTGTCCCGATTTCACTTAGGTCAACTATCTTTTTTGAAAGTCACTTCTTCTCATTTGTAGGCAGCTATAAAGATTAGATCATTGAGCTGTTGTGGCACAGTGGTGCCCACAGCCAGGAGTTCGATTCTGACCGGCTCAAGGTTGACTCAGCCTCCTGAGCTCAGAAAAACAAGAACTCAGATTGTTGGTGGCAATATGCTGACATTTGTAAACCCCTCAGAGAGTGTTGTAAAGCACTATAGAGCAGTATATAAGTCTAGGTCAGTGTTTCCCAACCTTGGCAACTTGAAGATATCTGGACTTCAACTCCCAGAATTCCCCAGCCAGCATTCGCTGGCTGGGGAATTCTGGGAGTTGAAGTCCAGATATCTTCAAGTTGCCAAGGTTGGGAAACACTGGTCTAGGTGCTATTGCTAAATCATGACTGATTAAACATATTCCCTGTTAATCACAAGCCAACAGTCCCAGAGGAAGCACCTGTGATGAGACAACAGTAGTAGTAGAAGAAGAAAATAATAAGAACTATTACATGGGTAGCTAGGAATTCTGAGAGCTGATGTCCACATATCTTAAAGTAGATGAGCTTGAGAAATATTATTGTAGTCCAAAGCAACTTGAATATTCACTGTCCATAAGTTGACCATCATTGTGAGATAGATTTTGGATTCTTGAGGACTACATGTTCAGAAGTAGCAAATATATCAATACTTCCTGAAAAGATGACTCTTACATAATCTTTGAGAGAAGGGAAAAGATACATTTATTTATGTTTTGCATTTGCTTTAAAATGTTATACCTGTTTCTCTGAGCATATTCATGCCCACTCTGCTTGTATAGTTTACCATTCTGAGCAGAAAAGACATTTCTCAATGTATAAAATGTGGGTTTATATTTTATAATAGATTTGAAACAGTAGTGGAGGACTCTACTTACCTTTGCTACCAGTTCGGGAATGGGAGCACGCAGGCGCGCACGCACAACACTTCTGCACATGCACAGAGCTTTTTGATAATATCTGGGTGGATGGGCGGAGCCTCCTGCCACTCCCGCTGCTACCGGTTCGCAGAACCGGTCCGAACCAGTAGCAACCCGCCACTGATTTGAAATCAGCAGCAAATGTTAGTTATGATGCATACTTTTTGAATAATAACATTAAACTTAAAATACGGTTTTCACAAGCTCCTGATATATTTATGAAATGCTGTAAATGAAAGGCAAGAATTATAGTAGGGTTAGTTCAATTTGCTTTTTAAATCTACTCCATTTGGAAGTTTTACACATTCCCAGGAGTGGGATGGGGGAAGCATCTCTTTTTTCCTTACTGTGAATGACAAGTAATAGACTGATAGGATCATACTAGAAAAACTTAAGAGAAAAGCAATGTTTTTTTTCTTCAGCAATAAAAAGACAGGGATATGCACACCAGCTTTTGGTATTCCATATCAGAGTCCAACTCCCGCCCAGAGTCCCCTGGGAGTTGGGCAGCATACAAATCTATTTAAATAAATAAAATAAATAAATATCTTCTGATAGATTTAGTTTCCATTAACGAGCTGTGCCATCCATAAATTTTTAAAGTCTTTGGTGATGGTTACAGTTATTCAAGTGACAAAACAGTTACCTATAACTGAAATTGAAGTCAGAGCTTTGCAAGGGATCCTAACCTTATATAAATAAGCACAAACTTATCTGTTTATTCCAACTCCCCGGCATTATTTATAGCTTCTCTGTATCTCTGTTTATGCATGGGAATAAACAGGCTGTCACGAGCTGGACATGAGCTAACAGTTATCTACAAGAAGACACATTCCCTAGTGCCCTGTTAGGCTTAGAGCAGCATATAAATTGCAGTAAACAAATACATAATCATATATCAAACTGACTGCTACTTGGAAGGATAAACAAATTCAGGTGTCTTTTACTTACTTTTTCCATCTCTTTTTTGTAGAATATTTTTTCCCTTTCTTCCCTTCCCTTCCCTTGGACCTTTTTTTGTGCATATCCTCTTTTCTTGTCCCAAAGGTACCTTTTCAGGAGGCAAATGGACTTTCTTGTTTTTCTTTTTCTTTTGAAGACGTTTCACTTCTCATCCAAGAAGCTTCTTCAGTTCTGACAGGATAGTGGGGAATGGAAGGATTTATATTTCCTGCAGACAGCTGGTCATTTGCATCCTTTTAGAGGGTCCTTGAAGCACTTGGAGGTTTATTTGTGTCCTCAGGGTTACCTGAGTGGTGCTCCTGGTTCCTGTAGTCTGCAATTTTTTCCCCTCTGGAAATCCATTCCTACTCCCACACCATTCAAAGGGTGTTCATCCCAAATTGTATAGCTAAAAGTCTGTAGAGATTCTCAGCCATCCAGGTCATGGTTGTCCCAAAGGTGCTTTTTCAAGAGGTTGGGACAACCGTGATCTGGATGACTGAGAATCTCTACAGAATCCTCTTTTCTTACCCTTTTGGCTTAGCTATATTCTATTACAAGTAGTCCTTCAGTTATGGCTACAGTTGGGACCAGAATTTCAATTGCTGGGCAATACAATCATTAAGAAGGCCACCATGTGCCTAGCCTGATTTTACAATCATTTTTACTGTGCTCATTGCATGAATCTCTGTAGTCATTACGTGAATCGCACGGTCCTTAAGCCAATACAATTTTCCCAATTGACATCGCAAACCAGCTGGGAAGGTTACAAATGGTGATCACAGGACCACAGGACAGTCCCACGGTCATAAATACATGCCGGTTGTCAAATGCTCGAAATTTTGACTACGTGACCATGGGAATGCTGCAAAGGCTGTAAGTGTAAAAAACGTTCATAAGTCACTTTTTTCAGCACTGTGATAACTTTGAATGTGACTAAATCAGTGGTGGGTTCCTACCGGTGCAGTCCACTTTATAGCACCGGTAGTGGCCCGCTGGTGATGTCACAGTACCGGTGCGGTCAGTTGCCAGTGCCTGAGTGCCGCCATTTTTTAATTTTTTTTTAATTCTTCTGTGCATGCCCAGAAGCCAAGCTTCCAGCACTGCGCATGCGCTGCCTTCCTACCCCACAGTGAATCCAAGCAGGGGAGGATGGCTGAGGGAGCGCGTGAGATGCTGAAAGAACGGGTGGCAGTAGCTATCTCCATTCCCCTCCCTTCAGCAGTCCAAGAAGCCAGGAATGCGCAGTGATGATCCTAGGCATTTTTGCATGTTCGAGGCTTCTCGAGCTGTTGAGGGGAGGGGGAATGGGCGGCAGGACCTATCTCAGTTCCCCTCCCTTCAGCAATCTGAGAAGCTGCGGGGGGCTGCGTTGCGGGTGGGCATTGCCCCCCTGCTTCTCCGGCCGCTGCCAAGCTCCTGAGGCCCACACCCACCCAGTCACATGGCTGGCAAGCCACACCCACAAAATTAGCCACGCCCACAGAGTGGTAGGTAAAAAAATTAGGAACCCGCCCCTGGACTAAATGAATGGTTATAAGTGGAGGGCTATTTGTTCACTCCAGCCAATTAACTTGAAACTGTGTCTCTTCAAAGTATAGATGATTTCATAGCACTGGCAATAGCACTTAGACTTATGCACCGCTTCATAAGGATTTACAACCCTCTCTAAGCGGTTTACAGAGTCAGCATATTGCCTCTCCAACAATCTGAGTCCTCATTTTACCGACCTCGGAAGGATGGAAGGCTGAGTCAACCTTGAGCCAGTCAGAATTGAACTCCTGGCAATGAGCAGAGCTAGCCTGCAATACTGCATTGTACCCACTGCGCCGCCGTCACCATAATAGTTACGGCTGTTAAAATAATTTACCTTATTATTGCTCCTTAGATTTAGGTTGTTGCACTTCCTGTTTGTTCATTGTTTCTTCTCCTTTTGCTGCTTGCAGGAGCTGGTGGGAAGCAATCCTCCGCAAAGGAACTGGAAAGGAATTGCAATTGCTCTGCTTGTGATTCTGGTTATCTGCTCTTTGATTGTCACTTCTGTTATCTTGCTGACACCAGGTATTTATATAATCTTTAGCCTTTGTTGCTGTTATTGTTCTAATTTCAGAATCTTTCCAAATGTCATTTTAAAAAGGCAGAGAGAGGCCTGATTATATTCCGTTGGGCTGAGAGATCAATCCTATGATGAGAATCTCCAGGTCCTGTTCTTTTGAGTCCAGTTAATCTTCAATAAATGGTTGGATTTGGGTTTTCTTTTTTTAAAAAAAATCAAGAATATACCATATTTTTCGGAGTATAAGACGCTCCGAAGTATAAGACGCACTGTAGTTTTGAGGGAGGAAAACAAGGGGAAAAAATTCTGCCTCACAGCAAACAGCAAACAGTACAGATGATATACACTGTTTGCTGTGTATTTCTGTGCATGTGTGCCTGACCCATAGAAATAGCAAAGAATTGGAGAAATGTACATTATGCCAGAAAGTTTTCTTAAATGTAGTCACACTAACTCCTCCCAATTATTTAAATAGATCTACTCCAAACATGACTAAGTCAGGGTTTAACTCAGCTGCCTTATCTTAATACTAAAACAGGACACTGTTACATTTCAGACTATATTTGTACAGATGCTGTTAAAATTGATGTGGCTTTCTGGAAGTATACATTATTCTCTGCTATTTAAAAGAAGATACAATAGCCTTGGACCTCTTCAGATCAAGCATTTATTTTAAAAGGCTTCTTCATTTTGTTAAGTTGTCTAGAACAATAATAAAGCAGTCTTTAAAAATAAGTCAAATAATTTGAACATTCTAAAGGGCTTTATAATTATTGACTTACCGTACCTTCTTGCAGCAAACAACAAACAGCCAGTTTCAGAAGTCTGATTAGCACAAGAAATTAAAATTCTGCCTCTGCTTCTACCTCTACCTCCCAGCAATTTGCCTCCTTGCAGTTTTAGTTGCACTTTCAGTTTTAGCACATGCTGCCTGCCTGCAGCCTGAATCAGCTGATGGTCGAGAAGCTGACAATCAGTTGCTTGTGCTAATCAGCCTCTGTTCTGTTTGCTGCAAGGAGGCAAATTGCTGGGAGGCAGAGGCCAAAGGGTGGGGGTGGCTGGGTGGGGCTACATTTGGTGTATAAGACGCACCTACGTTTTCACCCTCTTTTAGGGGGGGGAGGTGCTTATACTCCAAAAAATACGGTACATGCATATATCAAAGACACGTAGGTATCCTTATCCTGTATGAAAAGAACTGCTCAACTGAGATAGCAACTGGTCTTCCCACAGAGGTCATTCTCAACTTATAACCACAATTGGGTCCGGAATTTCAGACCCCAACTTTGACTAGCCCCAATTTTTTAAAATTGATTTTGCAGTGATCATTTAGCAAATAACACAGTCATTAAACTGATCCATTCTTCGAATGTATGGGGTTTTTTTGCCAGAAACTGGCAAAAAAAATTACATATTGTGTTCATCTGACTACAGGGCACTGCAACTCATTGTAAATGCAAGCCAGTTGCCAAGTTGAAATGCAGTCATGTGACTACAGGAGGGTAACACAATTTTTATTTATTTATTACATTTTATTTATATTTATATATTTGCTACCCAACTCATCACAAGTGACTCTGGGTGGCTTATGTTGGCTGCAAGTGCATTGCAGGCCATAAAGCTCTATTTTCGAGGCTTTTTATAAGTTCAAACAGTCGTGAAAAGATTAATTGTAAATCAAGAATTGCCTATATATTCAGTTGTATTGCCAAAACAATGACTTACAAAACTCAACTGACATATTCAGGGCCGTAAAGCAAATTGCCTTCCATTTAATCAAGCCATTTGTGCATTTAGTGCAATTGATGGTAATTCCTTAAATTCTATGATGGAGTGTTTTTTAGCAGCTATCATCCTCTTCTTCAAATTGGAAAAGGCAGAATTGGAGATTGGATCCACTAAAGCAGGTGATCTGCCACCAAATTGTGATCTATGGGGTGATTCTTGGAAGATGTGGTTTTATGATTGGTCAGTAGCACTCATTTATACAGGGATTCTCAAACTTCGTAGTTCTGCAATCCCTCGCAATGATAAATGAACCATTGATGCTCTCTTTAAGCAATTTCATTAGCGCTAAGGATGGGGATAAATAAACACACTTACCAAGCTCAATAATATTTCAGTGTACCTAACAAAAATCACAGACCCCTGCCATATCACAAACAATAGAAAAAAGTTTAAAATTGAACTACCCAGTGAAAAGAATGTCTGAAGTCCAGCAGTATCTTTAAAACTCCACTCTGTACTCACTCTGGAATAGCATTTACTGTTTGGAGCAACAGTTGCAGAATATAACTGCTGTCCAGGATGAGTGAGGGTGAGCACCAGCTGCACTCAAGCACTAGTCTGCGTGCTATACAGGCAGTCCTTGACTTACAACAGTTCGTTTAGTGACTGTTCAAAGGCACTGAAAAAAAGTGACTTATGACCGTTTTTCAGGGTTACAACCTTTGTAGCATCTCCATGATCACGTGATCAAAATTCAGATGCTTGGCAACTGGTTCGTACTTATGACCATTGCAGTGTCCTAGGGTCACGTGATCTCCTTTTACGATCTTCTGACAAGCAAAATCTATGATTCACTTAACAACCGGGTTATTGACTTATGAACTGCAGTGAATTTATTTAACAACTGTGGCAAGAAAGGTCATAAAATGGGGCAAGACTCACTTAACTATTGTCTCACTTAACAACAGAAATGTTGCGCTCAATTGTGGTAATGCGTTGAGGATTACTTGTACTTACTACGGTAGGTCTGCCAGTGGTGGGATTCAGCCGGTTCAGACCAAGGATGAAATGCTCCCGGTTCGGGTGGGCCGGTCGGTCGTCGTAGAGCCGATAGAGCCAATAGCGATTGCAGCATGAGGCTTCCTTCACCCGCTTCCCCCACCCGCCTGGACGCCGCCATTTGGGTTCTTTTACCCTCTGCGCATGCGCAAAGCGTTCTGCGCATGCACAGAGAGTAAAAGAACCCAAATAGCGGCGTCCAGGCGGGTGGGGGAAGTGGGTGGGGAAGCCTCACGCTGCGATTGCTCTCGGCTCTATCGGCTCTATGACAACTGCCCGGACCGGGAGCATTCCACCCCTGGTTCTGACCAGTTCGGGTGAACCGGTAGTGGCGCACGCTCACATTTCCGGTGCTGGGTGAACCGGTTGTTACAGTATGTGAAGCCCACCTCTGTCTGGATCCCTGCAAGTCTATATGGGAGCCTTATAAAATCATGCTCCAGGCTTTTCCCTTGCTCCATCTGGAAGTGATTCGATTCCAGGGACATGTACCATGGACTGAGCTGAATCCCTCAGGATAAAATTGAAATCCTGTAATGGCATGTAACAAAGACCTTGGAATACAAACCACAGAGATGCTGCCTAGAGAACATGTCAGATACACCTGCATCATGGGTGGAGAAAGGCTCAGAACAGACCCTCCCTAACTTCTCAGGCTATCAGGGATTTGTACTTTTAGACTTTCAAGATTCTATTAATGTAGCCTTACAGTAAAATAGAATTAGCTCATGCGGTCATGTTTCCATCTGGTTTGCTTGGGAAGACCGACCTTAATTTTGCAAGTCTCGTTCTCTCTTCCTAAGAGGAGAATTTCAGGAATTCTGATCCTCAAGAAACTCCACTATTTGTTGGGCTGAGGTGTCGTTGTAACACCTGCAGCAAGTGGATACGTGTCTCCCCAAAACATGCCTCCAAATGAGATCCACTATCACTTAAACAGAACCCTTTAAAATACCTGCTTTTAATTTTACCTGGAAAATTACCTTGTGATTTGCCTTTTATATATCTACTTTTCTTGTTTCCTTCCCTTCCTTGCTAAGGTCATCAAATACCTTAGCAAACATTTGGTAACTGGTCTGCACCGCCTCTCTCTTACTCATCCAAGCTCCTACTTTCTTTCTTTCTTTCTTTCTTTCTTTCTTTCTTTCTTTCTTTCTTTCTTTCTTTCTTTCTTTCTTTCTTTCTTTATTTATTTATTTATTTATTTATTTATTTATTTATTTATTTATTTATTTATTTTGTGAGATTTATATACCGCCTCACAGTGCAAGCACTCTCTAAGCGGTTTACACCAGTAAGCAATGTATATTTATATTGCCCCCTACAATCTGGGTCCTTATTTTACCTACCTCAGAAGGATAGAAGGCTGAGTCAACCTTGAGCCGGTGATATTTGAACCGCTGACCTGCGGATCAGTGTCAGCTAAAGTGGCCTGCAGTACCTGCCTCTAACCACTGCGCCACCTCGGCTCATTAAAATGAAATAATTATTTAAAATGAAATAATCCCCTTAAATCAGGGGTGTCAAACTCAAGGCCCATGGGCTGGATCCACAGGGTGCTTAGATCTGGCCTGTGGGGCTGGCCTGGAAACAGCAAAGGACCGGCCCGCGGTGCCTCTGTTAGTGAAAACGGAGCTTGGGTTGTGTGTGCTTCCCCCCCCGTGCCCCATTTTCAGCCGCAACAGCCTCCTGCAGCCCTCTACCAGTGAAAACAAGTCCCGTTTTCCACTGCATGCGCCCTCCCGAGCTCCATTTTCGCTGGCAGAGAGCTATCAAAACAAACCAAACACAAAACAAAAGGAGAAATGTTTCCCCTTTTGCATTTGAGCATGCAAGAAGGGACAGGAAAGGAGAAAGGGGAGGAGGAAAGACAAAGAAAAAGATGGGAAGATGGGAAGACAGCAAGGAAGGAAAAATAAGGAAAGAGGGGAAGGAAGAAGAAAGGAGAATGAAGAGGGAAGGAAAAAGAAGAGAAGAGAAGGAAGGAAGGAAGGAAGGAAGGAAGGAAGGAAGGAAGGAAGGAAGGAAGGAAGGAAGGATGGAAGGAAGGAAGGAAGGAAGGAAGGAAGGAGGTTATAATGAGAGTGAGGGAGGGTCTCAGGAAAGTCCTGCCTTAGCACTTGGCCACCACAGGTGCCCCCGACACAAGTGACATCGAGCTGTCCACGCCAACCATGACCACGCCCACCCCCGGCCCTTTGAGGTCAAACACAATCCTGATGCGGCCCTCAATGAAATTGAGTTCCACACCCCTGCCTTAAATGATTCCGTTATAGGTCACCCCTCAATCTGACAATATTAGAAGTAATGCTCAATCCTAAATTCACTTCCATGCATGGGAGTTCATTGACATTAATGGGGCCATTTCCAAATCAAAATATTTAAAAACCAGGTTTTGTATCAAATGATTAAAGGAGTGTTGTGCCTCTGGGCATCTTTTCCATTGTTTATACTTTTACTTGTTATGCAGGCCATACACATCCCTATTTAAAGATGCCATAAACAGTTTCCTTTGAGCCAATTAATGGAGAGGAAAATGGCTTTTCACTTCAGTAGTCCCAAAGTACTCCAGCCACTTAAGATTCAGCCATGAAGCCTGCTACATTTCATTAATAGGCACACAAACTTCCATTTGTTCTACATGGTAATGGTTTAGTTCTAAGAGGCATTGCAACACACTAATCAAAGGGAAGGGAAAGACTATGCAAATCAAAGCAGGACATCATAGCAAGAATGAAAAGGCTATGCAAAATAAATCACAGCATCGCAAAGTTTTTTGCACCTATGCAAATGAAGGCATGGTATCAGAGGAGTTACAAATGGGCTATGCCCATGAAAGCATGACATCAGAGCACCAAGAGATTTTTGTACACCTGTCAGATGAGGCAGAACCATCCTTCTACACTAATCTCTTGGCTCATTGGCCGCAGTTGACAGGGCAAGGAACGAATGAATTATTAACCAGTATAAAGGAACCTGTAGAATTTTTTTTCAGATGCTCTACTACCTCATTAAATTGTATCATATGGAAGGTAAGATGCTTTCTTAAATTACATTTCTGACTCAGACTCAAGTTTCCTTTGGCTGACCATTGTCTTGATTGTGGCTTGTCCTCCTTAAGGTTACTCTTACAATCAATTACAGGCTGCTAGATTGGTGTAATTTTTCCATGGAAGAGACACATAACATCTGGTCTGATCTATTGCTGGCTCTTTCTTCAGTATGTATTTACATTGGGTTTACATAAGGCTTAGAGTGAGGTCAAGCATACAGTAAATTCTTTGACTATGATGTACCAAGTGATAGACTAATATCGCCTTCATCTCCTACAACAATTTCAAGGACTCAACGTTTCATTATCTGCAAACACAGGTATCCTTACTTAGTGGTCACAGTTGAGACCGACAATTCCATTGCTAAGCAATACTATCACTAAGGGAAACATCATGAGACCATGACACTTAATGTCCTCATTAAGGTCATTAACCAAGACCTCATATGACTGCCACTTATGATGTTACTGCCAGCTTCTCCAATGACTCTGCTTGTCAAAAGCTAATTGTGAAGCTCACAAATGTTGTTCAGTGTCCATAGGATCCTAGCATGGTCATAATTGCCCATAGGCTGTGAAGCAACCAAATGCCGATATATGACCACGGGGTTACTATGACAGTCATAAACAGTGGTGGGTTCCTGCCGGTGCGGTCCGGTGCGTAGCTCCGGTTGGGAGTGGTCGATTGCACAATTTGCACGTGACCGTTCCAGTGCCGTCTTCGCTGGTCCGTCGCGCGCATCGCCATCTTTTTTAAAGAATTTTTGGGCTTTTTTGCTTCTGCCTATGCGCGGAAGCAAAATCTCACCGAAATCTCGTGAGGGGACATGTGCAAGATTTTGGTGAGATTTTGCTTCCGTGCATGCGCGGAAACAAAATCTCACCGAAATCGCACGCACGCATGCATCCTCTCGTGAGATTTTGGCAAGATTTTGCTTCCGTGCATGTGCAGAAGCAAAATTGTGCGAGGGGGCGCGCACGCATAGCGAGTACGAACACGCACAAAATGTGGAGATGCGCGTGCAGCGCGCTTGTATCGGTAAGTGAGCAACCCGCCCCTGATCATAAATACAAAGACAAGTCATAACGTTTCTTTATCAGTGTGGTTGTAACTTTGGTTATTATAGGAGGTAATCTTTAAGTGAGGTCTACCTATACTGGCGCTCCAACATAGGAGGGCACATACACTGGAATATTTAGGTGCTTTAGTCTCAGTGGTATTCTCAGCCTACCAGGTAAACCAGGCAAGAAATCAACTCCACAGGAAGACTAAAATTGAGAATGCCTATAAAACCGAACCTTGCAAATCTGATTGTGCATTCTGCTTCTTATAGTTCAATGAATCAGAGAAGTGTCTCTTCTGAAGGATATCTGGGCATTCTGGGCTTTAAAAATACAATTTGTGGCAATTCTACCTGAGTGACTGAGAATCTTCGTTGACATATTGCCACACACTTTGAGGAAGAAACCCTGAGGTTGATGCCGGAATACCCCTATGAATTTTAGGAGTTGGTAATTCCAATGGCTCTCTTGCCTACTCAAATTCCACTAACGCTTGGATCGAAGAAGCTGTTGGGATGGGCAGGAAAACGCCTCAAATCAACAAGAAAATAAGTCCAGTTACCATGACTAAACTTCCAGACAATTCTAGAGCTTAGAATTTAGTCTTCTGTTGTCATTGCTTTAAGGCTAATTCAGATCCGACCTGTGGAAATATGATATGTGTTTTATGCAAAATAGTTATACAAGTTGGTGCAAAACTATTGATTTTATTTTTATAGTTTCACAGATGCTCCTTGTATTCATTCTGCCCTATTTTCACTCCATTGTCTCACAAGGAATGTTGTAAACTTGTCTTGCGTTGGTTTGGCGGTAAAACACTTTTACTGACATATTAGTTGTGCCTTTCATATTGTGCTAATAAGTGCTATCCCGGCTGTACTTCATACATTCCAAGTCGCAAATGGAAAAGATCTCTCCTAATTAGATCAACAGTAATGCAATAAAGAGTTCTAAGAAATCCCATGTACAGTACATCTATCCAACATTGCTAATTCAGAAGGAAAATGGATAATTTGTTGAATGGGCAGGTAAATTGCAAATTAATCATAATGGATATTCTCCCCCCCCTCTTGATTTACAGTTGAAGATAATAGCCAGTCTCAGAAGAAGAAAATTACAGTGGAAGATCTATTCAGCGAAGATTTCAAAATTCATGACCCAGAGGCTAAATGGATAAGTGGTAAGTCTTGCAATCACGTATAAAAATAACTTCCTACACCATTTGTTTCAAGCACTTCTTTTGCCTGGAGTGTTTCATTGTATTATTCAGCTGAGCAAAATTTTATAAAGAGATTCTGTATGAGTCAAACCTTTTTATCCAGTGAGCATAGTGATGCCACACCTGGCAACATCTTTGCAATATTATGAAGCACAAGGATCCCTTTGGGCTTTATAAATAAGATGTCGCTAAGAGCTGAAGTAGAAAACTTTAATTTTTTTAACAAAAAATAAGTTATGCCTCCATAAAAAAAAGAAAAAAAGAGAAGTATTCTAGAGTAATACATTGAAAACGAAGTATTCCATGGATTAGTAGACACTAAACATCGGTATAGTGAAACTAAGAAGTGTAAAAGCTTTTTATCTAGGTTTAACTGCAAAATGACGAAGCAAATAAAAAGGTTTTAATCTGGCGTCAAAAAAAGTATTATAATCAGGATATGTCTCAGAGGAAGGCATACCAAAGTAAGGGTATTAGCATTGCCAGAAAGATTTTTTTCCATATGGAGAAAAGAACTTTACAAGTAAGGATATATGGAAGCTGCTTATGATTTGTTGATGGAGCTGCTTTGGGGCTTGAGATGCTGGGCAGGTAGTTGTGAAGATAAAACAAGAAAAGTTTCCAGAATTCCTCACAGGAAGGACAGGAGACACAAAGTGGATAAAATGAGACAGAATGAGAGACAGATTTGGAATATAAAATCTCCTCCTTCTCCTCCCTCCCACTCCCTCCTCATTCTCCTCCTCCTTGTCAACTCGCAAAGCATCCCTGGCCTGCTCTCGAGTTGCCATAGGCAGGGGAAACCGATGAAGCAACATGGCATCCAAAGACAGGAGCACATTCCAGACATATCTTTCTCAAGGCGGTCTCCCAGGATTACCCACATCGGCCGGAGGGGAGTGATCTCTATAACCCTCAAAATTGCTCTGTTGACGAATGTGATTGATGACACACCCTGGGGGGAGGAGGGAAACAGGGTCATGATTAGGGCCGTAAATTACGTGAGGTCAGAGTTGGCTTCATTTGGGTAGTGCTGACATGGAGCTCCTAATAAATAACTGGATTTCTTTTGAAGCTTGGCTTGAGGCTCATGATTTAATTAGGGCATCTGTCGGAACCCTGACACTCCTCCTCCTCCTCCTCCCTTTGATGACATAGTCCTGAGTTTCTGCCTTCTGTAGATCTACTCTGACTGCGATTCCAGGTTTCTGTACCCAACATAAACATGGCCCACCATGTTTTCCATGAGTTAATCCTGCATTGTTCAAACGCCTAACAAAAATATAATTCGACACATTACAAAATATATCTGCCTCCCATCATATCAACACCAAGGATGCCTGAATAGAACATTTGACTCCTGTTTCTCTAAATGACTCTAAAATCTTCAGATGAGAAGCGTGCCAAATGTTTTTAATTTCACCTATATATTCTTCACTTAGGAGTGTAACATCTTGTTACTCATATATTCTGTTGCTTAATGTTTATTTAGTGGTAAAGCCTCAAGATGAGGTAAAATGAAAGCACTGTTAACCAGCTGCTCTCCTACAATTTTAGAACAAAGTCTGGGAAGTGTGAGCAGATGTCCAAGTCACCACAGGGATATATACACACAGATAGTCCTCAACTTATGACCACAAATGAAAATTTCTGTGGCTAAGCAAGGCAGTTGTTAAATGAGTTTTGCTTCATTTTATGATTTTTTGCCAAAGTTGTTAAGTTAATCACAACAGAGTTGTTAAGTGAATCTGGCTTCCCCATTGACTTTGTCATGAGGCTTTGCAGAAGGTAATCGGATGATCGCAAGACACATAAATATATGTCAGTTGCCAAGCATCCGAATTTTGATCACATGATCACGGGGATACTGCAAAGGTTGTAAGCATGAGGACCGGTCACAAGTCACTTTTTTCAGTGCTGTTGTAACTTTGAATGTCACTAAATAAATGGATTTAGTCGAGGACTACCTGTATAGGGTGATTAGTTTAAAACAAAGATACTATTATTGAAATAGCTAGATTTATTCTTACAGTGGATAGGCGTTCTTCTCAGACAGAATATGGAAATTACTTGAAGTAGTACCTGGGTTACCACAAAGTTCATGACCTCACTTCAACAGACAGCAACTAGAAGGCCCATCATGCATCTGTGTTTATTTAGATCAGAGGTCTTCAAACTTGGCAACTTTAAGACTTGTGGACTTCAACTCTATGCTGGCTGGAGAATTCTGGGAGTTGAAGTCCACAAGTCTTAAAGTTGCCAAGTTTGGGGACCCCTGATTTAGATATAAATCCCATGGACATGACCCCTAGTAAGTGCAGTTCACATCAATCTCTGTTAGTGTATTGAGATTTTAGGTTATTATGGGACCAAATTGTGTGGTGTGTAGATTACCATGTAACTATTCAAGATCTTGGGTGCAATAATGAATAGTTTAAAATGATCATGCAATGAGAGGATTCCTGGATCTACCAACTATATTTCTTTTGGAAAGGCTTCATCAAACTACTTTTCTTTCCATCATTCTCCATTACAGTCCCTGCCTGTCAGGACCTACCCAGAAGTAGATGAATTTTCCTTAGAGAATTAGGGATGCTGTCACTGGTCTTAATCATGTAAAAGTGAATAGAAGTAGATTTGAGGGCCTGGTACATCTTTGGGACTAGAGAGAACTAGAGCCAGGTTAGTGTTGTGGTAAAGGTGCGAGCCTAGAAACCTTGAGGCTCAGAGGTAGGAAAGCCAATTTGGTGACCTTGGGCCGGTCACTCTCTCTCAGCCCAACTCACCTCATAGGTGGCTGTTGTGGGGAAAATAGGAGATGCCGTATTATGTATGTTCGTCATCTTGGGTTTCTTATAAAGTAATAAAGGCAGGATAAGAATCCAATAAATATAAAGACAGGATAAAAATCTAATGAATATATAAATTAAAGCATTGGATCCTCTGGCACACAAGGCTGCCAGAAATACAAAGAAATTCCCACATACAACCTGGGTCAAGACTCTGGTAAGACTTGAATTGCCAGAACAGCTATGAAGACACTCGGTTGATGCCTACACTTGATACTGGTTTAACATTTTCTTTGTTCAGCACTGCTGATATTGGACAGCTCCCTATCGATTGAAGCCTTTGGGTCCTGCAAGGATACTACTTGCATGAAGAGTGGGAAACTGGAGCCCCATAGCAATGGAAACTAAAATTGCAAATACAGTTCTTGGCTTTTACTTTTGCAAAGGAAAACATCTTTATAAGCTATAAACCAAAACCCAAGAGACCATGGATAAATGCTCGGTTCTATCTATTCCTTCTGTCATCTTGGTTTCCATCTCAAATGATTCCTTTTCATTAAGACATGCTAGAGGTAAAGAAGTTGCCCAGGGCCCCATATAATGTATGTTTTTTATTCTTGTTTTTGGCTGAAAAGAATCGAGCTGTGTGTCTCATTAACAGGTTGAAAAGACTGAAGGTTGATCTAGCACTGAAAAAGATCTATAGTGAGCTGTCATTGGGGGAGCTGTTACATAAATGTCAGACAGCTTCGGAGCTGAATGGCTTAGCCTTTTGCTGCTGCTTTCTATTAGGATGTGTCCGATTCTCAGTTATTTTTGGTGTAAAAGCTCAGAAGATCTCTGTTGTATAACTTAGCATTCTTTCCAGTCTATGAGTCCTAAATTACAGAGATGGGCATCTTGCCGAAAGAAATAACTTAAATGCCACCACGTTCATCCAAGGTCATTGGAACAATTCTGTAGCCTTAATTAAGACTTGCATAACCCCTGTGGGGCTGACAAATGTGGTTATTATACTCATTTTACAGCTGGGTAAACAACAAAACAAAATGATGACTTTTAAGGTCATCAGCAAAGCAGTGTAGAGTTGGGAATAAAATACGGTGCACCATTTTGATAGGCACTATTATAAACCACTTTCGTCTTAATTTCGGTGTAGTCTTGGATTCCATTACATGATAACCTGGTTAATGGACATCAGTACTAGAATCCATTAAAATGAGCACTGAATTGATGAATTAAAGTCTTATTTGAGAACTCAAGAAAATAATCTTAAAAAGTACCATAATGGTATTCCCTTGAATACAGATGGATTGATTAGTTAATTGTGTTTATTTATGGCCCGCCGAAGCCATTAATCCGCCCTGTGCGGAATTATGAGGCTGCTCCGCCCACATCACCCCGCCTTCCTGCTGGCTCCCACCCATCAGCCGAGCGCAGGCCTTACCTTCGGGAGCCCTGCAGGCTGAAACTGGAAAGTAAGGCCAAAGGTTTTTGCCGGCAGAGTGCTTCTGGGGGCCAGGGAGGCCAAAAACGGGATGCGTAGAGGCCCCTGGAGGGGAAAATGGCGCTCTCCACCTCAGCTTCTTAGCTCGAGCTTCCTCCATCCATCCTTCCCTAGACTCAGGGAGAGATCAACCAGTGTGCTCCAAGCGGGCAATCAGCCGTGGTGGCCCTGATGGGGGCCTGGGGAGTAGGTGCCTCGCTGCTGCGGCTTCCAGTGGGCAGGAGGGCAATGTGGGCGGTGCAACATCTCAGTTCCGAATCCCCTGCCCCAAATGCCACTTCTGACGCTCCCTGCCTTACTTGGGATGTGTTATAATAGGGAACTTTTAAAATTATATAGGGGTCTCCAAAATGAAAATTGAACAGAACTGACCAAATTTAGTGTTGTGGGGGTGGGGGTGGGATAAATAAAAAAAAAGTTGAGAAGGAAAATTCTAGGTGAAAGGGGAAGAAATCCTTAGGAGAGGTAATTGGACAGAAGCTCTTATGTTGCACTGTTCCATTCTAGCTGGCAAGAATTCCATAAGCCAAGATTGCTGTGCTTTTCCTGACTTGTAAGTGGCTATAACCATGGCAAGATGGCAAGTTTGCAAACTGGCATCTGTTGGTGTGTGCATACATGCAGACCAATGTAGGGGTTCCTATGTTTTCCCTCCCCCCCCCCACAGTACTTAAGGTAATTTATCTTGCATTTCTTTATGTAACAGAGCCTTACTGCATTTTTTAAACAATAAAATCGCTGAAGCTTTATTGTGTTTAGATGTGTGGGCAGGGCATAAGTGATTTGTGGATTACTCCCTATGGTACTTTATCACCTTTATAAAAAGCCTTGATACTTCCAACACTTCAACAACAATAATAAAGACTTCACCTGAATCAAAATGACAGATAGCTAGTTTTTCATTGTGTACCTAATTCAACAATAAAGCATGGATTGTGTGTGTGGGTTGCTGTCAGTTTATAAGCTTTGGAGGTGAAGAATACTAATCAGTTATCAAGTTAACCCTTCCTTCCTTCCTTTCCTCCCTCCCTCCCTCCCTTCCTTCTTTCCTCGCTTTCTCTTTATATTTCTCCTTCCTTCCTCTCTCTTTTCTCTCTTTATCTTCCTCCCTCCATCCATCCATCCCTTCTTTCCTCGCTCTTTCTTTATATTCCCCTTCCTTCCTCTTTCTTTTCTCTCTTTATCTTCCTTCCTCCCTCCCTCCCTCCCTTCCTTCCTTTCACCACATAGCAGCTCATCTTTGACTCATCCAATCCTGATTTACTTTCATAATAAGGCTACATCAGTTGATGCATTTTTTAAAAACTGTGTTACATTGCATGGAACTTTTTTCAAGGACTTCTAGGTCAGATTAAATTTGTCCATTTGTTTTTGGGTTTTTTTGTGATTTCTGCAGACGACATTTTCTTCTCATTCAGCTGATGGTTCCTAGATCCGAAAACTTGACTTTCCTACCAGGCAAAGCACTGCTTACCCACACATTATGTCCTCCAGCCTGACCCAATTTATGCTCATTAGTGTACCAGAAACTGTGGTGAAGAAAAGCTTGTGTTATCAAGGTCTGCAAGGCAATTTGTCTATAAGACAAATATGAATAAATCATGTCCCATTTTTCCAGGGAGGAAAAGGGAAATTGCCTTGGAAATAACTAGCAAAATCTAGGGGTTGGAGGCAAAAACTGAAAGAGGGAAATGCCTTCTAAACCTAAAGAGACCCATTAATTAAGTCTCTGCTCTCTCCACCAACAGTAAGGACATGTTGTTTTTTAATTTCTTCCTAACAATAACAAAAAAACAGAATATGGGTTAGCTGTTCTGGGGGTTTCCCCCACCCCACCCTAGGATCCTTCAAGCTTTGATACAAATGAAAAAGAAGAGATCCCATAGCTCAGAGAACTGAATTAAGAATTATACTACATTTCATGATCCCCTTGAGAATGGAAAGTAGGAATCAGGATGTTAAGTGTAGTCTCTAGTGGCCAGAAATAGCAGTATGAGAATTCTCCATGTATACATATATGGAAAACGATTTAGACTCTTTCTGCGTTACTACGGTTAGACTGGACTAAGGAGACATTTTCCATGAAGATCATTACCCCAGTTCATATACCGTATTTTTTGGAGTATAAGACGCACTGGAGTATAAGACGCACCTTAGTTTTTGGGGAGGAAAATAGGGGGGAAATCTACCTACCAGGTATTCATCTGGCTAGCGTCCTTACTCTGGTCAGCTTCAGCACATTATTTTATCCCCTGGTTAGGGCTGAAAAAACCTTTTTCAGAGGGAGTAGGAATGAAAACAAGCCTGCAAAGACTTGGGGCTGGAAAAAAAAAGTCTTCGGAGAGAGTAGGAATGAAAATATCCTGCAAGCTGGGAAGATCATTAGCATCTCGTTAGGGCTGGGGGGAAAAGCTTAGTAAAAGCTACATTCGGAGTATAAGACACACCCAAATTTTCAGCCTCTTTTAGGGGGGGGAAAAGGTGCATCTTATACTCCGAAAAATACGGTATGTACTCTGTCCAATATAATTTGCAGCCTGTCAGAGTTGCTTAACCTATTTTTTTACAATCTTCTGCCCCAAGCTTGTTTTAAAACTAATACACAATGTTCCTTTATGTCAACAATTGCTGATAAATCTGACTGATGGTGTCAACCATCAGCTTGACATCAGCTATAGGGTTTGGCCAAAATTTATACCTTGCCAACACAGTTTTCCCAACTTTTGGTGCCCACAATGACTCAGTTTGAAAGCTTGCATTGCTCCAAGGAAGATTTTGGGACTGTGGATTGCCACAGAATGGAAAATAGCCTGGGGTGTGAGATTAAAAGGTGATCTTCTCTCTTGGAGGAGTTGAGCTGCTTGAGAGCACTTGGTCTTTGTCGGTTTCTTAAATCCTTTGTTGGAATAACAACTACCATTCAGTGAGGGTGTTCCAGCTGGTTTCTCAACCAAATGCTGTCCAAAGTTCCTTGGGTAATCATTATGACTTCGCTCTACTTGATGTGGTATATCAGTGAGTTGCATCGCCATCTGCTTCCTCTGGAGCTCTAGCCAATCCTGAAAATATGTACGTGGAGGTCTGTTCACAGTTTCTTCTCCATAGGAGTGACAGCTGCTAGATGGAAAAATAGGCATCATATGAGATACAGTACAATTGTAGTCTTCCTACACAAAGAAAGGCAGCGGGAGCTCTTTTAGAAATGGTTAAAATGAATTAACCTTTTCCTGGCTCTGTAAGAATCTCAGATAGGTTGATCTTGAATTTTATTTGTGATCTCAGAGCCACAGTGGTGCGGTGGTTAGAGTGGGGTACTGCAGGCTACTTCTGCTGATCACCGGCTGCCAGCAGTTTGGCAGATGGAATCTCACCAGGCTCAAGGTTGACTCAGCCTTCCATTCTTCCGAGGTGGGTAAAATGAGGACCCAGATTGTTGGGGGCAATATGCTGAACTCTGTAAACCGCTTAGAGAGGGCTGGAAAGCACTGTGAAGCGGTATATAAGTCTAAGTGCTATTGCTATTGTGAAAATTAGATTAAAACCCTCTAGGATAAGGGTTCAGGAGGGTCCTGTTTTATAAATCACTTTTGTTTGAGCATAGTAGTAGGTCAGTTTTCAAAGGTCAGGTAACTGATGAAGGAGGATTTAGAGCAAAGGGAAGTCACTGGCTGCAGAATTACTAGTTGCAAAAGACATGAACTGACTAAGACAAAAGTGAAGAAGGAGAGGAAAGAAAGAAGAAAAGAGAAAATTCTGGAACTATTTCTTTGAACTTCTGTTGAATTTAATCATGATTCATACTTGGGAATTGCTTTCTTCACCCATCACTGAAGATTATTATGTTTCAAAGTCAGGGTTGATGGTGTGAAATGTACAGGAAGTCCTTGATGCTTAACAACCGTTGAAAGTTATGACAGACACTTACCTACAACCTATTCTCAAAGTTACAATGGACACACACACACACACACACACACACACACTCCTATAGTCATATGAACACTTTTGGACCCTTAGCAGCTGGCTCAACCTTTACAGCTTGCGTGATGTGATGTGATTATATGACTATGATTTGCCATTTTGCAATGTTTGTTTGTCTGGCCAAAAAAAACCCCCACTCATTGGTGAAAATTTGTTAGAGATTTTTCTCTGTTGAAAAATAAATTGGAAGCTCATGCAATTGACTGCATTTAGCTGAATTAAGTAACTTCTTTATAGTCAAAATAAACATATTTACAGTACCACAAGTTCTTCTTTACAGCAAGTTGAAAAACATACTTCTTACAGAGACTTTCTGTAGACAAGCACACACAATGGAGACATAATGGAGACTGGAAAAATACATCCAGTTCAAAGCTTAGTTTCCTGCACATGATCAGTAGCACTTTACTCTAATTGGCTGATTGAGTTACTATGCCAATTTATTGGCTGACTTTGTTCACATGGCTCTCCCAGTCATGAATATTCTAACAAAATTGATTTGTTTAATGATTGTAGTATTCGCTTAATGACACTACAAAAAATGTAAAAAAAAAATTGGATCCAGTTACGGGATGCATTGACTTACAACTATAATTCTGGGATCAATTACATTTTAAGCCAAGGAACTATGTTACATTTAATCTGCTGCTCTTGATGTTGTAAACTGCCCAGAGTCAATTAGGTAAGGATGGATGGTGTAGAAATTTAATAAATAAATAAAAACAAACAAATTAGGAAATTCTGTATGCTCTCCCTATTCTCATCGCCATTGATAACATATGCGTACAAAAAACAATATTGCTTCATGTTTTAGAACTATAAAATTAATAGCATTTTGTGTCATTTCAGTAAAACCACAATGGTACTATTAAAAAATTAGTTTAGAATATTGACAAATATAGAAGTTCAGAAGTAGCTACTTTTTCATGGATTCATTCCACTTACATAGCTGTCCACCTCACATACTTTGCTCTAGGCCAGTGATGGCGAACCTTTTTTCCCTCGGGTGCCGAAAGTGCATGCAACCGTGCTATAGCGCATGTCCGAGTGCCCACACCCATAATTCAATGCCTGGGGAGGGCAAAAACGGCCTCCCCTGCTCCCCTGGAGGCCCTCTGGAGGCCGGAAATGGCCCGTTTCCCAACTTCTGGTGGGCCTGGTAGGCCCATTTTTCATCCTCTCCAGGTTCCAGAGGCTTCCCTGGAGCCTGGGGAGGGCAAAAACACCCTTCCCAGTCCCCCCAGAGGCCCTCCGGAAGCCAAAAACGCCCTCCCAGAGCCTCCGTGCGAGCCAAAAATCAGCTGGCCGGCGCGCACATGCGCGCTGGAGCTGAGCTAGGCAATGGCTCGTGTGCCGGCAGATATGGCTCCGCGTGCCACCTGTGGCACCCGTGCCATAGGTTCGCCATCACTGCTCTAGGCGGAATGCACAATTAAAAGTATAAGGAAACAATAAACATATCAAAATATACTAGTGAAATAAATATATGATAATACAAACTAAATATTGTGTATTTGTTATGAAGTAATGGCTGCAAGTGTGAAACCAGTCATAAGTCTTTTTTCCCAATGCTGTTGTAACTTCAAATGGTCACTAAACAAATGGTTGTAAGTCAAGGACTTCCTTAAATGCAAATCCTGTCAGCAGTTCTATACAGACCAGCAGTGAAATCTACTTACCTTCCCTACCAGTTCAGAAGCAAGCATGCACTTTTTCACCCTCTGGCGACATCTGGGTGGGTGGGCGGAGCCTCGCGCTGCCGCCGCTACCAGTTCTTCGAACCACCGGCATCAGGCTGAACCGGTAGCATTTCACCCCTAATACAGACGTACAGTAGATGTGAAAGAATCTTATTAAACTCAGTGGGGCTTACTTTTAAATGGATATGGATAAGATTGCATTATTACAACATTGCTATGGCCCCAAATTCTTTTCTTCAGTTCTTCATCACTGAAATAAGTTTTGCAAAAATGTGTTCTTTGTTCTCATCAGTTCCTCTGACGACTTTTGTCCCCAACCATGTTATTTGTGAAGCTACTGATTTTACTGTGTCAGATGAGATGGGAGAATCATAGTTATCCCTGCTTTCAAATTAAGATTTTTTTCTCTTTCTTTAGGGTGGCAGTAGAAGTAGAGATATTGTTTTGTGTTGAGACTGGAAAGGTGGATCCCACACACAGGAAATTACCTCCTGGAGAAACAGTAAATCATTGTTCAAGTAAAAGGAACTTTGTTCTACTTTCACTCCCAAATTACAATTTTTCATCACAGTTCTTTGGATGTTGTTCTTAAGTATAGTTTTGTTCCAAAATCTTGAGTATTTTCTGTGATCCTCGATGTTTGGAACTTCAAGGAAGTTGTGACCCTTGTAGGCGTTGGTCTCTGAAGCAGAAATGTGGGAGAATCTAAGAGCTTGGCTAACAAGCCTTAAAAGCAAATCTCTTGGTTTGCAAGTAGGCATGTATGTCACCCAGTCCTTTATTCTTAGCTTTAAAAGAATTTTCATTGTCTTTGTGTTCATTATTTTTCACATCTGCTTCCTTTGGAAGGACTTGGCAATCTTGTATATCCCCTTTCCAATTTATTTCTTGTTCTATCCTATGTTTTTGCACATAATCATGAAAAGCCTCCATCCTTGAACACTCTTTCTTTCTAAAAATTGAAATCCTAAAAAATAAAATAAAATCTCTATATTTGTTCATTTAAAGCTACAGCTTCTGTCTGATCTTTTGTGTTCTCGCAAGAAATAGAATAGAATTCTAATAGAATGCTAATGGATCCTATTACATTTCCCTTTACTTTCTGTCTTGCTTTCTTTTAATGCAGTCTTTTTGAATTGGGGGGGGGGAATCCACACATTTTTATGTAAAAGCTAATTAGGCACTCAGTAAGAGATAAATATTGTTAATGAAAAGCTCCTTTGTGATAAATCTATGCGTTTTAAGCACCTATCATAATTACATTCAAACTAATATGAGTAGGTCATTATCATAATATTTGCAGAACTGGCATGGTATTCAGAATATTTTCTCCCACCCACCCACTCAAAAAAATGTAAATACCATTAAGAAAGACAAGGGAAAAGATTTAAAAATCTGGGTAGATTAAACAAATGAAATTGTGGGGGGGGGAGGCAGGAGGGGGCAAGTAAAATAAGAGTGATCAAAAGCCCCAACTGCCAAGAAGAATGAAGAATTGGAGTTTAGAGAACAAAATGCAAAGGAAGATTTATGTTCTGATTCAGGTGGACAAATATCTGATTGACTGAACAAGTATGGAAGTCCTTGATCTACAATCATTCATTTAAACACCGTTCGAAGTTACAGAACACTGAAAAATAGTGACTTATGACCAGTTCTCCTGTTTATGACTGCCATAGTATCCTCATGGTCAATACAATTCAGGTAAATACATGGCAACTGGCATGTATTTATGATGGTTGCAGCATCTCAGGGTCATGTGATCACCATTTACAACTTTCCCAGCTGAGCCGAGGTGGCGCAGTGGTTAAAATGCAGCACAGCAGTTCAGCAGTTCTGCTGTTCAAATCTCACCAGGCTCAAGGTTGACTCAGCCTTCCATCCTTCCGAGGTGGGTAAAATGAGGACCCAGATTGTTGGGGGCAATATGCTGAACTCTGTAAACCGCTTAGAGAGGGCTGTAAAGCACTATGAAGCGGTATATAAGTCTAAGTGCTAAGTGCTATTGCTATTCCAAAAAGCGGAAGCTGGATTTGCCTAATAACCACATGATTCAATTAACAATTCCTGTGATTTGCTTAACAGCTGCAGCAAAAATGGTCATAAAAATCGGGTGCCTTGCTCAGCAGCAGAAATTCTGATCCAAACTGTGGTCATAAGTCACCTGTAAAAAAAGGGGTTATCGTGGCCTCTTTGACCCCCTATGTCAAAATTGAACAGCCCTCTCTCAACAGAGGGGGAGGGATACGACATCATCTATCTCCAGTCTACAACACAGTCCCTTCCGCAGTTCCAAGAAGGCTCCAAACCCATTTGCACCACTCAGGTGACCCTGAGGATACAGATAAACCTCCAAGTGGCCTCAATGACTCTCTAAAAGGATGCAAATGACCAGCTGTCTGCAAGGAGTATAAATCCTTCCATTTCCCACCATCCAGTCAGAGCTGAAGAAGCTTCTTGGATGAGAAGCGAAACATCTTCAAAAGAAAACCCGGAAAGTCCAGTTGCCTCTTGAAAAAGCACCTTCGGGACAACCATGACCTGGATGACTGAGAATCTCCATAGACTAAAGAACAAAGTAGAAATTCAGGCAACTGAGGGCAATATCTTACATTCCAAAGTTACAAATGGATCAGATAGACAATTACCATGAAGGTATTTGTAGATGAAAGCATAAGGAGAAAAAATTAAAGGCAATTTTCTGCCAATTTGGTAGAGAACTATTCCAGGAACACAACTGAGATTGTAAGGATGTGGGCCTTAACTGAAACCTCCATAACGTGAAGAACATTTCAATGTTCTCCCCTGTTGTTCTTTATTCTTCCCCTCTATCTGTTGCATGAATAAATAATTTCTCCTGCTCTCCTTCTTCTATCTTTTGGATAACGCATATCTGTTGAAGCCTGACAATATTTAAATAATGAAGTTTTTTGTTGTTGTTCTACAACTAGAACCCTGAGCCATTATTAACCTCATTATCGTGACTTTAGGAACATGTGGGCTAAGATTTAACCCAGACTGGAGCCAAGCAGACATCTGCTACATGGGCCAGTGAATTCAGAACACAATCTCTGCTTTGCAGACAGTTAAAAAGAATTTGCTGGTTTTCTATGCCAAGTTGATCTTTTCCTTATTTAATCCAAGCATGGATTGCCAATCCCACATTTTCTGAAATTCAAAGCAGGACTTTTAAATTAATAATAAACATAAGTAGATCAGAGGTGGGTTCCTGCCGGAGCTGCCCAGTACACAGCTCCAGTAGGGAATGGCAGATTTCGCAACCACCCCGGAGCCCTCTCTGCCAGTCCACCCGGTGCGTCGCCATTTTTTTCGGTGATTTTCGGGCGATTTTGCTTCTGCGCATGCACGGAAGCAAAATCGGCTGAAATCTCGCGAGGGGATGCGTGCGAGAGAGAGATTTCAGCATGCGCAGAAGCAAAATTGCGCCAAAATTTTGCGCACGCACGCATCCCCTCGTGAGATTTCAGCGCGATTTTGCTTCTGCACATGCGCAGAAACAAAATCATGCGAGGGGGAACATGCACGTAGCAAGCAAGCGCGCCCCCAAAGCGTGGAGATGCGCGCGCATGGCTCCGGCAGCGAGGTAAGTGAGCAACCCACTCCTGAAGTAGATGGTAGACTTGGAAGCATTAAAAAATTGCAAGATGGCCAGTATGGGGTGTACTTATTATTTTTCATATTCTCATACTCTCTCTCTCTCTCTCTCTCTCTCTCTCTCTCTCTCTCTCTCTCTCTCTCTCTCTCTCTCTCTCTCTCTCTCTCTCTCTCTCTCTCTCCCCCTCCCTCCTTCCCTCTCTCTCTCTCTCTCTCTCTCTCTCTCTCTCTCTCTCTCTCACACACACACACACACACACACACACACACACATACTGCTGTAAACATGTGCTAAACATGATCTCCTTCGTTTTATTTCTGTATTATTTCCTTCATTGTTCTTCATATATCTGGAGTTGTTGCCCCATTCCAACAGTTATGAAAATAACTATCTGATTTATTTGTGTTGTTATCTAAATCTTATTTATTTAATTTATATCTCGCCTTTATTATAAACAACTCAAGGCAACAGACATACCTAGTACTCCTTCCTCCTCCTCTTTTCCCCACAATAACAAACTTGTGACATGTGGGTTGGGCTGAGAGAGAGAGGAATTGACCCAAAGTCACCCAGCTGGCTTTAATGCCTAAGACGGGACTGTATCTCACAGTCTCACAGTTTGTAGCCTGGTGCCATTATACGAGACCAAATCCTACCCTTTTGCCCTCATTACTCATTACGGCATTGTTGCAGTTTTATTTATTTATTTCATTTATGATTAGGGAACTGGAGGCTGAAACATATGAAGAACAGTTGCAGGAACTGGGCATGGCTAGTCTAGCGAAGAGAAGGACCAGGGGAGACATGATAGCAGTGTTCCAATATTTGAGGGGCTGCCACAGAGAGGAAGGGGGTCAAGCTATTTTCCAAAGCACCTGAAGGCCAGACAAGGAATAATGGATGGAAACTGATCAAGGAGAGATTCAACCTAGAAATAAGGAGAAATTTTCTTGACAGTGAGAGCTATCAACCGATGGAACAGAAGTTGCCTTCAGAAGTTGTGGGAGCTTCATCACTGGAGGCTTTCAAGAAGAGATTGGACTGCCATTTGTCAGAGATGGTGTAGGTAGGATCTCCTGGTTGGGGGGGGGTTGGACTAGATGGCCTACAAGGTCCCTTCCAACTCTGTTACTCTGTTGTGTTGTTGTTATTATTCAACTCTCACACTTTTTAGTTTTATTCAAAGGAGGGGTAGTATTGCACAAACTCTTCACTATCAAGGCTAAGACACGGAGCTTATCAGTTGGAGAGCTGGCAGCCCTCGTTCGAGACCCAAGTGCAGCATGATGGGTGTGAGCTCCTGTTACATATAGTCCTAGCTTTACAACAGTTCTTTTACTCATCATTTAATAGCCTTTGTATTGACGTAGCTATGAGGCCACACTCGCTAGCATACTCAGAAATGGCTGATGTTTTTTTCATTCTCCTTTTTGCCCCAACACTGAATGCTTTCAAGATATTTCTTTATATCCCTCAGATGCCGTTTTTAACTTCAATCAAGGAGCCCCCTCGTGGATAACGCATTTTCAATGAACAATAAAAAGTAATATGTCTGCTAAATCTTTATTTTCTCCATATAAAAAAAGCCCGACTATAAAATCACAAATGTAGAATAAATTCAACCATCATCCTCTGATTCCATTAATACATTGTTGCCTCGTTTTAAAAGGGAGACTGCCATATACTGTAGGTATAAGTCAGATTTACAAATATGCAAGAGTGGAAATAGGAAAAATCATTTTACTGTGAAATGCAAACTAAAACAAATTAATTTGCATTAGATGGGGTTTCATGACCAAGAATAGTAGCCTTCTAAGGGTGGTAGGAGACCCAGTTTGCTATAGTAGTTTAAGGTACCAAGCTAGGAGCCATGAGTTCTAGTCCCACCTTAGACCCAAAACCAGTTGTGCCAGTCACTGTTTCTCAGCTCTGGGAAATCAGGCAATGGCAAACCACTTCTGAAAAGTTTTGCCAGGAAAACTGCAGAGATCAGTCCAAACAGTCACCAGAAGTCAAAACTGACTCAAAAGTGGTGCCGATCATTCATATTTGCATTCAGAATTTATATATATATATAAGCCAAATACCACTCACTCATCACGAAATCTCCAGAATCGTAAAGCCTACGAACTTGAAATTTGGCACGTATGTTCCTCTTGGCTTCTAGATACTCGCTAAGAAAGGATTTTTCGAAATGACCATCAGATCATTAGTATTTCTTATATTATTATTAACACACTCTGATGCTATGCCTTCGCTAAATGGGCGTGGCCAGCGCATGACTCATCTGGCCTGCGGGCTGGGAGTTTAGACATTCTACTCCCCCTCCCCACCTGAAAAGAACACTGTTCCAACTGCCAGTTGCCTTATATTAACAGGCTCTGATGCTAAGGAGTTACACATTCTACATAAATTTTCAAGCTTTAAGTGTTGGTGTATCAAACCCGATCACATAGCTTCATAGTGAAGCATGGGTATCCAGCTACTAGTAGAATATTTATTTATTATTTTGTTTGTTTGTCAAACGTACAAGATAGCAGGTATATGTATAAACATAAACATAATCAAAGTAAGTACAGATAAATGAGGATAGTAAGACAGGACCGGTAGGCACAATGGTGCACGCCCCTTACAGACCTCTTAGGAATGGGGTGAGGTTGACAGTTGACAGTCTAAGGTTAAAGTTTTTGGCGTTTGGAGATGAAACCACAGAGTCAGGTAGTGCATTCCAGGCATTGACCATTCTGTTGCTGAAGTCGTATTTTCTGCAATCGAGTTTGGAGCGGTTTACATTAAGTTTATATCTATTGTGTGCTCTTGTATTGTTGAAGCTGAAGTAGTCATTGACAGATAGGACATTGTTGGAGATAATTTTATGAACTATGCTTAGGTCATACCGAAGAATAATAACAGTTCTTCATAGAGAGCTCACGTTCCATGGTAGATGATACGAAAAACTAATAACTATGAATGAGATAGTATAAAACAAAGTGTTGGCTGAGCTATGGACAGGACTAGATTTTAATGGCTTATCTTCTGCCTGTGATGTCATCTTGATTCAATTGTAGTTTTAACATTAGCCGATAAAGCACATCTTGCCTGAAAACCCATATATACAGGTAGTCCTCAACTTAGAACAGTTTGTTTAGTGACCGTTCAAAGTTACAATGGCACTGAAAAAAATGACTTATGATTGTTTTTCATTCTTATGACCATTGGTCCCCATGGTCATGTGATCAAAATTCAATGGCTTGGCAATTGATTCGTATTTATGATGGTTTGGTGTCCCTGGGTCATGTGATCCCCTTTTGTAACCACCTGACAAGCAAAGTCAATGGGGAAACCAGATTCACTTAACAACTGTGTTACTAACTTAACAATTGCAATGATTCATTCAACAACTGTGGCAAGAAAGATTGTAAAATGGGGCAAAATTCACACTCACTTAGCAACAGAAAATTTGGGCTCAGTTGTGGTCGTAAGTCAAGGATTACCTCTACATATTTTGAAATTGTTGTGGATGATTTTGTTAATAGACGGCATTACACTTCCAAGTCTACCTTGGTTTCAACAAGGAGCTTTAAGGAGGAAGAATGGAAGTTGCAGAAGTGAATAGAAAAATGGATTCTAATATTGCATAGTTTTAACGAATAATAAATTAATCAGCAAAAAGATTGAATTGATAAAGTGTCTTCTCAATCGGAATAGAAGTTGAAACATAATGGAGGTTTTTCAGTGTGTCTGCGTGAATTTCATGCTGGTTGGGGAATTCCGGGAATTGAAGTCCGCATATCTTAAAGTGTCCAAAGTTGGCAAACTCTGTTCTTAAAGATTTTTGTGAATTGTGAAACTATGGGCAGATCTGGATCAGATGAAATATTTATAGCAAAAATCCTTCAACAAAAAAATCTCACAGTAGGCAGGGAAACCAAAGAGATATCACAGTAATGTGCAGGAGAAACTGTCAAAATGATTGAACATAGCCATTCTATGTCCCTGTTCTTCAAAATTTGTTGAATCCAATCTGAAGACACAGGCTTGGTCTTGCTCTCTCTGAAAGATGATAACTGAACGATATTCACTATAAAGGTCAAGCAAGATAGCAAGGAATGACTGCCATTGATGTGATCGGTCAGTCAGAGGAGGCCCTGAAGAGAGATACAGCTCGGCAACATGGAAGACAAATCAATAGTTGTTTCTCAGCTGCAGTTTATTCCACATCTTAAAGATTGTTATGAGTATTGAGTTTAGGAGTCAAAAGAAAACTCTCTGTAGAAAGAAGAATGATACTTAAAGAAAGAGATGCGTTGGATAGGCTGGCCAGGGATGATAAGAGCCATAATCTAGCTTGGAGGTGTCAAACCCACGGCCTGTGGGCAGGATGTGTCATGCGCTGGCCACGCCCCTCCCCAGTTTAGCAAAGGGGGAGGGGAAAGTCACGATACATCATGTGACATCAACGTGATTCCGCGAGTTTCACACACCTGGTCTAGCTATATAGTAACTCTACAGAGTTATGGGAGTAAGGTCAGAAGATAACTCGGCAGCGAATAAATTTTTCTGTCTTGCATTCTTTATCAAATAAGCAGAGTAACTATGAACAATACCTAAAATGCAAATGTTAAACTATGTTTGGTTTCTAAAAAAAGATTTTAGCTTTTAACTGGTGGTTAAATCAGTTAAACCACCAAAACTGGTGGTTAAGATAAACAGATCATGCCAGACTAATCTTATTGCATTCTTTGACAAAGTTACAAAATTAGTGGACCAGAGGAATACTGTCGATGTAATTTACTTGGACTTCAGTAAGGCATTTGATAAAGTAGATCATAACCTACTACCAGATAAAGTAGAAAAATGTGGGTTAGACAGCATCACCACCAGATGGATTCGTAACTGGCTGACCAACCGCACTCAACGTGTAGTCCTCAATGGAACTGCATCTACATGGAGGGAAGTATGCAGTGGAGTACCCCAAGGCTCTGTTTTAGGCCCAGTACTCTTCAACATTTAACAGATTAACAGAGTTGGAAGGGATTAACAGAGTTACAGGTCATCTAGTCCAACCCCCTGCCCAAGCAGGAGACCCTATATCTGCCTCTACCTAGGATCGAATTCACAACCTCCTGATTGTGAGGCAAGAGCTCCACCTCTAGGCCATAGCAACTGGGTTCATCTTCATCAATGACTTGGACGAGGGGATAAATGCGGAACTCATCAAATTTGCAAATGACACCAAACTGGCAGGAACACTCCAGAAGATAGGCTTAAGATACAAAAGGATCTTGACAGACTTGAACATTGGGCGCTATCTAACAAAATGAAATTCAATGGTGAAAAAAGTAAGGTTCTACATTTATGCAAGAAAAACAAAATGCACAGGTACAGTATATGCGGTACCTTGCTCAACAGTAGTAACTGTGAGAGAGACCTTGGCGTCCTAGTGGACAACCATTTAAATATGAGCCAGCAGTGTGCAGCAGTTGCCAAAAAAGCCAACACAGTTCTAGGCTGCATAAACAGAGGGATAGAATCAAGATCAAGTGAAGTATTAATACCACTTTATAATGCCTTGGTAAGGCCATACTGGGAATACTGCATTCAGTTTTGGTCACCACGATGTAAAAAGGATGTTGAGATTCTAGAAACCTGATTTCCCCCCCCCCAATCTAAATGCATCCATTTTCATGGATTTCTTGGGACTATAACTGCCATAACCTCTAATAGCATGGATAATGGTGGAAGTTTATGGGATTTTCAATGTAATATGTTTGGAAGAGTTGGAAGGGTTACTGTTCTTCCATAATGAAGACAATTAAACAATTACACTCCAGTGTAAAAAAACAGATTGTTTAAAAATAAGAGAAAAGATGCTAGAATGAAAAGATACTATGAATCGGCTGGTAAAAGTTTAATATGCCTCTAAAATCTTATACAGTATTCTGTTTATAAAATTTGGTTATCAACCATTGCATTCAACTGCATTATTGGAAAATCCGTTATTGGATTTTCCAATAACGCAGTTGAACATAAGTTATATTTATTACTGTTGATATGCACGGGTGTCAAACTCAAGGCCCACGGGCCAGATCTGGCCCTCTGGGTGCTTAGATCTGGCCCATGGGTCTGCCTGTCAGGCCTGGAAGCCATCTTTTACCTTTTTGTATTCAGGCCTGCCACATTTTTGACTGTGGGAAAATCGGAGGGGCGATTATATGGAGTAGGTGATATGTAGTAGTCTAAATAACATTCTTTCCAGAAAGTCAAGGCCGCTGTGCCTGGCAGCTGCGAGGAAGTGACGGGGAGGCATCTTCAGTTTTGGATGGTGCCTGATTGGATCGTGTGATGGGCATGTGGGTGCTGGGCAGGGACTTGAACTTTCATTTGGGTGGGGAAAACCTGGAAGCTTTCAGATTCGGGTTTTCCCAGATGTTGCCAACATGGCATCTCTAATAAATTGGAACTTTGAGGAACTTCTAGCCTCGGAGTCTTGTTTTGTTGGGGGTGTTTATTGGAACGCTGACATCGCCCTGGAAACAGCGAAGGACTGGCCCTCTGTGCCTCTGCCAGCGAAAATGGAGCTCGGGAGGGCCGTGCACTGCCCGCCCGGGCTCCATTTTCATTGGCAGAGGGCTCCAGGAGGCCATCGCTGCCAAAAATGGAGCCTCTATGAGTGACGTTGAGCTGGCCACGCCCTCCAGCTCCCAAGGTCAAACGCAACCCTGATGCGGCCCTCAGTGAAATCGAGTTTGACACCGCTGTGCTAGAACTTCATGGTGTTTCCAGTACTAGTTTATTATCTACATGGAAAGTCAACCAGGATGTTTGTCTAAGGGGAGCAAGAGGAAATATTACTGTTTGTATGAATGTGTGTTTACATTGAACGATACACATTCACTGCTACAAATACTGCTACATTGAAGATTTGAGCTTGCACTGAATTAAAATAAAGAGTGATTAAAGCTACTTCTTGCATAATAAACATGTTCAGCTTGCCTAATGTACCAATATGATGGGATGTTCATTGTTTTGGTAAATTACAGCGAACTGAGTATTTAAAGCTCCATTTCCTTCCTCCATTTCACTTAAAGAAAAGGAAAACAAAAGAAATTCAGCAAGGAGGTTTAGGACTGAGGCAAAGGACTGAGAACATAATGGCCTGTGTAGGAAGAGAAATTAAACTCAAAAATTCCAGGTGCCCGTAAGAAGGAAAGGCTTAATTATAACAAACTGTGCCTTGTTCAAATGTGCTGCCTAATACTATCATGGTAATTTAGAAAAATTAAAAACTGGTGTGTATTTCTGCATTCTGCTCTCTGGACTGAACAATTTTTTTTTATTCTCTCTAAAATGTATAGTCCAATAGACAGAATAACGAATCTTTTTAACCTACTTAAAAAGAGTGTTAGTGTTGTACGTATGAATTGCAATGTATCTCCTTCCTAGCTAGGCTACCCTGATTAAAAACAAGAATAATATTTTATCATTGCTGGCACGTAATGACGATAGCAAATCTCTACAATGGAATAATTGATGGAAGGCATGCAGCTGAATTACCAACTCCCATCATCTGTCATTATGAATTACGCTATAATGTAGAGCTACTGGGAATTATAGTACAGCAATATTGAAAGGGCTACATGTTCACCTGTAGATTAAATCTACAGGATCACCTGTTATTCCTTATCTCTTCTTCAATTCTGCAAGATTATTGTAGTGATGTGTGCATGATGGCTCAATGGTTAAAGATGCTGAGCTTGTGAGCTGGAAAGCTGATAGTCCAGGTTCAAGACCCAAGCGCCATGCAACAGGGTGAGGTCCCGTTCCTGCATCTGCACCTTGCCACCTAGCAGTTCGAAAGCATTCAAATGCGAGTAGATTAATAGGTACCACTTTGATGGAAAGTTAACAGCATTCCATGCGCCTTTAGTGTATAGCCATGCTGGCCACATGACTACAGAAAATGTCTTCGGACAACATTGGCTCCCTCGGCTACAAACCACAGATGAGCACCGCTCCCTAGGGACTAGACAGGGGAAACCTTTATCGTTTTATTGTACCCTAACCCTAACCTTATACAAATACAATCATGTTTATCAAGAATTGCTCTAAATGGGAGAGATGAAATCTATGGTTCCTCCCTATCCTCAGGTCTTAAGTTGCATCATCCTGTATCTTTCTGCGTCCTACCAGAAGATGTAGGATGATGCAACCCATTGAGACGAGCATCAAAAAATGGATTGGATCAATTCATGGAACTCATGGGGATCAATGCTTTTGATGGCAATCAGACTGCCTCTGAAGGCCATCTGCTAGAAGACTTGTGGGCTTCCTTGTACAGTGGTTAGAACAAATTGACTGAAAAGGCCAGAGTCACATTTGGCAGCTTACTACTTATGCACTTAAGTTCTACGTTAATTATTATTTCATCTTCAAAGAAAATATGGGAAACTGTGTAGAAGCAGTAAGATAGCAATAACACTTAGACTTATATACCGCTTCATAGTGCTTTATAGCCCTCTCTAAGCGGTTTACAGAGTCAGCATATTGCCCCCAACAATCTGGGTCCTCATTTTACCGAACTTGGAAGGCTGAGCCAACCTTGAGCCTGGTGAGATTCGATCTGCCAAACTGCTGGCAGCCGGTGATCAGCAGAAGTAGCCTGAAATACTGTACTCTAACCACTGCACCACCACAGCTCATTAGATGCTGATTTAATCAGCATCAGACATTTTGATAGGCCTAAATCAGAATAGGCAATCAGGTGTCCTCTAAATCATAAATGAGTATGGCTGGCTGGGGAATTCTGGGAGTTGAAGTCCACAAGTCTTAAAGTTGCCAAGGTTGGAAACCCTTGCTCTAAATAGTTGGTTCTGCTGGGCAATAGAAGAAAATTGCAGAATATGTAGTCATGCAAAGTGCAAGATTGTAGGTTGGGGGGAAATGTCAACAGAGTGCAGTCAGTTTATCAAGTTTCAATCCATCACTCCCTTGAAGCGGATTTATGGGTCAAGGTCTTGACCTGTTTTGAGGCAGTAAATCAAATTAGATGACTTCAAAGCATCTCCTAGCCTGACATTTTTCCAGATTTGTTATCATTTTGCTGCTGCTGAGATGATCAGAGACCAAATTCAGTTCCATACAGGTAAAAAAGGGTCCCTGAGGATTTTACTCTGCTAGTTGTTGCCGACTACATGGGGCAGTGCTCATCCCCTTTTCAAAGCCATTGAGCCAGCACTGCCTGAAAACATTTCCACAATCATGAGGCCAGCATGATGTCATGGAACCCTGTTACCTTCCCACTGAAGTGGTACCTATTTATCTACTTGCATTTGCATGCTTTCAAACTGCTAGGTTCGCAGGAGCTGGAGTGAGGATGGGAGCTCACCCTATCACGTGGAGCTCAGGTCTCGAACCTGGGCTGCCAGTTTTCCAATTCCATATAGGGAAAATGATAAAAGTCATGTAGTGACTTATTTGATGATGCCATGGGCACCTGACCAATAATATTTATCACCTTATTAAGTGCTTTGCCTGTCAGAAGTCTTCCATTGTGGCTAATATTCTGTTGGACATCATTTATCTTTCAGCTTCTTTTAAAATAGCTCACCACAAATTATAATTTTGCTCTCTCTTGTGCTAGCGAAACATTGCACTCCCATGCTTGCATTGCTGAAATTCCTGATAATTAAATTAAATTAAATTCCGCTCTTTCCATTCTAAATATGGGCTTGAGGTTGACCAGTTTAGAATGCAGTTTGGGGTCAAATTTACTGTAGGATGACCATCCTAGAATAAACCAAGTCCAAAAACGCTAGAGAATTCTTGGAAGCCTGGCACTCTGACAAATCGACCATCAGTAAACACATAGATGTAAACAACATCTACATATCATGCAAATGAGACAATCAACAAACCAAAAATGGAACAAAAAGATCAAAACATCTCCCCACCAGAAAACAATGCCCAGTTGTAGATTAACACTAAGATTAGCATCAGACCAACAATCAAGAAATAAATACCCCAATCAAGGAACTGCCAAACAAGAACAGTAAATAGCCTAAAGAAAGAGCCACCAAAAAACCACTAAGAACCACTAACAGGGCAAGCTACTGGAATATAATGAGGGTAAACCCCACTCCCCACTAGCATTGATGCTGTTACCTATTTGGTAATGAAACTTCTGCAAGAAAACCACCAAGCTCAGAGAACACCAAGGACCGGTCATTGCAACTCTGAGCTACAAACATTATCCTCTGTCAATAATAGACATTTTAGCCCTTCTGTTCTGTTGGTATCATCTGCTTCTGCTATTTAACTAATGTTGAGAATCAACAAACCAGAAACCTGTCACAATTGAATCTCTCTGCTGATGAGGGGTTCTTTTCCAGGATGTGATATCAATCTGGCCAATTGGCTATGCCAGCCCTCTTATCACCATAGGTAACCTAATGTTCAGAGGCAGCACAGTAGTGAAAGTCATTAGTCATTCTCCAACATGCCAAACCTGGCATTTTAGTAATGCGTGTGGAAAAGTAAGACCTTGCCTTTTAATTGTATTTTGAAACTGTCATTTGTATTAACTTAGCATAAGTTAGACCATTTGGAAAATTGTTGTTATTTTTTGGTCAGCCAAAAAGAGGTGCAGGGAAAATATTTCAACCAAAACCCTTGAAGATATCCAACTGAAACTAGATGATGTCTTCTAAAGGGTCTTCCACCCATCTCTTTGATTTTCCATTCCTCGAAATATGAAGCAGCTAGAAAATGATGCTTCCCCATTAGAATGTAGGGAAGAATCTTTTTCTCATCAGATCTCAAAGCGCTTTGAATCAAATTAGTTTGCCCTCCGATTGTAAACCCAGAATCGGTATCCTCTTTGAATCTCAGTCTACCAATGGACTCCAGTCAAGGCTGACAACATGCAAGCCCACTCATTTGCTACTTCCACCCTGAAAAATATGTTTGACTTGGTCTTAGGTGCTTTGCATTTCTGCCACATTTCAGCTTGGAATGCTGAAATGCAAAAGAAAGCCTGTTTCTTATCATTTTCATCAGAGGAATAATATTTGCAAGGAAGGGACAGAGTTAACGTTTGCATGGAGGAAGTAGGCAACATGAAGAAAACGTGAATGAATTATTGACGGCCATGGGTCTTTGTCTTGGTCCATGTTGTAGGGAGCCTTTCTCATACCCATAATTTACCTCACATCACCATTAAAGGTTGCTGCAGACGAGACATCAATAAATGAAATCATTCTTTGAGGAGCAGAACATGGGAATACACTGTAGAGTTTCCACATTTGCATGTTTTCACCCTTCTGCCAGCAGTCCTACATACCATATTTTTTGGAGTATAAGACGCACCGGAGTATAAGA
Source organism: Diadophis punctatus similis (assembly GCA_023053685.1). NCBI lineage: Eukaryota > Metazoa > Chordata > Lepidosauria > Squamata > Dipsadidae > Diadophis > Diadophis punctatus. The sequence continues at coordinate 42,950,179 of JALIGW010000007.1, read as the reverse complement.
TGCACCTTAGTTTTGGGAGAGGAAAACAAGGAAAAAAGGCATCTGCCTCCCGGCAATTTGCCAAACAGCAAACAACAAACAGCACAGATGATATACACTGTTTGCTGTGTATTTCTGTGCATGTGTGTCTGACCCATAGAAATAGCAAAGAATTGTAGAAATGTACATTATGGCAGTATATTAATGCCAGAAAGTTTTCTTAAATGTAGTCACACTAACTTCTCCCAATTATTTAAATAGATCTACTCCAAACATGACTAAGTCAGGGTTTAACTCAGCTGCCTTATCTTAATACTAAACAGGACACTGTTACATTTCAGATTATACTTTTACAGATCTTTAAATTTGATGTGGCTTTCTGGAAGTATAGTTATTCTCTGCTATTTAAAAGAAGATACAATAGCACTGGGCCTCTTCAGATCAAGCATTTATTTTAAAGCGCTTCTTCATTTTGTTAATTTGTCTACAACAATAATAGAGCAGTCTTTCAAAAAAGTCTAATCATTTGAACATTCTATAGACATTTACTGTTATTGACTTACCTCCTTGCAGTTTCAGCAGTCCAACATTGCAAGCAGTTCACATCCCAGCAATTTGCCTCCTTGCTGCTAGTTTCACTTTCAGTTCTAGCACGTGGCCTGCCTGGGCTGAATCAGCTGTAGGTCGGGAGGCTGATAATCAATTGCTTATGCTAATCAGGCTCTGTTCTATTTGCTGCAAGGAGGTAAATTGCTGGGAGGCAGAGGCCAAAGGGTGGGGGTGGCTGGGTGGGTGGGGCTACATTCGGTGTATAAGACGCACCCAAGTTTTCACCCTCTTTTTGGAGATAAAAAGGTGTGTCTTATACTCCGAAAAATACAGTAGTAGCCTCCAGAAGTCCTTCTCCTTGGAGTGACATTCCACATACAAGGATCTGTCACCATAAGGAAATGCTTCTCTGTGAGATATGCAAAGAAGTACACTCCGGTGCTAAAAGTGCCGGCTAATATTGGATGTAGATTTGTTGTTCCTCCCCCCCCCCCCTCCGTCCCTGGAATTGAAAGTAAGGAAAACAGTCGAGTCAAGAGCTTTTGTGATCTACTCCATACAAACTGGAATAAATAACTGTTACTTAAAGAGGTGGGCATCTGAAGCTCCAAATAGTTGCCGGAGAAATTGGAAGCAGTAAAAAATGAGATTCAGTGATGACCTTTATCAGCTTTGATGACAGCTATAAATCAGACTGAAATTCTCATCAGCCTTCGGGACAGAATTCATTTGCAGACAAAGGCTGCTGCGTTGTTTTCTTCTCTTTGATTGAGGGACGCCCAGTGAAAATGAATACAGCTTCAATAACATGAATCACACATTTCAAAATACAAACGGGGAGCTATTATTCATTGGTTCTGAAGACTGAGATGATTACAGGACTTGGAGACTAGCAAAGGCTTATTGTGTTTTGCTTTGGGTCATGAAGCCAATCAATTTTGGCTTCTTTAAAGCAAGCCAATTTGCTCTTCGTTAAAGTTTTAACCCTTTGCTGATGACGTGGATTGACTGTACCAGCAGGACCAACCAAGCAATGCTGGTTTATTTTATTTTACTTTATTTTGCTTTTCTCCTTATAAAAACAGGATATTATTATTATTTTCTGTACAAAATTTTTTATTTTCTCCACTTCATATACAATTCAATACACATGTACCTTAAAATATTACAATAAAAAATACATATTTGTTCAATATAGTCAATCATTCAAAAGTCAATATCTTATTCAACACTTGCCTCGTCAGTCACCAGTCTGTTCTACTTTATTCCATTACACTCCCCTCTCTCTATCTCCAGCTTCTCCTCCTACTTTCTAACTCCTTCTCTCCTCCTCTACCCTCTCTAACCTTCTCTTCCTCCCCTTCTACTTCCTCTTTCACTTTCTTTACCTTTCCTTGAGTGCTTTTATACTAACTCATTTTAAATTTGGCAGACTGATGCTAATCTCAATTTTAAATTAATCATATCTCTTCTTTTTTAAAAAAAAATAAGAAATCTAATAAAAATAAAAATTTAATATGATAATCTTGGAGAAGGAGAACCCATTTTGTCCCTACATGACATTTTAAGATCTTAAAAAAAAAAAACTTCCGAAATAACACAGGGCAGATGAATGACATCCATTCTATGAATACGTAATCTGTACAGTGCCAGTTTATTTACCAATGCTATTTTCATTTGATTTGTTTTCATACAATATTCTATGGCAATGAGAGTGCCAAAGATTTTCATAAAACTAGAGGTACTGGAGTTGAATAAGCAGGACATGGCAGCAAAAAGTTCAAGGTTTCTGGCTCTCTGTTGACATCTAGTAGTCACCCAGATTTTCGTAGAAGAATATCTGGAGCCTTCTCAATATAAGATGCAACCTTCCATGCGCATTATACATCATATAATATTATTATTCTTTTTATGTAGTACTCTCTTCTAGGTACATGCTGCTATTTCCATCTTAACTCCAAAAAAAGAAAAGAAAAGAAAATCTAATTTCTAGTTTTGTCATCTGGGATATTCACCAGTTAATTTCAAATTTCCTTCCAAATTAACCGCTATTTGCTTAACTTTCCAAGATAGTTACTAAGACAGGATATTATTAACTTCTCAAAGGCAATGCAATCTTTAGAAAAATGGCTTTATTTCTCAGAATATAACAAGGAGGCATGGAGTTTTCCACTCCAAAAGACTGTCCTTGGGTGTAAACAAACTTTTCGTGTAACATAAGGGTTTACATCTAAAAACAGCTTTTCTACCTTGGGCATTGTCCAAATGTTTGTGAACTTCAACACCCAGAAGCCCTGAGCCACCCACAGCCTTTGCTATGAATTCTGGGAGTTGAAGTTCAAACATGCAGAGAATGCCAAGATTAGGGAAAGATATTTTAAAAAGTGAGCGGTGCTGAAGTCACAGGTAAGGCCAGAAATATTATTGCACCAGGTGTACAAAATAATAACACGATACATGAATAGAGTTTGGGGAATTTTGATATCACAACCAGGACTAAAACCTTCATGTATGGGCTATCAGTTGTTCTGCAGGTCATCAGATAACTTGTTTTCCTAACAATTTTTATAGGCTTGCTATACAGTATGGAATGGCTAGGTTTTCTACTTTCTTAGAGACTAAAAGTTACATTAACTTGTGGACATCAACTCTCATTTCATTTCACATTTTATTTTCATTTCCCTTAAAATTGGTATGAGTTTAAGAGTATCTAGCCAACTTTGGTTTATCTCAAAGTAGCTTAAGTAGGATTCTGCCTACTTAATGCTGGGATGTGAAAATACCAAGAAATCTCAGGGTTGTATACTTGACTGAGAAGTTGAAATAAATCTTGGAAGAAAGCAATTGCAGTCACTTTTGTAGTGTTCCCCCCCCCCCAAAAAAAATGACAGGGATGTGAATGTCTAGTTACCAAGAGTTGAACTTATCTCAAAGTAAATTAATGCCATTTACAGGTAGTCCTTGAGTTACGACAAGCTGCTTAGCGACCAGTTAAGGTTCAATGGACACAAAAAAGGTATTCATGTCCTGGATTTGAATTTTCAACACTGGTCATAAGACACACATTTGGGAATCTTGGCAACTGGCCTGCATTTATGGCTGTTTGCAATGTTCCCTAGTCACATGATCACTTTTTTTTTGCCAGAAACTAGTGTTTACTTCCAGTTTCTTGCAAAAGAAACCCACCAGAAACAATTGGTTCGCTTAATAATTTCGGAAGTATGTGTTGATGGACGTGGATTGATAATGATATGTTTTAAAAACCGAGTTAGTATATATCTGATTTAAAATACCTAATCTGTGACTCTAATGCTAGCTGAAGTCATGAGAATTGAAGATGTAAAGAATATTGGACTCGGATTCAGACATGGATAGAAAAAATGGTGAAACAAAATATGGAGTTAAAGCCAAAGATATTTTTGTTGGGTATTTTGCCAGAGAAATTTAACAAAGAAGATACATATTTAATTGTACATGTGATAACAGCAGCTAGAATTGCATTTGCACAAAAATGGAAAGGAGTCAAGATCCCATCTGAAGAAGAAATACTCAAGAAAATTTTGAACTGTGCGGAGATGAATAGATTGACAATGAAAATTAAAGATAAGGAAGATTCAGAATACTATAATGTTTGGATGAAGTTTTATAATTGGATAGAAAGTGAACATTTTTAGAAATTAAATAGAATGATTATAAAATTAAAAGATAAGGAAATGAAAAATAAATGGGGTAACTCAGATGACAAAATTAGAATTTTAAGGAGGCAGCATTAGACTTAAAGTGTATACCTAGAGCAGTGATGGCGAACCTATGGCAAGGGTGCCACAGGTGGCACGCGGAGCCATATCTGCCGGCACGTGAGCCGTTGCCCTAGCTCAGCTCCAGCGTGCATGTGCGTGCACACTAGCTGATTTTTGGCTCGCGCGGAGGCTCTGGGAGGGCGATTTTGGCCTCTGGAGGGCCTCCGGGGTGGCGGGGGGGAAGCGTTTTCGCCCTCCCCAAGCTCTAAGAAAGCCTCTGGAGCCTGGGGAGGGCAAAAAATGGGCCTACTGGGCCCACTGGAAGTCGGGAAATGGGGGAGTGGGGGGTCATGCACACATGCGCAGGGAGATGAGGCAAGTGGGTGGCTTTGAATTATGGGTGTGGGCACGCACGCATGTGCGATAGCATGTGCGCGCACTATTTTGGCACCCGAGGAAAAAAAGATTCGCCATCACTGACCTAGAGTAAAAGATAATGGTTAAAAAAATGATGATGTATTTAGAAGAGACCGACAAGTTGTAGGTATATAGTAATATAATATCAGTCTGTTAAATATTAGAGATATTATAACTAGAATCACTCAGGGAAAGGTTTAGAAGGAGAAAGAGGAAGTAGGAGGAGAGAAGAAAAGGAGTGGAGAGAGGAATGTAGGGGGAGAGAAAGGCAAGAAGGTAGATGGAAGAGGTGGAGAGAGAGGGAAGGGAGTGAAAAGGGGAAAAAGAAACACAGACTGATAATCAAACAGCACAATATAGATGCATAATAAGATATTGAATTATGATTGATTATGGAATTGTGTAATTATGTATGTTATTAATATATTTTAAGATATATGCATTGATATGTGTATGGATATGTGGAGAGAAAATTTAAAAAAAAATTCATTAAAAAAGAAGATATTTCTCTATTGTAGACATTATCCAGGGCCTTCTGATCATAGGTTAGCTCTCTCCTTAGTGTGGACAGGAACTGGTCCTCTTAGAAGCATATGAAGCTAGCATCTTAGTCCAGAAAAGTTGTAATCAAAATTTTCTATTTCGTTTGGTGATTCCTTTTGCTAGTATCCAATTTTTCTTTTCTCTTCTGTTTTCTGATCCTCTTTGTTGGAAATGGCAAGTAATAAATGTAGACCTGGACGTTTGTTAAAGTAAGCTAGATGTTTTGCCACTAAGTTATGGTCCTCTCTTAATTATCCTCTGGCCCATATGTGATAGATATAAATTACCCTCCTCTTCTGTTCTCTCTCCTCTTTTAGATACAGAATTCATTTATAGAGACCGGAATGGCTCAGTGATAGTGCACAATGTGGAAACAAACCATTCAACAGTTTTAATAGAAAACAAAATCATTGTGAGTATCTTTTTGAGTAGGTTATACAGTTGCACATCTGTCTGTCTCTTGGGTTAAGAAAGAACATGCTTTTAGTTACTTGAACAGAAGTTGAATAGTCTAACTGAAACAACACTGAAAAATACAAAAACATACATTTTTATATATGCTTTATATATGTGTGTGTGTTTGTATGTACAATGAGAGTTTAAGCACTGAAGACAAATTCCTTGTGTGTCTAATCACACTTAGTCAATAGAGAATATTCTGTTCTGTTCTGTTCTATGCTATTCTATTCTATTCTATTCCATTCCATTTTCTATTTTATTTTCTATTTTCTATTCTATTCTATTCTATTCTATACTATATTCTATTCTATATTCTACTCTACTCTATTCAACTGTACTCTACTAAGTTGAAGTTGAGATTTGTGAATATTCTTAATCAAACACTTCCAATAAATAATATAATTCCTTCTCCTTGTAAAATGAAGAGCTGGCAATCAAAAAGAATAGGCTAAGAAAAATCTTAAGTTATTTATTTTTTAAAAAAGGAATAATCCACCTGTTTATCCTCATGTCATGAGTTTCTTTTGAAAGCAGGGTCCAGGGTCCAGGTGACATATTGTTCAGTGTTCTTGCTCAACGTTGTACGCCGCCCTGAGTCCCTCGGGAATAGGGCGGCATAGAAGAACCAAATAATAAAAAAATAAAAAATAAAAATAAAATGTGTTTCTCACAGTTGCTGAGGTCAGCCTAAACCCTCTAACCTTAAAAGTAAGATTTAAAGGATATAATTCAGCTTTAATCACACCAAAAGATCACTGGGGAGATTGTGATAAATTCTGCAAGAAATTCACTGATATAGTGGTTACAATGCAGTATTGCAAGCTGATTCTGCTCACTGCCAGGAGTTTGATCTGACGGGCCTCAAGGTTGACTCAGCCTGCCATCCTTCAGAGGTCAGTAAAATGAGGACCCAGATTGTTGGAGGCAATATATTAATAATAGTGCAGGATCCAATCTGGGTCGGTCACTGAGACCATAGTTTAGTCTTCTGAGCTTTCGGACTCATGCTGTAGCTCATCCTCGGGGAACTTATCTCTACTGGAATGTGTGCAAATAGTACTGATATTGTAACCCACCCAGAGAGCTCTGTAAAGCACTGGTGTGATATATAAGTCTAAGTGCTGTTGCTATTGCTACATTATTTTCAATTCAATTAGAAATTTAAAATGTCCCCAATATTTTTGCAATATTTATATTAACATAGTAGGAGAGATCATATAAGCCAATGTTTCTCAACCTTGGGAACTTTAAGAGGTGTGGACTTCAGCTCCCAGAATTCCCCAGCTCCCATTTGCTGGCCAGGGAATTGTAGGAGCTGAAGTCCACACCTGTTATAGTTGCCAAGCTTAAGAACCACTAACATTGGTCCATAAATCCCATCTTTGCTCAATTTCAGAATCCAAAAATAAAGGATGGCTATTTAACTTCACTTGAACACATCCAGGAAGAGGTGGACCATAACCTTGCTAGATAATTGGTTCCATTATTAAACTTCTCTTTTTATCAGGAATTATTTCCTCTCATTGAACTGGAATCTGACATCCTGGAATTTAAGTCTCTTATTCTGTATCTTACATTCTGGAACGATAAGAAAGCCATTGTATAAAACCTTCCCTGGTCAAGCATTCTTAGAGATTTCTTACTGACTAAAAACACAAATTTTATATCCTTTTATTTAATTTCATAGTTAATTTTCTCTGCTACCTAGATTTTACCTCACACATTGTGGGTTCTGTGTATCACCATTATATTAAATTCAAAAATGTGAGCTTGGCCTTTAAAATTCGGTTTTGGCTGACCGTTACAACCCCAGAACTTTACACATAAAGCAAATATTAACTCTCATAAGACGGATCAAAATATAAATCAGATATTTACAAGTTTTAGGAAACATACTAATGTGTTAGGCATGTTGTAAAAGTTATGCATGCATATTAAAATTTGATAAATAAAAATTAAATAAATAAAGCAGATATTTACAGTTTTTAGGAAACATACCAATATGTTAGGCATGTGGTAAGAGTTATGCAAGCATGTCTCTTTTTTATATTGTATTTTATAGTGTTTTATTTTTATTATATACATATTTTTGTGTTGTTTTATTATTATTATTAATGTTGTAAGCCACTCAGGGTCGCCTCACATACTGAGATGAATGGCAATTAAATTAAATTAATATTAGAATGTATTTATTTGAGATGCTGGGTTTTGTTTTGTTTTTCAGGTGTCTATAAAAGCTATTAAATACGAAGTTTCGCCAGATAGAGAGTATGGGCTCTTCGCCTATGACATTGTACCGGTAAGTAAGCAGACCTTATTTATTTTGCTTTCAGTTTAATGGTGTTTTCTTGACGTGATGGGTATAACTTTACCCAGAGAAAGATTCCTACTGAAATGATTGGTCTTGAAGTCAGGGCTTCGTTATATATAATTGTATGTAATAACTTCAAGGAATGGAAATAAGAGCGTAAAGGAAGGGAAAAATAGCAACATCATGACAAGAAAGAAATGGATTATTAATTTAAAGAAGGTAAAATGGGGCATCCCTAGGAATGAAAAATTATTTCAAAAGGATGTAAGAAGTGGTCCTACAATTGTTGTTTTTGCTGAAGCATTTACATATATGCCAGCTAAAGGATAATTTAGAAAAAATATACCGTATATACTCGAGTATAAGTTGACCCGAATATAAGCCGAGGCACCTAATTTTACCACAAAAAACTGGAAAAGTTATTGACTCGAGTATAAGCCTAGGGTGGGAAATGCAGCAGCTACCGGTAAATTTCAAAAATAAAAATAGATACCAATAATGTTTTTGAATATTTATTTCAAAGAAAAACAGTAAACTAGCTCTGTAAGTGGAAAAGAGGGTCAATAAAAACAATATGGTATCAACAATAACTAAGGAGGAGGTGGGACATCGTTGCAGAGCGGCAGGAGGGGGAGGAAGGGGAATCGTAAGACAGCCCTGCATTACATTAGAACGTGAGGAGGGGGGATGGTGCGGTGCGCGCTGCGCGGCAAACTGACACAGAGGGAGGGGAAACTCACAGGGGCGCCGGGCCATTCACGAGCGTCACCCAGCGGCATGGGCCCGCCCCTTTTTCTCCTCCATTTCGGGCAAATTTTTTACTGACTCAAGTATAAGCCGAGGCGGCTTTTTTCAGCCCAAAAAGTGGGCTGAAAAACTCGGCTTATACTCGAGTATATACGGTAGGTATATAATTGCTGGCTGGATACTTGATCGCTTTGGTGGATTCCTCTCGATCTATAGTTAGGAATGAGTACCAAAAAATGTCTCTATCTGCTGAGAAAATTGCCTAATCATGCCCATGGAATTATCAGGAGTGGAGTTCAACTTGAAGATTTTCCTTATTCTTCAATAGCATAAATGTCACCATTGATTTTAGGACTAGATTTAGTAGATATGATGAGAAATCCCTATTTATACAAAGGGAGAAGTGCTGCATCTAGCAAAATACAAAAGGCATCACTGGTAGATCGAGCAATTGTTGGTCCTTTGGTTATGAAAACTATAAAACATCTGTTCACAACCTATTGCTTCCATTTGGGAACTTCAGTTCCATATGTACCACCAACACAGCCATTGGCTGGAGGATTAATGGGAACTGAAGTCCAACTCCCATAACTCAGAATTTGAGCTTCTTTAGATAGACAAAAACTGCTGTAGCACTATGACTTTGCTGCAAGAACTTTGAATCTTCTTTGTTTAAATGTCTATAGAGATTCTCAGTCATCCAGGTCATGGTTGTCCCAAAGGTGCTTTTTCAGGAGGCAACTGGAGTTTCTTGTTTCTCTTTGAAAATGTTTAGCTTCTCATCCAAGAAGCTTATTCTTGGATGAAAGCTTGTCCAAAGATGCTGTGGCCTAGAGGTGGAGCTCTTGCCTCATCAGGAGGTTGTGAGTTCAATCCTAGGTAGAGGCAGATGTAGGGTCTCCTGCTTGGGCAGGGGGTTGGACTAGATGACCTGCAAGGTCCCTTCCAACTCTGTTAATCTGTTAAAAAAGCTTCTTGGATGAGAAGCAAAACGTCTTCAGAGAAAAATAAGAAAGTCCAGTGGCCTCCTAAAAAAGCACTTTGAGACAACCATGACCTGGATAACTGAGGATATCCATGGACATTTAACTGTGCACTTTGGGATGAACACCCTTTGAATGATGTATGAACGGATTTCCAGAAAAAATTGCAGACCACAGGAACTATTTGCACTTCAGTTTGGGATGCAGACCAGATTCATTCCCAATAGCCTGCGCCTGTCTTCAACAATGAAAGGACTCAGGGTAGAAAACATCTGCAGCCAAGAAGTCTCCACACACATTTGCAATACTTAAGTGACCCTGAGGACACAGACAAACCTCCAGGTGGCCTCAGTGACTCTAAAAGAATGCAAACGACCTGCAAGGAATATAAATCCTTCTATTTCCTACCATCCAAGTCAGAGCTGAAGCAATTTCTTGGATGAGAATCTTGTTTTTCAAAAAAAAACAAGAAGGTCCAGTTGCATCCTGAAAAAGTACATTTGGGACTTCCTTGTTTAACTTTCTTACCAAACTTTCTTAATCACTATAAATTTTAACAGAAGGTAAATGTCAGTACCTTTCACTGTTGAAATAGCTCATTAATTATAATACCTCTCTTCCCATGTCAGGCTTAAGGTTGATATATCAGCATGCATGAATATTTAGTTGATTAAATGTCCAAGGAATTTAAACCCAGTCATTGGACCGGCAATCTTCTTGGGACCATTATCTTCAAAATCTAAATAATTTATATTCCAAACAGGAAATAAAGAAGGGGAATTAACCTAGATTATGAGATTGTTGGAAATGCTTAGTTATATCTTTGAAGGTGAAGATATGTAGAATTCTGATATATTTTCCATTTCACGAATAGTGGCTTGTTCCTCTCTGTTAGCAGGTGAACTGAATAAATTATGCAAAAGAATCAGGTTTATGATTGAAGAAGCTCTGAGGAAGAAAAGTTGACATCAATGATGGAGAATGTTCATCTCCTTTTTCATAAATAGCAAAAAAAAATGCAATCCAAGTTGTATTGGAGAATTGTAGAACAGTAATTTCAGGATACATATCATAGGAGTGGCTTCAATATTCAGATAATCAGACTCTGAGTAGAACTATAGAAATCAATGGGATCTCATGTGATCATGAATCTAATCCAATGAGTATTATTTCAAATGGGGGTAATCAGCTCTGTTCATTTTGCACCAGATGCCATCATGGTTGCATCATAAATAGGCATCAGCTCTGGATTGATGGCGCAGTTAATTAAAATAATTATCAGCTATCAATGAATTACTGTTTTGAGTGGAATTCCTGTTTAGCCTAAGGTATACAGCCAGGACATATGAACTTTTATGGCTATTTCTTTGGGGTGCAAATCTTTCAGAAAAGTTGAAAGAGCTACAAATTAAATTCCAACTATACTCCAAACTTACTGGAAGGGTCAGGATGAAATGAAAGTCATATAGTGAAAACTCCATCTGAAAGTCTTTTCTTCTGTCTGACTCCAAGATCCACTGACAGAAAAGGATGTTAATATCATTTTTAAAAAGGAGCAGAGAAATGCTTTGGCAAGGAAGGCAACATATTACATCGCATCCAATAGACTAGGGGAGATGCCCATCATCCTGAAACTAAGTAAAAGCATGCAGAGAGAATTCAGGATTGTTAAATTTCCACATTTCTGAGTTGGGAAGGATTTGGACTCATTATTTATTTATTTATTTATTTATTTATTTATTTATTTATTTATTTATTTATTTATTTATTTATTTATTTATTTATTTATTTATTTATTTATTTATTTAAAGTGTTCTTATAGGCCGCCCAATCCCGTGGGACTCAGGGCGGCTTACAACAGAGATTAGAACTACACATTAAATATCATGGATTCAATCTAGCAGTTTACAACACAGGTGTCAAACTCGTGGCGTCACGTTGTCATCCTGTGATGTATCGCAACTTTTTCCTCCTTCATGGAGCTGGGGAGGGTGTGGCCTGTGCATAATGCATCCGGCCCACGGGCCACCAGTTTGACACCCCTGGTCTACAAATACTCTTTGGCTATTTGCAATTTTGTTTTATTTTATTTAATTATTAAACAAATTTATATAGCTATATAACTCACACATAGATGACTCTAGGCAGCTTACAAAATTTAAAAAAACATTCACTATATAATAAAATCCATTAAACAAACCCCAACCAGCTCCCATATGCTTTCGTATTCATAAGATTTGTTTAACTTGGAAGGATTTGTTCAAAAATTCATGAATGAAATAATGAATGCACAATAGCAGATACATAGATTGTTCACATGGAATAGCCAGCCATTAGGATCAGCCAATTTCCACCAAGGATTAATTGGTAAGCAAGAGGCTATGGTGTGTTTGTAACTATATTTACAACTACTGTAAGCTGCTGCCCAGAGTCCCCTGGGAGTTGGGCAGCATATAAATCAATTTAAATAAATAAATAAATAAATACTGTGTGGCATACATAGGCTTGTGCTGTTGCCCACATATTGATAAAAAATGGCATTCTGCACAGGGGTGGGTTGTAACTTACCTCACCTCCGGTTCACTTCCTCCCGTGCTGCGTGGCCACGCGCATGCGCGCGCATGCACAGTGCCGAAAATTCCCCAAAAAATCCCCCCCAAAGCCAAAAACAAGATGGCGGTGCATGCGCAGTGCCAGAAACTCGGCTTCTGCGCATGCGCAGAAGAAAAAAAATCAGCAAAAAAATCCCAAAAAATAATAATAATTTAAAAAAATTTTTTTTAAAGATGGCGGCATTTACAGACCGGCACCGACAGAACCGGCTCCATGATGTCACCAGTGGTTTGCTACCGGTTCGGGCAAATCGGCCCGAACCGGGAGGAACCCACCTCTGATTCTGCACCTATATAGAGATTTAATTCTTGGTTGGTTTTATTTCTGTTTCATTTCTTTTCTGATGGTTTACATTTTCCAAGCATTTTTAGATATTTGTTATATTTTAATATTTTTTAAAAAAATATTGGTAGCTTTTTAGCTGATTATTTGAATGAGGGCGAACTTTTGACTAAAACTCTTTGGCTAAAAAAAGTCATTTTTAATGCTTCTCCAGAATCTATCAAAGAGCCGAGGTGGCGCAGTGGTTAAATGCAGCACTGCAGGCTACTGCTGGTTCAGCAGTTCAGCTGTTCAAATCTCACCGGCTCAAGGTTGACTCAGCCTTCCATCTTTCCAAGGTGGGTAAAATGAGGACCCAGATTGTTGGGGGCAATATGCTGAACTCTGTAAACTGCTTAGAGAGGGCTGTAAAGCACTATGAAGCGGTATATAAGTCTAAGTGCTATTGCTATTGCTTTTCATTGGGTCAGATTTTATAACTTTTTTTGTTTTCTAGACAATACAAATACTAATAAATAATACAAGTGGCAAGCATTTTTCATTAATAGGCCTCTCTCCTCTGACATGTAAGAGGCAGTGTTCAGAATTCTTTTCAAAAAGAACTGGCATAGAAATGCTTGTTAAATTTAATAAATGTGTCTAATAAGATGCTGCCATCCAAGGCAGAGCTATTATTTTTCCCAAGCAAATATAATCAATTAAAATTCACACTATGCATCATACAGACGCTAGATGGGGAATTCTGGGAGTTGAAATTCATGCATCTTAAAGTTGCCAAAGTTGATAAACACTGCATTCAACAGATATTTATCTTGGTAAAGAGCCTTCAAAGCCATATTCTGTGCTCAAACTTTTAAACCTTTAAGTAAGTATTGTAGAGATTAAATAATGAATTTTAAAATATTGAAGTAAAGAGCTATGTATTCTCCATATCCAACCCTATCAATCTGTAAAGTGGAACATCTTATTTAATTACTGTATATCACTATGTGAAGCTTTACGATCATCAAAATTAATTGCACTTTCTCTAATTCAAAACAGAAAAAACACCAAACAGTAAATAAAAGTAAGCCTTTTTGTAGTCATACAGCTTGATGTTAACTTGAGAATATTAAATTGCTTTCATTATGAATGGCTAGAGGGATGTTAACATTGCCGTTGAAATAAAAAAATTCCCTGTATCTTTCTTACATCCATTTGTTAACTGGCTGCAATCAACAGAACCATCCAGTCCTAGAATTGGTGATGATAATTCATTCTATCAATGAATATTCTGTACAAGGAAGTCAAACAGAAGCATCCAGAAAGTGATAGCATTGATGTAAAAAAAAAAAATCCTTCCATTTCTCTAAGTAATTATTGCCATTGTCAAAGTGCTTTCATTGTAAGTAACATTTTCCTAACATTTAACCAACCTGGCTTCTTGTAACATAAATATTTCATGTCTTGCCATCTGGACCAACATCTCAATATTCCCAGATCTTTCAATATTTCTTCGTCTGGTTTAATTTCTAGTCCCCAATAATTCACATTGCTCTGCTCAGCATCTGTTCCAATTTCTTCTATTCAGCTTCTCATTTATTAACATTCAGAGATCTTCTTCACAAGCTTACTTATTAAACAAGATATTCCTTACTTTAACCACAATGACTTTGATCCCTGTTTCCCAAAAGTTTCTTTTCATTTGTCTTTGCTTATTTTTTTTAACCTATCGTTTTCTATTTAACCTATCGTTTTCAATTTAACCTATCATTTTCAATTCTCTCTTGTAGGATATTAGCTATCCAACCCCTATTCCAATTTGAAATACGCAGTTTCCACTACTTCCCTTAAGCCATTGATAAAAATACTGAAATTTGCAGGTCCCAGGTCTTAACTTTGTGGCACCTATAATTCACTTTGATAAGCACCTGTTATTAGGTACATTTTGAGTACAAATTTTCTGTCCTATGCTTAGCTCGCTTATTAACTGGATCACCAGAAATTGTCAATTTTTGTTGGCTGAAATCAATATCATGTCTGTAGCATTCCCACAATACACAAAGAAAGGTAGCAATTTAAAAAATAAGAATTAGTCTGACTTGTTGTACTCACTGTGTTGTTTCCATGGTGCTTACCAGAGGTGGATTTCTGCCGGTTCAGACCGGTTCTATAGAATCGGTAGCAGGAATTCCCCCTCACTCGCTGAACCGGCAGCGATGGCCGGCTGGACACGCCCACCCGGACGGGCTCACTCAGCAACGCCATAGGCAGCGCCATCTTGTTCTTCACTTCTGCGCACACACAGAAGCTGTTTTTTGCTTCAGCGCAGAAGCTGAGTTTTTAGCACTGCGCATGTGCGCACGCGGCGTGCAATGTTCACGCACCTACGTGGCACGGGAGGAAGCGAACTGGCAGTGGGGTAAGTCAGAACCCACCCCTGGTGCTTACAGATCAATCATTTTAAAATCTGCTTTAAATCTTCCCAGGCACTGCTATCAAACTGGCTGGCTAATAGCTCCTTGGAGCGTGCATTTCTCTTTCTTGAAGATAAGGACAACATTTGCTGTCTTCCTGTCATGTGGAACATCATCAGTGCTTCTCCAGAATCTATCAAAGATTGATACCTAAGGTTTCAGAGAGACCATCAGCAAACTAGGATGTAATTCATCTTGTCCTGGAGATTTAAACTAATTCATAGTAAATTGATATTCTAAGGCCAGGTTTCTATCAATCTCAAGCTGTGCTTTTGCCTCTTTATTTTGCTTTTTGCATTTATATTTAATAGAATGCATATCTTCTTGGAGAAGACTGAAAAAAATATAAGAAAAGTTCTGTCTGTACTTCGCTTCTATTAGTATTTTTCTGTCTTTGAGTAGCTGCTATATAGATTCATTTTTCTTTTATTTTGAAAATACCTGAAGAAACTCTTTTTTGTGAGTTTTGCCTCCTTTTTCATTCTCTGCTCATTCTGAGCTTTCTCCCTTCTGATATCAACTCTTCAATTCTTTCTTTCTTTATGCTATGTCTCTTTTGCTTCCAGTTGTAGCGGTAAGGAGTTCTACAAGCCCATAATTAACCAACTAAGATTTCTAGAGCTGATTCAACAGATATTAACAATTTTGTGCTTAATGAGATTTGATTGCATGTTTTCTTTTTTAAAAACAAAGAATCGGATAGCTGGGAAAACTGATATAAACAACTCACTCCATGCCTCTTCAGAAGTAATTCTCAATGAGTGCAATTTTACTTCCAGTGAGCATTTATATATCCTAGGGATGGTGAACGTATGTCTCATGTGCCATATCTGAGGGCACGTGAGGTGTTGCCTTATGTCAGCTCCAGCTAATTTTTGGCCTTCTTTTTGGCCATTTTCGCTCTCCCCAGGCTTCAGGAAAGCTTCCTGAAGCCTGGGGACGGCGAAAAACAGCCCAATGGGCCAACTGGAAGTTCACTTGTATGCGTCACCCCCAGCCTCCTTTTCACTGTCAGAGGTCTTCAGAAACTTCTTCGTCTTTGGACAGTTGCAGCCAGGCCTCGCACACCTTCTGCAGCCGGCAAGGCTTTCCTGAAGGCTTCTCTGTTATCGGCTAGAGAGGCCTTCAGGTAAAGTGGAAGAAGAATTGAAAGAGGTTAAAAAATTGATGGAAAAGAATGAACAATGTTTACAGAAAGTTGAAGGGAAGGTTGAAGCAACTGAGAAGAAGATGGAGGAGCTGGATGATCGACTTACAGAAACAGACAAACGACAAGAGAGGACAATCATTACATTGGAGATAGACCGTTCTGAATATTATTTACGGTTTCAAAATGTGGTAGAGGAGAAGGGAGAAAACCTGGCAGAAATATTGGCAGAAGCGATGGAGGAAAGCAAAGAAAAGATACTTAGTGATATTGATGAAATATACAGAGTACATACCAGATACACGATGAAAAATAAGCTTCCTAGAGAGGTTCATATAAGATTTACAAAGAAATCACTCAGAACAGAAATCCTACAAAAGTTAAGAAATACTACTATTAAGCATAGAGAAAAGGAGATAGTGACTTTAAAACAAGTTCCAAGAAGAGTTAGAGATTTGTAAAGAGAGTATCAATTTTTGACGAAGAGATTGATTGAGAGAGGAGCAAATTTTAGATGGCTGATTCCAGAGGGGATAATGGTGGTGTGACATGAACAAAGATACAGATTGGATACAGTGGAAAAAGCAGAAATATTCTATAGACAACATTTTGAACAAAACTAGGAAGGGCTGAGAAGAGAAAGAGAGGTTAGATTTCAAGAAGACACTAGGGATGAGACAAAGCAACAAGCAAGCTAATATGTTAAAGAGACAGAAGAAAAAGAATTAGAAGGAGCAACGGCTATAGAGGTAAAGGAACAAAGAGACATGAGACTGACGAGATCAGCTAAAGCACTAAAATGAACATGGAAGAAGAGACTAAGATGATTTCGATAAATATAAATGGACTGAATTCAGCTATAAAAAGGAAAAGAATACTTAATAAATTGAGGAAATTAAAAATGGATATAATATTCTTACAAGAAGTACATATAAGAAGACAACATAAAAAATTATTAGAATGCACAAAACTGGGAGATTTATATTCGGCATTAACAGATCAAAGTAAAAGAAGAATTGTATTATACATACAGAAAAAAATGAATCCAAAATGTATATATACAGATGAAGATGGAAGGATCTTGATGGTTGAAATAATATTGAACAACAAAAGTACATTATTAGTTGTGATATATGCACCAAACGAATGCCAAGATAAGTTTTATTTAAGTTACATGCTAAAATAATTGAATTAGATTATGAAAATATCTGCATGATGGGAGATTTTAATGCTATAGTAGAGGTGAAATTGGACTATAAGACGACGAAAAAGAATAAGAAACTAAGGAAGATATTACCAAAATCATTTTTTACTATGGTAGAGGAACTGAATATATTTGACGCATGGAGGGGGAAGTTTCCATCAAAGAAACAATATACATTTTACTCGAATAGGCATATGTCTTGGTCAAGAATAGATATGTTGTGGATGTCAATGGACTTATTAGCAAATATACAAAATATAAGCATTGAAACTGGTATGTGGGCAGATCATAATCTGATCTGATTATAAGATCAGATTTGAGCCAAGGTGGCGCAGTGGTTAAAAGCAGCACTGCAACCTACTTCAGTGACTGCTAGTTCAGCAGTTCAGCTGTTCAAATCTCACCAGGTTCAAGGTTGACTCAGCCTTCCATCCTTCCGAGGTGGGTAAAATGAGGACCCAGATTGTTGGGGGGCAATATGCTGAACTCTGTAAACCGCTTAGAGAGGGCTGTAAAGCACTATGAAGCGGTATATAAGTCTAAGTGCTCTTGCTATTGATATTGATCACAACTACTTGGAAAGGTCAAAAGAAAAGAACTAGATGGACTTTAAAACAAGAAATATTGAATGAAAAAGAATTCCAACAATTTATAGAAAAAGAAATGAACTTTTTTTTAAAAGAAAACAAAAAGTGTGATATTTCACTTCAAATTGTTTGGAATACAGCAAAAGCATATATTAGAGGACTGGTTATGATATATATGAGCAAAAGAAATAAACAAAGAAGGGATGTTAAGAGAAAACTAGAAGAAGAGTATAAGAAACTAGAAAAGGAACTTCCAAAAGATACTCAAAATAAAAGGATTAAAAATATGATGGACCTGAAGATACATAAATTGAATATGATGGAAAATGAAGAGGTGGCGAGGAAAATAAAAATGACTAAACAAAACTTTTTTGAACATGCAAATAAACCAGGAAGATGGTTAGCTTACAAAATGAAGAAGGAAAAAGAAAAAAAAATGGATTAAACAATTGGAAGATACTGACAGGAACTTACAACATCGAAATGAGGAAATAAAAAAGATAGCATGGATATATTACGAGGACTTATAAAAGCAAGAGAAAATAACTGAGAGGAATATAAAACAATATTTGGAGAAAATTGAATTATCTACAATACCAGAAAAATACAAGAATTTGTTAGAGGAAAAAATAGCAATGATGGAATTAACGGAGGCAATAAAAAGACAGAAAAATAGTAAAACTCCAAGACCAGATGGGCTGCCAGCAGAGGTGTATAAGACATTTGAAGAAACATTGGGAATTGTGATGCTGGAGCTCTATAATGAACTGTTATTAGAAGCTAAGTTTCCGGACTCATGGTAAGAAGCATTTATAACTTTGATTCCGAAAGAAGAGACACATTTACAGAAAATTAAAAATTATAGACCGATTTCACTTTTGAATACAGACTATAAAATTTTTGCCTCAATAACAGTGAATAGACTTAAAAAATTTCTAAGTGAATTTATACACTCAGATCAAAATCAGAATTTATACACTCAGATTACCCAAAAGACAGATTAAAGACAATATGCGAACAAATTTGAATGCTCTAGAGCACAGGTCACCAACTGGTGGTCCCCGGACCACTGGTGGTCCCCGGACCACTGGTGGTCCCCGAGAAAATTTTGGTGGTCTGTAGAGAAATCTTGGTAAACGACATCCTGTCCAGGGAGCAGCCGGAGTTTGCTGTCCTTTGCAGACGCAATGGACACTTACCTTCCGAGGTCGGCGACCCTTGGTGGAGACACAGCTACTGCTGCTCTGGGGCTGAGAAGGGGGGCAACGGCAGGGCTCTGGAAGGCAAGCATATGTCCCGGGGCTGCACATGCACTCTCAGACTCCCCTCAGAACCAGAGGAGCAGCCGCAGCAGCTGCCACCAGCTTCTCAGGGGCCTTGTAGTGGTGGGCTTTGCTGCAAGCCGGCGTCCCTGCCCAACCCGGCTGCGGGCTTCTTGATGCCCATCCTGGCGCTTCCCCTTAAATAAGTTGCCTTTTCCTAAACGCTCAGCTGGGACTCGAAGCCTCCCGAGAAAAGCAGACGGTGAAAGGAACAAGACAAGGATGCCCTTTATCACCATTGTTATTTGTACTGACTTTGGAAGTATTAACTAGAAGTATAAGGCAAAGTGAAGACATAAAAGGAATGAAAATTAAAAGAGAGGAGTATAAATTACAAGCATTTGTGGATGACTTGGTGTTTACATTGGAAGAACCATTAGAGAATGGACCTAAATTAATACAGCAAATTGAAAAATATGGAGAGGTGGCAGGATTAAAAATCAATAAAGATAAAACAAAACTTTTAGTGAAAAATGACAGACAAACAAAAGAAGGAATTAGCTGGAAAGTTGAAAATGCAGATTACAAAGAAAGTAAAATATTTAGGGATTCAACTAACAGTTAGCTGTATGACCATTAAGGAAGATAATTATTACAGATTAGAGAAACAAATCGAAATAGATTTGGAAAAATGGAAAAATCTTCAATTATTATTGATAGGAAGAATTGCATTAATTAAGATGAATATATTACCACAATTTTTGTTTTTATTTTCAACAATACCAATAAGACTAAAGAAAAAAAATTCAAAGAAGTAAATAAAATGATTTTGAAGTTTGTCTGGCAAGGGGAAAAGGTGAGGATTAATATAAAAATGTTACAAGACGCAAGACTTAGAGGTGGATTTGGACTTCCAAATTGGGAGTTATACTATGATGCCGCAGTATTGACATGGATGGTGGTCCTGAGCTTTCAGAATCATCAGCATAACATACCTTACTAGAAACACATTGAGATGGTTTTATAATGAGCAAGTATCTCAGTAAAAAGAACAAATTGAAATCATGTAAAATAGATACGAAACAGTTGAAATTTAGGCAGAAAGTTCATACATTTCTGCAGCTCCATAGGGGAAAAAATTAATTGGTATCAAATATCTGCTATCAGCATTGTAGAAAAAAAAATCTATTTGCAGCAAGAGGTGCTAAGAGATAGTCTTACAGTTTGCCATTATCAAGAGGAGATGCTGAAACTAATAAAATGCCAAAGAAAGGGCTTATTTGAAAATCATTTGTGCCAAAATAAAAATCACAGAAATAAATTACTCTGTGGGCAAAAGTGTGTACAGAACATTTACAGTGGATCCCCTAAACTTTTCCTCTGCTTTAAACTGATTGGTGCAGACCATAATCAGGAAAGAATTGGATGGAATCCATAAGATGTTAAGTGACTATAATTTCCCGTAGTGATTCTAGTGCCTCTTCACATTTAATTTTTTCTCCCAGATGATCCTCTTCCTTATTTCAAGGTAAATGGAATTAGACAAGTGTTTTGGTTCTCTTAATTTGACTTTTTAATCTATCCTGACTTTGAAAGCAACAGAAAAGGCTAGGTGGATTGTATGCTCGTGGGCCTGAGTGATTTATAATTAAAACATTTATTATCTCCTAGATTGACAGCTTCAAATAAATACCTTTGCAGCACTATTAGGAAATGCTTGATCCCAAACATCATTTGAGTTCCAGAGGATAGAGCACGGGTGTCAAACTCGCGTCATCACAGTGATGTCACGTGACATTTTGCAACTTTTTTCCCCTTCACTAAACCAGGCATGGGTGTGGCCAGCGTGTGACGCATCCAGCCCATGGGCCATGAGTTTGACAGCCCTGGGATAGAGAAGAGAATTCACGGTCAATTATAAAGCCATGTTTTCTTTGAAATCTTACAATTTGAACTGGACATGGGAAAGACCTTCAAAAGGTCACCCGTCAGCTTTCATGCCTAAGGCGGGACTAGAACTCACAGTCTGCTGATGATTGGCCCAAAGTCATCCAGTCAGCTTTCATGCCTAAGGCGGGATTAGAACTCACAATCTGCTGATGATTGGCCCAAAGTCATCCAGTCAGCTTTCATGCCTAAGGAGGAACTATAACTCCTGGTGACTTACCCAAAATCACCTAGCTGGCTTTCAGGCTTAAGGCAGGACTAGAACTCACCATCTCCAGGTGATTGGCCCAAAGTCACCAGGGTGGTTTCCATGTCTAGGGAGAGACTAGAACTCACAATCTCCCGCTTTTTAGCCTCGTGTCTTAATCATTAGACTAAACTTGCTCCATAAGTTTTGAAGGTAACTTTTTATCCCAACACAATGTGATAAAGGGCTCCTTTAGCAATAAGCAGCTATTACAGATAGAGGCCTGTGATCCTTAGTCTCCTAAAAGCAAAGGATGCCAGCAAATATATCATTTGGGAGGATATTAGTTGTGGAGCATTTAAACACCTGGTCCCCTTGGCTCCATCTCTGTTCTAAGGGAAGCAAATTCACAGGTGGGAATCTTTTCAGTGATCTTACAGTTGAAGGCCGAGGAAGAAATAACCCATAAGGAAAGGAGGGTCTCAAGACTATGAATCCTACATTTACATCCAGGTTCCTTTTTCACTATGCTGTTAAAATAAAATAAACATTTCATTTTATGTCTATGGAGATTTCAGTCATCACGGTTGTCCCATGGGTGCTTTTAAAAGAGGCAATTGGACTTCCTTTGTTTTTCCTTGAAGACGTTTCACTTCTCACTCAAGAAGCGTCTTCAGTTCTGATATAATGGTGGCGAATAGAAGGATCTTTTTGCAGCAAGGAATATAAATCCTTCCATTCTCCACCATTCAGTCACAACTGAAGAAGCTTCTTGGATGAGAAGCGAAACATCTTCGAGGAAAAACAAAGAAAGTCCAGTTACCTTTTGAAAAAGCACCTTTGGTACATTTCATTTTATGATAGCTTGTGAACATTTATGGCCTGCTTCCGCAGTGAATCTGGGCAAGTAATAAAGCTAATTCAGAAGCAAATAAGTTCTAGTTCATTACTCGGTGTCATATAACTGGGGTTTTCATTCCTAATCGATCCTTTCAGATTAAAAAAAATGAAAATGAATAAACAACACCTGTTACCATACAATGAAAATGAATTCCTCTAGTGGCGGATGGATGGACAGATGGGTAGTTTGATCGGTTGAAACCATAAGCCAGAACTACACAAGCTTAATTATGATGCAAGTTTCCATATTCTGAGGCACTCTAAATGGGTTGAACTACAACCATTCATCGTAGGATCAATTCTCTCCCTCCCTCCCTCCCTCCCTCCCCCTCTCTCTCCCTCTCTCTCTCTCCCTCCCTCCCTCCTTATATCTCTCTCTCTTTCTCTCTTTCTCTCTCTCTCCCTCCCTCCTTCCATCTCTTTCTCTCTCCCTCCCTCCTTCCATCTCTCTTTCTCCCTCCCTCCCTCTCTCTCCCTCCCTCTCTCCCTCCCTCCTTCCATCTCTCTTTCTCTCTCTCTCCCTCCCTCCCTCCCTCCCTCCCTCCCTCTCTCTCCCTCACGCCCCCTCTCTGAATTTCACGCACCATTTCTGGAGAATATCAAGTTGGTTATGACTGCTCAAGACTCCAAAAATAAATATAATTACATCAGAAGTATCATATTGTAGGACAAATTCATGCTTACATAAATCAGGTTCATTTACTTTGGAGTAAATCCTTTTATACTCACTGAGGATTGCTTCTGAATAGTAACTGGTTTGCATTGTGATGGTCATTAACTACATAGACCTGCGTTTTGTCTACCATTCTTGCTTCTAAATAGTTCCCAAATAATTAGCATGGAACTCAGAGGACATAAATTGCTGAGGTACCGGTATATTTAGAATTTTACTAGCTGGGAACGGGAAGGGTTAATACATGATAACATGTGCCTTCTGTGGGCTTCTGCGTAGGGCACATTGTAATGCTGTCTAGTAAATGCATCATGATAGCAACAAGCACACTACTTATAGCAACTTGACTGATTAATTTATCGAGTCAGACTTTTTTCAGGACAATCTGCCCCAGCCTGTCTTTCAGATCCTCCATCAGTGTACTGTAATTGAGTCCACCTACCTAGCTGCTGGTCAGCCTTTTCTCTTTTCCTCCACCTTGCCCAACATCTCAACCGAGTTGGATTTTCACACAGGGTATCCAAAATACCATAACTTGAGGCTGGCCATTTGTACCCCAAGGGAGAACTCTGAGTTGATTACTTCTGTGACCCATTTGTTTTCTTGGTTAACCATAGTGTCACACCAAACCTCAAATGCATCCATCAACCTTCTATCCTGCTTCTTCAAAGTCCAACTTCCATGAACATAAATTGTCATAGTTTAGTTTAGTTTAGTTTAGTTTAGTTTAATTAAATTTATATACCGCCCTTCTCCAGGGGACTCAGGGCGGTGAACAGCCAAGTAAAAACACAATATAAACATTAAAATATATATACATTTAAAAGAAAATATTCAATGTGGCCCTGATTTAATACAATTAAAATTTGGTAAAATCTTAAAAACCCCAAAAACTTTTTCACGCCAGCCCGCCTTGATAAAAATGATACGTCTTGAGGGCACGGCGGAAGGTGGACAGGTTGTGAATGGTTCTTAAGTCTGGAGGGAGCTGATTCCAGAGGGTGGGTACTCCCACAGAGAAGGCCCTCCCCCTGGGCGTCACCAGCCTACACTGCTTGGCTGATGGCACCCCGAGGTGCTGATGGCACCTCATAGGGAAAACCATTGGGGATAAATGATTCTGAAATCTCTGATATTCTGATAGGCTTACACACATCATGGCTTTGTATATCTTTTCCAAATAGCAGCATGCTAACCAAGTCTCCAGTGCTGGGCAGGGGATTAGACTAGAAGACCTCCAAAGTTGCATTCAGCCTTATGATTCCATGATTCTACATCAGTCTGGGATCAGAGATGATTTCATGGTAGGGGGTGATTAATCATTTGTGTGCTCCAGTAGTGTATAATAATGATGATGATGATGATGATAATAATAATAATAATAATAATAATAATAATAATAATAATAATAATAATAATAATAACAACAACAACAACAACAACAACAACAACAACAACAACTTGGAGGTCTTCTAGTCCAACCCCCTGCTTAGGCAGGAAACCCTACACTACTTCAGACAAATGGTTATCCAACATCTTCTTAAAAATGTCCAGTGTTGGAGCATTCACAACTTCTGGAGGCAAGCTGTTCCACTGATTAATTGTTCTAACTGTCAGGAAATTTCTCCTTAGTTCTAAGTTGCTTCTCTCCTTGATTAGTTTCCACCCATTGCTTCTTGTCCTGCCCTCAGGTGCTTTGGAGAATAGCTTGACTCCCTCTTCTTTGTGGCAACCCCTGAGATATTGGAACACTGCTATCATGTCTCCCCTAGTCCTTCTTTTCACTAAACTAGACATACCCAGTTCCTGCAACCGTTCTTCATATGTTTTACCTCCAGTCCCCTAATCATCTTTGTCGCTCTTCTCTGCACTCTTTCTAGAGTCTCAACATCCTTTTTACATCGTGGCGACCAAAACTGAATGCAGTATTCCAAGTGTGGCCTTACCAAGGCATTATAAAGTGGTATTAACACATCACGTGATCTTGATTCTATCCCTCTGTTATTGCAGCCTAAAACTGTTGGCTTTTTTGGCAGCTGCTGCACACTGCTGGCTCATATTTAAATGGTTGTCCACTAGGACTCCAAGATGCCTCTCACAGTTACTACTGTTGAGCAAGGTACCACATATACTGTACCTGTGCATTTTGTTTTTCTTGCCAAAATGTAGAACCTTACTTTTTTCACCATTGAATTTCATTTTGTTTGATAGCGCCCAATGTTCAATATAGCTCAATCATGCCCAATGTGTTGGGTTGATGCAATTGTTTGGTAAGCCCCCTCCCCCCATTCTTTGTATATATCTGCAAAAACAAGAAGAGAATATAAAAATACAATAAATCTTTCCATCACCCTTTTGCTCATTCCTAACAATGGTTTGGAATTGTCCTATTTACCAGTGGATGATGTGTTCATTAGTTGTCCATTTAGAGCACATGTAACTGGACACGTTGACTTTATTTTTGCAATCTAGATAATTCAGTGGCCTTGTTAGCAGGAAATGTCAAGATTCTGTGGTGTGTCAATTAGACATGAGAGCGTTTCCATGACCACAGCTTCTTCCACAATCACAATCACACTGGTGGGAATGGACAGCATTTTAATATCTCTTGCATAGAAATTATTTAAAGAAAACTACAAGTAGTCCTTGATATACAACAATTCATTTAGTGATGAAGTTAACAACGGCGTTAAAAAAAAGTCACATGGTTATTTTTCACACTTAACGACCATTGCAGCATCCCCATGGTCATGTGACTCATATTTATGATGGTTGCAATGTCACATGATCAACTTTTGCGACCTTCTGACAAGCCAAGTCAATGGGGAAGCCAGGTTCACTTTATAACTGTGTAACTAATTTAACAACTGCAGTGATTGATTTAACAACTTTGGCAAGAAAGGTCGTAAAATGGAGGAAAACTTACTTAACAACTGTCCCACTTAGCAAAAGAAATGTTGGGGTCAATTGTGGTCGTAAGTCGAGGATTACTCATTTGCTCTCTGCATCCCAAGACAGTGAATGACTTCATGTTCATCCTGTTGGAGCAATGCTTCTCAGCCTTGGCAACTTTAAGACATGTGTGAGCTTCAACTCCCAGAATTCTAACTGGG
Organism: Diadophis punctatus similis; assembly: GCA_023053685.1. NCBI lineage: Eukaryota > Metazoa > Chordata > Lepidosauria > Squamata > Dipsadidae > Diadophis > Diadophis punctatus. The sequence goes on along the minus strand of JALIGW010000007.1, from coordinate 42,924,080 downwards.
GAATTCTGGGAGTTGAAATCCATACATCTTAAAGTTGCCAAGGTTGAGAAATACTTATTAGAAAGTGGGAAGGAGATATACCACGGAGGCCTACCTGAGTATCAGAACTTGGCATTGTGGCTATTGAAGGGAGCAGCGCAGAGACCGCTCTCCAAGCAATTTTATACAAGCATTTGAGCCAAGGTGGTGTAGTGGTTAGAGTGCAGCACTGCAAACTACTTCAGCTGACTGCTAGCTGCAGTTGGGCAGTTCAAATCTCATTGGCTCAAAGGTTGACTCAGCCTTCCATCCTTCCGAGGTGGGTAAAATGAGGACCTACATTGTTGGGGCAATAGGCTGACTCTGTAAACCGCTTAGAGAGGGCTGTAAAAACACTATGAAGCAGTATATAAATCTAAGTGCTATTGCTATTGCTATTTGCGGAAGTGTTACTGGGCCCAAAAGCAGATGTCCATGAATACAGATAACTTTTGAAAGTTACCATTTGGATTTTTTAAATGTAACATCAGCAATCCCTTTATTATAAGCTCCTGACTACAGCACAGTCAAAAATAGATTACTATAATATTACAGATATTCAAATAACCCCAAAAAGTAGAATGAAAATGCCAAGATATTAGGATAGGATAGAATAGAATAGAATAGAATAGAATAGAATAGAATAGAATAGAATAGAATAGAATAGAATAGAACAGAGTTGGAAGGGACCTTGGAGGTCTTCTAGTCCAACCCCCTGCTTAGGCAGGAAACCCTACACCACTTCAGAAAAATGGTTATCCAACATCTTCATAAAAACTTTTAGTGTTGGAGCATTCACACCTTCTGGAGGCAAGCTGTTCCACTGATTAATTGTTCTAACTGTCAGGAAATTTCTCCTTAGTTTTAAGTTACTTCTCTCCTTGATTAGTTTCCACCCATTGCTTCTTGTTCTACCCTCAGGTGCTTTGGAGAATAGTTTGACTCCCTCTTCTTTGTGGCGACCGCTGAGATATTGGAACACTGCTATCATGTCTACCCTAGTCCTTCTTTTCATTAAATTAGACATACCCAGTTCCTGCAACCGTTCTTCATATGTTTTACCTCCAGTCCTCTAATAATCTTTGTTGCTTTTCTCTGCACTCTTTCTAGAGTCTCAACATCCTTTTTATGTTGTGGCGACCAAAACCGAATGCAGTATTCCAAGTATGGCCTTACCAAGGCATTATAAAGTGACTTTACGTGATCTTGATTCTATCCCTCTGTTAATGCAGCCTAGAACTGTGTTGGCTTTTTTGGCAGCTGCTGCACACTGCTGGCTCATATTTAAATGGTTGTCCACTAGGACTCCAAGGTCCCTCTCACAGTTACTACTGTTGAGCAAGGCACCACATATACTGTACCTGTGCATTTTGTTTTTCTTGCCTAAATGTATAACCTTACTTTTTTCACCATTGAATTTCATTTTGTTAGATAGTGCCCAATGTTCAAGTCTGTCAAGTTCCTTCTGTATCTTGAGCCTATCTTCTGGAGTGTTGGCTATTCCTGCCAGTTTGGTGTCATCTGCAAATTTAATGAGTTCCCCATCTATCCCCTCATCCAAGTCATTGATGAAGATGTTGAAGAGGGCTGGGCCTAAAACAGAGCCTTGGGGTACTCCACTGCATACTTCCCGCCATGTAGATGCAGTTCCATTGAGCACTACACGTTGAGTGTGGTTGGTTAGTCAGCACCTGGTGGTGTTGCTGTCTAACCCACATTTTTCTTCTTTGTCTAGTAGTAGGTTATGGTCTACTTTATCAAATGCCTTACTGAAGTCCAAGTAAATTATATCAACAGCATTCCTCTGGACCACTAATTTTGACACATTTTTGTCATATTGTTGCTGGCAACATTTGTTCACCTGAATAAAACTACAAAAATCCAGGTTTCATTAAAGTAACAGTTTAAAAAGTATAATAATATTTATGATTAACACAGGTTTGTTATGGGTTACAGGGAATCCTCAACTTACAACCATTTGTTTAATGACCATTCAAAGTTATAATGACACTGGAAAAAATGATTATAACCATTGCAGGATCGCCATGAGATTATCAAAATTTGGATATTTGGCAACTGGCTTATATTTACAACAGTTGCAGCATCCCAAGGTCATGTGACAGCCATTTGTGATCTTCCCAGCCAGCTTCCAACAAGCAAAGTCAACAACTCTTAACAACTGCAGGGATTCACTTAACTATGACAAAAAAAGGTTGTAAAATTGGGTGCGAATCACATAACAACTGCCTTAGTTAGCAATGGAAATTCTTGTCCCCATTGTGGCTATACATTAGGGACAATCCAGGGGTGAAATCCAGCAGGTTCGGACAGGTTCTGGAGAACCGGTAGCAGAAATTTTGAGTAGTTCGGAGAACCGGGAATTACCACCTCTGGCTGGCCCCAGACAGGGATGGGAATGGAGATTTTGCAGTATCCTTCCCCCAGGAGTGGGGTGGGAATGGCGATTTTGCAGTATCCTTCCCCTACCACGCCCACCAAGCCATGCCCACCAAGCCATGCCCACAGAACCGGTAGTAAAAAAATATTGGATTTCACCACTGGGACAACCTGTATTTTGAACCACGTAGATATCCCTTGGATATTATTATTTTAAATTATTTATTTTAATACAGTACGCTCCTTCTAAGGATTCATCTCTTCCTGAGGATTGCAGTGAGGACTAGCATCCTAGCTGCTACAATTGGTAGCATTTTTCTCTCCTTAACCAATGCTAATATCACCTTCCTTTTAATTTCATCCTCACAAGACTTGCCAAAGTTTATTTCTCAGGTCAAAGATGCATGCATTGGTTTGCTATAAATTGTTACGCCTAAGAGTAACCAAGAAGCTCAAATCAAAAGTTCAGGAAGAAGCACTGACACCATAAACTTTCATTTGACAACAGGAAAAGGACACTGACTTTTCTTCTGGTGCTAGCAAATTAATGCCTGGGTATATTTACAATGGATTAGAACTTATCTATTTGGCTTTAGTTATAACTGCGAATGCTGCCTCTGGCAGACTACAGTGGCCTCATTATTGTTTATTCCAAATTTAGTTATTGCTGGGAACTTGTGCCCCAGTATCATCAAAGATATGGTCTCTGTGGCTATGAAACAAAGCCTCAGGACTCACAAAAGCACCCGACCGGGTGCAAAGATCTCACAACAGCAGAAGGTAGATTGATTGTCTCTGCTCCAACCGAAGAAAATTAATTTTTATGTCTTTATTAATAAAGACATAAATGCAATTGAACCTGGTTTTTTTTTTAACACTAGGTCTTAAGCAACCATCCATGTCTTGTCATTACTAATCTCATTTTTTAAATCTCTCTCATTATTTCATTTTGCAGATGTACCGGTATTCATACACTGCTTTTTATGTCCTCAGAAAGCTGCCTAATGGGTAAGTGATACAAGTGATACTCTTCATTCCATGTTTGGCTTATATGGGATAATTGGGGAGGAGGGAGGGAATACTAGATATTGAGTACACGGAAACTATTCACAAACTCCAACCATTAAGTAGAACTTATAATAAAACCATGAAGTTTCCCTTGAAACAGGGACAGAAAAAGTCAAGATGTTGGTTAGGATGCATTACAGAGTCTTCAATTGTGCAGCCATGGCCACCATTTTGATACTTTTTGGCATCTTCTATAGAAATACCAATGCCTTCCCAAAAAAATGTTCCTGTAGAGCAGTGGTTCTCAACCTTCCTAATGCCGAGACCCTTTAATACAGTTCTTCATGTGGTGGTGACCCCCAACTATAAAATAATAAAATTATTAGGAAACCCAGGGGTGGGTTCTAACTTACCTCGCTGCCAGTTCGCTTCCTCCTGCGCTGCGTGGCCGCACCTCTTGGGCTCGCGTGCGATTTGCTTGCGCACGCATGCGCAGCGCCAAAACATTTTTTAATTGCAAAAAAAAGCCAAAAATAAGATGGTGATGCATGTGCCATGCCGGAAATTCGGCTTCTGCGCATGGCTCAGAAGTTCCCATGGTACAGATATTTTTTTTTGCAGTAGTCTATTTGCATGTGGGTGGATCCGCCTGGAGACGGATAGAGGAGCGGTGTCTCTGTTCCTAAGGATAGAGGAGCAGTGTCTCTGTTCCTAAGACCATCGGAACTATGTGTTTTCCTATGGTCTTAGGAAGATCCCTAAGATCTTCCCTTCCCTTATGATACCCCAAAGGGATCGCGACCCACAGGTTGAGAACCGCTGCTGTAGAGTTTAATAGGTAACGGCTCATTATATAAATAGCAAGAAAGCATTCTGCTTCATTAGTCTTTGTTATCTCACGTTCCATTCGTAAACTACCATATTTTTCGGAGTATAAGATGCACTTTCCCTCCCCCCCCCCAAAGAGGGTGGGAATGTTGGTGTGTCTTATACACCGAATACAGCCATTTTTGGCCTCCCGAAGTCCCGCCACGCACGAAAATGGGTGTGCAGAGGGTTTGGGAGTCCTGCAGCGGGCTCCTGGGGGCTGGGGGAGGGAAAAACTTTTTTTTCTTACTTACCTCTTTAAAATCTTGGTGCGTCTTATAGTCCAAAAAATGCAGTAAGTCTTTCATTCAGGCAAGAAAAGAAATGAGTTTTCCTTAGCTTACGCTATATGAATTCAGCCAGCGTGGTTAGTGAACCACAAATGTCTTGGTATGCTCTGCAAAGCCAGCCAATCGTGGCTTTTTCCAAAATCCATGTTTAAACAAACTCAACTTAGCTTGATGCATAAACCTAACTAAGAGCCGTGGTGGCACAGTGGTTAGAATGCAGTACTGCAGGCTAATTCTAGATCCTAATTCTAGACCATCTAGATCCTTACCAGTCGGGCTTCAGGCGCGGCTACAGTACAGAAACTGCCTTGGTTGCCCTGATGGATGATCTCTGGCGAGCCCGGGATGGAGGAAATTCCTCCATCCTGGTGCTACTTGACCTCTCAGCGGCTTTCGATACCATCGACCATGGTATCCTTCTGCATCGGCTCGGCGAGTTGGGAGTGGGAGTGGGAGTGGGAGGCGAGTTGGGAGTTTTGCGGTGGTTCTCCTCTTATCTCGCCGATCGGATGCAGTCGGTGTTGGCAGGTGGGCAGAGATCGTCCCCTAGGCCCCTATCATGTGGGGTGCCTCAGGGGTCGGTTCTCTCGCCCATCCTGTTCAATATCTACATGAAACCGTTGGGTGAGATCATTCGCAGACATGGGGTGTGTTTCCATCAGTACGCTGACGACACCCAGCTGTACATCACCACCCCGTCTGACTTCAGGGAGGCAGTTGATGTAATGTGCCGCTGCCTGAACGACGTTAAGATCTGGATGGGGAGGAACAGACTCAGACTCAATCCCGACAAGACTGAGTGGCTGTGGATATTGCCTCCTAAGGACCATGACAACTATCCCTCCTTGGTCTTTGAGGGTGCGAAACTGACTCCCTCAGACCAGGTCCGCAACTTGGGGGTCCTCCTAGATCCACAGCTAAAATTGGACCACCATCTTTCTGCTGTGGCTAGGGGGGCCTTTGCACAGGTTCGCCTGGTGCACCAGTTGCGGCCATACTTGGAGAAGGAGGCTCTACTCACGGTCACTCATGCCCTTGTCACCTCGCGTTTGGACTACTGCAATGCGCTCTACATGGGGCTACCCTTGAAGAGTATCCGGAGACTTCAGCTGGTACAAAATGCGGCTGCGCGTGCTGTGGTGGGTGTGCCAAGGTACACCCACGTGACACCAATACTCCGCCAGCTGCATTGGTTGCCCATCGGTCTCCGGGTCCAATTCAAGGTGTTGATCACCATCTTTAAAGCCCTTCATGGCTTAGGACCAGGATATCTTCGGGACCGCATTCTGCCTCATACTTCCCTCCGACCGGTTAGGGCCCACAGAGTTGGCCTCCTCCAGGTCCCGTCGGCCAAACAATGCCGGTTGGCGGGCCCTAGGGGGAGAGCCTTCTCTGTGGCTGGCCCCGTGCTCTGGAACCAACTTCCCCCAGAGACCCGAACCATCCCCACTCTGCTGGCCTTCCGAAAAGCCGTTAAAACATGGCTTTTCCTGCAGGTGGGGGGGGATAGCTTAATCCACCTGAGATCACCCCCCAAGTATGTATGATATCGAATGGATGTTGTTGTTTTAATATTGTTTTTAAAAATTTGTATTTGTTTTTTTTAATCACTTGCATTTTGATTATTCTTGTATTTTTTCCTGTTGTACGCCGCCCTGAGTCCTTTGGGAGTTGGGCGGCATATAAGAATAACAAAATAAATAAATAAATAAATAAATAAATAAATAATTCTGCTGACTGCCGGCTGACTGCAATTTGGCAGTTCGAATCTCACCGGCTCCAGGTTGACTCATCCTTCCGAGATCGGTAAAATGAGGGCCCAAATTGTTGGGGGCCATATACTGACTCTGTAAACCGCTTAGAGAGGGCTGTAAAAGCACGGTGAAGCGGTATATAAGTCTAAGTGCTATTGCTATTGCTATTAGGTTGTGAAAAAGCCCACATTTGCTTATTAACATCTCTTGCTATGTGAAAGAAATCTCAGCAGGTGTCTAATTTCTTCCTTTATCACATGATTCTTTTTGGTCTCCAAGATTGTGTGATAAACCTGATCTCAGACCGTATAGGGTGCCAAAAGGGTGCATGCGCATGCTATCGTGTGTGCGCGTGTGCCCACGTCCATAATGCAATGTCCTCCCCCCACACATGCGCGCAACCCCTCTGTGTTCTCCCCCCCCCCCCCGTGCATGTGCAAAGGCCTCACTGAAGCTTCCGGTACGCCTGTTGGGCCGTTTTTCGCCATTCCCAGGATTCAGGAGGCCTTCCTGAACCCTGGGGACGGCTAAAAATGGCCCAAAGGCCCAACCGGAAGTTTGTTTCCAAATTTCCGTTGGGCCATTTTTCACCATCCCCAGGCTCCAGGAGGCTTTCCTTAAGCCTGGAGAGAGCAAAAATGGCTGAAAAGAAGGCCTAAAATCAGCTGGCCATAACACGCATGCATGCTGGAGCTGACATAGGGCAACGCCTCGCGTGCCCTCAGATATGGCTCCGCGTGCCACCTGTGGCACACGTGCCATAGGTTCGCTATCACTGGTATAGGGAGTCAAATGCATATTAAGAAGCTAATACAGTACAGATTCTGTACCACAGTATTATTTTTCCCAGAATCAATCCAGAACAGATTACATTCTTTGGGGGAAGTCACCCAGAGAATATCTACTGTCCTAGAACGTACTAAATGGACAGAAGCCCATGGGAATAGGGGGTGCTGTAGTGCCCAGATCCTAAGAAATATAGGGTTTTAAAAATGACAACCAGTATTGTGATGGAATGTTTTGCAGAAGTGGATTCTCAGGATAGGAGAGGCGCATTACAGAGGAGTACAAAACAACTCAGCCCAAATATTATGTGTGAGAGGAAGATAAACATAACTTAATAGTTCACAGAAGCAGACAGTTGAGTCTTTAGTTTGGCAAGATTCTGTCTATAGGTGTGAAACAATAATGAACTCAACTTGGACAAACTGCCACCTATCATTATTTTATTAAAACTCAGTTGTTTGTCGTCAATGGCCAAACTTGACGAGAAAAACCATTTCATAGGTATTGTTGCTAACTCAAATGTTTGGTTTTTAATCATTCCCACTTTATCATTATTCTTAGCAGCTATGTTACCATCTGCAACATTTTGCAATCTTAGAGCTTCCTAGCCTTTGGAGTGAGACCAGATCCACTCCACCATCGTTATCCAGAGCACCTTTCATTATTCTTATTTTTGCAACAGGACCACCTCTTGAATGTCTGTTTTCAGCAGCAGATGTTCAAATTAGCGGCTTATTGACAGAGCTGGAAACAAAACCTCTGAGCTGTCTGGACTCTGTTTCCATTGGCTTTTCTGTTCTTTTCCTAAATTTGGGAGGTTAAGCCAGAGTGCCACCTAGTGGTCTTTCTGAGAACCTCCTTTTCTTACAGAATGAGCCAAACAAATAATCAAACTAAAATTCTAGTGATGAGCTGCCCCGTTTTGAGCAGAAGAGGAATTGAATAAAAGCCTGCATGGATCTGTTGATGTTCAAGACTCTTTGTGACCTGTGGCCATCATTTCTCCAGGATTTTCTGCCAGTGATAGCCTTTTTTGAGTTCTTGAACCCTCATCCTTAATGCCCTCAAAAATACTATCCATTCACCTTGTCTTCTATTAACCTCTTTTTCATTGGCCTCCAAAATCAGGGTCTTCTCTAATGGCTCTTATCTTCTCATAATGGGTACAAAATAGTTACGCTTTGGCTTCATTATCAGTGCTTCTATTGCAGATTTTGGTTTTTTAAGTCATCTCATAGTGGATGATTCATTCTAGTTGTCTCCAGTACCACAATTCAGAAACAACCAGCTGATTTGGACCAGTTCAGGCGAACCAGATGTTAATTTTACATCTGGTTCGCCGAACCGGTAGTTTCAAGGACTGGCTGACCCTGCCTGCCTCTCCCCTCCCAGGAGTCTCCACGCGGCCCATTTTGGATGTGAGGTAAGTGCAGGGCCCGTGCGGAGGCTCTGGGAGGGCGAAAAACGGGCCTACCGGAAGTCTAGAAACGGGCCTGTTTCTGGCCTCCGAAGCCCGGGGAGGCCATTTTCGCCCTCCCGGAGGCTCGAGAAAAGCCTCTGGAGCCTGGGGAGGGCAAATACACCCTCCCATCATGGTGCAGGAGGCAGAGTAGGCCACGCCCCATGGCCACGCCCACCCAGCAACCAGGCAGAGAACCAGTTGCTAAAATGTTTCAATCCCACTTCTGAAACAACCATTTATCATTCAGTCTTTTAGACAGTCCAGTTTTTACAGCCATATGCTACCGCCGTGAAAACTATAACCTTGGAAATATGTGCCTTTGTTGCTAGTACGAAGTCGCTGAGTTTTAATATTTTGTCTGGATAGTTCATACTTGTTGTCCCAATCAGCAGATGTCTCTTTATAGCATGGTTATAACTGTGTGAATTTTTTTTTTAAACCCTAGGAAGATAAAAATCTATTACCACTTCAGTTATTGCCTTGGATTGGTAATGCCTGTTTATATAATCTTATTTTATTTGCTTTAATTTTCAGCAATAGAATAATTTTGCATTCTTCTTTCATCTACAGCAGGGGTGTCAAACACAAGGCCCGCAGGCTGGATCTGGCACACAGGGTGCTTAGATCTGGCCTGCGGGGCCGCCCTGGAAACAGGAAAGGACTGGCCCGCGGTGCCTCTGTCACTGCCGCCAGAGGGTTGCAAGAGGCTGTGGCAACCGGAAACGGAGTTTATTTATTTTATTTTTTATTTCATTTTAGGTTCTTTTATGCCGCCCTACTCCCTCAGGACTCAGGGCGGCGTACAACATTTTAGGGAACATCAAACAAATCATTAAAAACAATTAAAAACAATTAAAAAAGAAAAAACACATATAACATCATACATACATGGGGAGACATCAGATGCAAGGTCGTCTCAAACTCACCCCGCCTGCAGGAAGAGCCATGTCTTGATGGCTTTTTGGAAGGCCAGCAGGGTGGGGATGATTCGGATCTCTGGGGGAAGTTGGTTCCAGAGAGCAGGGGCCCCTACAGAGAAGGCCCTACAGAGAAGGCTTGGGAGCCCATTTTCACTGGCAGAGTGCTCAGGCCGCCATAGGCACACCCAATACAAGTGACGTCGAGGTGGCCATGCCCAAGCTTAGAAGGAGACCAAAGATGAATTGTCTTCTTTAATCCTTTCCTAATTTTGGAGTGTCATCTAACCTATTGCTGCCAAAAAAGATGGTGTCATTCTTTCCATCTCATGGCTAGGAATTGAAGGCAACGGAAAGGCAAGCAACCTGTTACCTCTTGGCAAGCAACCATCTAACCCATGTGTTTCATGGAGGCATATTGTACACAGTGTGTCTAAGAAAGATGTGCGAGCCATTTTCCCAAGCCATTTATTTGCACGTGTCTTGGGCATTTATTCTTGCTTCACTAACCCTTTCGATTGTTATTGCAGAAGACATACATTCCCAAGGGTGTTTTTTGGTCAAAGAAGTCAAGATGGTAGCCACGGTGGTACACAGAAAGCGCCATTCTATGTGTAAAGAATGCAGTAAAGAAAGAGTAGCCCTTCCGTTGCATCATATTGTATCTTAAGCATTATTAGGGCTTCATTCTTGATGCTCTCTGAGCTTGGTTATTTTCCTGAAGATGTTTCATTACTATGCTAGGCAACGTGTGTGTGTGTGTTTGTGTGTGTGTGTGTGTGTAAAGATGCCTCAGACAGTCCCAACCAGTGGTGAAATTCAAATTTTTTCCCTACCAGTTCTGTGGGCGTGGCTTGGTGGGGGTCATGTGACTGGGTGGGCGTGGCCAACTTTTTTTTAACTTTTTAAAGCATTTTTAACTGCTGATTCTCCCGAACCGGTAGTTAAAATGCTAAAAAAAGTTTTTAAAAAGTTCCGACGATTAGCTTTGACAATCAGCTGTGCCCGCGATCGCCAGAACCTTTTTTTTTACTTTTTAAAGCATTTTACTCTCTATTTGCTGAAAACGGTAGTAAAAAAATGCTTTTAAAAAGTTTTTTAAAATGGTTCCGACAATTGTGCACACGATTGTCTGAACCTTTTTTTTTTTTTACTTTTTTAAAGCATTTTTTTTGCTACCGGTTCGAATGAACCGGCTCGAACTGGTAGCATTTCACCCCGTTCCCAACACTTAGTGGCAGGGTATAAGATGCAGGCAGGAACAACAATCACTAAGGGACACAACCCAATAGCTAGTTTTGTATGCAGGAACATCTTCATAGTATGTGGACTAGACCCTATCCCAAATGAAACAAACAAAATGTTTAAAACTTTATAATATTTACATAGTTACTTACCAAGCACATCCAAATTATATTGAAGTAACCAAAATATGACAAGGCATGTCACAATTTTTGAGCACCCTTAACGTTTGGAAATTGAAAGTTGAAAAATTTGACACGCCATACTATCCCAAGTAGGCGACTTCACAGAAAGTCATTGATGGATAGGAAATTATTCCCATCAAGAGGTGATATAGGATCTTGCTTCCTTGAAGTCATTCTTACTTAGAAAATAAAACCGAGATTTAATTCTAATTAACAAAATATTTATTTCAGTATAAAAGTAACAAAAGAATATAAACGTTATTAAGCTACATTGTCTCAGCTAAGAATTCACGTCTGCCTCGAGCAAGGCTCACAGGAGAAGAAGGAAGGAGGAGACTCTTGGAATGCACACATGCGCAGTAAAACATATCACATGTCTGCTTGATTAGAAAATACAATAAACCTAGAAATATTGCAGAGGTGCTCAACTGGCAATATTCACATCGTGACAGTCATGAAGAATAAGAGAACTAAGATCTTGTGGGACTTCCAGATCCCCGTGGGACAGACGAGTTCTGGCCATTGAACCAGACACTGTAGTAGTAGACAAAGACCAGAGGACTGTGGTGGTAATAGATGTGGCGGTTCCAAGTGACAGCAACATCAGGAAGAAGGATGATGAGAAGCTGGAAGAGTAGCAGGACTTGAATGAGGAACTGGAGAGTGTGTGGAAAGTCAAGACCAAAGTGGTTCCAGTGATGGTAGGAGTACTCATGGCTGTGACTCGTAAGCTTGAAGAGGGGCTCCAACAGCTCTCAGCAACATCAGACAATACCAGACAATACAATGGTAGTAACAGCTGAAATCATGCGCAGAACCATCAAACTCCCAGGCCTCTGGTAGTCTGTCTATCTGTCTGTCACTATCACTGCTTACTAGGTGTTGAATCCGTAGACAAAGGATTTGGAATCTTGGTAAGGAGTTGTGATTTAGTAAAAGGAAACAGTCCAAAATGGAGGCTAGTGATGAGTCCCAGTACAGGATGAAACTGGTCATACAGTGCCCCCTAGTGGTCAATAGTAAATAAAATAATTTATTTTAAAAAAATACTGTATACATTCCCATTGGGTGTGAGGTCTTGAGTCCTTTAGTACAAGGCCCCCCCGACAAAATTAATAGCTAGTCTGAGAGTTCAAGGGGGGGATGGGGGAGGCATATCTCTATAGCAACTAATTCCTTAGCACTTTTTGTTCGTTTGTTTGGATTTGGCTTAATCAACAGTTTCCAAGCTGAAATTGTGACTGAGTTTGCCTGGGTCAGAATATTAAAACAAAACTGCTATTAAAAAAACAGCTGGTTCAAGATAAGTGTATTCAAGCAGTTTTCTATGTGCCTCGAACCTGACATTTTATTTTTAAAAAAGCAGTATTAATGAGAGATGAATAGTGAGAAAAAGCCATTCCAGGTCATTATTTAGAAGCCTGATTTCCTTAATGAGCTGTGATACTCTGCCCAGGAAAGAAATAGAAACAGACCACCAAAATAGATCACAGCACATGATGCCAAATTACTCATCCAATTGCTGCATCCAATTATGAAATAGCCCATCCAAATGTCACTTCACAATGTAACCCAGAAATTCTTTTTTTTCCCCTTGCACTCTTTATTTCTTGTTTTCTTTCTGGATAGTAAAAATATTACTGTTAGTTTGGAGCAGTGCTTCTTAATAGCTTTAAGCTGGCTGCATTCCAACTCCCAGAATTTCCAAGCCGAAATTGCAAAAATGAAGAAGAGCCAAGGTGGCGCAGTGGTTAGAGGCAAGTACTGCAGGCCACTTTAGCTGACACTGATCCGCAGGTCAGCGGTTCAAATCTCACCGGCTCAGGGTTGACTCAGCCTTCCATCCTTCCGAGGTAGGTAAAATGAGGACCCAGATTGTAAATATACATTGCTTACTGGTGTAAACCGCTTAGAGAGTGCTTGCACTGTGAGGCGGTATATAAGTCTATTTATTTATTTATTTCATTTGGCAATTTTTCTATGCCGCCTTACTCCCTCAGGACTCAGTCTCACTAATAAATAAATAAATAAATAAATAAATAAATAAATAAATAAATAAATAAATAAATAAATAAATAAATAAATAAATAAATAAATAAGAAGGGGAATGAGTGATACCCCCCACCCGCCTTTAAAGCTAGATGACATTCCTTTGTGCATTTGAAAGTGAACTTAGAATAGATCGTGTTGATATGGTCACTGATCAGATATGAACCCAGTAGAACAAAATTGAGAGAATTGAAAGCCGCAAATGACAAGTACAAGGGGTCCTTGTTTTACAATCATTTATTTAGTGACCATTTTGTAGAAAGTTAGCACCCACCCCTCTCCTAGAAGAATGAAATATTCTAGGAAATATTAAAAAGGCAGAAAATTGTATTTCCCTGGATGAGAAAAGGAGAAACGTGATTTTAAAGACAAATAGCAGCTCCCTGCCCCCAGCAGATACGTGGTGCACATTAAGACTGGGCCAGCCTATCAACAAGACAATTAGAATGATGACCCTCAGGACATAATAGGATTAGCCCTCTACCCATCTAGCAGCAATGCATTGCGAAATCACCTGGGGACATTACATCACCCAGCAAGGTTTAACTAACCTTAATTCAGAGAACCTCAGCGGCGACTCCTGCATAGCCCCCTGGGAGTCTGACAGCCAATAGAATACATGCCCTTGCCACAGGAACAGGAAGCTCAAGTTCAAAGCCGAAGAGAGGGTATAAATAAAACTCACTCTCCACTCCATGTGGTCAGCTACCCAGAATCACACACGCTTGGTGGTTCTGCTTCACCATAAAAACCATCTTTTCCATCAGCCTCCATGTTTCTAGTGTCTTTCTCCCCACTTGGAACTGAACCTAGATGGACATTTCTTCCAACAATTCAAAGTTACTACAGAACTGGGGGTGGGGGAGAATGACTTATGACCCAATCTGGGTCGGTCATCAGGACTGGCAGTTTTGACTTCTGAGTTTTTGGATTCATACTGGAGCCCAGCTTCAGATAACTTCTCTCTAGCAGAGTGTGTGCTTTGGGCTGTTCTGGGTGTGGAATTTATATGGTACCTGCTGTATGTGGCTTTTTAGATGTTGATTGGGGTGTTGATGGCTGGCTATTAAGTCATTGGCTTAACTGCCAACCCCTCACCTCCTAAGTACTCGATTAGTTGCCTCTGCTGCCAACCCCTCACCTCCTAAGTACTTGATAAGTCACTCAGTCACTCCAGTTGACTGAGGAGGGACCCATTCAAGTGATTGGAGCCTGGGAAATGGGCCCCTGGTCAGAGACAGGTTCCATGAAGATGGGCTCCCGTACAAGTCCGAAAGCTTGGAAGATACAACCGCTGGTCCCAGTGACCAACCCAGATTGGATCCTGCAACATTATCCTGGGACATGTATATTTGCCTTCATTCGTAACTTATGACCGTTTTTCACACTTACGACCATTACAGCATCCCCATGGTCACGTGATCAAAATTCAGATGCTTGGAAACTGACTCGTATTTATGACAGTTGCAGTGTCGCAGGGTCACGTGATCACCTTTTGCAACCTTCTGACAAGCGAAGTCAATGGGGAACACATGTAAAAACCATGTTACTATTTTAGCAGCTGCAAGGACTCACTTAATAACTGTGGCAAGAAAAATTGTAAAATGGGGCAAAACTCACTTAACAAATGTCTCGCTTAGTAACAGAAATTTTGGGCTCAATTGTAGTCGTAAGTCAAGGACTACCTGTACTAGAATACTAAAACTTAGGAAATGATAGGTTTAGAAGTTCCTACCTTTTGCACCATGGCTAAATTATGTGATATAATCTCTTTCTCTGTCTGTCTCTGTCTCTGTCTGTCTCTGTCTCTCTGTTTCTGTCTCTCTGTCTCTGTCTCTCTCTCTGTCTCTCTCTCTCTCTCTCTCTCTGTCTCTCTCTCTCTCTGTCTCTCTCTCTCTCACACACACACACACACACAAACACACACACACACACACAAACATGATTTTTGAGAGCTAGGCACTCCATGCATTACAACTCAATAAATATCCTGGGAGAAATTAAGTAAATAAAAAGCAAAGTAATTAACATTATTAATGCTAAATAGTTAAATAGTACCAATGAGTTCAAATTACCTTGAACTTAAGAGGAATCAAAGAGACATCCCCTGTATTTATTGTTATAGTGGCAAATGTGCACCACATCTTTTTGTTCATAGGTCAAGATTCTGCAAATTAGATCATAAAGAAATGATCAAAGAAAATAGACTCTTCAACGCTAAATTGATTTCATTTACTAAAGATGGAAAAACCAAAAAAAAACATACAGAAGGTCAACAAGAAATAGGCAGGGAAGAATGTATGTTGTTGTTTAGCCACTAAGTGGTGTCTGACTCTTCGCAACCGCATGGACAATAGCATGCTAGACCCCTCTGTCTTCTACTGTTATGATTGCTCAAATTCATGTTCATTGCATCTAATGCTATCTGATCTTCTGCCGTCTTCTCCTTTTGCCTTCACTTTTTCCCAACATCAGGGTCTTTTCCAGTGAGTCCTCTCTCTTCTGATTTGGTGGCCAAAGTATTTGAACTTCAGCTTCAGGATCTGTCCTCACAAAGAACAATTAGGATTCCTTTAGGGGTTTGTCAAAAACAGATCATGCCAAGCAAATCTTATTTCATTCTTTGACAAAGTGACTGAATTACTGGATCATGAAATGCTGTGCAACAGTATACTTAGTTTTTAGTAACGCATTTGATAAAGTAGATCACAAACCTATTTCTTGGCAAGCTAGAAAAATGTGGGATAGACAGCACTACCACCAGATGGGTTTGTAACTGACTGACATATATACTCAACATGTAGTCGTTGACAGAACTACATCCATATAGAGGGATGTAAGCAGTGGGGTACCCCAAGGTTATGTCTTAGGCCCATTACTCTTCAATATCTTCATAAATGATGTAGACAAGGGAATAAAATGTGAACTCATCAAAATTGCAGATGACACTAAGCTGGCAGGAATAGCTAACAGCCCATAAGACAATCTCAAGATCCAAAAAGTTATTGACAGACTTGAACATTGGGCTCTATCTAACAAAATGAAATTCAACATAGATAAAAGTAAGGTTTTACACTTAGGCAAGAAAAACCAACTGTATAGGTATTGACTAGGTGAATCTTGGCTTAATGCCAGTAACTGTGAAGACCTCTAAGATCCCTTCCACTGGAATAACTTAGTGGAAAACTCATTCTTATTTACCTAAACTATGCATAATTATTTTCAGGTCAGATAAACTTGGAAGCATTCACAGCTGATGCCCTAACCCTGATTATGCATGCACTGATATGGCCATGTGACCACTGAGAGATTTTTGTCATTGCAATTTCAGAACTGAGTTGTAAGTACTTTTGGGTTGAGGGCATCCAATGTAATGTCAACTGATCGCTAAGAGTCTGGACGTAAGTCGAGGACTACCTGTACTTTATCTGATATTCTATGAAGGTTTGTCATGTGGAAATGGTTGAAGTGTTTTGCATGCCTTCAATAGAAGAGTAGTGTGGCTCTGTATCCTCCAATTTTATAAAGAGTAAAGAACGTAGTGGTGAACTTGAACTTGTCACAATAGTTCCCATTAAGGACAGTGGAGGTGCAGGATCTTATTAAACATCTCCCAATGTTTTATTCGTTTACAGGGAGCCTCAAAATCTCTACCCTCCCGAGGTTAGCAATGCAAAACTCCAATTTGCGGGATGGGGACCCAAAGGCCAACAGCTGGTAAGAAACTCTTAACTGTGACTTTTTGTCTCCCTTTGCTGCCAAGGCAGTCACAAACATGAATAAAAGGGAGCCCATACGGCCTCTTGGCTTACTTTGCTGATTTAACCATGCAGCCCCGTTGCTGATAGGTCAGGACTTAATTCAGCACTGATAGCACTTGTCTAATAGCAAGACCAATTTGCTTCTTGGTGATCCAAAGAATTCATACACTAAAAGCCAGCAGAGCAGAAGAGGTTAGGGCTATAATTGAGAGGTGGTTCTAATCCCTTCTTAGCCACAGAAATTCTTAGCCACAGAAATTCCCTAGGGCCAATCTCTCTGTCTCTGTCTCTGTCTCTGTCTGTCTGTATGTCTCTCTCTCTCTCTCTCTTTCTCTCTCTCTCTCTCTCTCTCTCTCCCCCTCTCCCTCTCCCTCTCCCTCCCTCTCTCTCTCTCTCTCTCTCTCAGCTGCAGAGCATGGGTGATGCAGTGGCAAAGCTCATGAACTAATAGTGGGAAGATCCAGGTTTTGGGTCCTCCTTCTATCATTAAAGACTAATGGGTATGAAGAAAAACCTAGCAGAACTGGGAGAAGAAAGACCAAGGCATTATGGTGACAGAAAAGATTTATCAGTCCAGAGCAGTGGTGGGTTCCTATCGGTGTGGTCCACTCTATCGCACCGGTAGTGGTGGGCTGGTGACGTCTTCAAGAGGTTACCGACCCGGTGCAATCGGTTGCCGGTCCCTAGGAGCCGCCATCTTTTTTCGTGAAATTTTTGGTGATTTTTTGCTTCTGCGCATGCGCGGAAGCAAATGACAGACCAAGTTGCAACCAATTTACAGTATGCAAAATTTAATATTTTTAGTAACGCAAACAAACCAGGGCGGTGGCTGGCATACATGTTAAGAAAGAAGCAAAAATCAAGAACTATTGAAAAAATTAGATATAAGGGTAAAGAAACTTATGAACAAGAATTCATTAAAAAATCATTCTTAGATTTCTACTCAGGATTATATAGTGGGGATAAAGTAAGGGAAGAAGAGATAGATAGGTACTTACAGCAACAAAATATTCATACACTTACTGAGATTCAGAGGGATACTTTAAATCAATTGATAACTTCAGAAGAGATTGCATTGGCAATTAAACAATTAAAAGTGGGCAAGGCCCCGGGGACAGATGGATTAACCGCTGTTTATTATAAAAAATTGCAGGAGGAAATGGTGGAACCACTTAAAGATTTGTTTAACTATATCCAAAAGGGAGGCATTGTACCTCCATCTTGGAAAACTGCTTTTATCTCTCTGATCCCAAAAGAGGGTCAAGATCTTACAGACCCAAAAAATTACAGGCCGATTTCACTTCTAAACTTAGATTATAAAATTTTTGCAAAAATTTTAGCAAATAGACTAATGATAGTCTTACAACAGACAATACATCACGATCAAACTGGGTTTATAACAGGTAGACAAATGAAAACTAATGTTAGACAAGTTGTTAATTTATTAGAGTATTTGGGAAAGAACAACCAGGTCCCTGCAACATTGATATTTTTGGATGCTGAGAAAGCCTTCGATAGATTGAATTGGCGATTTTTATTAAAGTTAATAGAAAAATTACAACTTGGAGATTATTTTGTACAATCTATTCAGGCAATATACCAAAAACAAACAGCGCAAATAATAATCAATGGTGGGTTAACAGATAATTTTAATATAGAAAAAGGAACAAGACAAGGATGTCCTTTATCTCCTTTGTTGTTTATCTTGAGTTTGGAAATATTACTCAGCAAAATAAGAGAACTTGACACAATAAAGGGGATTAAGATCAGACAGGAAGAATATAAGTTACGAGCTTTTGCGGATGACCTGGTCGTTACTCTGACCCAACCACTACAATCTATTAAAATTTTGATGGATATAATTAACTTATATGGACAAGTATCTGGTTTTAAGATAAATATAGCCAAAACAAAAATAATAGTTAAAAATGTGACAAGAAGTCAAAAAGAAGAAATAGAAAAGGTAACAGGTTTTGAAGTAGTTCAAAAGATCAAATATTTAGGGGTTTATATTATGTCCACAAATACAAAACTATACCAATATAATTATGAACCATTATGGTTAAAAATACAGAAAGATATGGAAAATTGGGAAAAACTGCAATTGTCACTGTTGGGAAGGATAGCTGCTGTTAAAATGAATGTTTTACCAAGGTTTCTATTCCTTTTTCAAATGATACCAATACTTAAAAAAGACGGAACCTTAAGGGAGTGGCAGAAGGGTATAAATAAATTCATTTGGGCAGGGAAGAAGCCGCGGGTAAATCAGAAGATAATGCAGGATATACGTGAAAGAGGGGGCTTAAAAATGCCAAACTTAAAATTGTATTATGAAGCAGCAGCTCTCGCAGCAATTACAGATTGGATTAACTTAACGGAAGAAAGTGTATTAAATATTGAGGGATATGGTTTGCTCTATGGGTGGCATGCCTATTTAATATATGATAAAAAGATAGACAAAGTTTTTAAGAGTCATATATTGAGAAATGCTTTATTGCGTGTCTGGAAAAAGTACCAATGTAAGCTAAATGATAAAATACCTTGGTGGACGGTACCTAGACACGCGATAGAAAATATAAACTTGGAACAAAACATAGATAAGGTTACATATAAAGAACTTCTCATTGAAGATGGAACACTATCTCAACTAAAATCATTTGAGAAATTAAAAGAGGAAGGAATAGTTAGGACTTGGTTCCAATATAGACAGTTACAGGCCAGATGGAGCGATGATAGAAAAATTGGTATTGTGCAAAATGAAGAAAACTTGATTGTACAAATTAAAGATAATGGTCCAATGCATATAAAAAGATTATATAATATTTTATTGGAACTGGATTCAGAATCGGAATTGGTTAAAGATTGTATGATAAAATGGGCTCAAAACTTTGGAGAACCTATAACGATGGACATATGGGAAAAGATATGGGTTATAAATGTTAAATTTACGCAGGCTCAAAATTTGAGGGAAATTTTTTATAAAATGTTTTACAGATGGCATTTAGACCCAAAAAAATTGGCATCTATGTATCCTAACTTACAGCCTAAATGCTGGAGATGTGAATGTGATGATGCTACATATTTCCATGTATGGTGGACTTGTAAAAAAATTAAGGCTTTCTGGATAAAAATCTGGTGGATTATACAAAATATTTTAAAGAAAAAAATTAAATTTACACCACAGTTCTTTCTACTGGGAATAACAACGGATTGTACACCTATAGAGACTAAGCTGATTTTGAATTTTATAACGGCTGCCAGATTGTTGGTGGCACAATATTGGAAGAAGGAAGATATACCTACAATTGAAGAATGGACATTGAAAGTGACACATCTGGCCGAAATGGCTAAGGTTTCATCTTATCTTAAGGACCATTCTAATGAAAAATATGTGTTGGAATGGAGTAAGTGGACGGAATATATTCAGAAAAAGTTTCAGATTAATATAATTTAAATAGCATATTTTGTTTGCTGTTTGAAGAAATAATAGATTATACTTTCAAGCTTATGCATAACAAAGAGTTAAGAAAGGATAAGATATTTTTGAATTAACAATCTGTTTTAGTATTAGGTAATTTTATACTTTTTGTATTGAA